>OY755048.1:33319875-33952858 GCA_963576565.1 Aspidapion aeneum
TTCTCGGGGGGGGGGAGTGCCCCTAGTGCCCCCCCCCCCCCGTGGATCCGCCACTGGCTTTAGCTCATTTAGTAATACGAGAATTAAAGAGGAAATAAATATTTGATTGTACATTTTTTGCTTTTTTGCCCCACCCTGAGCGAGACCCTGACTACGCCCATGCAGTGACGGTTGGTGACGTTATAAATTGGGAACAGAATTTATACTACTACGACTATGTCGGTTTAGAACGTTTTTCTACGTTGTCCGACGCCTATTCTCCACCTCCGTCGATCCTGACAATCATCCTCTGTCAGATTCTTTTGACTCATTGATCTTTGGATTGACTGTTGCCATTCTAGTTTAGGACGCCCTCTTTTTCTGCGCCCTATTGGTTGCCATTCTAGGACCTGCTTTGGTAATCTTTCGTCGTTCATCCGTTGTACATGGCCGTACCATATCAACTGCCTTTTAGTGATGTCATCCGTTATGCTTCCCTCGATTTCCATTCTTTCTTTTATGATCTCATTTCTTATGTGATCTATTCTAGATATTCTCATTGATCTTCTTATTGCATCCATTTCGACACTTTCCATTTTTGTTTTTCTAAACCGACTAAATATAAATAAGTTCATATGTCAAGGTATTTAAATTTGCACAGTTAATTATATAATCGACGGTATTTATTTCCATTTAGAAAACAAACAAAAACAATGCACACGCGATCGGCAAGGCTTTTAACTACTGGCCCTGACGTACCCCAAATCAAAACAAACCCATACGTCTTCACTAAGAATAGAATCGGCAACACGCAGGAAGGGCAACGAACGGTTTGGCACGATGAATATGGCCGACATCTAGTCTAGCTACACCGCTAAAAAAGTTTACCCAGTTAACGACAGACTAACAAGAAGAACTAGATATGTCGTAAGGAAAGATTTAACATTTTTTAAATAAATCAATTAAAAATACTGGTTGTTGTCTAGTTTTGGGAGGGCACTGCCCCATTGCTCTCCCTGTAGTAGCCGCCACTGCAATAAGCCTTGTTTTACTAGGGTTTTCTTTTAAGTTTTGCATATACAGCTTGAATAAAACAGTGGATAACTTTTGAAGACTTTATTGTTTCTCGAAGTATTCTTTACGAAAACTAATGCACTTTTGCATGCGCTCAAACCAGTGGTTAGAGCTGTAATTCCACTCCTTTGTTGGTACTGTCAAGGTGCATTCTTAAAGGCGTCGACTGCTTCCTCTGGCGACTGAAATCTTTGACCACGTAGTCAAGTCGGGTTAGCTAGGTTAGGTCAAGACTATATGGGGATGGTCCAACAATTCGACGTTTTCTTGAGTTAATGAGTGAAGGGTGTAGGATGATTCGATAATGAAGCTTAGCGATGATTTTCGGCAAACAAATAGTGACGTACCAATCAGCAGTAACAGTCCTTTGATCTTCCAAAGGAATAGGGTATTTGACAAATTTTAGAAAAGAGTTTAGAATGATACATATATCTCTAATTTGCTACGAAAAATTATTAACATAGTACATTCTATCATGACTACTTTTAAAATCAAGTTTTCTAATTTCCGATTTGAATTTGCCGCTAAAATACTTATTTCTAGCATGGCGTTGCAATGACGTCACAGCACAGTAAACTCGCGGTCAGATACACGGCATTTAAGTGTTAATAGATAGTTTAAGTTGTGCTACGTATTTTTACGTAAGCATGAGATTTGACAGTTACGCAAGCGCACTTCGTGACACCGTCGTCAAGGTCACGTTAGGAGCTTACGTATTTACGTTAGCTTACGGCAGTCTGCGGGCACCTTAACGTTACCAAAGAATAGAATTAGTTGATTGACCGATCGAAAAATGAGGCCTAGACGATTATTTCCGCTTCCAGTACAAACGATTCTTTGCAAATATATTCCTATTGTAGTTGAAAAGACAAAAACAAAATTGTAACATCAAAAAAACACAGTGCCGAATTCCATATTTTCTGCTATTAGTAGGCTTGTTATGGTAACGTAAAAATATTCAACTTAAACTCAAATTTGGAACAAATCGTAGAGCGCTTAACGTGCAGTTTTACGTAAAAATACGTAGCACAACTTAAACTATCTAATTTGTTTTTGTTCTGTGTTTTTACTGTTTTTTATGTAAAAAAAAATGTCCAATAAGTGGTGTGTAGTGCCTCAGTGTTCGAATACTTGCATAAAAACACCTGAGAAACTATGTATTCATGTGTTTACAGCAGTAAAAGAACGGAAAAAGTGGCTAGAACTTGCTCGTAGAGACCCAAGGGCCTTATCTAATACATCTTCACTTTACATTTGTAAAGATCACTTTGATGTGAGTATAACTAAATTGTTCCTATTAATTTTTCTCACTTTGTCTATAATATTGTCCGTAAAGTCTGGAAACATGGAATTTCCGAGAAAATCGTAACTTTTTTAGAAAAAAGCTCGGAGGGGAGGGGATTCAGAAAAAAAATGCGTTATTATACAGGGTGTCTCAAAAAAGAAGATGTGACATAAACTTACATTTTTTCAAATTGGACACCCTGTATATTATTGCATATTTGGATACCCCAAGTCATTTGAAGTATTTTTTGTCAAGCAATATACAGGGTTTTCCATTAAAAAAAATGTAAGTTTATTTTATATCTTTTTTTTGTTGAGACACCCTGTAAAATAACGCATTTTTTTTCTAAATCCCCTTTTTAAATAAAAATCGACGTCTCCGAGCTTTTTTCTAAAAAAGTTACGATTTTCTCGGAAATTCGATTCTAGACTTTACGGACACACTGTTTCCAGACTTTACAGACACACTGTATAACTATTTCGTAAATGAGGATGAAATTTTTGAGGTTATGTTTATTACAAGGGGTGAACAACGATAATAGGCAGAAAGGTGTACACATTTTTAGGCGGTGCTAGGCAGTTATTAGGCAGGACTAGGGAGTACCTCTAAATGCAAGATTAGGGAGTGCACATGCAGCCAAAATGTAGGACTGAGCAGTGCATATACAAGACTAGGCAGGACTAGGCAGTAACTACGCAGGACTATGCAGTGTAACCTATGCAGTACTTCAAGTATTGCTGGTCGTTGTATACTTTTTGCCTACCTGTCCTCCCCTCGGTGTATTACATGATTTTAAAACAAATAACATATAACCTAACCTCAAAATCTAAATGAGTAAAAGTAGGCGAAGAATATCGTAAAAAAACTTTCAGTTATATACAAAACAACTCATCAAATACTTACATCAACATTTTAACGAAATTCCGCAGAACAAAAATCAATGCTGTTGGCAAAGAAGCCTGCGACCATAAAGGAATTCAGCATTGGCAAGTTTGAGCTATCGGCTTTGGAGAATCCGTTTTCCATTGAAAATGTTTTTTTATAAGCAAAACACAAAATAAAATCTAATTTAGGACGATAATTCGCACTTTAAACCAAAGCCAACATTACCATCCATAAGAAAATAACACAGAAAATAGGTTCGTTCGAGGCGTTCACTGTTTTGTGACGTCACTCGCAGCTGATTGGTAGACCGCCTGTTTTAAATCACGTGGCTAATTGTTTTAATTCGATGAATTTGTTTAATTAAAAGAAATATGAATTTGAGAAAAAATTAAACAAAAAAGTTTGTTGTTAGCATTCCCAAGACCTAAAGAGATATCTAAAAATAAATATATATTTATTTTTTACTACTGTCAAACACCCTATTGTTCCTAGATGAACTGCTTTTGAGAGACAAATGTCGCGACCATCTTTTTGGATACACTTCGAGAACGGATGACTTTGTTGGCTTTTCCTCACCTTGGATCCCCCAAACAGCCGACTGACGTTTCTTTTCGGGTTCATGTGGGAAAATCCACGATTCATCACCACTGACAATGCTGCACACGTTTTTTGAGTTTCCCGCCTCAAAGCGGTTTAGAGTTTTCTGACACCAATTGACACTAGCTTCTTTCTTTTCTTCGGTTAACAGACGTAGTATCCAGCGGGAAATAAATTTTTCTACCCCTAATTCTTCATGCAAAACTTTTTGAATTGAGGTCTTTGAAATCCCCAATGATCTTCCGTGATAAGCATCGATTTTTTCCTGAGTGACAGCAGTTTTTTGTGCACCTGGCCTTGGATCGTCGCTGAGGCTAATCCGTTGACGCTTGAATTCTCCATATCAACGAAAAACTCTCGACTGATGTGGTGCTTCATTAACGAAAACAGCATTCTTGCATTGGCGCACCCGTGGGGTCCTCGAGGCCAGGGCCGCACATTCATATCTATCACCTGGAATAGCGAATCGGGTGAGCCCGAACGTATGCCGGACCTAGGCTCTTATCTATCACTTGTTAAGCAACGCGCCTTCATAACTAGCACACGCAATCGCGAAAATAAGATGTTAGTTCACCTTCAGCTGTGTAGCATGCCATGTGCTTTTGCCTGATTTTATAAAAAAGATTAGCTTATTTTTACCCTCAACACATTGATGATTTTTCATTCACAGTGAACTTGTCAATGAAAGAAGAAACGGAGGTAAGTTGTATTCACTGTTTAGGGTTCGGTTCGGTTCGGTTCGGTTCGGTTCGGTTCGGTTCGGAACAATGGTTCGGTTCGCTTCGGAACAATGGTTCGGTTCGGTTCGGTTCGGTTCGTATTATTTTTACCACCTCATCAAAATCAGCTTGGCAATATTTGCCTGATGACAGACACACACAAAAATTGTGAAAATTACATTTTTGATATCTAAGTAGGTATTTAAAAATTATTCAATGTACTGAAATATCGCGATTGTACATACTGGTTATGAAGACGCGTTGATAACATGTGATGGATAAGAACTAAGCTCGGGCTCGTTCGAATCGCTATTCTAGGTGTAGATATGAATATGCGCCCGGCCCCCCAAGCCTGTTTTTTTGTTATTATTTTTGACATATTTACAAATAAAATAGCTTAAAATTCTGCATCATAGGGACTCAGGCACCCCCCAAGACCCTCGCCCCCTTGCCCGAAAATGTTCTCGGTTTAATTCTATTTTTCGACCGATTTGTTAACTTAAAAAATTCACTGTAGCTATAAAACTATTTTATTTTCTCATTTGATAACCGTGACCCTTTCGCCGACACATAAATTCCTAATTGCACGGGTGATCTAGACCATCTTTGGAACCCCAGACCGAGCAAATTTTTTTTCGGTCCTTTGGTCCCTTATAATGGCCTACCGACTGAAGGAGTGTGTAACAAAGTCCGCCTTCGAGATATCCGACCTCATCCGGCCTCGCTGTTTTGAAATAGACACGGAAATGTTGCAACATATTTGGTTACAAATGCGTGTTGATTTTAAGGCGCCGAGGCTCGAGCAAGGCACGGATTTGTATTGAATTACGCAGCGCAGGGGTTTACTTATTAGTGCACATTTGAAACTTAAATTGAATTCACGTTGTTTATTAGTTTGATTTTGAGGTTATATGTTTGTTAATATGAAAATTATGGAGCAGTTTAAAAGTATTTGTACCAATATTACTCAATATTTTGAAATTCTTTGAAGTTTGAAGAACACTCTTCCATTGACTATACCTGCAAAGTTCACACCGGCAACGACGACGACAGATGTTGTTCTGTTATTAATAAATCTTAATGATTTAAATGATTTTCACTTGATTTCTAACCACATGAAAATAGAAAGTTTCAAAAACCTAACCTAACGAAAGCTAATCAATCAAATCTAACCGAACCGAACCGAACCAAAGCAAACCAATAATTTTTTTCAAAAAAAGAACTTTCCTGAGTTCCTACCCGGGATCCTAGAGGATGTGAATCCGAACCGAACCGATCCTAACTAAACCCAACCAAACCTAACCTAACCAAACTAAACTACAATACTATTCACACCCTCTAGGATCCCGGGAAAGAAGTCAGGAAAGTTTTTTTTTAATTGTTGGTTCAGTTTGCTTTGGTTCGGTTCGGTTCGGTTTGGTTCAATTCGGTTCGTTTCGGTTCGGATTCACATCCTCTAGGATCCCGGGTAGGAAGTCAGGAAAGTTTTTTTTTTAATTATTGGTTCAGTTTGCTTTGGTTCGGTTCGGTTAGATTTGATTGATTAGCTTTCGTTATGTTAGCGTTTTAACCTGACAGTTGAATACGCTTTTGTAATAGTTTAATGAGCGATGTTCTCTTACAGATCCGTGCTCATTTCGAGATCAAAACTCTTAAAATATTGTAACATTTCCGTGTCTATTTCAAAACCGCGCCGACGTGAAATGAGCACGGAAAAGTAAATAAGCGGCCTGGTTACCGGCGTCAGAAACGAGTATCGACGTGAATGACGGGGTAGCTTTCCAACAAAGACTTAAGGAGAGTTTACACATGCATGGATTTGCTGGCGCCAATAAAAACTGGCGCGCCAGTAAGTTAAATTTGCAAGTGTAAATACCGACTTGCACACAAGTTATTTTTTTGCATGCATGTATCAAAAAAGTCTGCAGCTGACTGAATTTGCTGGCGCCAGTGGTGACGCATGTGCGCAGAAAAGGAAAATTTTCATGTGTAAACAAGTGCTTGCACGTCGGCTCGCCAGTTTTAAGTTCATTATTTTACATTATTTTTTATTTTCATTGTGTTTGAGCTTAAAAATTTTGTTTATTTTTGTTTTTATAGCTTAATATGGCTAAAAAAAGTGGTCAGCAGAACTGACCATACAGTTTCTTGAAGGCTATGAATGTTTTCCTTGTTTATGGGATGTACACAGTAGTTCGTATAAAAACAAAGATAGTCGAAATAATGCTTCCCAAAAAATTAGTAAAATAATGACTATTGAAGGCTTTGAAGTTGCAGAAGTAAAAGCAAAAATATGATCCATAAGAAACACATATGCTTTGGAATTGACAAAAATTAAAAAAAGCCAACGTTCCGGAGCCGGTGCAAATGAAGTATACACCCCAAAAGTATTATGGTTTAAAGTAGCAGACCGAATTTTAAAGAATGTTGTTTAAATAAGAGAAACTCTAGAAGAATATCAAAATGTTGCTTTGTCATTCGAAGATGGTTTTTATAGCTCGCAGGATCTTCTGCTGCAAGTTCTCCTAAATGTTTTTCGGAAGCACCCAAAGTAGATCGACTAGCAATCCATGCTTTAACCGATGCAGATACGGCCTTTTCGTTGTTCCTTTTCCTGAATCTCTTGTATTATTTTTTTCAATAAAAGTTTAACGACTATTTTGCAGGCTTCCGAGAGTTCAGCCGACATATCGCGTATCGTGTAGACTTTAAAAATGAAACTGGCGTGCCAGTCCTTTTAATTTTCGCACAATAGTGTAAACCTTTACTGGCGTGCCAATAGAACTGGCGCGAACACTGGCGCCACTAAATTCATGCATGTGTAAACCCACTATTATTATAAGTTAGTTAAGGTTTACCCTTTTATCATAACACTACATGTTGCCCAAGAATAACAAAATTTAAACCATCTTTGAAGATATTGATTGCACTTACCAATTCCGTTAAAATGAAGAACATCGTTTTCAGGATTGACAGATCGCTAAACAAGGGTTGCCAATACCATGCAACCATGTCGTGAAACATAAAAAAGACGGTTTTGATTGTTATAAAAAGCATTGGTCCGTTAAAAATTAAATTGAAAACATCAACAGAACGATTGATTCTAAATAAGAGTTTTTTTAGCATTTTTAATTCAAGTGCAACGTGAACAGAACGGAAATAATTAAAAGATTTGATAGATTTTCTTATCTCCTTATATTGTTGGCCAAAATTCAGAGCAAGAGTCCATAAAGAAAAATGTAATACAAAATATCTGTAATATGCAAGTAAAAACAATATCTTGACAAAAACTTGGATTGGAATAAATATACTGGACTTGTCAAATATTATAACAAAGATCCATTTTACAAAAACCAATAGTGTTCCTGTTATTAAGGAAATGTAAAGTGACTTTTGTTTGGTAATGTTCAGTTTTTTGTTGATGAAAGTAATGTTTTTAAATAACTCACTATAAAGCTGTTTATAAACACATGTATTTTTGATCACCAAGAATGCTTCAGTATAATGCGGAATAATAAGACATGTTATTTCTATTGGATGTTCCACATAAAAATTATGAATATTAAGAGTAACAACAATAATAGTAAATTCCACTAAAATTGTAAAAGCGAAAAATAGGATGTTGGTATTGGAAAAACAAATTTTGTTGTTTTTAAATTTGTAAATAGGAATCCACCCCCAAAACCCGAAGAAAATTCTAAGATAATATGGGACGTCTAAACCGATAAGTTTTTCCTTTCGTATTTGTATGAAATTCGTAATTATAGTTGACATATTTTTGTATACTTTAAAACTATACGAGACACACTATACTGGTATTTTTCTTCCAGAAAATTTTAATTTAAACGATAGATAAAATGTATTTGTCGACATTTCCATATTTAGGAAAATTAAAACAGCTTTTATACCTCAAGTAATTGAGTTTGAAATCATTGCATTAGTAAATAATTCACTTTTTTATTATGTAGAAATATTAATTTCATTGAGTGTTCCTAATAACCTTTTATTTCTAAAGTTAAGAAATCTTTTAGTGTCTTCGTCTTGTTAGTCAGAGCATATTATTTTAAAAGGCTTTCCGTTTTCGGTCTAGAAGAAAATCATATTACTTTTTGGCAACAGACCATTTCCCCCTAATTTGACCCCGCTGAATCCGAATATCTCTGTTGCCAACTCGAAAAATCGACAGGGACGGAGAAAATCCCCCCCAAACCTCCAAAAACCTCTTTTTTCAGTTTTATGCAATTTTCTTGAAAACTAACCTTTTTATCAAAAATTGCAAAGAACAGTTTTTTGTGGAGAATAAAATTCCCTTTCCACCGATGTATTGGTCAATAAGGTTAGGAAAAGCAAGTAGCTCTTCAGTGGCGTACGTAAATTGGAATTATTTAGAAAAAACATGTTTATTATAGGTTTTCCAAAATTTTCTCAAAAACTACACTTTTTAGGAAAAAATATGTAGTATACTTTATTGTAGAACATAACATTTTCTTTTAAAAACTTTATTAAAATGTCGGGTTGTTGCCATATTTAAGGCTTCAGGGGCGTACCAATATAAACTTAAACTTATTTTCAAAAATAACTGAAATAATCAGTTTCTCTTGCATATTTAAATATCTTTTCTAACTAAGATTTTCAGAAAAAAATGGTCCTTTATTCTTTATTGAGGATAAGACAATTTCTTTTTAAATGATATATTACAAAGTGAGGTTAATGTTATGATAAATACTTCAAAAAGTTTCGTAATTTATACCTACTAAAATAAAATGTTTCCAAATTAAAATAAACTGTTTTTTGATTAGATTAGATATTTTGATTTATCTAAATAAGTTCTTTAAAGCAAAAAAAACACCGGTGGTTATAAGGGGAGGGGGCATAGGGGCCATGGCTCCCCCTAAGCAATATTTTTGTGCAGAAAGTAACAGTACTAACTTTGACACAGGTGTTTTTGGTTATTTTTTTAAGCATATGGAACTAAGAATAAAGTGGTGAATCTTATGCAACGGTTTGGGGGAGGGGGGCATAATCATAATTAGGTACTCATACTTTCGACCTTTTGAACTTTCGACCTTTTGTTTTTTGATCTTTTGTACTTTCGACCTTTTGCACTTTCGTCCTTTTGTATTTTCGACCTTTTGTAGGTTCGACCTTATTTTTTTGACCTTTTGTACGCCGCTCTTTATTATCCACCGAAAAGCTAATAAGACACAAAATTGATTAGTTTTGATTGATCGTAAATAATTTATTCAAATTAAGGACACCACTGGAGCGGTAAATATAACATAACTTCCACTTTGTTATACATCGTTTGAAAGGAAATTTTATTGGCTATGACGAAGTATAGAACCCATTTTTTGGTAAAGAGCTTGGTTTTTAAGAAAATTGAATAAAACGTATGAAAAACATGTTTTTTTTAATGATTTGTTGAAATCACCCCCATTGACGGACGTCGCTGGAGAGTTTGCTATAAGTTAAACCCCACCGAGTTTCACATTTTTAAAAAGGAAATTTCCCTGTCTACAAAAAAGTGAAAAACAAGTTATTTATGTTAAGCTTAGTTTTTGAGAAAATTAGATAAAACCTGTAACAAAAATGGTTTATTTTCTGTTTTTTTTAAATTAATTTACTTTACGGATGCCCTTGAAGTTTTATTTATAAAACCGATTTAATCATGTTATCCGTCATTTTAAAGGAAATTTTGTTCAGTATACTCAAATGTAATACATGGTTTTCTGTAAATATTAGTTTTTAAAAAAATTAAATAAATCTTGGAAAAAACAGGTATTTTTAAATTTTTTTTAATTACTTCAATTAACGGACGCCGCTGGAGAGCTTGTTATTAGTCTAACTTTATTAACTTATACCATGTTAAAAAGGGAATTTTATTGTCTACAATAAAGTATATTTTACATTTTTCTCTTAGAAGCTTAGTTTTTAAGAAAATTTGAAAAAACCTCAAACTTTCAGATTTTGGGGGGTCTGGGGGGTTTTTGGAGGTTTTCGTAGCCATTTAAAGAAAAAATAATATGTTATGTTTTTTTAGTTATACAAATGTATATTTTGAATGTACACCTGTGATAATTTGGGCTTTCCAGCGGCAATTTAAAATTCCGTCGCCATTTTGGCCACCATCTTGAATATCTCAGCCCCTGTCAATATTTCGAGTTGGCAACAGGGATATTCGGATTCAGCGGGGTCAAAATAGGGGGAATTGCCCATTTGCCAAAAAGTAATATAAAATGCTTCTAGAAAGTGGATTTTCCCGAATCTTGCCTGAACTATGTTTAATTTTTAGATAGATATTAAAAAGGTCCAGGTCACAACTTATAATTAAATACAAATTAATTGAAAACAAAATATTTAAATTTACCAAATCTAAAGGTCCAACAATTATAATAAAAAACAAAAAAACAGGTCGGTTCATACAGGCAGTATGGATTTGAGCTTCCGAAAAACGGCATTTTTTATGTGTGTGAGACAGATTCGTTTCCAGATTCGAGGCAAATTCTCGTGCTATATGTTTCGAAACAGTGTGGTTCAATAAATACGTCATAAATTGGTGACGTTTCATTTCAAATTCACAATTTACACCTCTGTAAACGGTATTTTATCGTATAACGCCCATAACTTCGAAAATATAGATATGAAACGTCACCAATTGATGACGTATTTATTGACCCACACTGTTTCAAAACACGAAAATTCGCTTTCGAATTCATTTTCGATACCGCCCATTTGTAGTTGACCAAATAAGTTTTCGCCAATAAACAGTTTTTTGCGTTTTTCGCTGATTCTAGATGGATTTTAATGTTTTTTCGCTCAATTTTTTTTCTAGTGGGCCATAGAATAGCCACTATGTGCTACAAATTTAGAAAAAAACACCCTTACGGTTAAACCCAACTAACATTTATAGTAGTGGCTACACGCTCCAAACACTTTGCTACTATCTTATGGTAGAAATGTGGTGATCCCAAAATTCAGCGCTTTTTAGTTTAGTCCACTATCCAGTATCACGAAAAAGTAGAGCTTTCGTAAAAACGACCCTCTAAACTACTTCTTAGGATTGTTACTTGATAGTCCATTCTGATAGTCTTTCCTACCACGATAGGACGTTGCCAAAGTTTTACTTTCTTTTTAGTCGTTATTTCGTAGTCGCCGTGACTTTTGTATGTTACTTAATTACCACTGGAAAGTTATGCTTTGTGGAAGTCGCAAAAAAGTGTATCCGACAACTACATTATAACTTTAAGTTTTACCACAAAAGTTTGTGTCATCGTAGTAACATCTGATGTAATAATGTAGAGAAAATAACTTTTTGCAACAACTTGAAAGCATTATTTTGACTTTTTTTTAGTGTCGATCTTTTAAAGCAGACACTACCTCCTGTTTGTACTTTGGAAACGTAGACTTTTTGCAGTCGCACCTTGGTCGCGCTTATTCTTAACCCTACTTTTGTGGCTCCTTTTATAAATAAGAAGTGGTTTTTCATGAATTTTCAAGTGATCTAAAAATGTTCAACCTCTACTTTTTTTAGTTATTGTAACAAATATTAAAATCAGGATAAAAAGAAAGAAAATATAGAAAAAAGTGTTAAAATCGGTTTATAAATGGGAAAATCCGCCATTTTGGAACCGCCATTTCGATTTTTTAGTTAGTTTAAGTTAAAAATCATAATGAGCGACCTGAAATACCCCAAAGTTCCGAATTTGATGCATATTAGTTCATAAATGGGAATTTCCGTCATTTTGGATCCGCCACTTTGATTTTTTTAAATTTAAGTTAAAAATAATAATCAGCGACCTGAAAGAACTCAAAGTACCGAGAAGAGATTCGTGTCAACGAAATACTTCTTTATTTTAAATTAATAAAAGAAGCGATTATGTTAAGATTATTCTCCTTTGGAGAAGTCGGTATAACCAGTGACAGTTTGATACATATCCCCCAAGCCTTCCAACAAAAACTCCCCATAAGTTGGTTAGGTTTACCTTCCTATTATAACTCAAGTTGCTCAAGAATAACAAAATTTAGACCATGTTTGAAGATATTAGCTGGCCATACACACAGAGGTTGATCCGTCGGTTTGGAACGGCACAGATAAGTCTGACCGTTTTGTCCGCAACGGTATAAAACTGCTGCAGTCCACTAACACAAAAAAAATTCTTTCGAATCGATCCTTTATATCGGTCTGTGGCAGACATAACCGCGCGTTAGTGGGCGAAAACTCAAGATTTATCTGCCGGTTGAACCAAAACTGTGGAATTTCGTCAAATCGAAAGTTTTATGCGGCACGGTATTTTAAGCATAGTCTATGTAAAATGTTTCGTGCTAAAAAGAAGCAGGCTCTGTGTATGGGAATGATTTTTAATATGGAAATAATGCATAGTGGTGTAAAAAAGAGACGTTCCAAGTGGGTTAAAAGTTATTTGCTTAAGAGGAAACTATTTAGTCATGACCTTCTATTAAAATAGTTAAGAGAAAATGATCCAGACGATTTTAAAAAGTATTTAAGAATGGATAATAGGGACCTATTGGAACAAAGCCAGGCACAAATTGTGCCGGGCACTATATTGACAGTTTCGCATTAAAAATTGACAGTTGATCTTTCAAAATTGACATACCAAAGTCGTTTATTTTCCATTAATAGTGGCGTCACTATTAATTCCGGCCCTTATAATACACAATGGCCTAATTTTGAAAGAAGTTCTCATAATGTGAAACTGTCAATATAGTGCCCGGCAGAATTAGTACCTGGCACTATTGCAATAAGTCCCTCCTTTGACCTTTTATTAAATTTGGTAAGAGAGGATCAGCGATTAAATGCTGCCCTTCGTTTCCTTGCCACGGGAAGATCATATGAAGATCTGAAATTTTCAGTGGGAATTTCTGCACAGGCACTTATAATAATATGTTTTACATTATTTGACAAGATCATCATAACCTTTGTTCTTTAAATTTTTCTTAGTATAATCCTTGCTTTTAATCTTCCATAAACTCGGATGTACTTTGTAAATTTCTATAAAATTTGCCAAGAAAATCCCTTGACAAAACAACACTTTCACAAGACATGTTGACAGGGTTGCCAGATTTTTCAAATTAAAAAGCGGGACAAATTAAGTAAATGCGTAAACACAAAAATTTTACATGGATACTAAAAATTACATCGATTTTAACATAAAGTTAGTGTAGGAGTCTTTTTGGAACCAAATGGTGTGTTTATTTTTTTACGTTTCCAAAATACATTCAATAATTTAATTTTAAAAATTAAATGTTATACCTACCTATTTAAATTTAGTGAGT
This sequence comes from Aspidapion aeneum, assembly GCA_963576565.1. Taxonomy (NCBI): domain Eukaryota; kingdom Metazoa; phylum Arthropoda; class Insecta; order Coleoptera; family Brentidae; genus Aspidapion; species Aspidapion aeneum. The sequence goes on from OY755048.1 coordinate 33,333,709, forward strand.
TTCTTTAATTGAAGAGATGAAAAACTTATAAATTAAGTTGTGTTTCAAACTTCCATTGTCTTCATTATATTTCGATTATTAAAATTCCATGCATAATAAAATATATGATCTGTAATTTCTTTTAGTGCTTTGTGAATTTTATTTAAAATAAACAAATATGAACGAACACATAAGATAAATATGTATAGATAAAAAATATCATCCCTAAAATGAGAAAGTAACTTAAACGAAAAAGTAAAACATTCCTCTCCGATTGTTTGTTGAAGTGTAATCGTCTTTAGGCGCGTTTAGCACTTTTTATGGGTACCGAATTGAACTGTGCCGTCACGCTCGGCTATGTAACGCTTATTCGGGTGAAGTCGGCTCGAGTCGACTAACTGTGAGAGGAACAGTCAGCACAGCGATATGATGATGCAAATGAAGGCCACTCAGAGCAAAATTGACCAGAGTAATTTATACCCAATTATAATTATGTAAATGTTATTACTTTGTATATTACTTTGTCAATATACAACGCAAAAAATCTTGTATTTCGTATTATTAATTTCGCCTTGTTGAAATTTACACTTCTTTTTTTAAAATAAAATTTATTTTATTATAATATAAGAAGATACAGAAAGGTAAAAAAATAGAACAGAAATAAAAAAAAAGCGGGAAAATCGGGACAATTTGCATAAAAAGCGGGACTTTCATAGGATTTAAAAAAAGCGGGACCGAGCTACAAAATGCGGGACCGTCCCCCTTACGGTGGGACGTCTGGCAACCCTGCATGTTGACCACCTTATCGCAGTTAAAACTTTGGAGGAAAACCGTCTGTTATAGACAGTGTAAACCGACAGACAAGTCCATGCCTAGGAAACTCAATGCAGTTTGACAGGTCGTTAGGTTAAAGTACTCACTAAGCTCAAAAGAGGCGCTGCGGTCGCGCGTTTATTCCTTATTCTATTTTTTTGAGAATTATCTGTGATTTGGATTTTTCGTCCCCCTTTTTTTCAGGTAGAAAAACCTTATCCAGCGCATTTTATTTCGGGTTCATTTTAAATCTATCTTTTTGGCTTATGTAGGTAATCTTTGCTGCTGTGACGCATTAAAATTAAATTTTGTTAAATTTGTAACTTTTGTAATTTTAAATATAAAATAATAAGAATTTCTAGTTGCTTTTCTGGGTGAAGTGTCTAAAGTTCAGACGAGTATAAAATGCATAGTTCCGAGACATTTTAAGGTAAGTTTTCTTATTTTCTCATTTGTGGTTAGATTGGCATTTGATAAAATTTGTATTGGTAGTGTCTTTTTAACTTCTTATCGCTTACTTTCCGGAACTCTGAATACAAGTTTCCAATGCCTGATAGGTGCCTTATTTGCCCATCAATTAAGCACAAATTTAGTGTTAATTTTATGTCTATCCCTTTCTTTTGATATTAAGTAAAAGGGAGATACATACAAAATTAACACTAAATTTGTGCTTAATTGATGGGTAAATGAGGGATTACTCAGCAGCGTTATGTACTTTGAATAAATTTATTCCTTAATTTCAAAACTTTGTCTTTCTATAATCTAGTACCTATGATTAATGTGGTTAAAAGTTGATTTTTTTGTTTTCAGCTTTTGGATGATATGTGCGACCACTGATAAGCTATGTATATACTACTTTGAAACATCCCTACACAAGTTACAATCAAGGCGAGGAGCTACTTTTAAATCATGTCAGATTTTCGTCAAGCTGTTAAAAGGTAGACATTTAAGAATGATTCTCTTTACGAACAACTGTTTCATTATTTATTCACTCATTACTCACCAGAAATGTTAAAAGCAAATTTAAATATGCTAGATAGTGTTTGGTTTTTCATTATATTTTATTTGTTTTTCATTATAATTTATTTTACCAAGCAATTAGACTATGTATTATTTCATCAATAGTAAGTCGTTAATTTGTAGCTTTTTTTATAATAATAAAAACTCATTTAAAAAATGTTTTATTTATTGCACTTTATATATCATTTTCAATCTGTTTATATCTTATAAAGACAGTGTATGTCTTTATAAAATATTGACTGATTAAAAATTAAAAAAAAAACTTTAAAATTAAAGAAAATTTATTATAAAAGGCGATTCAAATTTCCCGCCTTAACTTTTAGTTCGTCACTAAGCTCTGCAGTGGGCGCCACAGAGCTAACGACCTGTCAAACAGCCGGAGTTGCCTATCTAATAAAAACTCACTGAACCGTTCCGCAAATTCTTTATCTATGGACAAGTCTGCGCCGGTTAAAATGATTGTACTTACCAATTCGTGTAAAATGAAGTACATCCTTTTCATGGTTACAAGTTCCATAAACACGGGGTTCCAATACCATGCAACCATGTCGTGAAACATTAAAAGGACGGTTTGGATTGTTATAAAAAGCATTGGTCCGTTAAAAATTAAATTGAAAACATCAACAGAACGATTGATTGTATATAAGAGTTTTTTTAGCATTTTTAATTCAAGTGCAAGGTGAACAGAACGGAAATAATTAAAAGATTTGATAGATTTTCTTATCTCCTTATATTGTTGCCCAAAATTCAGAGCAATATTCCACAAAGAAAAATGTAATACAAAATATCTGTAATTTGAAATTAAAATCAAAATCCTGAATAAAGCTTGGATTGGAATAGATATATTGGATGGTTCAATTATTATGCCAATGATCGATTTTACTAAAACCAATAGTGTTCCTGTTAATAAGGAAATGTAAAATGACTTTTGTTTGTTAATGTTCAGTTTGTTGTTGATGAAGGTAATGTTTTTAAATAACTCACTATAAAGCTGTTTATAAACACATGTATTTTTGATCACCAAGAATGCTTCAGCAAAATGCGGAATAATAACACATATTGCATATATTGGATATTCTTCAAAAAAAATAAGAATATTATAATAAGTGAAAAAAACAGCAACAAATTCTACTAAAATTGTAAAAGCGAAAAATAGGATGTTGGTATTGGAAAAACAAATTTTGTTATTTTTAAATTTGTAAATAGGAATCCACCCCCAAAACCCAAAGAAAATTCTAAGATAATATGGGACATCTAAACCGATAAGTTTTTCCTTTGGTAATATTATGAAATTCGTAATTATTGTTGACATATTTTGGTATACTTTAAAACTATACGAGACACACTATACTAGTATTTTTCTTCCTGAAAATTTCAATTTAAACGACAGGTAAAATGTATTTGTCGGCATTTCCATATTTAGGAAAATTAAAACCGCTTCCGTACCTCAAGTAATTGAGTTTTAAATCATTGGTAAACAATTAACTTCTTCAGTGGCGCAACTAGGAATATGTCTTGGGGGGGGGGGGGGCAAGGCCTTTGGGGAGGGGCCAATTTATATATTTTATATTATATGGTATTTTATCTTTTCATTCATGAAATATCTGGAAAATATCTAAAAAAATCTTAGGCTTGGGGGGGACCGGGCCCCGGGGCCCCCCCTGGGTACGCCCATTGCTTTTTTATTGTGTAGGAATATTAATTTCCTTAAGTTTTCCTAATAACTGGTAAAATTATCACGTCTTTGCAATTCAACTACACGTAGATTGAGTGGGAATAAGGACACTGTTGTTCTGGTAAATATACGCTTCAATCCATCAGTAACATTTCGACAATGGTTTTTATCTTCATCAGACGAAAAGGGTACGAAAAGGGGTCTACTCACATACAAAAACTGAAAAGAAAAGTTGAGTGTAAGTAGACTCCTTTCCGGGCGTTTTACAAAAAAAATTGTCAAAAAATCAGAAACAAAGCCTGTAGAAACTTAATTGACATAACTTTAAATATCGAATTGCATAAACCATTAAGTATGTAAATATTACTTTATAAGAGTTACAAGGACTCAGATTGAAGCAAATGAATTTATTTTGACTATGCATTTTTAAATTCATCCCTTTATGTATATTTAACAAATCCCAGTTATCTTCCTGTATTTCTATTATTCCTATTTTGAGCCACTCTGTAGATATATAATAAAAACTATAAAAAATTGAGAACATACTTAAAACGATTCTTTTTTTAACTAATTAAAATTAATATTGGTATTTTATTTTTATTTGACGAGAAGTTATAAAAAAGAACTAAAGAAACTTACATTTTTCTATATTCCAGTGGCACGCATTTAAATAATTATAACTCGAAAATGAAATCGATGACCCCCCAAACTTTTTTGAGACAAGTATCATGACGGCTTAGGCCCTAACATATTGTTACGGGTTCACTGCTTCACATAAAACTTGCAAACGTCAAAAATGATTTATCAATTTATTTCGACAAATTATGTACAAAAACACGCACTTAAATTTACTAATAACTTGCTAATAATTCACTACTTTAATCCGCCTATTAACTTCGCGTTAACATCTAGCGACCACTACCGTTGGTTATCTTTGACTGACTGCATACGCGGCGTCCGGCCCTATATATAGGGTCTGCGTACTATTCGAGAACCATCCATCCTTCTTCGATTCACGAGCATTCTCGTTTCTTCCAGAAGGTACGCGGCCGTGCATGAGTTTGTCATAGATAACGCAACTAAAACCTAGACTAAGAATACAACCTTAAGATAAATCAACCTAATACTACACTAAACCTAAATAAATTCTAACTATAAAATTTAAATAACTTAAATTTGTAACCTCCTCCTCTTCAGGTTTGATCGTCATTTCCCAGGTAAGGTTTTAGTCTGTCTAGATGAACAACTTTCATCTTGGACTTCGGGCTTCTCTGTATTCGGTAGACTACATCATTAATTCTCTTGACAACTTTATAAGGCCCTTTCCATGGTGGTGTCAACTTAGGTGATCTTCCTTTCTTGCGTTGAGGATTGTATAGCCAGACTTGATCATTCTCTTTGAACCCTGAAGAGTTTGCTTTCAGGTCATATCTCGCTTTCATGCGGTCACTGGCTATTTTTATTCGCTCTCTAACCACCTCATGGATATCGTGCAGCTTTTGCCTTAAACGTTCGACAGGATACTAGATGGAGTAGCTCCTGTCGTATTGTGTATGGCGGTTCTGTAGGCCATTAAAAACAATGGAATATATTGGTCCCAATCTGTTTGGTGTTCATCAACAACTTTCCAAAGATGTTCTTCTATTGTTTTATTAAATCTTTCAACCATACCATCTGACTGCGGATGTAAAGCAGTAGTTCGTGTTTTGTGTATTCCTAAAAGGTCACAGAGATTCTGGAAGAGCTTTGATTTAAAGTTTCTCCCTTGATCTGAATGTAGTTCCAAAGGAATGCCAAATCTGCTGAAAACATCATTTACCAGATTTTCTGCAACTGTAGCGGCCTCTTGGTTAGGCAAAGCAAAAACTTCTGGCCATTTGCTAAAGTAATCCATGACAACAAGGATGTATTTGTTGCCATTTTTAGTTTCTGGAAATGGTCCGGCCACATCAATAGCAATGCGTTCAAATGGCAGACCTACGTTATATTGTTTCATTTGACCTCTGGACCTTGTTTTGGGACCTTGGCTGGCTGCACAAGTCGAACATCGGCGGCACCAGTTTTTCACATCTTGAAAGTACTTGACCCAATAAAATCGGTTTCGAATTTTGTCCATGGTTTTATTTATGCCCAGGTGCGCGCCTGATTTTCCACCATGGCATTCGCCCATTATATTGTCTACCATGCTCCTAGGAACTACTACTTGATTAATCACAGTAAGGCCATCGGCACTTTCCCAGGCACGTTTAAGAATGTTTTCTTCTACTATCAGTGAATCCTATTGTGCCCACAGTGATTTGAATATCATCCCTTGATTTGCGATATCTTGCCATGATGGTCGTGGTTTGTTATCTTCTTTTAATCGCAAAATAGGTCCTACATCTTTGTCGTGAAGTTGTGTGGTTCTAATCGAAGCCGACATCCATTCTTCATCTGGTTCTAACTTTATCTGGCGCACGTAGGTAATTCCTTCTTTCTGGTCAATTTTCCTGCAATGTTTACAATCCTCAGGGCAAGGTCTTCTGGACAATGCATCTGCATTATTATGCACCCTTCCCGCTCGGTGCTTAATTTGATAATGGTATTGTTGTAGCTTTTCTATCCATCTCGCGACTTGCCCCTCAGGTTGTTTCATTTTCATGAGCCACTGTAACGCAGCATGATCCGTTCTAATCAGAATCTCTTGTGCATAGAGATATTTGTGAAAGTGATCTACAGATTTAATGATGGCTAGGAGCTCCTTTCTGGTAACACAATAATTTCTCTCTGGTTTAGATAGCATTTTGTTGAAAAATTCGATGACCCGTTCGTTTCTGGCATTTCTGGGTAAGCCAAATACATCAGCCTCCTGATATCTGCTTCATACTCTTGTAATGACTCTCCTGCTCTTTGCTGACGAATATTTAATTCTGACCAATGTAAATTTCGTAAATGTTCATCTCCATACCTTCTTTCTAAGGCTGCTACTAAAGCATTGTAGTTTTGTTTTTGTTCGGTTGGAATAGACCGTAGAAGTCCCAGAGCAGGTTCTCGTAGAGCTACTAAGAAAGCTTTCTCGTCATCGTCCCAGCCATGTGCAGCAGCGGCAGCTTCAAACTGTTGTTTGTAGGTGGACCAGGAAGACGTACCATCGGAATTTGGAGGCCTAATGTTTTGGTTGGAATTCACAACATATCCCTGAGCTTTTATTTTGTTGTGTTCTTTCTGAAGCTGTATAAACTGTTTTGATATGTCTTGGAATTTTTCTTCCATGGTTTGAAAAACTTCTTCCCTAACATTCTGTAGTTTGGTCTCCACTTTTTCTTCTACATTCTGCATTCTATGAGTTATGTCTTCCTTAAGGTCTTCGGTTGCTGTCTTGAACTCCTCTTTCAGCTGTTCAGAGTTGCTCTTTATTTGATCGAAGTTTTCTTGAATGCCATCTAATCTTTGCTGAAATGTCTGTTTCATGTCGTTCTGGTTTTGTTCCATGGTCTGCTTCATATCGTCCATGGTCCGTTTCATATCGCCCTGGTTTTGTTCAATGGTCTGTCTCATATTGTCCTGATTTTGCTCAATGGTCTGTTTGCTAGAGCCTGCATCATTGTAGTTAAATCTTCCATCTTTGCCGATCCTTGTCTAGTAAGCATCAACTTCCTGATAAATCACTTAAAACGTTTATTTTAGGGCTATAAAGCGAATGTCGAAGTCGGTATATCTTTTCGGATTCTTAAATAGAACCTGGAATTTTCTAGTAATTGCAGTAATTTCTCTCTATTGATTACTAGGCAAATGTAGAAGTCGCTTTTTTTTATATTTTTTTATTATCTCTTTTAGTTCTCGAATAGAACGTCGTAGAATGTTATGGAATATTCTAGAAAATATTTCTAATTCTTGCTTTTTAAATAGCTAAGCTAATGTCGTAGAAAGTGATGGAATATTCTAGAAAATCTCTCTAATTATCAATTTTTGGGTTGTAAGGTTAATGTCAAAATCGGTTCTCAAATATCTCTTTTGGTTTTTGAATAAAACTCTATCGAACTTCTTCGAATATTCTGGAAAAATCACTTACTGTTCTTCTGTCCAATTGTCCTAGCCGGTGGTACTATTTAAGTTTAGTCTTTGCACTATTCAGTTCTGAATATTCTGGCAAAATCACTTACTGCTCTTCTTTTCAATTGTCCTAGCCGGTGGTACTATGTAAGGATAGTCTTTGCACTATTTATTTATTTTAGTCTCACTTCTGACACCAATTGTTACGGGTTCACTGCTTCAAATAAAACTCGCAAACGTCAAAAATGATTTATCAATTTATTTCGAAAAATTATGTACAAAAACACGCACTTAAATTTACTAATAACTTGCTAATAATTCACTACTTTAATCCGCCTATTAACTTCGCGTTAACATCTAGCGATCACTACCGTTGGTTATCTTTGACTGACTGCATACGCGGCGTCCGGCCCTATATATAGGATCTGCCTACTATTCGAGAACCATCCATCCTTCTTCGATTCACGAGCATTCTCGTTTCTTCCAGAAGGTACGCGGCCGTGCATGAGTTTGTCATAGATAACGCAACTAAAACCTAGACTAAGAATACAACCTTAAGATAAATCAACCTAATACTACACTAAACCTAAATAAATTCTAACATATAAAATTTAAATAACTTAAATTTGTAACAATATCATAAATTCACCTCATTTGACGCAACCCGGTAAACACACTATTCCGTAGGCAATTAGTAAACATGTGATTGAATAAATACCCTGAACCTGTGAACCACATAACCCATTATGCAAACATCACTTAAGAAGGAATAGTTAAGACGACTCACATGAAAACAAGTGAAGGTAATTTTGACCATGCATTTTCAGTTTCCTTTCTTTATATTGCATAAATCTCAGGTATTTTTCCTGTATTTTTTTTATAATTATTTTTAGCCACTCTGTAAGTATGTAACGCAAACTATATGTCAAAAATTGATAAAATTTTTAAAAGGACTCTTTGTTCAATAAAATAAGACAAATATCGGGTTTTTATTTTTATTTGACGATAAGTTATTACAAAAAGTCACGTTTTTCCATATTACAGTGGCGCGCATTTAAATTAGTATAGCTCGAAAACGAATCCTATGACCCCCAATTTTTTTTGGAAAAAATATCAGGAAGGTTTTGTCTTCAACATATCTCAAATTCAGCTCATCTGATGCATCCCGCTAAACAAAGTATTTAGTGCCTCCACCTTTAACTAAGTTTGTTTTTTGGGTTCTCTGTTTGCCTCACTCGAGCGCGGCTGTGGAGAGGAGATTCTCACATTAACCTAATTAAAACACAGTTTCGCAAAAAATTAAAAACAAAAACAAATAACGGTCTTTCATACACAAAATTTTTTATGGAAAACAAGACATGTTACAAAAAGTCGGTAATAGTAGGCTACTATATTTAGGTCAAACGGAAAGTAGAGACTCCGGCGATTCCGAGTCGTCTTCATCAGATAGTTTTAAAATATCGGTACCCAGTTATGTCCGTATGTCGCTCTGTATTTATTTTATTTGTTGTTTTAAAAATAATACCGTTGTATTTGCATTTATAAAAATAAAAAATGATGAATTATGTTGTCTGTCAATTTGATATCGCAATAAATGTTTAATACGTATTTCATTACTTGTTTTATGTACGGTCGAACCTCTCTTACTCGAACCTTTATAACTCGAACCTCTCTATAACTCGAACCATTTAAGTGGTCCCTATACTTTTTATATTTATTCTAACCTTTTTAGCTTAAATTTCTATAACTTGAACTTTCCATAACTCGAACTGTTTTGGTTGTCTCTTTAAGTTCGAGTTATAGAGGTTCGACTGTATTTTTAAAATGGAGATAATATTTTTACGCCTTTACTCGATTTAACACGATTTTTGGTAGCCGAATTACACGATTCTCTCCGCACTTCATCTGGCAACACTGCTTGTAACCTTTCCACTAGTGGGTCTATTGTGGCTCACTTTTGACTGGTTTCTTACCACTGTATGCCTAATTCTCCACAAAGGTTGTGTAACAGGCGGCTGTGTGACAGTGGTACTGTCAACTCAAGTGGCCAAGGCTTAAATGTTGTGAGCTACCAACTTAGGTTACAACTTATATAAATTATAAAAAGATTAAATCTTATTTGTTCTCGAAAGGGAATTTGATGATTCTTGGAGGAAGTTTTATGCTATAATCGTTTTTCTCAAATGTATAAATAATGTAGGAAAATCATACATACCTGTTCAATTTTCTTCTTGTAGCTTCACACTTTCACTTCTTATATTTATTAATTGAATATCAACTTTTACTACTATCAAGCTTTTGTATTCAAATATTTACACTTCTTAAACTTTTAGGTTTTATAAACCTTTCGTATATTTGTTGTAAATATATATATTTATCAATATTTTAAACGTTAATTGAATGAGTGAAACTATTCAATCAACTGTTTAATTTACTTATTATTACTGTTTATGTTTGGGATATATTATTGAAGACAAATGCCGATTTTAGGGCAACGAATGGTTTGTATTTTGATGTTAAAAAACCATAAAACAGTTAAACACATTATTTCGAAACACTGGAAACAGTAATAATTAATAGCTTTAAAATTAATAAACTCCAAAAGAAAAGACTAAAATAATTATGAATAATAAAGATAATAGCTTATACAAAGTTAAAATAATTGATAAATTTCCCCAGTTGAAATAAAACCCCCCTTAAGAAGGGTGAACGAAAGCGTAACGAACCAAGCAAAGCGCAACTAAAGAGTCATCTCCCTCCCGACTTTCGAAAGTTTCAGTACCCTGCTCTCTAGGCGTTCTCAGCTTGCCGCTAGCTGATGGTCTAAAACCTAAGCTTTCTTTAACGGTTTTCTTATCCAAGACAAGCCACTCTGCTCTACAGACATGCTTGGTTGCCGTGGTCTGAAACTCAAGCTCTCTCGCATTGGCGAGAAAGACAAAGAGACAAAATACCACCGCAATTCAAAGATCGATAAAGTTAAAATCATACAGTGTGTTTTTTAAAAGTTGAAAATAGTTTAGCTAATTTGTTTCCAGTTACAAAATATGAATTATTTTGATGTTAGTGGCTCAAAGGACATATTAGCCGAATACAACTTTTATTAAAATACAGCGAACCTGAAAATATGCCAAAAAACAAGTCGCCGGAGTTGCCATAAATTTTACTTAATCTTAACCTGGTCTTACATATAATTAATGCTTGTTGATGACAAAAAAATTATTTTATTAAAAATCTTTAAAAACTTATAAATGGCAAAAATACCATTTATATTCAAATCCCGTTTTGTTACAGTTGGCTATCAGTTTGAGTGAAACACTGTCATTCTCAGGTTTACCGAAAGTGTTCTGACGTAAATATGTAATAGCCGGACATTCGCATAGTACAGGTCTGACTGTTTCGTCATTCTCCATACAGAGTCTTCATTCGGTTTCTTCTGTTAGTCCCATTCTGTGCATGGGACTCCTAGTCGACAGTGACCCGTAAAAAGACCAGTCACTATACGTATCTGCTGTCTGGTAAGTCCAATGATGTTCCTGCCTCTCTTTCTACAAGGTCCATTAATGAACTCTTTAGAGTGAGCCAATCCTGATATATTTTATTGTTGGAAGCTATTCTCCGTCCATTTTAATATGGTTGCTTTAGCACCATTGTATGATATCCACAGGGCTGATCAAGCGCAAATTTGAGGGGGGTAACGTGGTAATTACCCCCCTAGAAAAAAATATACACTTTTTGCTAATAATTAAAAGGAAAACGGGAGAATTGCGCCCCCTTAGAAAAAATTTATATTACAAATATTAAAAAAACAATTTTTCGTGGCTAAGCGGGCATAGAAAGATTTTTGTTCTCTTGAATTTTTCCGTGGGCAGCTCGAAAGCTGTACACCCACGGGGGTCCAAGATCTAATATACACCAATTAAGTATTGACAGTTAACCTTAAGGGACTCTTCAGAACACTGCATGGTCAATATGACACTTTTGTAAAGTTACAGAGATGGTATATGAATCTCGTCTTATAATGTTTGTAAGAGAAATAAAAAAAAGGCAGGTAGATAAAACGAAAAACAGTACTCATGACCATGACATAATTTGTCGCTCAGGTCGGGTTAATGTATATATTGCATTTTTCCGCCTTCGCAACGTTTTAAACCTTGGATTTAATAAAAATTCCATTTTTCTTTTTTTTATTGGTAGTAGTCATTAATAAAAAAACTCTTTCATTAAGCTTCCTTAGTAATAGGGTATTTGACAAATTTTAGAAAAGAGTTTAGAATGAAACATAGATCCCTAATTTGCTACGCAAAATTATTAAAATAGTATATTTTATCATGACTACATTTAAAATCAAGTTTTCTAATTGCCGATTTAAATTTGCCGCTAAAACTCTCATTTCTAGCATGGCGTTGCAATGACGTCACAGCACAGTAAACTCGCGGACAGATACACGGCATTCAAGTGTTTATTTGTTTTTGGTCTGTGTTTTTACTGTTTTTATGTGAAAAAATGTCCTAAAAGTGGTGTGTAGTGCCTCAGTATTCGAATACTAGCATAAAAACACCTGAAAAACTATTTATTCATGTGCCTACAGCAGTAAAAGAAAGGAAAAAGACGCTAGAACTTGCTCGAAGAGACTCAAGGGCCTTATCTAATACATCTTCACTTTGTATTTGTGAAGATCACTTTGATGTGAGTATAACTAAATTGTTTCTAATAATTTTTGTCTATAATATATTTAGCTATTTCGTAAATGACGATGAAATTTTTGAGGTTATGTTTATTACAAGGGGTGAATAACTATAATAGGCAGAAAGGTGTACAAATTTCTAGGCGGTGCTAGGCAGTTATTAGGCAGGACTAGGGAGTACCTCTAAATGCAGGATTAGGCAGTGCACATGCAGGCTAAATGTAGGACTGAGCAGTGCATATGCAAGACTAGGCAGTGCATATTTGTTATGAAGGGTCATAAGAATTCTTTGAAACAAAATGTATTTAGAAAATTTTGTTTTAAAAAAGCAATTTTTGAATGTTTCTTAATGCTTAAAATAATAATGATTGGGTATTTAATTGAATCTATTATAAGTGGCATATTAAAAAAAAAGCAAAACATATAACCTAACTTCAAAATCTAAATGAGTAAAAGTAGGCGAAGAATATCGTAAAAAACTTTCAGTTATATACAAAACAACTCATCGAATACTTACATCAACATTTTAACTTTTCTAAATTCCGCTGTACAAAAATCACTGTTGTTGGCAAAGAAGCCTGCCACCATAAAGGAATTTAGCATTGGCACGTTGGAGCTATCGTCTTTGGATAATCCGTTTTTCATTGAAAATGTTTTTTATAAGCAAAACACAAAATAAAATTTAATTTAGGACGATAATTCGCACTTTAAACTAAAGCAAACATTACCATCCATAGGAAAATAACACAGAAAATAAGTTCGTTCGAGGCGTTTACTGTTTTGTGACGTCACTCGCAGCTGGTTGGTAGACCGTATGTTTTGAATCACGTGGCTAATTGTTTGAATTCAATGAATTTATTTAATTAAAAAAACTATGAATTTGGGAAAAAATTAAACAAACAAGTTTGTTTTTAGCATTCCCAAGACCTAAAGAGATATCTAAAAATAAATATATATTTATTTTTTACTACTGTCAAACACCCTATTGGTGTTATACAGTGTTTTTTAGCAAATTGAGCGTTGACAGAAAATAACTCATTCTTATTAGCGCATAAGAACTAACATTGCTGGCCATGAGCATCCGGTACAGTGCCTTCCCAAAACTAGACAACAACCAGTATTTAAAAAAAAAATCTTTCCTTACGACATGTCTAGTTCTTTTTTTTAGTCTGTGGTTAACTGGATAACTTTTTTAGCGTAAATAATTACAAACCGGCAGCACTGCGCGGGACAAGATTTCAATTTCACCCGTTTTTCAGCGGTGTATGGGCGGCTGTCCACGCGCGGGGGCGGGAGGAATGCTTGTTTTAGTTGACGTCGGCCATATTCATCGTGTCAAACCGTTCGTTGCCCTTCCTAGGTGTTGCCGGTTCTATCCTTAGTGAAGACGCATGAGTTTGTTTTGATTTGGGGTACGTCAGGGTCAGTAGTTAAAAGCCTTGCCGGTCGCGTGTCCATTGTTTTTGTTTGTTTCCAAAATGGAAATAAATACCGTCGATTATATAATTAATTGTGCAAATTTAAATTCGGTGACATATGTACTTCGATTACAAATAAAATGTTTAGGGCCACATAGATCGGATCTAAAAATCCTAAAAATTAACCAAAATTTTAGTTCAAGTAATAAAAAATTATACGATGCTGAAAACTGGTTGTGCGGTTGTGAAACACGAAATGCTTTTTTTTGCTTTATTTTTCTTATTATAAACTTTCCACGAAGTGATCCTGCGTGGGTCGCAAAGGGAATGTGAGATATCAAGCACTTTAGTGAAAAGTTAAAGACACAAATTAAGTGCTACTTATTTAAATAACCACATAGAATTTTGAATGCTAGGCAAGACTGATATTAGATGCCAATTGAATAGTGTCTATAGGCAAACATTACCGAACATAATGAAAATGTGGCAAAAAATAGACATATCTTAGTAGGTTAATAGATTGTTTAAAATTTTGTGGGGTTTTTGAGGTTGCTCTACGGGGCCATGATCAGTCTGAAACTGATGCTAATCTAGGCAGTTTGCGCATGTAGGAGAAGGGCGAATAGACTTTATCTATAAACAAATAAGCTAAAAACTACACCAAGTAGCTGCTTGTTTGTAAAATGCTAAAATAAAATTGTATAGGCAAGTTTTTTATCTCCTTTTCCATGCAATATAAATTTCTACCACCCCCAATTTAAAACGTCACCAGCCGCCACCCTGTAGCTTAAAGACAAACTGCGTAAGCGTTATATTGTTTTAAATCTCCCTGTAAATGTTTAATGCTTTGAAGAAATAAAAAGCTTACAGTTATCAAGGAGCATCATGTAGTATTTTTAGTAGGACAATAGGGAACTTGCCCAAAAAATCGAATCCTTTAAAAACAATTAAAATCGTAAGGTATTATCAGAAGAAACTTCCTAGAAAAAGAAAAATTCCAATAACAATTAAATTACCTGAGAAATAAAGGTTTGAAATTTGAATAACTTGACCTGTTCTTAAAACGCGCTGCCATTGGTTGTGACGTCACGCCTTTGGATCTCGATCTATGCGACCTTTAACCCACATTGAAACAACACGTAAATAATTGATATTGTACTTATTGGAGCTTTGAACGTGGTGTTCAGTTATTTCCGGAGGTAGTTTTGTCTAAGTTTTCTTAATTTAGCGTTTCATTCATTCAAGACTGAAAATGGTTGATGCGGGGTTTATAAAAGGACAATCAGACAATTTACCTAGAGTTGATATGTTTATGACTGCATTATACATTAAAAATTCGGAGGATTTTTCTCAAGCTGAAGTTCGTGGTGTAAAAGCTCGCAAGTAAGTATAAATACCTAAGTACTATAATATAATAATTATATATATATATATATATATATATATATATATATATATATATATATATATATATATATATATATATATATATATTTATATTTATATTTATATTTATAATTATAACCATACTAATAACTCTTATTAAAAATAAGTATATTAATTAAGTGAACCTATTTAAAACACTGTTTAGAATGAGTTCTATAAACACTAGTGCTGATTTATTTTCATTTATACCAACCCACATAGGTGCAGAGTGGTCCAAATTGGACACTTTTGATTGGAAACGCCCATTTCTAGAGGAGATAGAAAAAAAATAACCTACATGTTACGAGCTCGATTTTTGTTAAAACATTAATGCCGAAAATCGCACATCGATATCTTAAACTACTTTCAAGATATATATTTTCAATTTGGTGCATTTTCGACCCACCCCCGTAACTTTTTTATTTATGAATATTTTTTATTAGTGTAAAAAGATTCCTGAGGCACTTTTTTAAGAGCAATTCAACTGTCAAATTAAATTTTATCTGTCACTTTTAGTTTTTGAGATATTACATAAGGTTTGTATTTTTCTTATGGAATGACCTTTTTTTTATTCGATTTTTGAAATCAGCAAGGCGGAAATAAAGAGAGCATTAAAGAAAATGAAAAATAACAATTCATCTGGAGAAGAAGACGGAGTAACGGCAGAAATGCTCAGTACGGTGGTAAAACTGTAGTTAATACCCTCCATATCCGACTTGAATAAAATACTAAAAGGAAAAATAATCCCAAACAAGAAATAATCAGTAACCATTATTCTACACAAGAAAGGCGATAGAGCAGACCTAACGACCTATAACACTCCTCAATGTAATTTATAAGCTTTTCACGAAAATATTAAGAGATAGATAGCAACAAAATTCGACCTTTTGCAAATAGAACCCCATATTTTGTACCTAGCTTAAGGGCGGCAGCACCGAGTAAGTGTCTGGTCTATATCTGTCATTCGCCTACGGTTGCACGGTTCGATTGTTGTCAGCGTTATTTGATGAAGATCCATCAAACAACGTTGTCAGGCACTGATAAAATCGAAGAAAAATCTATTTTTAACTAAAAAAACTGGGGTGTCTAGACTTCCCAAGTTCCTCCGTAGATCCGCCTTGGTGAAGCAGTTAACTTTTCAATTTATTGATCGAAAATGACATTCGAAATACAAACATTTAATTTTTTTAGTATTTATCCCTATTTGAACCATTAAAGAAATTAAAAACTTTTTATCCTACTAAATGATTACGTTTTCAAAACACTGTTGAATATATTTTTTGCTTCAATGGAAAAATACCTATTTATTTTCCATTTAATATTTACCATTTTCTAAACAAACTTTTTTAGGTTTAATAAATGTTGATTATCTTACACCTGAGACCTAAGCAAAAGTCAAATTAAAAAAAAAACCCTGTTGGAGCCATATACATAATATTTTAATACTCACGGTAACTGCCCATTGATGATGCAAACATCAGGGCCTTGGGGTCTTTAAGCAAAAAAGATCTGATTGGTTGCTTTCAAAGACATATGCATATTATTTCCATATAGTACGTATTATTGCAATACCTACGATACCTTACGATGCAGAATGCAAACATATTTGAAATAACAATATCAATGGTGTTTAATGCTGCCAGTTATTTTTCTTTATTGTTTTATTTTGAATTTTTGGAAAACCTAACCTTAAAGTTTGTTTTGATATTTTTGGGCTTTCTGCAAAAACCTTCGAAAAAGAAAGTCCTGTTTGGGAAAAATTCCGATCAGGTGATAATTTCTCTCTTTGTTGAAAGTTATTTTCTTTTTGATCACCTGATCATTTTATTAAAATCATGCGCGTTTTTTGCTCACGCTGGGAGTTTTGAAGCGCCACCCTGTGTGTGACAGGGGAATGAAGAAATCACTTCCGCCAAAAAACTAAAAGAAGTCACACGTGGTTTTGGGTTAAAGACCGAAATTCCAGTCGCAAGAAAGGGCCGCGACCGCCAGTGAAATTTTGAGACTGCTACAGACTTACAGAAGGTAAGCTTCTAGTTTTTTAGACTCTATTTTCCCAGGCGGGGCGAATTTAATTTTGGGGTTATTTTTTTGGGATATCTCTAGTTTTTTCTCCCCTTCAGGGCTCAGATGTCTAAATGGGTATAAGTCTATCCCTTTTGCTGTCCTTAAGATAAAATGTCCTGATTGGTTATATATAGTTATTTTATTCTTGTATTGGTTATGTCAAATCATCGGCGTACAGTTGACAAAAACTCTATCTATGTAAATTTGGTATCTGTGCATTTTTCGTACCTTTAATTCTGAATGTTTGCATCAAACGCCAACCATTGTGTAAATAATTAACAGGGAGTGTTGGAATATTACGTATATGGTTGGAGCTTGCAAAGACTGGTAGAGTTAAAATAAAAGACATCGACCTCTTCTTTTACATTAACCAACGTCAACGCATGATTAAAAGCTGCCAAGTATTGACGCCATAAAAATAATTGCGGAATTTTTGGCCAATTTAGAGAGATATCGGGGATAATTTTCGAACTACGAATACTTAATAGGGACCTATTGCAATAAAGCCAGGCACAAATTGTGCCGGGCACTATATTGACAGTTTCGCATTATAAGAACAGCTGTCTTCGTTCAAAATAAGGCCATTGTATATTATAAGAGGCGGAATTAATAGTGACGCCACTAATAATGGAAAATAAACGACTGGATTTCTAAATTCGACTTTGGTATGTCAATTTTGAATGATCAACTGTCAGTTTTTAATGCGAAACTGTCAATATAGTGCCCGGCACAATTTGTGCCTGGCACTATTGCAATAGGTCCCTAATATAAGCGGAATGCTTTTATGCCGCGACGGCTGGTGACGTTATAAATTGGGTGTGCAGAAATTTATATTGCATGGAAAAGTAGATAAAAAACTTACCTAAACAATTTTATTTTAGCATTTTACAAACAAGCAGCTACTTGGTGTAGTGTTTAGTTAATTTGTTTATAGATAAAGTCTATTCGCTCTTCTTTTACATGCGCTCGCATTTGCACCAGTTTCAGACTCATCATGGCCCCGTAGAGCAACCTAGGTTCATTTCAAAAGGAGCCACAAAAAGTAGGGTTAAGAATGTGTGCGACCAAGATGCGACTTCAAAAAGTCTACGTTTTCAAAGTAGAAACAGGAAGGAGAGATTACTTTAAAAGATCGACATTAAAAAAAAGTCGAAGTAGTTGCGGCTTTAAAGTTGATCCAAAAAGTTATTATATATAACATTTGTTATCAGATGTTACTATGATGACACAAACTTTTGTGGTAAAAATTAAAGTTATAATGTAGTTGTCGGATACACTTGTTTGGGACTCCAATGAAGCTTAACTTTCTAGTGGTAATTAGGTATTATATAGAAGTCAGGGCGACTACGAAATAACGACTAAAAAGAAAGTAAAACTTTAGCAACGTCCTATTATGGTAGAGAAGACTATCAGAATCGACTATCAAGAAACAATCCTAAGAAGTAGTTTAGAGGGTCGTTTTTACGAAACATCTACTATTTCCTGATACCAAATAGTAGTTAGAACTAAAAAGTAACAAATTTTGGTTGGGATCACCACATTTCTACTATAAGAAAGTAGCAAAGCCTTTAGAACATGTAGCCGCTACTATAAATGTTAGTTGGGCTCATAAATCCCACAGAATTTTGCACAGTCTATTAACCTACTGAGTGAGTATATGTCTATTTTTTGCCACATTTTCATTATATTTGGTAATGTTTTGCCCATAGGCACTATTCAATTGGCACCTAATATCAGTCTTGTCTAACATAGAAAAATCTATGTGGTTATTTAAAGTGCTTGATATCACACATTCCCTTTGCCACCCACGCAGGATCACTTCGTGGATTGTTCAGAATAAGACAAATAAAGCAAAAAAAGCATTTCGTTTTTCACACATTTTTAATTGCTACTTATTCAAATAACCACATATAATTTTCAAAGCTAGGCAAGACTGATATTAGATGCCAATTGAATAGTGCCTATAGGCAAAACACTACCGAACATAATGAAAATGTGGCAAAAAATAGACATATACTTAGTAGGTTAATAGACTGTTTAAAATTCTGTGAGATTTTTGAAGTTGCTCTGGGGCTATGATGAGTCTGAAACTGGTGCTAATCCGAGCACTTTGCCAATATTAATTTCTCGCCCCTTAATTTATATCGTCACCAACCGTCACTGGCTAGGAAAGAATAAAATGTAGGTTTTCTAAAAGAAATAATTTGAGATATCTCTCTAATATTGATTATTTGTCCTTGTCGGACACAATTTTTCATAGACGCACAGTCGGTTTTTGATAAGATATAACTTTTTTTGTATTAAAGTGCGAAATCGTTGAAAAAAATATTGCGCGTAATATTTAACCAAGAGGGGTTTTTGATTGTAATAATAGTTGGATGTAGTAGGGGAGAGGGCTTTATTGTTCTTGGGGGAGAGTGGGGTAGTTTTTTTAAAAGTAACCACATATTATTTATTTTTAATGATTTTGACTTGAAACTTCGTACACTGTAGTATATTTTCCTTTTCATTGTAAGTCACATTTATTTAAATTAAAATTTATTTTTAAATATATTTTTTAAAAAGCTAGCTATCCCGCTATTACCCCTACTTCCTATAGCAATAGCGTGATTGCAAGCTTTTTATTGTTGTTGACAAAATTTTTTTTTTAATTTTTAAGGAAATCTCAAAAATAATATTTTACAATTGATTTTTTTTTCGAAAACCAATTTAAGTTTTTTAAAAATTATATGATTGGACCTACCCATTATAAGTATAACAAGTATTGTTAAAATTACAATATTTGAAATTATTCTCAATATCTTAATTTGAACAATCCTTCATACCTATCTTTCCTATTATTCAATATCTTCTAATTGTGTAAGAAAATTTTCATAGCAATTTTTTTTGCGAAAAAAACTGACGCTGTCAATTTTTTTAAATGTTTCTATTTCTCTTCTCTTTCTATTTTAAAAAAAATCTAGGTTCGTATACATATTCGGTAAATGATTTTATCATTCTTCATATAAAAATTAAGAAACGTTCATATTCTACCGGATAAAATTGTAACGTTGACTCTGATTCTGACCTACTAAAAGAAAATTGTTTTTTGTTATTTTTTTATAATTGTTTGTTATTCTTGCGTTATCGGACATTGAGATATGATTCTTAGTTAGACTGTAGCAATGTACACTTCATGTGATTGTGAATCTACGTTAAAATAATGGGTAAGTTATTTTCGTATCAGTTGCCGAAGACACGTAAATTAATTAGTAGTACGAAAAAATTATATTTTTTCTCTGTACAGGTCAAATTTTGACATTTAGAATTTCTTTTTGACATTCTGACACAAATATTCTTAAACTCCGTAAAAAATTATGAAAAAAATAGAGAATAATTTTCATGCACAAGACAGTGGCGGATCCAGGGGGGGCTAGAAGAAACCGCCCCCCCCCTCGAACATATAACTTATTTTTTAGTTTAGCAGCATCACTTATTTAAAATTCGTCACAAATTCTACTTTTTTTTAAATTTCGCCTGCGGCGCTATTAATCTCCTTTACCTACTAAATTTCACACCTTAATTTCTATCAAAAAACACTAAAAATTTTTTTCTTATGTTTGCTGCCACTTTGGCCCCTCCCCCCCGGATATCCTGGATCCGCCACTGAAACAAAAAGGAGAAGAGCAAAGTGGGTTTCGTGCAGACAGATCTTGTAGTGATAATGTTTTTTGTCTTAAGAAAGTAATTGAGAAAAGGAGCGTCAGAAATATAGAGACTCATGTTACCTTTGTGGACCTACAAAGAGCATATGATACCGTTCCAGTAGAAAAATTGTAGACAGTGTTAGAGCAAACTAATATCAATCATACATACATAAAAGCGATAAAAGAACTATACAAAGGATCAACATCTAAAATTAAAATTGGAAATCGACTTTCAAAAGAATTCCTGATAACAAAAGGCTTAAGACAGGGATGTTGTATCTCTCCAACTCTTTTTAAAATATATATCGCAGTAGCTCTAAAAACTGGAAACGTAAAATGCACGGCATGGGAATACAACTTAATGACCAATTTACCATATACACACTACAGTTTGCTGACGACCAAGTAATTGTAGCTAATGATAAAGAATACATGGAGTATATGATGAGAAAATTAACGGAAGCATACCAAAAGTGGGGATTAACAGGGAACGTGGACAAGACACAGTACTTATGTATTGGAAACGAATCCAGTGAGTTAGAACTAGACAATGGACAAATAATATCTCCATGCAATAACTATGTATACTTGGGTGTCACATTTGATAAGACAGGAATAGAGTAAAACTTGAAAAAAGAATTGTAAAAGCAAAAAAGGTTATTGGATGTCTTATCAGTATTTTAAGGAGCAGAGAGATAAAAAAGAATGTAAAATTTAACATATATGAAACAATGGTGAAAAGCACGCTGTTGTATGGAATAGAGACTTGTCGCGTAACAGAAAAATTCAAAACAAAATGGAAAGTGTCGAAATGGATTCAATAAGAAGATCAATGAGAGTATCTAGAATAGATCACATAAGAAATGAGATCATAAAAGAAAGAATGGGAATCGAGGGAAGCATAACGGATGTCATTATTAAAAGGCAACTGATATGGTACGGCCATGTACAACCGATGAACGACGAAAAATTACCAAAGCAGGTCCTAGAATGGCAACCAATAGGGCGCAGAAAAAGAAGGCGTCCTAAACAGCAACAGTCAATCCAAAGATCAATGAGTCAAAAAAATCTGACAGAAGATGATTGTCAGGATCGAAGGAAGTGGAGAATAGGCGTTGGACAACGTAGAAAAACCTTCTAAACCGACAGAGTAGTAGTATGAAATAAACGTTTTAGATATGGTGTAAAAATATACAGAGGAATTTCAGTAACCAGTACTCTAAGTAGATTGTATGGTAGAATTCTCAGAAATCTAATAGATAATGATTTTCATGAACAAGAGGAAGAAGGGCAAAGTGGGTTGCGTGCAGACAGATCTTGTAGTGATCAGTGGCGACTCATGAAGTATTGGGTGTGCACTATAATAAGTGAGTCAAAATAAATTTAAAATAAATAAAGTTAAAAAAATTTGCATATTTATTTGTAGCCAAATAAAAGAACTTATGGTGCCCACTAGGTAATAAAATTGTCAAAGTAAAAAAAAGCATGTCTCCAATAAATAAAAATATGCCTACACAAAAAAAAATTACCTACAGTATACATACATATTAGTTTTTAGCCAACGATGGATAACATTAATTCAATGTACAAAACCGTTTTATCTTAAGGCCGCTTGACACGGTGCATGACAATAAAATTTGCAGGCAAATGGCATGAAATTTTGCTCAGGTGCATGCGCAGTACAAATCCAGCTGATCATTGCAGGCAATCTATTTTTATCGGTCCGGTGCCATTCTTTTCTATGCAAACTGTACTTGCATGCAAACTGGGGAATTTTTACCTAGATTCTGGGGAATCCATGCATGGCCATGCACAATGTCAAACGAAAAGAAGATTTTTTACAGGCAACAATTTGACCGAAATTTTTTGCTTGCAAATATTTGCAGCACGTCATGCACCATGTCAAGCGACCTTTAAGACCGCTTGACATGGTGCATGACAATAAAATTTGCAGGCAAATGGCATGAAATTTTGCTCAGGTGCATGCGCAGTACAAATCCAGCTGATCATTGCAGGCAATCTATTTTTATCGGTCCGGTGCCATTCTTTTGCATGCAAACTGTACTTGCATGCAAACTGGGGAATTTTTACCTAGATTCTGGGGAATCCATGCATGGCCATGCACAATGTCAAACGAAAAAAAGATTTTTTGCAGGCAACAATTTGACCGAAATTTTTTGCTTGCAAATATTTGCAGCACGTCATGCACCATGTCAAGCGGCCTTTAAGACCGCTTGACATGGTGCATGACAATAAAATTTGCAGGCAAATGGCATGAAATTTTGCTCAGGTGCATGCGCAGTACAAATCCAGCTGATCATTGCAGGCAATCCATTTTTATCGGTCCGGTGCCATTCTTTTGCATGCAAACTGTACTTGCATGCAAACTGGGGAATTTTTACCTAGATTCGGGGGAATCCATGCATGGCCATGCACAATGTCAAACGAAAAGAAGATTTTTTGCAGGCAACAATTTGACCGAAATTTTTTGCTTGCAAATATTTGCAGCACGTCATGCACCATGTCAAGCGGCCTTTAAGACCGCTTGACATGGTGCATGACATTAAAATTTGCAGGCAAATGGCATGAAATTTTGCTCAGGTGCATGCGCAGTACAAATCCAGCTGATCATTGCAGGCAATCCATTTTTATCGGTCCGGTGCCATTCTTTTGCATGCAAACTGTACTTGCATGCAAATTGGGGAATTTTTACCTAGATTCGGGGGAATCCATGCATGGCCATGCACAATGTCAAACGAAAAGAAGATTTTTTGCAGGCAACAATTTGACCGAAATTTTTTGCTTGCAAATATTTGCAGCACGTCATGCACCATGTCAAGCGGCCTTTAAGGCCGCTTGACATGGTGCATGACAATAAAATTTGCAGGCAAATGGCATGAAATTTTGCTCAGGTGCATGCGCAGTACAAATCCAGCTGATCATTGCAGGCAATCCATTTTTATCGGTCCGGTGCCATTCTTTTGCATGCAAACTGTACTTGCATGCAAACTGGGGAATTTTTACCTAGATTCTGGGGAATACATGCACAATGTCAAACAAAAAGAAGATTTTTTGCAGGCAACAATTTGAGCGAAATTTTTTGCTTGCAATTATTTGCAGGGCGTCATGCACCATGTCAAGTGGCCTTTAGCTTTTCATTCAAATACAATTTCATATTGTAATGTTCGTATACGTTGATTCAAAAATTCATGCTTTTTAATTTTTGCCTGTAGATGATTTAAGTCAGTTACCCCTATGCGACTTTTATCCCTGCTTGCATTGAAAAATAATAAGCATGGAAAACAAAATAACGAGTTTGTAACATCACATCCACAAATCTAGTTGTTTTTTTGGTAAATATCTTTTCTAAAATATCTTTAAAAATTCCTACCTTCTTTTCTTTTGGAGCAAGTTTGCGATAATTCTAGTTCTGGAGTCGGCCTTCCTAATTGTTTGATTTAAATTAAAGGAGGAAAAGCTTGCTATGTTTTGTACACAATTAAGTCTTGAATTACTTCCAGGATTACCCGAACCCGAACTTATAACTACCTCAGACATATTCGACACTTGTAGATAATAATTAACCCAAAAGTTACAAACAAGAAGCCGAAAACAGCATAAAATTCCCTTAAAAACTGCGTAAATAAATTTTAATTACGCCCAATACACGCATGCTAACGATAATATAAACAGTAATCAGCTCAGAACTATAAAAAAACCATGCAAGTGTGTATTGATTTAGCGCACCACCCCGCCCTTTTCTCGGTCGATATTCCGAGCATTTCCGATCCAATTGCGTGGCAAAAATTGGATTAAAGAGGAACGCCGAATCCACGCGCACCTCCAGATTCAAGCCCGCCCTCGAGGCGAGGCGATCGAAGGTCACCGTATGCGGCAGCAAGTCGAAAAGATATTAATTACTTCCGTTAATGGCCGATAGATGCCACTAGCGGGATCGGGATCATTAAAAAATAAATAAAAAACAACAGTAATTATTTAATAATAGTTTGTATTTATTTTTTTTCTTATTTTTGCTGGGGGTGCGCGCGCACCAGCGCTCCCATGGACGTGCCGCCCCTTGTAGTGATAATGTTTTTGTCTTAGAGGAGAATACAGAATACGTTGAAATTTAATGTTTAATTTGTATGATCACTTTTTTGTTTAATATAAATTAATAAAACTGTTTCTAAATTCCTCTGGGTCCACGCTATAAATAAATTTTATTATAAGTGACAGTACAGACAATACGTCAGATAACCCTTCAAAAAATAAATCGCTTGCCGACTATATCGAAATTGCAAAAACCACTAACGTACACAGTTTTATTGTAGGATTTTTTTTCTTTTAGAAATAAGTAACATTTAATATTTTTTCTTTCTAAAATGTGAAAGAAGAAAGTTATTATTACCTATACAGGGTGTTTCACGAATATCGAAACAGAGGCCTTTTTGTGTATTTAGAGTGGGAATTTGGAGAAATGCTCGTACACGTCGATTTTGTTTGCGAGGGGGACACTTTTTGTCTATCTGGAAATTTTTGTAACTCGAGTGGTATACTTTATCCCTTTATTTTGAATAGGTAAAGTGGGTCTAATGATACATTGTTTTGAATGCTTTTTGAATGTCCTTACAACCCTGTAAAAATTTCAAAAATCTATCTATTAGTTTTTGAGATAATTGCCTTCAAACTTTCAAATTTAATATGGATTGATAAAATAAAAAATTTATTAGAATTTAAAAAAATTTTAAAGTCTGTAAAAATGTACTAGCAGCCACAAAATGCGCAAGCTATTTTCACAATAAACAGCGCAGAACATCACATGTTGACCAAAAAGAAACTTAAGCTCAGCCGACCGGCACCAATCATATGGAAGAGGTTTTATTCTTGCGCAGTTTAGCTATAACTGCGGTATCCCGTTTTACCCCCGTATCCCATTTTGCCCTCCTTTCCCCTTTAGTTCCCCTTTTGAAATTCGCCGAAAAAAAAAGGTTATTATATTTGAAGTGTGGAACCCATTGTTCAAGGGTGCAGGAACTACTTGTTAATAGCCTCTGTTAAGTCTTACAAGAAGGGATTAGTCACGTGTCACCAGATTAGGTTTGTTCGATACTTTTACTTGAAGACATTAGAATACGTAGTCGTGCTTAAAATACGAAGTGTTTGCCAAAATTTAAAAATGTATTTTGAATTTTTGCAGATACCCTTGAAAATCCCAGATTGTTTAACATGATAAGAGTAGCGCGTGCCACTTAGAGGAACCATATGCACTTCAGAGGCGGCTCGTGGCTTTCGCAATAGGTGATGCAGGATTTCCATACCCCCATTTTTTATACACCCATATAAAAATATAATAATATGCTAATAGTAGGTTCACTATGATGAAATTGCAATTCAATTCAATTTTTTTCCCGTAAAACACACACTGCATCGTAAACAGGAAACATTATGCAAAATAATTAAAATAAAAATCGAATCAGAACCGAATGTAAAAAATACGCCCATACACAGATTACCAAGAAACCCAGGCGACCTAACCGAGCCGTTTACTGTGATCTAACACTACTTCAATAATGGACGCAGATTCACCACCTGAGTCGTTGCCCTGCGAAAGCATGCGATGTTGTCATAACAACCAATGGACGCCTTCACCCTGCGGCATATCGAGTAGACACAGGCGAAAGAAAAACCAAAATCGTTTCAACATACTTGTCTGTACGCTGGGTCTGGAAAGAAGCACCACTGTACTTTTATTTTGACTAGAAATATACTTTTCAATATTTTTTTCTTTAAACTTTACATTCTAATGGGTAAAAGGAGTCTGCCCCCAGGGCAGCTGCCTATCGCCACACCTCTGGTGCCTTATAATGGACAGTCTACTTCACAAACTGGAAGAGCAACGACGGACTGGTTATAGTACCAGGGAAGTACCTAGGCGTAATTTGCGAAAGGATGCAAAGGGCGTGCAAACTAATAGAGAACTGGTGCCAAGAGAACGGCCTCTCCGTCAACCCTAGCAAGACGAAAATGGTTCTTTTTACAAAGAAGAGGAAAATAGAAGGCTTCAAAGTGACACAAATGTACAGACGACCACTTGCACTATCGCAAGTAGGTTAAGTACCTAGACAGCAAACTAAGCTGGAAACTACATATAGACCGACTAACAACAAAGACGACAAAGACATTCTGGCAAGTAAGAAGGGTGGTAGGAAGAAAGTGGGGACTCAGCCCAAGGATCATGCACTGGATCTACCCGGCCATCATAAGACCGAGGATCCAATAAGGATCCGTGGTCTGGTGGCCAATGAAAACCACTAACGTCAATAAGCTCGAAAGCAGGCTGGCGACCTTGAGCACCACCGGAGCTTTAAGGTCTACTCCTAACATAGCCCTGAATACGATCCTAGGTCTCCCATCGCTGTCCACCTGGATAAAGAAGGAAGCGATGACAGCATACCTTAGGATAAGGGACGCGGGCGTGTGCAGGAGCGGTGGACAAAAAGGACATTTGGAGATCGCGACTTTGCCGGAAAAGGAGATTCCTTTATCAGCATACAGGCTAGCGATGCCAGAGAAGCGGTTAAGGAAGAAAAGAAGATACCGTGTAACCATACCGCCAGGGGATGCATGGAAGGAAGACGGAGTTAAATTCCTTAGCGATGCCACGGTCTGCTATACAGACGGATCAAGGCTAACAGAACGGAATTCGACCGGTGCAGGAATGTACGTGGAAAGCTATTATAGGGTATTGGAAAAAGCTACATGCTGGGATCCAATGCAACAGTCTTCCAGGCGGAGGTTTACGCTATACTGGCGGTAACATAGAAGGAAAAAATTAGGAATGAAACAGGAAAACGCCTCTGCATCTATTCATACAGTCAAGCTGCGCTGAAAGCACTGTGCAAACCAACCATATTGGAGTCCCAGGAAACGAGAAAGCGGACGAACTCGCCAGGGGAGGATCCCGACAGAAATGCGTCGGGCCAGAGCCTTTCCTGAGGCTCACAATAGGGCAAATGAAGTTGGCCCTAACCGAGTGGACCCAAAAAGAGATACAAAAGGAGTGGACCAACACAGGAAACGTCAGACAGGGAAGGAGTGTGTGACAGGATACAGCCAGTCCCTACGGGACTGGCTGCTCCGTAGAACACGAAGAGAGGTAGGAGCCATAGTGGGAGTCCTAACCGGAAACTGCGTCCTACAAGGACACCTGGCTGATGATGAGTGAAGGAGGACGCGACGTGCGAACGATGTTGGGCGGAGGACGAGACCTCGGCGCATTTACTGTCATCATGTGAAGCATACAAGGAGCCAAGAAGAGAGGTATAGGAAGCCTTTGAGAAGGAGGACCTTCTGATTTGTTTTAATACGAAGGCTCCTACTACTCTGAGCCTTTTCTTATTTCTTTTCACAAGGGGGTTCGGCGTTTTTAAACCCCTCTACGCACGTCTGTGGTAAAAACAATAATTAGAATCATCCGCAATGCAATCGCAGTTTCAAATAAACTCAAACGTGTCTTTCTACACAGCCTAAGTGCGATAATAAGTTATTTCGGGAATATTAAGTGAGTAGATAAGCAAGGGGGTTTCTAGCTCACTTGTCCCATGTAAATCCTCATAAGACGGACACGTGGTCTTTTTTTTAACTGGTCACAGTATATTGCTTCGGTGGCAGTAATTCTGAGCAACGGCCTCTCCTAGTTACCACCTGACTTATAAATGGCATAGTTTATTTCTGTATTTGATTTATTTTGTAGATTTTCAAATGAATCTTGAATTTTTATTTTAGGATGTGCCTTCTGTTGTATTTTCCAGGGTGACATGTGTTATTCGTATGTTTATGGATGTTAAATATTTTATATAAATAGTTGATATAACCTAACCTCTCATTTGTCTAGGATATTTTATTTTTTAATTTACTTTAAAGTGCCTACATACATATCTTTTATATGCGTAAACAAACATTTCTATTTTGTCAGTTTTTATCTTTGTTAACAGTAATTTTTGTATCTGTTATACTTTCAAACTTGTTTAATATGTTTAAAATATTTTAACCGATCATCTAAGTATTTGCAATGCTTGATATAGCTACTTTTACGATGGCGCTTAGCCTGATCATAAGCAGCTGTATGTTATCATTAGATTTTTTTACTCCTTTGTATTTAAGTATCTATTGTTTCTTTTTATTATGGATAATATTTAAAAATAATGATAAATAATAAGGTACGTTGTAGACCTCGTCAGATGTCTATCAGGGAAATGAAACGACCCCTGCCCTCCGTAGATTCTCTGACCCGGAGAGTTAGCACCTGTCTAGGGTCACTTTCCGAGGGTTACGGGAGAAGACCACATCGGTATGAAATACGGAGAGGATGGACCTCGGTACGGTGATCATAGCGTAGGTGGCAACCCATCTTTTAGGGATAGTATAAAATACTGATGCCTTTCAGTCTGGCGTTGGCTCGTCAAAGGCTAGAGGAGAAAAACCTTGATCAAAAATCCTGGCCCTCCAAGTAGGGGTTGAGGCATTAGACTGGTTCTCTAATACTTGTAAAACAAAGATATTACCAAAAAGCCTAAAGAAAGCCACGGAGCAATGGACGGAAATTCTCAAAGACGAAAAAAGCAAAGACAAAGAAAAGTTCTAAAGTTTGATTTGTTTTGTAGAGCATATAGTTCCATGTATATCCAGGAAGAGTATAATAATTTGCGGGATGTAATTCATAAGTTCTCTGACAGCTTTTTCTAAATTGTTGAAATATCTCCATTCAAAGGACTGAACGTGGATTTTAAATAAAGTTTACAATATTCTTTCAGGGTGTTGCAATCAAAACTATTCCATATGTTCTGTGCATGTTCATAATCAATCTGTGAAATTTCGTTACCTTCTAAGGTATTAAAAAAATTGATATTTTTCAGGTAACTTTGTTTGTTTCTTTTAATTTTTCCCCTCCATCCA
Source organism: Aspidapion aeneum (assembly GCA_963576565.1). Taxonomy (NCBI): domain Eukaryota; kingdom Metazoa; phylum Arthropoda; class Insecta; order Coleoptera; family Brentidae; genus Aspidapion; species Aspidapion aeneum. The sequence goes on from OY755048.1 coordinate 33,363,466, forward strand.
TATAATCATAACAAAACCCTTTAGTGTTAGTAGTTTAATCTTATCTTCCTCAAAACTATTAAATTCGCTTTTTAAAAGAGGATTATCTGTTAAATATGATATGACGTTAAATAAGCTAGTCGCCATGAATCCAAAAGAATCAATAAATCTAAATTCTATAAAACTATTAGCCAGCTTTTATGTAAACGATATGTACTTTTCTTGCTTTACTAATTGTGCTATACTCTCAATAATTATACTGGCATCATATGAACTTAATTAATGGAAAATAACAGGAGCAGTGTGAATATCTGTAAAATTTTAGCTGCATTCATTATGTGCAGAAACTCGGTATTCAGAAGTAAGGTGGTTGTGATCCCTTATATTTACGTCAAGTTTAGGAAAACTTTTTTGGCAAACATAACAATTTTTGGATCAAAAAAATTCAGTCTTTTCTTTTTAGTTAAAGGTTCCATTGATAAATCACACAAGAATATATTCTCCGAATCCTCTGCAAAGTCTTCTAGCTCCTTATCAAACCATTCCATGTAATTGGGACCAGTATAATGACGATAGAAAGATAAAGTGTCATCATATTCACATTTTACATAATATCCAACAGAAAAAGGGACATGTTGTTGATATTTTTGTGGATTGTTTTTACTTTTCTTTATTATAGGAACCAGCAAACATTCAGTGTCTGTATAAATTATAAATGGGGTGATTTGTTTATTCTTAAAATTTTTGAATTTCAGTAATTTTTTATCTTCTGTTGGTAACTTTGGCACGACAATACTTCCAATTTTTCCACATATTAATTAAATCTATCTTATGTGTAAAAAAGTGCAAACATCTTTCACATATCGACTTTGAGACTTTCTTTTTACTGAGTCTTGAAATATTTTTTACTTAGGTGGTAAATAGGAGAGGTCGATGCTCAGAATTACTGCTGTCGAAGCAATACGCTGTGACCAGTTCAAAAAAGACCACGTTTTCCTCTTATAGGGATTTACATGGGAAAAGTGACCTTATCTAAAGTGTTATACAGATCTCTATCTGTCTAGACAACAAAAACTCAGGCATATATTAACTATAAATTGGCATTTAAATTTTTCTCTACTATCGACCAAGAATATTAGTTTAATGAGTTTCTTAGCATGACCGTACTGGCACATTTACGCTCTTAGCAGAGCCGAAACTAGAGATTTTTGCACCCCGGCCAAAACCAGAGACATGATAGGGGAACTTTTCCTCCCTGCGATAACGTTCAGATTTCTTGGACGTCTATTTTTACGTTTGGAGCAGTGGCGGCTGCTACAGGGCAACGGGGTGCAGTGCCCTCCCAAAACTAGACAACAAACAGATTTATTTAAAAAAAGTTAAATCTTTCCTTACGGCATGTCGAGTTCTTTTCTTTAGTCTGTGGCTAACAAAAGACTATTAATTGGGTAAACTTCAAGCGCTGGAGCGGGAGGAATGTTTGGTTTAGGTGACGTCGGCCATGTTCATCGTGCGAAAACGTTCGTTGCCTTCCTACAGGTTGCTGGTTCTATCCTTATGGAAGACGTATGAGTTTGTTTTAATTTGGGGTAGGTCAGTAGTTAAAAGCCTTGCCCGTCGCGTGTCCATTGTTTGTTTCCCTTTGTTTTCAAAATGGAAATAAATACCGTCGATTATATAATTAACTATAATTGACATATGAACTTCGATTACAAATAAAATTTTTAGGGCCACATAGACAGGACCTAATCATTAACCAAAATTTTAGTGCAGTAATGTAATGAAGTAACTTATATTAGAAAATTTCATAAAAAAAATAATATGATGCTAAAAACTGATTGTGCGGTTGTGAAAAAGAAATGCTTTTTTTTGCTTTATTTGTCTTATTATGAACAATCCACGAAGTTATCCTGCGTGGTTGGCACAGGGAATGTGTGATATCAAGCACTTTAGTGAAAAGTTAAAAAGACACAAAGTAAGTGCCACTCATTTAAATAACCACATAGCATTTTCTATGCTAGGCAAGACTGAGATTAGGTGCCAATTGAATAGTGCCTATAGGCAGAGAACATATTATGTTCTTTGACAATGCCTAGGACAACAGTTGAATGTGAACGCTCCTTTTAACATTACAATGTGTGAAAGTAGATTGAACGCCTTAGCTATCTTTTCAATTGCAAGAAAATTGTTGACTACGGATAATTTTAATGAACTTATCGTTGAGTACTTTGCGCATCTAAAAGAGAGGCGAATAAAAAGTTAACCCTATTTAGTTGTTCCAAAAAAAGTTCTTTATACAGGGAGTCTCCTAAACATTGGCTAAAAATTTTCCACGGTGATTCCTTGCATCACTGCAAAAACTGCGTCACAAAGCTACAGGGCGTTAAAATTTTCCCTACCCCTAAATTTTTTAATGGTGCGCTGCTGGTGAAGGGAAACCGATCAAAACCGATTTTTGTAATTCGTATTTTTTTAAATGTTCATTTAGCAATTTTTGTATATTTAACATCGATAACATGAGCAGATAAAATGTGCAAGACCCCTGAGAAAATAGCATCCTGTATATTTTTGGAAGAAATTGGTTTGTTTAATTATGTAAACACTATAGGGTATTCTTTGTGTCAAATTAGAGCTAAATATCTACAAAATTTCAAGAGTTATTAAAAAACTCTAAAATATCAACTCCATGTTGCTCGGTAACAAAGAGATTTTTTTTAATTGTTAAAAGAAAAAAGTCTTAAATTGATCAAGGAATCCCTCCAAAAATTTTTCACAAATGTTTATAGACATCCTGTATATATTATCTATTTCTTAACATCGTTTTTACACATCATAGTCTAAGGTTTCACATGTAAAGATGTGCATTTATTTAATCAGACTTAAGGATTGAAAGGTCGATAGAATTGATCCCTAATTATAAGACTAATTGAAAATATTTAGGTTTTATTTAACAATTATAAAACAGCATCAACCATTATGATTAATACACATTTTAATTGCTGTCTATCATTATATCATGTGCTAAACATTGCATTAAAATATGACTCGGGTAAATTTTTTAAATTTGTCGGCAATTTTATATGAATGGTGTTAAAATCAAACCAACAAAAGCTTCCAAATTACTTTTTTCGGCACAGTGAAAATAAATATGATGATGCCTTCTGTGGGATCTCGTTGACGAATTCCGAATCAAACTTAAAAACAATGATATCTCACCCTCAGTATCATTTACTCTTCCTTGTCTGTCGCCGTGTTCATCCATCTAGTCCCCGCATGCTTCTTCAAATCGTCCGCTCTTCTCATTTCGGGTCTTCCTCTACTTCTTTTATTTTCCCAAGGTCTCCAGTTTAAATTTGTTTCATCCATCTGTCTGTCTAATATTCTGACCAACCAATTTCCATTTTAATTTTGCTACCTCTCCTCTGACATCACTTACTTTTGTTTTTATTCTTATCCATTCATTCCTTTTTCAATCTGTTAGCTTGTAACGTTTGTCTTTCCATTGATCTTTGGGCATTTGTTACCTTATCCATGTTTCATTTTGTAAGTTTCCAGGTTTGGGAACCATATATAAATCCTTTATTTAGCAAAGCTAATTCACATATGTAAGTACAGGAAGGATACATTGGTTATACACTTTCGTATTGAGGTACTGAGGATATTTTTTATATTTAATAAATTGTTATTAGTTTACCAAATGCTGGCCAGGCCAATCTTACTCGTCTCTAGATTTAAGCCGTTTGGTTTTATTTTTTTAGTTTAATAATTTGTCCCAGATGTATATGTTCCTCTACTTGTTCTATTTGTTCTTGGTTTATTCTGATCGTGATATCTTCATCTGTGTTTGTTATGATTTTAGTTTTAGTGTAGTTCATACTACTACTACTACTACTATGTCGGTTTAGAACGTTTTTCTACGTTGTCCGACGCCTATTCTCCACCTCCTTCGATCCTGACAGTAATCTTCCGTCAGGTTTTTTTGACTCATTGATTTTTGGATTGACTGTTGCCATTCCAGTTTAGGACGCCCTCTTTTTCTGCGCCCTATTGGTTGCCATTCTAGGACCTGCTTTGGTAATCTTTCGTCGCTCATCCGTTGTACATGGCCGTACCATATCAGTTGCATTTTAGTGATGTCATCCGTTATGCTTCCCTCGATTCCCATTCTTTCTTTTATGATCTCATTTCTTATATGATCTGTTCTAGATATTCTCATTGATCTTCTTATTGCATCCATTTCGACACTTTCAATTTTTGCTTTGTATTTTTCTGCGTGCTTTTCACCATTGTTTCATATATGTTAAATTTTACATTCTTTTTTATCTCTCTGCTCCATAAAAAATACTGTTAAGACAACCAATAACCGTTTTTGCTTTTACTATTCTTTTTTCCAATTCTTTACAGTCTGTTCCCGTCTTATCAAATGTGACACCCAGGTATACATACTCATTACATGGAGATATTGTTTGTCCATTTTCTAGTTCTAATTCACTTGATTCGTTTCCAATACATATGTACTGTGTCTTGTCCACGTTCACTGTTAATCCCCACTTTTGGTATTCTTCCGTTAACTTTCTCATCATATACTCCATGTCTTCTTTATCATTAGCTACAATTACTTGGTCGTCAGAAAACTGTAGTGTGTATATGGTAAATCGGTCGTTAAGTTGTATTCCCATGCCGTGTACTTTGCGTTTCCAGTTTTTTAGAGCTACTGCGATATATATTTTAAAAAGAGTTGGAGAGATACAACATCCCTGTCTTAAGCCTTGTGTTACCAGGAGTTCTTTTGAAAGTCGATTTCCAATTTTAATTTTAGATTTTGACCCTTTATATAGTTCTTTTATCGCTTTTATGTATGTATGATTGATATTAGTCTGCTCTAACACTGTCCATAATTTTTCTACTGGAACGATATCATATGATTTTTGTAGGTCCACAAAGGGAACATGAGTCTCTATATTTCTGGCGCTCCTTTTCTCAATTACTTGTTTGAGACAAAAAACATTATCACTACAAGATCTGCCTTCATGAAACCCACTTTGCTCTTCTTCTTGTTCTTCTTTCAATCAATGCCTCAAAAAGAAAATTGAAACTGTAGACTGTCGAGAAACCAATTGGCATTTTGGTCAGGGTAATTTCGGTTTTGAGGGAAAATGTGACGTTGCTAAGAAGACACTGAATGATTCTCATTAAACATCATAAACTCGGAATTTTTACAATAATTTAAAATAAATTCGTTGGGGATAATAATAAAAACAAAAGTTTTAGATAAAATTGCCCACCAGACAGATTGCTGATAACTGAATAAATTTTCCATATAAGTTTTATCGGAAAAATAGTAGTATTTTCTAGTCATGGAATTTTTGATTATTTGGGAAAACAAATTCGTCAATCATAGGTGCATTTGTATATACAGGGTGTCAATTTAAAAACAAACAGAAGGCGTTTAAGTAATTTAAAACACAGCCACTTGACCAGTGGCAGCTGCTACAGGGAGGGCAACGGGGCCCTTCCAAAAACAACCAGTATTTTTAATTGATTTATTTAAAAAAAAAGTTAAATCTTCCCGTACGGCATGTCTACTTCTTCTTTTTGTTAGTCTGTGGTTAACAAAAGGCGATTATTTGGGTAAACTTTTTTAGCGTAAATAATTACAAGCCGGCAGCACCGCGCGGGACACATTTAAATTTCACCCGTTTTTCAGCGGTGTATGGGTGACTGTTCAGGCGCGGGGGCGAGAGGAATGTTTGATTTAGTTCAAGGACTATAGACATAAAGGACTGCTTAGTTCCATTTAACCTGTGTTAACAAATTGTGCGGGGTGAGGAAAGCGGCGTGACGTCACCACTGGTGCTAAATCCTTTGTTTGCGTTCGTTGTATATGATGTTATTCGTATTTTCAAAAGAGTTTTTTTTGTTGATATTTCGCTGAATAGTTTGTGTTTTTTGGATTGTTTCAGTGCAGTGCTATTAAGAAAAGACATATAAATAAACATTTTCACGTTTGGTTTGTTAACAGTGTGTAAAAATTCGATTTAGGACAGAGCCGAACGTTTGTTTCCAGGTTAAAAAAAAATGGCCACGATTTCTCAGCAAATGGGCTTCTTGTTTAATAATATCTATCAAGAAAATTACAAAAGATTGTGAATTGAAAAGGAATATTTTTCTAAATTAAATATTATTATTTATATTTATTGTATGTATGTAACTGTTTTTTTGTAAAAATGTAATAATAAATACTTTTTTTATGTTCTATATTCCCGTTTTTTAATTATCTAATTAATAATCTCTTAACATGCTTTAAAAAGCGGTTGTAATAATTAAACTATACATTATGTGCATTTTTTTTCTCTTTGTTTTTTGTCTATTTGTTAAGAACAATATTTGTGCTTTTCCTTTTTTAAATAAATCAATAAATTTTTCATCTACCTATATTTCCGTTTTTAATTATTATCGCAAAATAATTTATTTACATACTTTTAAAACAATTGGACAAATTATACAGGGTGTCCCATAACTTGGGGGCCATAGTACAGCAGGTGATAGAGGTGAGAGAGATTATTTCCGAAAAAAAAGTTTATATAACATTCAACACATATCTGTTTTTAAGATATAGGATTTTTAATATTAGAGGAGTGGGGTAAAAAGAGTTTTGCAAAAAAAAAGAAAATCTATCAGACAGCTGAATACTCAGCTAATTGTGATTCAAAAATGTGATACTTCTTTTTTTAATTAGGTTACAAGTTAAGAAGATACAGGCTGTCAAAATTACCTCCAAAAATGTATAAAAAATAATTTAAAAAAATTTTAATTAATTTTTACTTACTTATTCTTTTAAAAAATATCAATTATATTTTATTTATTAATATATGTCGCTAAAGGCTTGTTTTTATTAACAAAAAATATAAAAAAAACATTGCGTTTAATATGGCATTTATAAAAAATTATACCAAAAAAATAGTTTTTTCTAAAAAAAATTGACCGACTAATTTTTTCAAAATAAGTTTTATTTCAATTTATTGCTATTGTTCTGATACACGACTTTACCCAATTTCATGTTTTTACTGCGTTTTTTGAAAAAGTTATTATCAAAAAAGTTAAAAAAATTGCTAACTTTGATGCTCTGTATCTCTACAAAGAAAGAGTTTTGACCCATGCATTATAGGAACTTTTTTATCAGACATGACCTCCTCTATCACCTCTTGGCCTATGGCCCCTAAGTTATGGGACACCCTGTATAGGTACTACATTATGTGTAGCTTTTTTTTACTTTAAATATTTAAATTTAATTTATTTAACAACTATTTCAAATATAAAATCATTTATCATCCCTGTAAAGACAATATTTTTAAATGTACAATGCCTCAATTTTGCATAAAATTTAATTTGCATAAAGAAAATAGCTCTAAAAGCACATAAAATCCAATATAACGATCTGCCCAGCACAAGTGGTGACGTAACAGCGAGTTTGACCTTGAACATCGATTGCAGACAGATTCGGCAAACTGAGCAATCCTGTCTAGTGTATAACCGTTGGATTTAGTTGACGTCGGCCATATTCATATTGCCGGTTCAAGCCTTAGATTTTTTTACATATTTTCGACATATTTTAGAAAAAAACACAAAAAATAGCTTAATATTCGACATCATGAGGCTTCAGCCCCCCCCCCCCCAAGAGGCCTCGGGCCCCCCCCAAGACATATTCCTGGGTGCGCCACTGCTTAGTGAAGACGTATGACTTTGTTTTGATTTAAGGTTGGTTAGTAGTTGCCTTGCCGGTCGCGTGCCCATTGTTTGTTTTTGTTTTCGCTTGTTTTCAAAATGGAAATAAATACTGTCGATTATATAATTAAATGTGAAACTTTGTGGATTGTTCATAATAATAAAAATAAAGCAAAAAAAAAGCATTCCATTTTGGTTTATTTTGAGATTTTTAGGTCCGGTCTATGTGGCCCTAAAGATTTTATCGAAGTTCATATGTCAACGTTTTTAATTTTGCACAGTTAATTATATAATCGACGGTATTTATTTCCATTTTTAAAACAAACAAAAAAAGCAATGAACACGCGAACGGCAAGGTATTTAACTACTGACCTACCTCAAATCAAAACAAACTCATACGTCTTCACTAGTTATAGAACCAGCAACACTTAGGAAGGGCAACGAACGTTTTCGCAAAAACGGGGGAAATCCCACCCCTACCCCCCACCCCCTTCCATAAAAAATGCGTTTTTGACACACTTCACTTCAAATGACTTTTATAAAATTTGGTATATGCATAAAGGTGCGATGGCAATACAGCCCAAACAAAAAATATATTTCTACCTCTACCCCCACCCTCTCCTTCCCCCAATAGAAAATTGAGTTTCCAAACAATTCACGATCAGCGATTTCATTATAATCTAGAATAAACTCTTCTGTTCTGTTATTGAACAAATATTTTCATTTAATAGTAGAAAATAAATTGGTAAATTTTTTTTTTTAAAGTCACAAGCTTTTATAAAATGCACTAAAAATTAAAAAATAATTTTCTAACATTCTAATATTATCATAATAATAAAAGCGATGGCCGCAAATCAAAGCCTAAGTTAATCTAAAGTTGTGATCTAAACACTTAAAGAATATTCAACATAGCAGGTCATCAAAGATATGTTTGATGTGCCGCAATTGTTATGCCTTTGCCATACCTATGTCAGAGAAATGCTGGGGTATCTTAGGTCGGGTTGGGTGGGTTTGGTACCTCTGCATTTTTCTGCTAGATTGATTCTTGCAAATAGTGATATAGTCGGCCATCGCTTTTATTATTATGATAATATTAGAATGTTAGAAAATTATTTTTTAATTTTTAGCGCATTTTATTTTTTACCAATTTATTTTAATGTGTTTTTTCTTGAAAATACGTTACATAGAGTGGAGGGCTTCGAAAAGGGTGGATGCTAATTCTGAGATTCTCTGTACTAGTTGCAAAATATAACTGAATAACAATATGTCCACTTTAATCCATCGTGGCTTTACATAAATCAATACCTTAAATCTAATATATTTTAACAAGAGATTAATTCAGTACCTCTTGCAGTCAAATCTTCCTAAAGCAAAGGGTTTAAAATAAAAATACAGGGGCTGCTAGTGCATAAGGGCTGCAGAGCTGCAGAACCACCAAAATTTTCACATTATTTGACTATTTTTCAGCCGCTGCTATTTTTCTAATATAATTATTTTATTTCTAAAATTATTCGAATAGCAGTATATTTTCGGTCCGGTGTTGGTATAGTAGGCCGTGTGTTGAGGATGACGCCGCGCGCCGTCGCCGAATGCCGCATTTCACAGTCGGTCAAATGAAGTTATTGGCATTGTTGCGCTGCTAAATTGCAACACAACGTAGCTGGGCGGCTAACGAGATCTGTGCTCGGCTAGGAACCCCTTCCTTTGCCCCGCACCGTACTTGCTCATGGGTTTAGATAGCGAAATCTAGGCAAAAATAGAGCTGCAAAACTTGCAGTTCCAGTACAATTCCGGGCGGGCGGGCTCAGCGTTGCGTGTTTGCGGGCGCATTTATTTATTTAGAAGACGCCAAACGCATGAGCGGGAGGTTATGGTCGTGTTTGTTGTTTGTTTTTGTATATTTGTGTCACAATGAATGTGGTGGATAAATTAATTAATGTAAAAAAATTATCTCTTTACTTATGAAGAAAAACTAAAACTAAAAGAAGGACGGCCATTGCACGATATTTTAATAGAAAAGTGTGGTTCAAGCCGGGAAAAATCGTATAAAAGGATTTTTACAAGAGAAATTTTTTACTTTTTATAATAGACACGTGATCTGGAGATTGTAAAAAAATAGCAGTTTTTATACCCTATCGGCAGAACTCACAAACTTTACTGTCACGAGCCGCCACTGTAAAAATACCATTATCGCTGTGTTTTGTCACAAAACTTTATTTTAATGGACTACTAAAACTAACACTTGGTGGGGAATTTGCATCAGTAACTAAATTAAAATGGCTTTGAGAGGCGTAGTTTGAAATTTGAAAATTTTTAAATAAAAAAACATCTACCTGATTAATTTACTAGTCGCAGTTGGGCACAAAATTGACACGTATACCTATAGTAATGTACGACAAGCTTCAACTTTTAGTTTTGATGCCCAAAGCGCACTTACGAAATTATATAGTTTTAGATTTTCATGAATCAGGTTATTGGGTAATTTTGTACCCAACTACGTCTAGTAGCTATAATTAAATTTAGCAGTGTTTTTTTTGTGAAAAAAAATTCTTAACCTTAAAGTTTAATTCTGATTCAGTCTTATAAAAAGCACTATGCATTTACCATTTATTACTACCAGCGGCGTAGCGTGCCCGAAAGGGCGGGGGGGGGCGACAGCTAAAAAGGGCGCCTCTGCAAACTGATGAAAAATCTTATGGCAGAAAAAAAACCAAAAGGTCAAAAAGGCGCCTCTCACAAATCTTGCGACCAAAAAAAAAAAGGCTCTCACAAATCTTGCGACCAAAAAAAAAAAAAAAAAAAAACAAAAAAAAAAAGGTCATCATATGTCACGGGGCCGGCCGATAAGCCTCTGACGAATCTTGCAACTAAAAAAAAAAAAAAAAAAACAAAAGGTCATCAGGTATGAGGGGGCGGCCGATACGTCACGAGGGCGCCTCTCCCACCTATGGGGCGCCATTACCCTCGGGGCGGGGGGGGGGGGGCGACGAACCCCCCGCGCCCCCCCCCCCCCCACGCTACGCCGCTGATTACTACGGAGGAGAACAGTATTACCTTTCATTGAGTAAAGGTGGGGGAGGAGAGAGGGAGCAGGGAACTAGTAAAATAGTGTCGAAAAAAATCTTAAAGCGTGTGCAGAAGGAACATTTGAAATCGCTTTATATTTGTGAAAGTTATAGCTACAACTATTACTAATAAGCAGGGCGTGGAGGAGAAATGGAGAGACGGGGGGGGGGGGGGGGTAGTAGGACTACAAACAGGCGCATGTCAAACGGCCCCGCAGACACCGCCACGCGGTGGGGCCCCCGGTATATTGGGAGCCCCCGGGCAACACAAAAAAGACAAAAATATTGTACATAAAGGAGAGTTTACACATGCATGGATTTGCTGGCGCCAATAAAAACTGGCGCGCCAGTAAGTTAAATTTGCAAGTGTAAACACCGACTTGCACACAAGTTATTTTTTTGCATGCATGTATCAAAAAAGTCTGCAGCTGACTGAATTTGCTGGCGCCAGTGGTGACGCATGCGCGCAGAAAAAGAAAATTTTCATGTGTAAACAGGTGCTTGCACGTCGGCTCGCCAGTTTTAAGTTCATTATTTTACATTATTATTTATTTTCATTGTGTTTGAGCTTCAAAATTTTGTTTATTGTTGTTTTTATAGCTTATTATGTCTAAAAAAAAGTGGTCAGCAGAACTGACCATACAGTCTCTTGAAGGCGTTGAATGTTTTCCTTGTTTATGGGATGTACACAGTAGTTCTTATAAAAACAAAGATAGTCGAGATCATGCTTACCAAAAAATTAGTGAAATAATGAAAATTGAAGGCTTTGAAGTTGCAGAAGTAAAAGCAAAAATACAATCCATAAAAAACACATATGCTTTGGAATTGACAAAAATTTTAAAAAGTCCACGTTCCGGAACCGGTGCAGATAAAGTATACACCCCAAAAGTACCATGGTTTAAAGTAGCAGACCAAATTTTAAAGAATGTTGTTCAAATAAGAGAAACTCAGTAGATCGACGAGCAATCCATGCTTTAACCTAGATACGGCCTTTTCGTTGTTCATTTTCCTGAATCTCTTTTATTTTTTTTTCAATAAAAGTTTAGCGACTATTTTGCAGGCTTCCGAGAGTTCAGACGACATATCGCGTATCGTGTACACTTTAAAAATGAAACTGGCGTGCCAGTCTCTTTAATTTTCGCACAATAGTGTAAACTTTTACTGGCGTGCAAATAGAACTGGCGCGAACACTGGCGCCACTAAATTCATGCATGTGTAAACCCACTATAACGCAGATTAAAAATTTGTTAATCCCCCCCGCCAAATTTTTTCCTGGGTTTGGCTCTTTAGATTGTGGTTTTAAGTGAAACACACTGTATAGTAATAATTTTAGTTCCTATTACAGGAAACGGTCTCGCGTAATAAGTACCTATTCTTGATAAGGGAGTGACTTAATATTTTTGTATCTTACATTATACTCTTATTAAATTAAAAGTCAGCTTTTATTTAACAAGTGCCATTTAATTAACAGACACAGCAATTATATAATTTAAAATACATTTTACAATTAAACATTTTTATAAAATTGAACCGATTATTAAAAAATTGTTTTTAAGATGGCTATACCGGGTGGGCCAAAAAAAACCGGAAAATTTTTTTTCATTATAACTTTTGAACTATACAGGCGATTTTAATGGGTCGAACCGCACTTGGCAGATAATTAATCAAAGTTTTAACCAAGTATATTTTTTTTTTGAAGAAATTGATCACTGTAAATATAATCTACTAAGCCTAGAACATGACAGCGTAAAAAACTTATACAAAAAGAGACTGAACGAAAAACTTAATACAAGTTCAGGTGAAACCCCAGATGAGGAATACGAATGTATTACATTAAGCATCTACCAAGCTGCAAAAGAAGCACTAGGATTAGTGGAAGAAACTTCTAAAAGAAGAAAACCATACTGGTGGGATGCTGAGATTGAGAGAGAAATAGAGGAAAAAGGGAAATTATATCACACCTACTTATCCCAAAAGACAGATAGAAGCAGACAAGAATACAAAATCGCGCAATCAAAGGTGAGAAGAATGATCAGTGATAAGAAAAATCATTCGTGGACGCAAAAGTGTCAGAAAATAGATTCTTACTTAGGAGGTAGGAGAAGTACCGAAAGCTGGAAAACTATAAGATCGATTAAAAAAGAAACATGCAGAGATATCATTTCACCAATACCAGACAAAGAATGGGATGAGCATTTTAAAAAACTTTTAACTGAAAATAGAGCAGAATTCAAGGAAGACGCAAGAGACAATATAATTAGAACGATGGGATCTCCAGTACCCCTCACAATCTCTGAGGTCAAAAACGTGTGCACAACCTTAAAAAGCGGTAAATCTGCCGGACCCGGAAATATCCCAGCCGAACTTATTAAATATGGCACTGAAGAACTGTTTTGGAGATTACGGAATCTTTTCCAAAAATATTTAAATGGAACTGTAGTCCCAACTGAGTGGAAAACGTCATATATATCCACAATACACAAAAAAGGAAGGAAAGATATATGTGACAATTATAGAGGTATATCTGTGACTAGTACGCTAAGCAGAATATACGGTAAAATAATAAGAAATAAAGTAGAGAGCGAATATAAAGACATGGAGGCAGAAGAACAAGCTGGTTTCAGGGCGGGTAGATCGACTTCAGATCATCTCTTTTGTATAACCCAAGTTATTGAAAAGAAAATGGCATACGGTCAAGAGCTGCATCTGCTTTACGTGGATTTACAGAAGGCATATGATAGTATACCACTAAACCTACTTTGGAAAGCGTTGGAAAACACAAACATAAGCGTACAACTAATTAAGGCCATCCAAGAGTTATACCGCAATAGTAAGGCAAAAGTTAAAATAAAAGCAAAACTAACCAAAGGCTTTCAAGTAAATAAAGGTCTTAAACAAGGTTGCTGTATCTCGCCTACGCTCTTCAAGATATACTTGGAACAAGTCCTTAAAGTATGGAAGAGAAAATGCCAAAACATGGGAATTCCGTTGGACGAAACCACCTTGTATACTTTATGTTTCGCCGATGATCAGATAGTAGTGGCTCAGGATTATGACGACCTCGAATATATGACACGAAAACTAATAGAAGAGTACAATAAGTGGGGACTAGAGGTTAATCTCAATAAGACAGAGTATATGTGTATCGGTGGAATGAAACAGGATCTAATCTTAAATACCGGGCAGCGAATTCACTCCTGTGATGAGTATAAATACTTAGGTCTAAAAATTACAGCTGACGGAACACTAGACAAAGCTATAAAAGATCGAAACGTACAAGGAAGAAAAGCAATAACTTTATTAAATGGAATAATTTGGGACCAAAGTATATCAAAACATAACAAAAAGCTTATATATAACACCATTATAAAAAGTATTATTACATACGGCTCAGAAGTATGGCCAATCAAGGATAGAACAGAAAAAATGCTTTCCGCTACGGAGATGGACTATTGGAGAAGAGCAGCAGGGAAATCAAAAAGAGAAAGAGTTACAAATCAAAGAATAAGAGAAATTATGACAGTAAGTGAACGTACTTTAGTGGATGATATAAGAACAAAACAACTGGTGTGGTACGGACATGTACAAAGAATGAATGACGAAAGACTACCTAAACAAATACTACAATGGAAACCAACTGGCCGAAGAAAACGAGGACGGCCAAGGAGAAGCTGGAGAGAAGGAATAGACAGTGAAATAAGAATAAGAGGCCTAGATGATGAATTATGGGCAAACAGAAACGAGTGGAGATTGGGTATCGGAAGACGTAGAACGTTGTGAAACCGATAAATATATATATATATATATATATATATATATTTTTGTCCGCCATCTCAAAATCCAAGATGGCGGACGAAGTGTAACTGTACCCTTCAAAGATGCTGGTTTATTCCTGTGTTGCGAACATGTTTTAATAATTTTTTTAAATTACTAAAAAAGTTGCATTCTTGCCACGCACAAGAAGGTACGAATCAGCAAAATCGGTTTGGTGGTTCTAAAAAAACTATTTTTGTTCCAACTATTGTTTTGCATATTATACGATTGCCTTGCCAATCATGTCTGCATTTATTTCCTTATAAATTCATTAGTACTGAATCGATTTTAATGAAATAAAAAACATCCTGGTTAGAACTGATTTATTTTTAAAGATCATGATCAAAGTTTATCGCCGTCTTAAAATTTTAGATGGTGGACAGAGTCATATTTGATTCATCAAAATGGCGTGTTTATTCTTATTTTCCGAAAATGTTTTAGTTTTCTTTTTAATGTATAGAAAAGCACCTCTTTTTTCCCACACAACGAAGTACAAATTGGTAAAATCTGTATGATGGTTCTCAAAAAATTTATTTTTGTTAAAACCATAGTTTTACAGATTATACGATTGCATTGCCAATCCTGTTCGCATTAATTTCCTTATAAATTGGTTATTACTAAACCGATTTGCTTGAAATAAAAAAAATCATAGTAAGAATTGATTGCTTTTTAAAGATTATAATTAAAATTTGCCGCCATCTTAGAATTTAAGATGTTGAACAGAAGAAAAGGCTTTCTAATATTCTTCAGTGTTTAATTATTATATGAATCCTTATTATATGGGTGAATGAGAATTCACATCTCTCCAAGTCAGGACGAATATAGTAATGGAATTTAAGTGATGCCCAGTTCGACTATCACCCGATTTTGAGTACTCTTTCTCACTTATTCAAGAATTCATACACTTGGCGTTTTTTAAAACCTATGTGTTTAAAAATGGCAGGAAAACGTCTTATTATTGTAAATAAGTGACTTTGGATTTTTTTTGATGATTTTAAAGAGTTTTTATTAACAATTATATATAAAATGCATCTTAGTTTTTTTAGGAATTATAATAAAAAAATGTGTGATATTACCCACAACGTAACCTTTCCTTAAAGTGATAGAAAAATAAAATATAATAATAATAATAATACTAGGTTTAAGTTACTAATAAGGTAAATAAATAAATCACTATAGAAAACAATGACACACTAAAATTAAACTATTAATAAAAATATATTACAATTTTTTTAAATCAAGACCTTTCAAATCCGCTATTTCTAGTTTATTAAAACAAGATAACCATATATACATATACATACATACATACATATACACACACATACATACATACACACATATATGTTCTCCAAAAAGGCAATACCTACAATCACAACGATATAATTTTTTTTAAAAATAAAACAGCTCAAGAAAACCCAATCGATAGATTTCGAAAGCAACAATTCAAACCAAATTACTCTATAATATTCACTTAGTGAATAATATGGCTTGTCAAGCAGAAATTTTTTGACTTGTTTTTTAAATTGTTTGGTGGATGTCGCAAGTCTGACTGCCAATGGTAAGTGGTTGAACTTTCTACCTTCATAAATTAAGGATTTTAAGGATTTTTGGACCAGGGTAGTTTTTGGAATAGGCAAAGGCGCCCTTAAATTTAAGTTATGACGCGTGGATGGCTGATCAGTTCTCCGAACATTTCTAAAATTTTTGAAAACAAGTGTGCGGTCTCAACGCAGCCCACGAGAAAGACCGGCCCGGGCGCGAAAATATCACGTGACCGTAGGAGTCCCACAAAAAAACGCCTCACGGCCCGCTGTCATTATAAAACATGTGTGTGTTCAGTTTTGGTATGTTTGTTTACGTTTATTTTTTTAAAATTCGGGCACGAATTTTATGTGAATTTTATCAAAGTTATTAAAATAACGCAGCCCACGAAAAAGACTGTAGTGGGCTGCGTTAAAATAATTAATGGCTATGAGTAAATTATAAAGAAAATACCTATAAGATAAACAATGCCGCGAACGTGTAATTAGTGTTGTTCCTTGTCGGTCCAACTATAAAACTGAAACCTAATATGTTGCAAACGAGAAAGAAGTGGAAAAAGATAAGATCTTGGATAAGATTGATCAAGTAATAGACATCCTTAGTGACATTTTCGATAGTGAGAGTTAAAAATGTGTTCAGTTGTCATTTCTTATTGAACAATTAGGTCTCTTGAAAAGGTAACCTGAGAATCGAAGATATGGTGGATACACTTTAATGTTGGCTTCATCTTTGTTTATCCAGTTATCCAGTGCATACACGTCAATTTACAATTCTAAGGTAATATGTCTTCCGCACCCTGGCAATATTAAAAAACTGATTTGTAAAATATTGTTAACAGATAGTAATCTATCTGGTTGTGTGAAATATTTAAAAAGTAAGATACAGCTTTTAAAAGATCATGAGTTGGTAGTTATCTTACACTTTATTGAAATAGATATTAAACTTTGTGCTGGGTAATTTTTCAAAAAATTATTGACGACCACTACATTCAGTTCATTGAATGGGAAAACTATCTCACTTATTCACAAAATCACTTGTTTCTTTTTAATAAATTATTGTGAAATGTTTTATATTGAAAATTTTTCTTCAGATAACTCTAGCGAATGTTTTTGTGGAGAAAAACTATTGTCAAAGCTTGAAAAAATTAGTTTAAGGGCATGTAAAGTTTTTTAAAATAATTTTATTAAAAAGCACAATGATTTTCTGCTAATAAATCTTTGAATAAGAACTCAAAGATGATGACAGTCAAAGAAAAATTAAAAAACTAAAAGCTTAGGTTTGATATGTCCAATTTTGAAAGACTTGTATAGATTTGAAGTTACTAACGATATTATGTACCTAATATATGTACCTGAAGATATTAGTGTGCGAATTTTGTATAATTTTTTATTTTATAAATTCAGTTCTTTTATCCATAATAAACACATATATCAGCAAAATATTTTTTTCAATTTTTGCCTATAAAAGAACCAAAATTTTTTGTTAATTTATTTAAATTGTGTAAAAACATATAATATATTAAGCAATACAATAAAAATCCTGGGACTCCTAAGATCACGTGACCGCCGACTTGCTTATAACGCGCCATGGCCGGTCTTTATCGTTGGCTGCGCGGTCTCAAGTATATATATTGATGTTAGTGTTAGGATTACCTTATCTATGTTTGATTTCGTAAGTGTCCAGATCCAGGATCCATAGGTATCACGTATTTATTTGACTAGAAATAGGAAATCCATACAATGGAAATTTACGACGTATCAATTCACAAACATGAAATTTTATTATATTTTTTAAATTTACCGGTACCTTAAAATAATAATAAAAAGTTCATTATGTACCATAAGAATGCCAATAAACGTGACAATTTTAAAAACATATATAGGTAATTAATGTTTTATTTTCTTGGATAGTTACTTCTTGTAAAAAATGAATGATAATTTTGTAAATATTTCTTGCCTAAAATTTTGCAACACTTTACTATTACGGAAAGATCATTTTTTAAAATTTTGGCGAATTATGACCTCAAAAACAGTGGCGGCTCCTACAGGGGGGGCAGCGGGGCAATGCCCAATGCAATGTTTTAGTTGACGTCGGTCATATTCACCGTGCGAAAACATTCGTTGCCCTTACGTGTTGCCGGTTCTATGCTAAGTAAAGACTTATGAGTTGGTTTTGATTTGGGGTAGGTGAGTAGTTAAAAGCCTTGCCGGTCTCGTATCCATTGTTTTTTTTTTGGTTTTGTTTGTTTTCAAAACGGAAATTAATACCGTCGATTATATAATTAACTGTGCAAATTTAACTACGTTTACATATGAACTTCGATTACAAATAAAATTTTTAGGGCCACATAGACCGGACCCAACAATCCTAAAAATTAACGAAAATTTTAGTGTAAGTAATAAAAAATTATACGAACTGGTTGTGCGGTTGTGAAAAACGAAATGCTTTTTTTTTGCTTTATTTGTCTTATTATAAACAATCCACGAAGTGATCCTGCGTGGGTGGCAAAGGGAATGCGTGATATCAAGCACTTTAGTGAAAAGTTAAAGACACAAAGTAGGTGCTACTTATTTAAGTAGGTGCCAATTGAATTGTGCCTATAGGCAAAACATTACCGAACATAATGAAAATGTGGCAAAAGATAGACGTATACTTAGTAAGGTAATAGACTGTTTACAAGGCCATGATGAGCTTGGAACTGGTGCTAATCTGAGCACTTTGCGCATATAAAAGAACGGCGAATAGAATTTTTCTATAAACAAATAAAGTAAAAACTACACCAAGTAGCTGCTTGTTTGTAAAATGCTAAAATAAAATTGTTTAGGTAAGTTTTTTATCTCCTTTTCCATGCAAATAAATAACTAATTTGTGAATCAACAAAAAATAGTTTTTGCACGATTTTCAAATTTATTGCGAACTTGTCTTTTCCGAACTAATCAAATTTAAATATGTATTATTGACACATAAGGTTGGTATTTTGACTACCATAACAGATCAAACAAAAAAAAGATTAAAAGATTAACTAACGTATTTATATTTTGTCTGACGAAAAAACATGTTTTTCAAAATCATGAGCCAAAACCTAGTTACCTACGTAGATAGGTGTGAATATTTAAAAAATCATTTGTATTTTTTGTGGGCGTGTAGTAAAATTTGGCACTGTTTTAGCCGTAATGAGCATATCTGTCCAGTGACACCTAACATGTTCTAGTTTCGAATAGGTAACACAAAATCATTGTTTTTTTTACGGGTATGCGCACTCGCAAGGAGATCCCTATCACGCTCGAGAAGCGGCAAGTGCGCGGAAATGTTGGTGTGTGTTGGTTTTGAAACGGTTCAGGTTGTAACCTGCAGGGAAAACTGTCGCAGGGAGTTTATTCCACAGCGATGCTGTTCTCCAGAGATATGAATTCTGATATAATGAGGTTCTTGGTGCCTCTATTTTGACAATAAATTGATGGTTACCGTCTGTTTGACGTGTTCGCCTAGTAGGTGCTACTCCCGGGGGGATCATACGTGCCAACTCTTCAGAACATTTTCCGTGATAATACCTGTAGAAGAGAGATAGATCGCCAACAGTTCTTTGATGTTCGAGACTATCCAAGCTACGGGTAAGTGCGGGGTCATTGATCAGCTTGATTGCTCGTTTTTGCACGGTGTTCAAAAGCATTAAGGTATGTTTGGGTGCCGCACTCCATATATGTGAGCAGTACTCCATAGTTGCTCGAATCTGGGCTTTGTAGAGTGTCAGCAGTTGGCTTGGTGTATGTATTATCCGATTAGCCACGAAACTTGTTTGATTTTTAAATTCACGGGTACTAAATTTCACGTTTGTTAGTATTATTTGGCTTCAAAATTCCGTTGATTGACGCTCACTTGTCTGATGGCGGGTAAACACCCTGATCAGCGTTGATCTGGCCTGAAAGACAAAAGAGCTGTCGTAGGTCACGGATGTTTGTTTCGTTTTATTTGCAATCGATCTTTTCATTGATTGATATGTATAGCAGTTTATTTTCGCCTGCTCTTGTTCTAGTTTCTCTCGTATCTCGGTAGATGGCGCTTCCTGCGAGAGTTTTCTTACTATTTACATAGGATTAGAGACAAAACCGTCCAATTAACTTTGCAAGGGTGTCACATTGACCAAGCAGTGTTCTGAGGGGTCCCATAAGGACGAAACAGTTAACTGTCAACACTTATTAGGTGTCCATTAGATCTTGGACTTCCGTGTGGTTAAGCTTTCAAGCTACCCATCCCCAAAATATGAGAGAAACAAAAACTCCTTTTTACCCGATTGGTCACGAAACTTGTTTGATTGTTTTGTTTGTTTGAAAATGAAGCTCGTAGACAATGATTGCGTAGAAACGACGACGTTTTGGTTAGTAAGTATCTCAGTGCCGTAACTAAGGAGGTGCGACCGGTGTCCCCCACAGGGCACCATCGCAAGGGCGCCTTCTGAGTCAATTTTTGAAGAGGGGGGAACGCCAAACTCTAATCCCCTAAGACCAAAATGGCCAAAATTTGAAAATTCATATTTTAAAAACTATATAGTTTATCAACAGAAGCACAGAGATGCAGTATGGCGGGGTCATAGAGGTGCGAAAAAACCACACCCCGAGTGAAGATTCGGAAAAATGCCATTTAGCGAATTTTAGGGTAGGGAATCAATCCCATAAGATAAAAATGGCCAAATTTTGAAAATTCATATTTTAAAAACTATATAGTTTATCAAAAAAAGCACCGAGTTGCAGTATGGCGGGGCCATAGAGATGCGAAAAAACCACACCTTGATTTAAGATTCGGAAAAACGTCATTTAGCGATTTTAAGGGTGCGGAATCCTATAAGACCAAAATGGTCAAATTTTGAAAATTCATATTTCAAAAACTATACAGTTTATCAACAAAAGCATCGAGTTGCGGTATGTTGGGGCCATAGAGATGCGAAAAAACCACACGTTGATTTAAGATTCGGAAAAACGTCATTTAGCGAATTTTAGGGTAGGGAATCCCATAAGACCAAAATAGCCAAACTTTGAAAATTCATATTTTAAAATCTATATAGTTTATCAACAAATGCACCGAGTTGCAGTATGGTGGGATCATAGAGATGCGAAAAAACCATATCAAAAGTTAAAATTCGGAAAAACGTCATTTAGCGAATTTTAGAGTAGGGAATTACATAGGAACAAAATTACCAAACTTTGAAAATTCATATTTTAAAAACTATATAGTTTATCAAAAAAAGCACCGAGTTGTAGTATGGTGGGGCCATAGAGATGCGAAAAAATCACACCTTGATTTAAGATTCGGAAAAACGTCATTTAGCGAATTTAATGGTAGGGAATCCCATAAGACCAAAATGGCCAAATTTTGAAAATTCATATTTTAAAAACTATATAGTTTATCAACAAAAGTACCGAGTTGCAGTATGGTGGGATCATAGAGATGCGAAAACACCACATCAAAAGTTAAAATTCGGAAAAATATCATTTAGCGAATTTTAGGGTAGGGATCCCATAAGACCAAAATGGCCAAACTTTGAGAATTCATAATTTAAAAACTATATAGTTTATCAACAAAAGCACCGAGTTGCAGTATGGTGGGATCATAGAGATGCAAAAACACCACATCAAAAGTTAAAATTCGGAAAAACATCATTTAGCGAATTTTAGGGTAGGGTTCATTTCGAATTTTAGGGCAAGGAATCCCATAAGACCAAAATTACCAAACTTTGAAAATTCATATTTTAAAAACTATATAGTTTATCAAAAAAAGCACCTACTTGCAATATGGTGGGGCTATAGAGATGCAAAAAAACCACACCTTGATTTAAGATTCGGAAAAACGTCATTTAGCGAATTTAATGGTAGGGAATCCCATAAGACCAAAATGGCCAAATTTTGAAAATTCATATTTTAAAAACTATATAGTTTATCAACAAAAGTACCGAGTTGCAGTATGATGGGATAATAGAGATGCGAAAAAACCTCATCAAAAATTAAAATTCGGAAAAAACGTCATTTAGCGAATTTTAGGGTAGGGAATTCCATAGGACCAAAATTACCAAACTTTGAAAATTCATATTTTAGAAACTATATAGTTTATCAATAAAAGCACCGAGTTGCAGTATGTTGGGGCCATAGAGATGCGAAAAAACCACACCTTGATTTAAGATTCGGAAAAACGTCATTTTGCGAATTTTAGGGTAGGGAATCCCATAAGACCAAAATGGCCAAACTTTGAAAATTCATATTTCAAAAACTATACACTTTATCAACAAAAGCACCGAGTTGCAGTATGTTGGGGCCATAGAGATGCGAAAAAACCACATGTTGATTAAAGATTCGGAAAAACGTCATTTTGCGAATTTTAGGGTAGGGAATCCCATAAGACCAAAATGGCCAAATTTTGGAAATTCATATTTTAAAAACTATATAGTTTATCAAAAAAAGCACCGAGTTGCAGTATGTTGGGGCCATAGAGATGCGAAAAAACAACACCTTGATTTAAGATTAGGAAAAACGTCATTTAGCGAATTTAAGGGTGCGGAATCCTATAAGACCAAAATGGCCAAACTTTGAAAATTCATATTTCAAAAACTATACAGTTTATCAACAAAAGCACCGAGTTGCATAGATGCGAAAAAACCACACGTTGATTTAAGATTCGAAAAAACGTCATATAGCGAATTTTAGGGTAGGGAATATCATAAGACCAAAATTGCCAAACTTTGAAAATTCATAGTTTCAAAACTATACAGTTTATCAACAAATTCACCGACTTGTCGTATGGTGGGGGTCGGGAAAACGTCATTTAGCGAATTTTAGGGTAGGGAAGACCAAAATTATTTTCTAAAATAATTTTTTTTATCTTAAAACAATTTGTTTTGAATTAAAATATTTCTTTTTAGTTCAACGTAGCGTTTAATCTTGAAATGAGACTTTATTTTTCTTCTCTAATTGTTTTAATTCAGTATACTCCATTTTGTAACAAAGCAAATTGTCTTCATATAAGTAATATTTTGCTTCCAGGGAAAACGGTGGCCTAGAATAATTCGGTTCCAATTTATAATAAAACAATTTCTGTTTCACATTAAAATAAAAGGCAAGACATTTTTTGTGCTATATCAAGAAAATATTCTCTTGGTGAATAGGAAAGCATAAATTATTTTACCTCAAGACAATTTTTTTTACCGTGTAGGGAATGCCATGAATGAAGACTAAAATTTGAAAATTTATATTTCAAAAACTATAATTATAGTTTATCAACAAAAATCGTGGAGGAGTATAACGGCCATGTCATAGACTGCTGAGTGCTGATTGGAGCTGCCGGGAGGCGTATTTACGTTTCCGTGCTGATTTCACGGCAGCGCTGTTTTGAGCCGAGGCTCGAACAAGACACGGATTTGTATTGAATTACGCAGCGCAGGGGTTTACTTATTAGTGCACATTTGAAACTTAATTGGATTCACGTTGTTTATTGTCTTACACCGGTAACTACGACGACAGATGTTGTTCTGTTATTAATAAATTTTAATGATTTAAATGATTTTCACTTGATTTCTAACCACATGAAAATAGAAAGTTTCAAAAACCTAACCTAACGAAAGCTAATCAATCAAATCTAACCGAACCGAACCAAAGCAAACTGAACCAATAATTTAAAAAAAGAACTTTCCTGAGTTCCTACCCGGGATTCTAGAGGATGTGAATCCGAACCGGACCGATCCTAACTAAACCGAACCAAACCTAACCTAACCAAACTAAACTAAAACACTATTCACACCCTCTAGGAAAAGAAGTCAGGAAAGTTTTTTTTTTAATTGTTGGTTCAGTTTGCTTTGGTTCGGTTTGGTTCAATTCGGTTCGGTTCGGTTCGGATTCACATTCTCTAGGATCCCGGGTAGGAAGTCAGGAAAGTTTTTTTTTTGAAAAAAATTATTGGTTCAGTTTGCTTTGGTTCGGTTCGGTTAGATTTGATTGATTAGCTTTCGTTATGTTAGCGTTTTTACCTGCCAGTTGAATACGCTTTTGTAATAGTTTAATGAGCGATGTTCTCTTACAGATCCGTGCTCATTTCGAGATCAAAACTCTTAAAATCAACACGTATTTGAACCCAAATATATTGTAACATTTCCGTGTCTATTTCAAAACCGCGCCGACGTGAAATGAGCACGGAAACGTAAATACGCTGCCGGGAGTTATAGGAACCGTGGTTTGGGACATCCTGTACGTAAGTAGGTACACAACGTGACAAAGAAAACTCAATGGATTTTATTTTGCATTATATGTAAACACGTCTGGTGACATTTAATTTTGCAAGTGTCAAAATGTCAAGAAAATTTCCATCCAATAAATCCGATTGTTTTGTCTATATAGGTATTTGTTTCCATCCAAATGATGAACAAAATGTATAAGTTGCGTCAGATAATTCCTGCGTTGGGTGCGTTTATATTAGTTTTTACCAATAAATTGATTTTTTTTTTTTTTAAATTTCTGTTATTTAATGTATAGAATAACTTGCTAGTTTGTATTCATTGGAAAGATTTACTTGGAATATAACTGCAACCGTTACAACGAGTAGGGTACAATTCGCCGTGAGAACATTTCGCCGCCGGTCGATTCGCTGTTGGGTCAAATCGCCGCGAAAATTTTCGTTTTTTTTTATTTTACTCTAACGTAACTTATTTTTTCTTAAATCATAACTGCCACGGGCGGTCCCCCAAAAAAAAGGGGGGGGGGGCAATTTAGATTTTTGAACATGTAGGTATATAATAATATTTTTTTACTCAGGTGTATATATGATACATAGAATGTGCCTCTTATATTTGGAGTTCTTTAGACAAGGGGGGACAATTGCTCCTCCACCCCCTGGACCGCCACTGTAACTTCCCTATCCTCTTGTTGGGAGATCAATATCTGTGTTAAACCAGACCGTGTCAATTGATCGGAAACATATTCTAACAGGTGTCTAGACCACTAACATCCCAACAAACAATTAAAGTTGTAACGACGAAACCCCAACCAGAAAGAATTTCTTAAAAGTAACCGCAACGTACTCCCGCTACGTCTCAGTATACCATACAGCGACGTTATAATTCCCTAATTGGGGAACCAATTTCTGGTTATAACTACTTGGCCAAGTGTTTAAAGTCACTGTAGTAACAACTACACTACTACGTCGTAGCCAGGTATCTACTACGTCGTAGAGGCTGTTTTTTTCCGTAATGGCATAAAAGTTGCGATGTAGTTGCAAATAATATAATCGTTTCTTTTTGGTAGAATTGTTACACAATATGGTGGACACAACAGTAAACAGACTCGCTTAGTTTTTTTGTTTGGTTATGGTTATAATATGAACTATGTTATCCAAAAGTGTGAGAATTTACGAGCAGAGGATCAAAATTCGAGTGCGACGCAAAGTTTTTTGTATAACATGCATTATATATATTGCAAAAAACCGGTGCGCCCGTAAAATTGAGCCGTTTTCTGGTAGCTGATGGAATTTTTGTGTTGTGATTTTGGAGGTTATGTTTTCATAATCGACAGTTAACTCCAACAAATGGTGCTTAAGAAGAGCATTTTTGGTAAGCTTCAACTAATTTGTTTATAAAATAGTATGGCTCTTTAATATGAGCTCATAAAACGACAACAAAAATATTAAATTTTCTTTCTTACATAAAAACATGGCGTCCCAAACTATATTCCCTGATAGTCGAAAAGGTTACTTGAAAGTAGTTGCGGCTTTAAAGTTGATCCAAAAAGTTATTTTGTCTACATTGTTACATCAGATGTTACTATGATGACACAAACTTTTGTGGTAAAAATTAAAGTTATAATGTAGTTGTCGGATACACTTGTTTGGGACTCCAATGAAGCTTAACTTTCTAGTGGTAATTAAGTAGGATATAAAAGTCAGGGCGACTACGAAATAACGACTAAAAAGAAAGTAAAACTTTAGCAACGTCCTATTGTGGTAGAGAAGACTATCAGAATCGACTATCAAGAAACAATCCTATGAAGTAGTTTAGAGGGTCGTTTTTACGAAACATCTACTATTTCCTGATACTAAATAGTAGTTAGAACTAAGAAGTAACAAATTTTGGTTGGGATCACCACATTTCTACTATAAGAAAGTAGCAAAGCCTTTAGAACATGTAGCCGCTACTATAAATGTTAGTTGGGATTCTGCAAAAAAAATGCTTCTTCAATAAGCAGTTTTTTAAAAACTAATTTATAAAAAAAGCTACTTTTTTAAGAACTAGTAGTACTTTCTTTTGGTTTATTCTGACCGTAATATCTTAATCTGTGTTTATGATTTTAATTTTGTAGTTCATACTTACTATATTTTTAGCTGCCGCATCCAGTTCTTCCAGCATTTTTATCAGTTCTTCTTTCTTGTCTGTTATTAAGGCGATATCATCAGCATCTTAGTTGGTTCAAGAATTGTCCGTTTACTTGGATGCCTATTTCTTCCCAATCTAAGCTTTTAAAAACATCTTCTAGGGCCTGGTTAAATAATTTAGGGGATATTGTGTTACCCTGCTCACACCTCTTCTTATGCGGATTGGCTTGGTTATTTCGTAGATTTTGATTGATGTTGGTGCTTTGCTATATATATATATATATATATATATATATATATATATATATATTGGCTATTAAGTCTGTATATTTGTGATCTATTCGGCTATTAATTAAAGATGCTTCTACTGCCCAGTGCTCAATGCTATCGAAAGCTTTTTCGAGGCCTATAAACGCAATATATAGTGGAATGTTATATTTGTTGGCTCAATCTATTAGGATTTTCATGATTAATAAGTGGTCAACTGTACTGAAACCTTTTCTAAAGCCTGCTTGTTCCTTTAATTGATATCCGTCAAATTTTTTTGTTAGTCTATCTGTTAATATTTTCATAAAAAGCTTATAAATTACATTGAGGAGTGTTATATAGGTCGATAGTTTTTTAGGTCTGCTCAATCGCCTTTCTTGTATAGAATAATGGTTTTGGATTCTTTCCAATTGTTTGGGATTATTTTTTCTTTAGTACTTGAGCATTACTGCCGTTACCTCGTCTTTTTCAGGTAATTTGTTATTTTTCATTTTCTTTATTTTCTATTGCGAGTTGAGAAAAAACCTCATTTAGCGAATTTTAGGGTAGGGAATCATAAGACCAAAATGGCCAAACTTTGAAAATTCATATTTCAAAAACTATACAATTTATCCACAAAAGTACCGAGTTGCAGTATTGTGGGCCATAGAGATGCGATCACTAAAGATTTGAAAAAAACGTACCTACCTATTAATATTTAAAAAAAAAAATTATTTCCAATTATTATTGAAAACAGTTGTATCCACATGTAGATATTGGTATGAATAATGTATGACTAGTGTTATATAAAGCGTCGGTTGTGGATAATAAATCTGACGGATTTAATCACAGTATTGCGTTTTAAAATGGGGGCTCGTCTCATGATCGTAATTATAACTTAATAGTTGCAATTGTAAAACCAGCGCATTTTAATGTCCTATATATATTCATTTCAAAAACTTGTTTTACAAATAAAAACAACAAACAAGTTTTGTAGTTAATCGGGTAAAAAGGAGTTTTTGTTTCTCTCATATTTTTCCGTGGGTAGCTTGAAAGGTTAACATCACGGGGGTCCAAGATCTAATGGACACCTAGTAAGTGTTGACAGTTAACTTCACGTTTGTTAGTATAATTTGGCTTAATAATTTAAATTCCGCTGATTGACGCTCATGTGTCCTGATGGCGGGTAAAAACGCAATAAGCGTTGATCTGGCCTGAAAGACAGAAGAGCTGTCGTAGGTCACGGACTAGTTTGTTTCTTTTTATTTGTAATTGTAAATTAAATAGGAAGTAACAAATGATAATGGCTTAAGACTGATGCAATTGTGTGAAACCCACAACCTAAAAATAAATAATGGTTTTTTTAGACATAAGGATATTCATCGATATACCTGGATTCAGCCAACAAGGCATCTTAAATCAATTATTGATTATGCTATAGGTGGACAACACTCGCAATTAAAGTGGTATGATGCGCGAGCACTTCGTGGTGTTACCTGTGGATCTGACCACCATCTGGTAAAAGCAAAAATATTATTCCCTTTAAGAAAACCAAATAAGGACGAAAGTATTAGAGAAAATGAAAACCTAGAATGCATCGAAGACAATCAAAAACACAACTTTAGAAGTCTAGAAATCGAAAGTACTCAAAGATTGTATCAGAACCGATTAGATGAAAAATTAATAAACACAAATCACTCATTTGAAGAGATATATACAAACATAATAAAAAGCTTGAAGGAAGCACGCAACGAAGCTGTTGGGTACCAAGATAATAGAAATAACAGGAAGATGTGGTGGACGGACAAAATACAGGAAATGGTCAAAGAGAAAAAACGCACATACTTGAAATGGCTCAGTACTAAGGAGCAAAGAGACCTAGAAATCTATAGGGAAACCAGAAGACAGCTAAGAAATTTGATACGCACAGAAAAAATTGAAATGTTCGAGCGCAAGTGCCACGACATAAACACACACGTAGGAGGTAGGCAGAGTTCTGAAGTATGGAAATTCATTTCTATAGTAAAAAACCCAACAAAAGAAAAAGTAAACATCCAGATAATCAAACCAGAACAATGTACAGAACACTACAAGGGACTGCTGCAGGAGACGAGACCCGAATATCTGGCAGCCTCTCCGAGAAGAGACATAGAAGTACATGGAGAGGAAGTAATCATCGAAAAAGAAATGATAAAGAATAATATTAAAAAACTTAAATCCGGAAAAGCTAGCGGACCTGGGGGAATATATGCTGAAATGCTCAAATATGGATCAGAGAAACTACTCAAAAATCTCATATATGTTATATCAATGCATAAACGGACATCCAGTACCTAATGATTGGAAAATTGCATTCATATCCTCAATACATAAAAAAGAAAACAAGCTGGATTGCAACAATTACAGAGGAATTTCAGTAACCAGTACTCTAAGTAGATTATACGGTAGGATTCTTAGAGATCTAATAGAGAATGATTTTCATGAACAAGAAGAAGAAGAGCAAAGTCGGTTTCGCGCAGGCAGATCTTGTAGTGATAATGTTTTTCGTCTTAAACAAGTAATTGAGAAAAGGAGCGCCAGAAATATAGAGACTCATGTTACCTTTGTGGACCTAAAAAAAGCATATGATACCGTTCCAGTAGAAAAATTATGGACAGTTTTAGAGCAAACTAATATCAATCATACATACATAAAAGCGATTAAAGAACTATACAAAGGGTCAAAATCTAAAATTAAAATTGGAAATCGACTTTCAAAAGAATTCCTGGTAACAAAAGGCTTAAGACAGGGATGTTGTATCTCTCCAACTCTTTTTAAAATATATATCGCAGTAGCTCTAAAAAACTGGAAACGTAAAGTGCACGGCATGGAAATACAACTTAACGACCGATTTACCATATACACACTACAGTTTGCTGACGACCAAGTAATTGCGGCTAATGATAAAGAAGACATGGAGTATATGATGAGAAAGTTAACAAAAGAATACCAAAAGTGGGGATTAACAGTGAACATGGACAAGATACAGTACTTATGTATTGGAAACGAATCCAGTGAGTTAGTACTAGAAAATGGACAAACAGTATCTCCATGCAATGAGTATGTATACTTGGGTGTCACATTTGATAAGACAGGAACAGACTGTATATGTAAGAACTGGAAAAAAGAATAGTCAAAGCAAAAAAAGTTATTGGATGTCTTAACAGTATTTTATGAAGCAGAGAGATAAAAAAGAATGTACAATTTAACAAATATGAAACAATGGTCAAAAGCACGCTGTTGTATGGAATAGAGACTTGTCGCGTAACAGAAAGATACAAAACAAAAATGGAAAGTGTCGAAATGGATGCAATAAGAAGATCAATGAGAATATCTAGAATAGATCACATAAGAAATTAGATCATAAAAGAAAGAATGGGAATCGAGGGAAGCATAACGGATAACATCACTAAAAGGCAACTGATATGGTACGGCCATGTACAACGGATGAACGACGAAAGATTACCAAAGCAGGTCCTAGAATGGCAACCAATAGGGCGCAGAAAAAGAGGGCGTCCTAAACTAGAATGGCAACAGTCAATCCAAAGATCAATGAGCCTAAAAAATCTGACAGAGGATGATTGTCAGGATCGAAGGAGGTGGAGAATAGGCGTCGGACAACGTAGAAAAACGTTCTAAACCGACATAGTAGTAGTAGTAGTAGTAAATTAAATTTTTTAAAATACCAAAATCGGTTAAGTAGTTTGATCATAAGTGCTTTAATTTTTAATCAACTTTTATGAATTAAAAAGCGATCTTGTTCCTAAAAACTGCTCCTTTCAGAACAATAAAACATTTCTGTGTATTTAAAATTCTAGATGACTCCCACTTCTTCTTCCTTTATTGAAATATTTCTTTTTAGTTTTGTAAAAAGTCAGCTGTTTTTATTTCAAATCAAAATAAATTAATGTTTTTAAATATCCATCTGTCCACACGTTTGGATACACGTTACAAAAATTCGAACATGTGATTTTTTACGTACATGTTCCGATCATTACTCTTAGTAAAAATAAAAGCAAAATTAGATTTTCTAACAAAACATATGACATAAATTAAATTTAAAACTTTAAAATATACCATGCTAATCGATAGGCACAACAGTCCCTGTCTTCTGCTGCCTCTCTAATTTTCTTTCAGCACATTCTTTAACTTTTATTGTTTCCAGATCTTATATGTAGTCAACCAATCTCTATCTCAACCTTTGCTGCTAACTATAAAATTGTTGGTTGGGCACTCCCTTCGCTATCAACTTTAGCTATCAGCCTAATCAAATCTAACTAATTTCCTTTGTTTGTGACATAAGATTTTTTCACTTCAATTATTTTAAAACTTATTTTCTTTGCTTGCTAGTTCACTTTTATAAGGACATCCTTTAGATCCCTTGTATTCTACTAAGAAGTCCAACATCGTCCATCCCTTAACTCAATCTTACAGTTTTAGATCCACTCCTTTTCCAGGTTCTTCATTGGACCGGTTCTCTTTACAACGTCCAGTATTTATGTCGGCCCGGTTGACCATGTAAAGCTCTTCCTGGTTCGAGGTTGGTACCAGTTTGTCCCGTTTCAATTATCTTTTCTGTTTGAAACATTACTTTCCAGGAGTTTGTTAGTTTGCTCTTCACATGCCTCTTGTCTGATCAAAATTGTCATTTTGTTTTTACGAATTTATAAATTACTTAAGATTTACTTAGGTACCTAATAGGAAATAAAATTTTATTAAAAAAATTAAAACTTGATTACCTATACAGGGTGTCCCAGAACTAATGGTACATAGTTAAACTGTAGATTCCCTGGGTAACCGAGATACAGGGATTTTCTTTAATAACTTTTTTAATAATTTTTATTTTCTGCAAAAACTAATCAGCGTAAGTTTTTTTTAAAATTGGCAAGACGATTTCTTTGAAAAATTTGATGTACAATGTACAGGGTGTTCCTTGGACCACTACCATTGCATAAAAATCAGTGTATTTTTGTTGGGCCTCGGTGTATACCAATTTTTATGTAAAATAATGGTTTTTACATCCTTTTTATGTAAAACGGTTTTTCAGATTTTTGCATTTAAAGTTTTTATTGCATGTGAGTGATATGCCTAATTTATGTATGATACTTTTTTCAATTCTTTCTACTTATTAATAATTTTGCACAGAAAATTCGGTTTGGTGGTTTTTGGGCATGGACAACTTAATTTTGGTAAAAAAAATAAATATTATACAGGGTGTTCTCTGGGTCGGTACCGTTACATTAAATTAGGTCTAACTTTTTTTTTCCTCGGTGTATACAAGATTCTATTAAAAACATTAATTTTTTAATTTTATTTAAGTAAAAAAGTTATAGCGTTTAGATGTCGCTTAGAGGAACGGTTTTCAAGATATTTAAATTAGAAGTTTTTATTGTATGCGTAAAAGATTTTTGATTAAATTCTTACCTACTTCACATATATTAGCTATAATCAATACTTTTTACAGCATTCTAAGATTGGATGTTTTCTTCAGAAATATTAAGTTAAAAAGTATACAGGGTTGTTCTTGAATTATTATAATTATATTATTTTTTAATTGTTTTGAAAGAAAATTTTAATTATCAATAAAATTAATATTTTATTATTTATTAAAAAAATATAAAATTTCAAAAGCATGGCGCTCTCAGCAACTAAGTTAAAATGTTTAAATTGACAAATAGTAAATCAAACTTAAAACAGTTTATTATTGTAGGCTAGATAAATACCCGAGAAAAACTATTTCAAAAAATTTAAAATGCTGGAGAGGCGTTCAGAAATACAAATGTTTATTTTAAAATCAGACGTTCGTATAATAAGCGAATAAAAAAATGTATTCAGGTTAACGGTGGCCATTTTGAACATTTGTTGTAGATTTTTTTTTGTTTTTCTATCTAAAAATTTATTTTTGCAATAAAATATGTATAATTTTTATAATTGGTTTTTATTTTTTTTGTTATTAATAATTATTTAATAATTAATATAATATTCTGTTTAAAAACCTGCTTAAGTATACACCGAGGCACAAAAAAAATACACTGATGATTTTAATGTAATGGTAGTGGTCCAAAGAACACCCTGTACATTGTACATCAAATTTTTCAACGAAATCGTCTTACAAATTTCAGAAAAACCTAGATGCTGGTTAGTTTTTGCAAAATATTAATTAGTAGAATGAATTGAAGAAAGTATCATACATAAATTAGGCATATTACTCACATGCAATAAAAATTTTAAATGCAAAAATTTTAAAAACGGTTGCTCTGAGCGACTTTAAAACAGTATAATGCTAGTGGTCCAGGGAACACCCAGTATACTGTACATCAAAATTTTCAACGAAATCGTCTTGCCTATTTCAAAAAAATTTACACGCAAAAATATTAATTAGTAAAAAAGATATTAAAGAAAATCGAATTGAAAAAATAAAGTTTAACACCCTGTATCTCGGTTAGTACGAACTTTTGGACTAAGGTAAGTATGGCTAAATCGTAATATTTTGACCCAGGGAATCTACAGTTTCACTATGTACTATTAGTTCTGGGACACCCTGTATATACCAGTTATTTTAATACGCGAGAACTGGTTTTATCAATGTAATAAAACGCAGGATTTAAACAGCTGGTAATAAACAAGTACAAATATATTTTTGAATGCCCTT
This sequence comes from Aspidapion aeneum, assembly GCA_963576565.1. Classification (NCBI taxonomy): domain Eukaryota; kingdom Metazoa; phylum Arthropoda; class Insecta; order Coleoptera; family Brentidae; genus Aspidapion; species Aspidapion aeneum. Next base: position 33,396,871 of record OY755048.1, read on the forward strand.
TAGTTAATCAACGGAATAAATATCGCGTGTCTATTTATAGGACTAAAGACGTATTCGTTAAATTTATTCACATATTAAACAGAGTGCAGAAAGTTGTTGGGTTGTATAGCGGTAACCTCATCTTCTGAAACTGTGGACGAACATAAAAAACAGGCATTAAGTTACTCTTCATCGGTCGTATTTGTATGATATGATATGGTGTTTCAGATATTTTCATAAAGAGAAATATCTCTTGAAGCAACAAGTAGTAACTTTACTGGTAGAATGGCCATGATTTTGAGTAACTTCGGTACTGTTGAGAATAAGATAGGATTGCATAATTCTAATGCTAATGAACTTTCTATTTTTACATGTCTCTCAAAAATTAAGACTAAAAAAGTGTTCGCCTTGAATACCAACCTAAATCAAACCATAAAATTCTATGAGATGAACTTCAGTTTCGTTGACTCAAAATTCAAAAGTTTCATCCAAAAATAAAATGAAATAATCCCTACCATAATACTCTATAGCAGTGGCACCAGGAATTGTTTCTTTAAATTTGTCTTCCTGCACCAATCTGGATACTCAGATCGAGACTCAAACTTTGAACAACTTACGTATAATTGTGAGAATCTAAGATCTGAATTGTTTCTGATGGAAGATAAAGAATATCGAAAAACTGAAATAATAATGCTAAGAAGTGTCAGACAGGATGACACAATATCCCCTAAACTATTTAATCAGGCCGTAAAAGATGTTTTTAAAAACTTAGATTGGAATGAACTGGGCATGAGAGTAAACGGACAATACCTAAACCACCTAAGATATGTTGATGATACTGCCTTAATAACAGATAGGAAAGAAGAACTGATAAAAATACTGAAGGAATTGGATACAGGAGTTTAAAATATAGGCTTAAGTATGAACTGCACTAAAACTAAAGTCATAACAAACACAGATGAGGATATCACGATCAGAGTAAACCAAGAGAAAATGGAAAAAGTAGAGGAATTTATATACCTAGGACAAATTATTAAACTAAAAAAGGAAAACGGCTGAAATCAGATTCGCCTGGGCAGCATTCGGTAAATTAAGCTACATATTAAAAAATAAAAAATATCCTCAATACTCCAAAATGAAAGTGTATAACCAATGTATCCTTCTTGTCCTTACCTATGGATCCCAGACCTGGACACTTAAAAACTCAAACATGGATAAGGTAACAAAAGCCCAAAGACTAAGGGAAAGACAAATGTTACATGTAATATGTAAAGCTAACAGATAAAAAAAGGAATGAATGGATAAGAAATACAACAAAAGTAAGGGATGTCAGAGGAGAAGTAGCAAAATTAAAATGGAAACTTGCCGGTCATAATGTCAGACAGAAAGAAGACTAAATAGATAGATAGATAGAAACTAAAAAAGGTAACGAACGGAATATCCAGGTATATTTTCTAATCCGTTGAAATTCTCGATTTCGCAGTAACTTATACAAAATAATTTATTTTGATTAAATAATAACCCTCACCCTTCTAAACAATATAACGTTGTTATTATTTTATGTATCATGCGTCAGACGCGAAAAAAAAACAAATAAAAAACATTATCCGACGAACAATTCCACTAGTATAGGGTTTAGTCATTGAGTAAATAGCCCATATAGAGGAGCCACCTGCGAGCTTTACCATATTGAGGGGTAGATGGCGCTGAAATAAATTCGTCTGGTACGCAATATTCAAGGACTGCTAGTACGATTTAGTTACATGTGCGAGTTCCGAGGCTCATGTCTATCATACAAATGCCATTAGGTTATAGTAGTTGTATCTGAATATTGCGTACCAGATGAATTTATTTCAGCGCCATCTGCTCCTCAATATGGTAAAGCTCGCCGGTGTTTCCTCTATATGGGTTATTTACTCAATGGTTTAGTACAAAAAGAATAAACAAATATCGCTGTCGCATATCCTTCACAAAAAGGGAAGGCCAGGATAAGCCAACTATTTAATTTTATGTAGATCAAATAGTTTCAGAGCATTTTATTCATTATTATGTCAATTTGTATTTATATAAAAAAACATAAATAAAAGTTGATCTAGGCAAAGACATTTAGCAAAAAACTTCGGTTCGGTTCGGTTCGGTTTTTAGCAAAAAAATCGCGAATAAAATATGAAGGAAGAGAAAGCCAAAAATTCTTTTTAACGTTTTATAGTGCATGCTCTCAAAACATACAGTAAAGTCCGGGTATAGTGAACTCGAAGATTGCACGGGAACTGGTTCGCTATATCCCAGGTTTACTATAAGAAGATTGACTATTGTATACCTAAGTAATTTTTTTTTTTGGGTATTTTGAATGGGTTTGCTATAAGCGAGTGTTCATTATAAACGGGTTCGCTTTATGCAAACTACAATGTATTAAAAAAAAAATTAATAAAATTATATTATTATCACGCATTCATTTTTATAAACATGAATCAATAAAGTGTCTGTGTAAGTGTTTTAGTCTATCTAATTTTAGTAGCAAGTAAGTACCTTAAACACTTGAGAGCCACTTCAAGGGTGAATAATTTTTAAAAAACTCTGCCAATATATGGGCACCTAAGCTCACACTAGGTACTATAGTTAGAGTGTACGTGTGAGTTAATATAACTACAAACTGAAAAATATTTTATTCAACTCCAGATTCAATTACCTTTTGTTTGATACCACACAAGCCATGTTTAGACTTAAACTCTAATTTTTAAAATCTACCTCCATCCTTTTTTTTAAACTAAAATGTATTTTGTTTAACTCCAGACTCAATTACCTTTCGTTTGACATCACACACGCCATATTTTCACTTAAACTCTAATTTTTGAAATTTACTTCCATCCTTTTTTTTAAATAAACTAAAATGTATTTTAATAAAATCCAGACTCAATTACATTTCGTTTAATATCACACAAGCCATATTTGCACATAAACTCTTATTTTTAAAATTTACCCCCACCCTTTTATTTGGCTTGAGTTCAGTGGATTTTGTTCATTTTTAAATGAAAGCATCTCGACCCAAGACCCAGTCTAGGTGCCAAATTTCATTCAAATCAGGCAAGCGGTTTTTGAGTTATGTGGGTTGGTCGTTACAGACAGATATACAGACAGACAGACACACAGACTTTTCTCCTGTGGCTCATTTTGTTTGCTTGTATTGTCCCAGACCCGACACTGAACCTAAATGCAATAGCAGTTCGTGAAGTAGTGCCACGGAGCTACGGCAGTACCGTATTTTTCTGCAAAAACACGTTTTTTTATTTTTAAATCTTCTTTATTGGTTTTTATTTTAATTATTCCTTTTTCATTTATATATTATATGAAATTCGGTAGCACTGTGCAATGCAGTGGATCACACTCCGACTCGATGCGACGGCGACCCACTGAAAGCCAAAGCAGCGTCGCACGCTCTGCCACTTTTCTCTTGGCTCCTTCGAATAGAGATAGATTTTATCTGATAGGACGAATGTTGAGCATTTTAGCGTTCTTTAAATAGGAAAAAATCAAAGAAATTTGTGCCTGGCACAGGCCATCAGTTAGTCGTATTACTCGCATTGATTTTGTGCGTGGAGCATGGATGCACCCATTACAATAATTTCAATTATTTTAGCAGTTCATTTCATAGCGGAATTCGGGTGGGCATATGAAAGTTTCTTAAAATACTCTGCCAATATATGGGCCCCTAAGCTCACATTAGGTACTATAGTTATAGTGTACGTGTCTGCAGTTAAACAAAATAAATTAAAATGTATTTTGTTTAACTGCAGACTCAATTACCTTTCGTTTGATATCACACACGCCATATTTTCACATAAACTCTAATTTTTGAAATCTACCCCCACCCTTTTATTTGGTTCCTGTTCGGTGGATTTTGTTCATTTTTAAATGGGACCATCTCGACCCAAGACCCAACCTAGGTACCAAATTTCATTAAAATCGGCCAAGCGGTTTTTGAGTTATGCGCGTTGGTCGTTACAGACAGACAGACAGACAGACATACAGACAGACAGACAGACAGACGGCGCAACAAAAAAGTTTCGAAATCATCTGAAACGCAAAGATATATAAAAAATTTTGAAATCGGAGCAACTTTTTTTTTCTCGAAAAAATTAGGATCACCATAGCTCACACTACTATAGTATAGTATATGTGTGAGCTAAAAATATAGAGTTAGAAACCCACGGAACTATAACATAAAAACCCCAAACATAGTAGTACTTGGTATGTTTTTTAATGACTTGTGGGTAAACATTTGGGGAAAACACTCGGTTTTTTTTCATTGACTGAAAATTCTGGCACTACCATTTTGTATTGAAACATACTGATTAAATCATGGATCTGCTCCGAGGCCTGCTCGGAAAAATACTCTGCCAGTCTATGGGCACCTAAGCTCACACTAGGTACTATAGTTATAGTGTGAGCTAATATAATCAAAAACTGAAATATATTTTATTCAACTCCAGACTCAATTACCTTTCGTTTGATAGCACACAAGCCATGTTTTGACTTAAACTCAAATTTTTTTAATCTACCCCCCACCCTTTTGAAAAAAACTAAAATGTATTTTGTTTAACTCCAGACTCAATTACCTTTCGTTTGATATCACACACGCCATATTTTCACTTAAACTCTAATTTTTGACATCTACCCCCACCCTTTTTTTTAAAAATAAACTAAAATTCTTTTTTTTTTAACTCCAGACTTAATTACCTTTCGTTTGATATCACACACGCCAAATTTTCACATAAACTCTAATTTTTGGAATCTACCCCCACCCTTTTATTTGGCTTGCGTTCGGTGGATTTTGTTCATTTTTAAATGGGACCATTACGGCCCAAGACCCAACTTAGGTACCAAATTTCATTAAAATCGGACAAGCGGTTTTTGAGTTATGCGGGTTGGTCGTTACAGACAGACATACAGACAGACAGACAGACAGACAGACATACAGATAGACAGACAGACAGACAGACAGACAGACAGACAGACAGACAGACAGACAGACAGACAGACAGACAGACAGCAAAACAAAAAAGTTTCAAAATCATCTGAAACGCAAAGATATATAAAAAAATTTCAAATCGGAGCAACTTTTTTTTTCTCGAAAAAATTAGGATCACCATAGCTCACACTACTTATAGTAGTAGTGTGAGCTAAAATCACGGATCACCTAAAGGTGATCCGTGCTAAAATACTCATGATTCTTCATACTGCTGTATAAATTCTCTTACATTATATATAAAGCATGTGTAGGAGGAATTGCGACTTTTTCCAGCACTGTATTGAACTGCTTAATGAATATTTTGTAGTTTGCATCTAAAATCTGTTCAAAACAACTGCTACCCACCTTGTGATACGCAAAAAAAGCAGCCAGATTTGTTTGAAAGGTTTTGCTTTTTGTCTTTTACCATACCGCTTGCAAGTCTTTATTTAAACAACTTTCAAGCGGTATGGTAAAAGGCGAGAAACCAAAACCTTTTAAGGAATAGTTATGATTATTTTCTTACAATAAACAAATATGTGGTTGTTTTTTCTGCGTTTCACAAGGTGGTTGGCAGTTTTTTTGGATAGATTTTAAATGCAGACTACAAAATATTCATTAAGCAGTTCAATACAAAGCTGAACAAAGTTAAACATCTTCCTACATAGAAAATTTATGCTCTAGTATATCACGTACCAGAATTTATAGAGCAGTAATCAAATTAGAATTTTTTTCCGAGCAGGCTAAGAAACAGATTCAACATTCATTAGGTATGATTGAAAAAACGAAAGTTATATAAGAATAATTTTGATGATTATAAGAAAAAACTACTTTGCTGCGTTTGTTCAATAAAAAATTCAATAAAAAAAAACACCCAACTGGTAAATTTGTAACTACTAGTCGCAGTCGGGTACAAAATTACCGAGTAACTTGATTCATGAAAATACTCTGCCAATATATGGGCCCCTAAGCTCACACTAGGTACTATAGTTATAGTGTACGTGCGAGCTAATAAAACTAAAAACTGAAATATTTCTTAATCAACTCCAGACTAAATTACCTTTTGTTTGATACCACACAAGCCATATATTGAATTAAACTCAAATTTTTTAAATCTACCTCCACCTTTAAAAAAACAAAAACTAAAATGTATTTTGTTTAACTCCGGACTCAATTACCTCTCGTTTGATATCACACACGCCATATTTTTACGTAAACTCTAATTTTTGAAATCTACCCCCACCCTTTTTGAAGAAAGAAAAACTAAAATGTATTTTGTTTAGCTCCATACTCAATTACCTTTCGTTTGATATCACACACGCCATATTTTCACATAAACTCTAATTTTTGAAATCTTCCCCCACCCTTTTATTTGACTTGTGTTTGGTGAATTTTCTTCATTTTTAAATGGGACCATCTCGACCCAAGACCCAGCTTAGGTACCAAATTTTATTAAAATCGGCTAAGCGGTTTTTGAGTTATGCGCGTTGGTCGTTACAGACAGACATACAGACATACAGACAGACAGACAGACATACAGACAGACAGACAGACAGACAGGCAGACGGCGCAACAAAAAAGTTTTAAAATCATCTGAAACGCAAAGATATATAAAATTTTTTGAAATCGGAGCAACTTTTTTTTTCTCCAAAAAATTAGGATCACCATAGCTCACACTACTATAGTATAGTATATGTGTGAGCTAATAAAAAACTGTATAATTTCAAAGTCAAAACTAAAAGTTGAAGCATGTCGTACACATTGGCGTAGCTAGCCTTGCTTTTCAGGGGGGCCGTGGCCCCGGTCTATCTTGAACAAAAAGCAAACATAGGTTTTAAAGAGTCGTGCAAAGTGTGCAATGAATAAAAAAAAATACGCGCATTAAATGTTCTAATATTTTAATATAACAAATTTAATAATACATTTACCAACTTATTTATATGTATACACAGGAAGTATGTAATTCAGCAATTCTACAAAGAAAGTTTTCTACGTCGCTGACTGCAAGCGTCTACCACACTGTCTAAGTCGACCTCAACATCTTTTTCTATGAATAACAATGACAAACCTGAGTCTTGAGTCATAGTTGTTCTAAGCCAACTAAAAACTCTCCTTATGGCAGAGAAGGACCTCTCGCAAGTTGCACTTGAAATTGGAAGAATACTCGCAACTTTAAAAAGTTGGTAGAGGTTTGGATAGGTGTTTTCTGCTATATGTTGTTTGATAGAATCATGACCAACAGTTTGATTTAACCGAAAAATACAATTCTTTAAAACGGTCATTTCTGCTCTTAGAGCAGAAGTATTAATATTAAAAATTTCCCGGTATTGCTCGACGAATTTATTCCATTTAACGACGTGGGAAAACTTAATATGAAAATGGTTATGAAATTGTCACCAAAATCGGAAAATTTCCATAAGACACTAAACGCTAACCTCAAAAAAACTAAAAAGATTATTATATTTATTTTAGAAAAACAGTTTAAAAAGGTCTTTTATAACCTTACGACATCTACAACCCGATTTCGGAAACAGAGGGGCAAAGGTCGCTATCTTTATTAAATGCGAAATTTAACTTACACTTCTATAATATTTTACAAGATGTCGCCAATATGTATGAAATATTCAATATGCATAATTATGTTTAAATTTAAAAAATATTTTCGGGAAATTGCATAAGTGCAGAAAAGTTACCGATAATTTAAAGAGAAAAAGCCTAATTCCGCAAGACAAGGGCTTTTTCCTGAAATGTAAACATTATCTGAATGATTTTAAATTTTAATGCACCTATTTTATTTGAATATTTCCCGAATAATAATAGAAAAGTATGTATTTTCAGCGTCATGTTCTTTTACTAGTAGTCGGTAGGGGAGGCCTAAAATATCTTAGGGGGGGCCTGAAGGACTTCAGGGGGGGCCAGGCCCCCCCTGGTCCCCCTAGCTACGCCAATGGACGTAAATTATAGATATACCTATCAATTTTGTACTCAACTGCGACTAGTAGATAGTTACAAGTAAATTTAGCACAGAGGGTGTTTTTTTTATAAATTTTTTTTTATTAATGGTTTTTTTCTACTAGATTAGTTGAACTTTAGACACAGTCCATCTTCTTGTACCTGTCTGCAGATGAATCACAGAATAGTTCGGTTCGGCCAATATGATATAATCTTGCGCCATGCAAGAAAAGAGAGGTGTGTATCACGTCACGTAGGCCAGTTCATAAGACTGTCTTTTTTTTATGAAACCTGTTAAATAGGCACAGAGAAATGTGTCTGACGAAATCTATTTTTAGTCTATTCTATTAATATCAATATTGATGACACTGCACATTGCGTTTATTATTGATTGACTGATTTCAGTATACATAGGAATGTTATAGTTAATAACTTTAGGATTTTACTAAAACTAATATTTTCGCCTCTATGGATACATTAAAGCTGGCAAAACGTGTTTCCCTGGGTACAGGGCAAAAGAAAAACTTTTAAAAACTTTTTGTAAAAGAGTTATTTGCAAAAATAGCTTTTTCTAATTTTTTTAAAAATAATTAAGAAAAATATTATTTTTTTTTCAAAAAAGAGTTTTTTAAAAAACTATTTTTTGAAAAAGCATTTTCAAAAATATTTCTTTAGAATAACTACTTTCCAAACAATCTTTATTTAAAAAAAAATTTTAACTACTTTTTGAAATAGAAGAAGAAGTCCCGAAACCCCCCAAAAGTCCCTAATTTGGGACACTTTCAGTGGCGGCTGCTACAGGCAGGGCAATGGGGCCTCCCAAAACTAGACAACAAACAGTATTTTTAATTGATTTACTTAAAAAAAAAGTTAAATCTACGTTTAATGTCTAGTTCTTTTCTTTAGTCTGTGGTTAACAAAAGGCGATTAATTGGGTAAACTTTTTTGGCGTAAATAATTACAAGCTGGCAGCACCGCGCGGGACAAAATTTTCCCGGTGTATGGGTGGGTTTCAAGCGCGGGGGCGGGAGGAATGTTTGTTTTAGGAGACGTCGGCCATGTTCATCGTGCGAAAACGTTCGTTGTCCGTCCTACGCGTTGCCGGTTCTATCCTTAGTAAAGACGTATAAGTTTGTTTTGATTTGGGGTAGGTCAGTAGTTAAAAGCCTTGCCGGTCGCGTGTCCATTGTTTGTTTTCGTTTGTTTTTAAAATGGAAATACATACTGTCGATTATATAATTAACTGTGCAAATTTAAAGACGTTGACATATGAATTCGATTACAAATAAAATCTTTAGGGCCACATAGACCGGACCTAAACATTAACCAAAATTTTAGTGAAGTAATGCAGAGGGGTGTTCCAAAAAGACTTATAATAGAAAATGTCATAAAAAAATAATATAATGCTGAAAACTGGTTGTGCGGTTGTGAAAAAAGAAATGCTTTTTTTTTGCTTTATTTGTCTTATTATGAAAAATCTACGAAGTTCTCCCGCGTGCGTGGCAAAGGGAATGTGTGATATCAAGCACCGAAGTTTAGAAAAATATTTCCAAACTAGTAAGAACCTTTCATTTTGAAATTTGTATTGGAGAACTTGGCTTTACTTTTATCTCAATTCTTTTTACGGAATGCCATTTTCGCGTACTTGGCCTTTTTTTACATGAAATTTTTTTGTTATGATTTCACTTCTTTTTTAAAGGAATTGGATAATACTTAATTTTTAAAGTAGTAAAATGTGCGGAATATTGTTCAAAACTTTTGCAATGCCTTACTTAAATTTTTGATGTTTTTAATTTTTTTCCATGGTTTTATCGTAGTTCCTATTAGCCTTCCAAAGCTCAGCTCACTAGCGTTTCTGAAAGTGCACAATGTTACTATTACATAACTTTACATGTATAGGGGAGGAGAGTAAATGAAAATATTAGACATAAATTTTGTCCCTTGGTTTTATCATAATTTCTATTAGCATTCCAATGCTCAGCTCTCTAGCGTTTCTGGAAGTGGGCAATGTTAGTTTTATATAAATACATTTATAGGAGAGGGAAATAAATTAAAATTGTCGTGTTTTTAAATTTTGTCCTATAGTTCTATCATAGTTCCTATCAGTCTTCCAATGCTCAGCTCTCTAGCGTTTCTGGAAGTGGGTAATGTTACTTTTACATAACTTTACATTTATAGGGGAGGAGAGTAAATGAAAATATTGGACTTTTTTAATTTTTTCCCTTGGTTTTATCATCATTTCTATCAACATTCCAATGCTCAGCTCTCTAGCGTTTCTGGAAGCGTGCAATGTTAGTTTTATATAAATTTAAATTTATAGGAGAGGGAAGTAAATTAAAATGTTAGTGCTTTTAAATTTTTTTATATAGTTTTATCATATTGTCTTTCAGTCTTAAAAAGTTCAGCTCTCTAGCGTTTCTGGAAGTGGGCAGTGTTACTTTTACATAACTTTACATTTAGAAGGGAAGGAAGTAAATTAGAATTTTGAGGTGTTTTAATTTTTTTCTATAACCTTATCATAGTTACCATCGGTCTTCCAAAGCTCAGCTCTCTAGCATGTCTGGAAGTAGGCAATGTTACTTTTACTTAACTTTACATTTATAGGGGAGGGAAGTAAATTAGAATTTTGGGGTGTTTTAATTTTTTCCTATAGTTTTATCATAGTTCCTATCAGTCTGCCAAAGCTCAATTCTTTAGCATTTCTGGAAGTGGGCGATGTTACTTTTATATAACTTTAAATGTATAGGGGAGGGGAGTAAATTAAAATTTTGGGATTTTTTGATTTTTCCCAGGGGTTTGGTCATAATTTCTATCAGTCTACCAAATTTCAACTTTGTAGCATGTCTGGAAGTACAGTAGAATATTGATGATCTATACATGAGTGAGTCAGTGAGTGAGTGGCAATTTCGACGTTTTTTGAAATTTCGTAACTACTTTACCACTTTATGGAATTTCATGAAACTTGGAGGGATTGTTAACTCCATGGAGATCTACGACTGTGCAAAGTTTGAGATTCGTAGCTCATTCCGAAGTAGAGTTTTAGGTAGGTCAAATATCGGCTGAAATGTTTCCAGAAAAGATGGTTACAACGCGCGAACTTGGCGAGGCACTGCCGTGCCCTCAGATAAACAAATAAACTACAAACTACACCAAGTAGCTGCTTGTTTGTAAAATGCTAAAATAAAATTGTTTAATTAAGTTTTTTTTTATCTCCTTTTTCATGCAATATAAATATGTGCCCTCTGAATTTATAACGTCATAACGCCACTGGATACTTTGTACACGCGTTAGAATTCTAGGTAGATTAGGAATACTCTGGAGAAATAAACGTTTTTTTTTGCAAGGAATTACATAAACTTAAGTTGTTCCTCGTGGGTAGGTACTTTGCACTTTTTTGCAAAACAAACAAGATAATTTAAAACAGGAATTGCAAAATCCAACTTATCGACATGGATTAATATTTATCAAATATGTCACATGAGGATTAAGATCACAATGAGACGTGATGTTAATCACAACAAAATTCGCACAATTTGAGAAGTATGAGCTCCTTTTTAGTATTTTTATAGGTATTTATTATTGTGCAACATTTAACAAATATTACACACACCTCTCTATAATAAGAGGAATAACTGTCAAGTTCTTTATTTTAAATATGGAACACCATATTTTATTGCAATTCTAAATAACATATTTTCCTAATATATTCTTTAATTTTTTATTGTTCTATGTGTAACTACTGGTAAATTTCTAGAAGTTTGCCCTTTTAGATATAAGATTTAGCTTTGTCAAAAACGATTTTGTTGCACAATAAAGCATGTTTCAATGTTTCAATCAATCAAAAGTGTCTCTCTTGGAAATAAGCTTTATTTAGGGGAATACCCCACAAGATAGGCCTTTTTTTGTGGAAGGAAATATATTAATAAAATTTTTTTTTATAAAAAAACACCAAACTGCTAACTACTAGTCGCAGTTGGGTACAAAATTGGGGTAGGGGACAATTCGCCGCGGCCGATTCGCCGCGGGACAATTCGCCGCGGGACAATTCTCCGCCGTCGATTCGCCGCGGGGACAATTCGTCGCGAGACTTTTTATTTTATGCTGTTATCATAGGCAAATGTTTAAACAGTTTTATTTAGCTTGACTTTATATAATATATTTGTTTATTTGTTTGATCATAACTTTTTTGAAAGTTTTCCAACTAGGTATTTGGGGTTAATATACAATTCAACCATTTTTTTTATTAGAAAAATAAATAAAATGGCGGATCCAAAATGGCGGGTTTTCCCATTTATGAACCGATATGCATCAAATTCTTAACTTTGGGGTGTTTCAGGTCGCTAATTATGATTTCTAACATAAACTTCAAAATGGCGGATCCACAATGGCGCACTTTCTTATTAATAAACCGATTTGCCCTAGCGTTATCCGAAAAGAACGTGTAGATTTTCTACGGACGCGAAGAGTGTTACCCTCCATTGATAGGGGATGAGAGAGGGAGGAGGGAACGAGTAAAATGGTGTTGAAAAATCGCTTTATATTTGTGAAAGTTATAGCTACAACTATTACTAATAAGGAGGGTGGTGAGGACTGAGGGAGAGGGAGGGGGAAACTAGTAAAATGGTGTTGGAAAAAATGTTCTAAAGCGTGTGCAGAAAGAATTTTTGAAATCGCCCTATATTTAATAAAATTATGCGAATATGGTTTTTTAAGAGGGTGGGGGGGAGTTACAGGATGGGAGATGAATGGGAGCAGGGAGGACTACAAAGTAATTACAGGACATTTGCAAGCGTATTTTATTAAAATCCCCTGAAATTTAGGTAATGTGACAAAATGGCGTCTATATTTTTTTCAGCTGGGATTGGAACTCGGAACCTCTGGTTTTGTACGCCATTACACTACCAATTGGGCTACCGAAACCGTTAGTTCAAAAAATTAGTGTGTCTTCTTGTAACGCTGTTCGCTTTTTACTATTAATGTACAAAAAGTAGGGAAAACTTCAATTTCTCCCTGTAAATATGTATTGTTACACGTATTTATACATACATTTTAACTAACTATGGCTGTTTCCATGGTCTTGACCAGCAGCAAAATTACATACAGTTGGCGGATGGCTGATGCAACATTGAACAACTTTCCGAGTATATGTTAGGGATTGATTTGGCCATCAATAGTTCAGGGCAAACATGTAGTCCTAAATGATGCCAGAGAACAGTTATTTCTTCGATGATGATGCGTAATGGTTAACTTAAGTCCAATTAATTATTCTATCCGAATCTGACACCAGTTTTTGACGGCTTGACTGGCAAAAAAATTTTAAAGTTTAAAATTTTTTCGAGAACTTACTTTTTGTAAACAATTTTTTCGAATAATCGGCAACTTTATAGAAACAGTTTTTTCAAAAAATACTGTAAGAGTGCACTTTTGAGGGGGGTGAGAGGGGAATGCCCCCCACCTCTACTTTAGAGAAGGTCAACTAGAAAAAGTAAGTTTTAAGTTATTACTAACCAAAAATAATTTATTACTCACTCTCATTTTTATTTAATGAGTTACAAAAATGATTGTTCAACATATTTGTTTTATTTAAGGATTTCTACAAACACATTTATTTTTATTTCAAGGCGGCTATTGAAAAAAATATATCTAGCTAAATAAATATTTAACTGTATACAATAGGCTTTTAACCAAAAATATTTTTTTGAGAAAAAAACAGTGTTGAGGATAAAAAATACCACCAAAAAATTTAAAAAATATTTTAAAAATTTTCCTTTTTTTTCGTACGCTAATGGAACGTGCACCACTGCCGTCAGAGAGTACTATGGTACATCGTTGAAAAGGAAATTGTATCAACTTGAGAAATGATCTCAAGAAAATTTTTGAAAAAATTGACTGTTTTCGAGTTATTAGCAAAAAACTATCAAAAAGATCGTTTAAGGGGGGTGGTTCCTTTTCGGAAAACGTTCCGACGAGTCTTTATGTCTATCTCTACCAAGTGTGTTGCTTCTATCATTAAACGCAGTATATCGCTTGAATCTCGGATATAGGGCCTGAACTATTAGAAAAAGGTTTGAGATTAGTCTGAAGATAAATGCTTACAGGCTAAAGGAACGTGGAAGCAAGAAGAGGCAGCGGATATGAGAGAAGGTCCTCTAGAGTATCGTGTTGAGTCTCTTTCCTATTCCGCATCTTATTTTGCTTAAGGCAAAGAATAAGGCTTGGTAATCTGTACTAAAGAGCAAAGAGACCTAGAAATCTACAGAGAAACCAAAAGACAGCTAAGGAATTTGATACGCACACGTAGGTGGTAGGCAGAGTTCTGAAATATGGAAATTAATTTCTACAGTAAAAAACCCAACAAAAGAAAAAGTAAACATTCAGATCATCAAACCAGAACAATGAACAGAACACTACAAGGGACTGCTGCAGGAGACGAGACCCGAATATCTGGCAGCCTCTCCGAGGAGAGACATAGAAGTACATGGAGAGGAAGTATTCATGGAAAAAGAAATAATAAAGAATAGTATTAAAAAGCTTAAATCCGGAAAAGCTAGCGGACCTGGAGGAAAATATGCTGAAATGCTCAAATATGGACCAGAGAAACTACTCGAAAATCTCACATATATTATCAATCAATGCATAAACGGACATCCAGTACCTGATGATTGGAAAATTGCATTCATATCCTCAATACATAAAAAAGGAAACAAGTTGGATTGAAACAATTACAGAGGAATTTCAGTAACCAGTACTCTAAGTAGATTGTACGGTAGGATTCTTAGAATCTATTAGAGAATGATTTTCATGAACAAGAAAAAGAAGAGCAAAGTGGGTTTTTGACTTAGTAAGTAAGTAATTGAGAAAAGAAGCGCCAGAAATATAGAGACTCATGTTACCTTTGTGGACCTACAAAAAGCATATGATACTATACAAAGGGTCGAAATCTAAAATTAAAAATGGAAATCGACTTTCAATAGAATTCCTGGTAACAAAAAGCTCAAGACAGGGATGTTTTATCTCTCCAACTCTTTTTAAAATATATATTGCAGTAGCTTTAAAAAACTGGAAACGTAAAGTGCACGGCATGGGAATACAACTTAACGACCGATTTACCATATACACACTGCAGTTTGCTGACGATCAAGTATTTCTAGCTAATGATAAAGAAAACATGGAGTATACGATGAGAAAGTTTATGGAAGAATACCAAAAGTGGGAATTAACAGTAAACGTGGACAAGACACAGTACTTATGTATTGGAAACGAATCCAGTGAGTTAGAACTCTGAGAATCTTCATGAAATGAATATGTATACTTGGGTGTCACATTTGATAAGATAGGAACAGACTGTAAAGAACTGGAAAAAAGAATAGTAAAACCAAAAAAGGTTATTGGATGTCTTAACAGTATTTTATGAAGCAGAGAGATAAAAAAGAATGCAAAATTTAACATATAGAAAAGAATGGTGAAAAGCACGCTGTTGTATGAAATAGAAACTTGTCGCGTAACAGAAAAATACAAAACAAAAATGGAAAGTGTCGAAATGGATGCAATAAAAATATCATTGAGAATATCTAGAACAGATCACATAAGAAATGAGATTTTAAAAGAAAGAATGGGAATCGAGGGAAGCATAACGGATGACATTACTAAGAGGCAACTGATATGACGAACGACGAAAGATTACGAAAGCAGGGCCTAGACTGGCAACCAATAGGGCGCAGAAAAAGATGGCGTCCTAAACTAGAATGGCAACAGTGAATCCAAAGATCAATGAGTCAAAAAAATCTGACTGAAGATGATTGTCAGGATCGAAGGAGGTGGAGAATAGGCGTCGGACAACGTAGAAAAACGTTCTAAACCGACATAATAGTAGCAATCTATAGAAGTCCGGATTCTTGTAGAAACTGTTACCATCTCTGCTAACTGGTGGGCTTGGTCGGTTCTTGGGATTAATTTTGACGTCATGATACGTGTAAAACACGAGATGTGTGCAAAATTTTAACAAAGAGAGGTGTGTTAGTTGGAGACCAATCAAAAACGAGGGCTTGTCTCTACGTCACAGGCTACGTCATTTGCTTGCACAACTTTTCTATAATAATATCACCTGCTTAGCGATTCAGTCGCGACTAGCTCAGTCGGTATAAACGTTTGCGCGCCGATTTGAATAAGCAATACGCGCGCTTATCCTAATTAACTTTTTAAACTTGGTTTAAGCAAAATTAAAAAAAAATTTTTTTTTCAAGTGTCTACATTTTTTAATTAAATTTTCTTTACAGGAATGATATTGTCGCTGTTTTCATCGATTACGTAAATTTTGCACGGCTTTTGTGCGGTGTAAAAATCAACTTTAGAAATTTTTTCCAACTTTAACTGAAGACTGAATACAATGAAAATCCCTTATGTAATGAAGTTAAACTTGTGCGTAGTGATCCTAGCCAGTGTTTGCCAAATTAGCAGATCACAAGACGGACATCATCCCACATGTTTTAGGTAAGCTTATTTAGTAATTTTTGTAATATTCCTATTAATATTTGTTAAAAAAACTCTGAATACTTACAATATTTTAATATCCAATGCCAATTTTAAAACGTTTTCAATATTTTTACCAATAAAAAAAATATTTTATATTTTTTGTTTTAAGGTCATTGGCAAAAGGCGCGTGTAGCAACCTATTGAAAAAATTTGCACAGTAACTTTTACTTAAATGTTTGACCTTTGAGAATCTTAAACAGTAGTTTTTTTTTGCAAAATGATATTTTAACCTTGTAATTGTTTAATTTACCCGTTAGGTATATTATTTGCAACTTTACCTGTGTAGTATACTCAGTGGCGTACAAGAGCGGATCTGGGTCAAAATCTAGGGGTGGGGGTAATAGTTGACGAAAAAATTATGTGTAATACAATTTTTTTTCTAGGGGGCGGTAATTCTTCTATTTTTCCTTTAATTATGAACAAAAAGTGCATATTTTATTTTCTAGGGGGGTAATTACCACGTTACCCCCCTCAAAACCGTGCTTGGTGGTGTATACAGTAAAACCTCTGCTTGCGGCACCTATATTAAGCGGACACTCCGTTTAGGGGACAAATTTGTTGGAACCAAGCTTTTCCCTATTTCTTTACATATAAAATTCACTCCTATAACCGGAGACTCTAATAACCTGACGCGGACAATTTTTTTTTTTATTATAAAATTATGAAACCTCCCTTAACCGGACGCGAACCTCTGACAATGGGACGCGCTGCACGCCATGGGCATAAATATTATGTAGTATGTTGGCAGCAACGCACTCTTTAGCCGGGAAATTACCTCTTTCCGTTTTAATGCGGAGACTAAATACTTCTGTCGAATTTACAACCTATTTTATTCGGCGGGAATGCTGTATTTTATTTTCATTTTTCAGTTGGGTAGTAATAGATCTCTTTGAAATGGCGCCTAGTAAAAGACTTCTTATTTTACGTGAAAAAATGGAAGTTGTTAACGTTTCGAAGAAGGAACATCTATCAGCACGAAAGATCGCTGAAAAATTTAATATCGGAAAAACTCCAGCAGCGGAAATTGTTAATAAATATATATTAAAATTTCGCAGTTCCCTCTCATAAGCGGACACCTTCAATAAGTGGACAAAATCGACAAAACCGTACCTAAGTGTCCGCTTACAGGAGGTTTCACTGTGTAATAAAAGTATTGGAGGGTTTGGACGGATTTTTCCTTTTTATTTGATACCAAATAAAATTAAAAAAATATATATACAATTAAATATATTTATTCAGGTTCTTGAACCCCGAGGCCCCCCTCTGGATAAGCCTATGATACACCTACAGACGACTTTCTGATTTATTAAACGTTACTTGGTAGTTTCGTCGTTTTACGATGTAAATGACCGAGATTCGCATTTTTTAACTCTTGGCAGCATCTTTTTTCTTGCTATTTATAATTATTATACCTATTTAAATAATTTTAATAAGTAATTTTTCAAACGGTTTGCAATAATAATACACGGTAAAAAAAAATTTAATCTTAGATCAAAGCAAATAGCTTTGAAGTAAAATATTTTGTGCTTTCCTATTCACCACGAGAATATTTTCTTGATATAGAATAAAAAATGTCTTGCCTTTTATTTTAATGTGAATCAGAAATTGTTTTATTATAAATTGGATTTAAATTAATCTAAGGCACAGTTTTGTCTGGAAGCAAAATATTACTTATATGACGACAATTTGCTTTGTTACAAAATGGAGTATACTGAAACAAAACAATTAAAGAAGAAAAATAAAGTCTCATTTCAAGATTAAACTAAAGAGAAATATTTTAATTCAAAACAAATTATTTTAAGGTAAAACAATTTATTCAAGAAAAAAACGTGTTTTCATTGTAGAAATTTTTTTTTACCATGTATTAAATACTCAGGAGCGTCAATATTTTTTTTGAGAGTTAAACTTTTTTTGATTCAGTCGTACCACGTCTTACAATAATTAATTTATGTAAGAGTAAGATTTCATTAGGATTATTTTATTTGCTAAAAATATAATAATTTTTTTAAAATTCTTTAACGGATTTCAAGGCAAAAAGTATTAATCTAGGTCCGCACACCATACTGGAGCGTTTCTTGATTTGATGATAGCAGACTTTGGTGCAACAGCGATTTTTTCTAAAACGGGTAGAGATGCGAAAAAATTGCCAAATACAAAAAGTTTGCCAATAAAACAAGGATTTTATATTTACATAAAAATCTGGCGGAAAACGCGACATAACTCCTGAAAAAGTATCACCCTTTGAATTTTTACTATCATTTGGCATTTCTAATGTGTGTA
Organism: Aspidapion aeneum; assembly: GCA_963576565.1. Taxonomy (NCBI): domain Eukaryota; kingdom Metazoa; phylum Arthropoda; class Insecta; order Coleoptera; family Brentidae; genus Aspidapion; species Aspidapion aeneum. The sequence goes on from OY755048.1 coordinate 33,415,622, forward strand.
GTGCATATAGCTAAATATATGCGCCAAATTTCAGCTAAATATCTCAAAAACTGCACGAGCTATAGAGAAAAAAACTAAAAAAACACCCTTTATCTCGAAGACTAAGCGTATGCTGACCTATATTTATATACAGTTTTTGTCTTAAAATCACTTAAGGAATTCAACATCAATTATTGAATTTTAAAACGCCCTGCATATGCTGTAAAATTAGTTTTCAAAAATTTCGTCTAAAACTATTTGTAAACTTTTTTTCAAAGAAACAACTTTAAAAGCCAAGTAGGTACCCAAAAGACAACAATTCCAGAAATATTTTTGTTAAAATACCTGTCCAGATCACATCTGCTTATTTAAAAAAAATAGGTATAAAATTGTTTAAAAAAAATTACTTCTGAGAAACTTATTTTTAAAATTACGGACTATCGCATATTTTGCATGAATTCACCATTTAACGATTTAATTTCACATGATTTTTGTTAATATTTGACGTGACTTAATCTTCTCAGACTTGGCAAAATTGCTTAAAGTAATAAAAGACTAATGTAATATAGTACCATAAACACGTTTTGTGCAATAAGTAATTGATAGAAACTAAACTAATTTTATACCACCAAAACTATCGTCGAAAACAACCCTCACTTTTGTATTTGTTGGAATGAATATAGAAGCACGACAATTTAATTCTGATTTGTCTGACGGTGAACTAGAAGTTTAGACAAATCAAATCAAAATAGGCTTTACTCTCGGAAAAAAAAATTTCATTGACAAATAAATAAAAAATCAAGCCACTATAAATCGCTAAAATATAAAGTAAAAACATAAATGTGTACTTAAAATCAATTTATATTGACGCCCTAGACTTGAACCTACACTATACCGAAACGGATAATATTTTAATGCTTTTTTTAAATTTCCTTACAGTAATATTTATTGCCACGGATCTCTACTTCACACGATACAAATGGCAAAAATACATCCTGACTCCAAGACATTTGTTGATATGAAATTAAAATTTACACCAAACGAAACCCTGCAAAAATTTGACCTTTTTATGTTAGATTACCCAAATAAAGATCCAAGTCAAGCGGACGTCAAAGAATTTGTAGAGAAACATTTTGAAGAAGCTGGTGCTGAGTTTCAAGACTATGTACCAACAGATTGGGTAGAGCATCCAAAATTTTTAGATTTAATCAGGGACGAGGAACTAAGATGGTTTGGTAAAAAGCTAAATCGTATCTGGCATACATTAGGTAGAAAAATGAAAGATGAAATTAAAGATCACCAACAGTATTACAGTATAGTATGGGTACCAAACCCAGTGATAGTTCCCGGTGGACGTTTCAGAGAATTCTACTATTGGGATTCTTATTGGATTGTACAGGGTTTGATTCTATCTGAAATGCACAATACCGTTAAGGGCATGTTAGAAAACTTTTTGTATATAGTAGATACATATGGCTCAATACCAAATGGAGGTAGAGTGTATTACTTGTCCAGATCTCAACCACCTCTTTTAGTTCCTATGATTAAAAATTATTTTGATTCAACAAAAGATATTAATTTCATTCGAAATCACATTCATACTATGGAAAAAGAATTTAGTTATTGGATGACCAATCATACCAGAACAATTAATTTCGATGGAAAAAATTACACATTAGCTCTCTATGGCGATAAATCTTATGGGCCTCGACCTGAATCCTATTCTGAAGATGTTGAATCAGCAAACGCTTTTAGAGAAGAAAGTCAAAAAGAAAACTTCTATTCCGAAATTAAAGCCGCTGCTGAGTCCGGATGGGACTTTTCGAGTAGATGGTTTATTACCAATGGAACTAACAAAGGTAAATTAAGAAAATTTGATTGCTCCAGTTTTAAAAGTTTTTATTCAGTATGATAAATCATTTAATATAAATCATCCAGTGGGCAAAGAATACTAATAAAATAGAAAGAACACTTTAATTTTATTAAACGTGAAATTTATTACCCGTGAATTTAAAAAAAAAAAAAGTTTCTTGGCTAATCGAGTAAAAAAGACTTTTTGTTTCTCTCATATTTTTCCGTGGGTAGCTTGACAGCTTAACTGCAAGGGGGTCCAAGATCTAATGGACATCCAATAAGTGTTGACAGTTAATTGTTTCGCCTTTACGGAACTCCTCAGAACATTGCTTGGTCAATGTGACACGCGAAGTTAATTAGACGGTTTTGTCTGTAATCCTATGTAAATAGTGAGAAAACTCTCGCAAGAAGCGCCATCTACCAAGATACGAGAGAAGCCAGAACAAGAGCAGGCGAAAATAAACTGCTATACATATCGATCAAAAAAAAGATCGATTACAAATAAAAGAAAACAAACTTATCCGTGACTTACGACAGTTCTTCTGCCTTTCAGGACAGATCAAAGCTTATTGCGTTTTTACTCGCCATCAGACACGTGAGCGTCAATCAGCGAAAACACTTAGATCTTGGATTCCGGTCTAAAAACCATTTTTTGTGGAGGTTTTTTTCAAAATATTGGTGGTCTAGACACCGGTTAGGATATTTTTACCATCAATTGACCGCGGTTAGATTTAACACAGATTTTGATCTCCCAACAAGAGGACAGGAGAGTTATGAATTATGGAAAAAAGGGTTACGTTAGATTAAAATAAAAATTAAACAATAATTCTCGCGGCAAATTGGCCGGCGGCGAATTGGCCGCGGCGAATTGGCAGCGGCGAATTGGCGAATTGTCCATTACCCAAAAGTTTAGGCCAATAGCAGTGATTTTGGTAAAAATCAACATAAAAATATGACTTAATTTGTAAAAAAAATAGTTAACTCCTTAAGTCTTCTTTTTCTAAAACTTAAAAAAAAGAAAGATTTAACATAGTTTTCAAAATGCACGTATTTTAAAATTTTCTTAATTGTAAATTAATGTTTTCAAAGTTTCAGTACAAAGTATTAAACTAAACATTAACAAAGTCACACTTTTGTTAGTAGTTAATATAAAATTCCGTGAGTGATGTGAACCATTAAATTAAAATTATATTTAATTTTTAGGAAATCTGACAAATATCAAAACAAGGTCGATCATACCAGTAGATTTAAATGCCATGATTTATTGGAATGCCGAACTGTTAGCTGAGTTCAACACATTACTAGGCAACACAGAAAAAGCAAAATATTTCAAAGAAATCGGACAAGAATGGATAGAAGCCACCACAGCCGTCTTATGGCATGAAGAAATTGGTGCTTGGTTAGACTATGATATATCTAATTCTGTGAAAAGGGACTATTTCTATCCGTCAAATATTGCGCCTTTATGGACAGGCTGTTATCCTGTCGAACACAAAGAAAAAATGGTGCGAGGTGTGATGAAATATCTTCAAAACAAAAACATCCAGTTCCCTGGCGGAGTTCCGACCTCAGTAGAACACACTGGTGAACAGTGGGACTATCCTAACGCTTGGCCTCCATTGCAGCATATGATGATCGTTGGTCTTAACAATACTGGAGACGAATATGCCATTCGGCTGGCCTACGAACTGGCCGAGTCATGGGTCAGGTCAAACTACAAGAACTACAAAGAGACTGATGCAATGTTTGAAAAGGTAAGTTCCTCATCAGCTTATCTGCACCAAATGTAAATACCGGGGCAGTGCGCTCCCAAAACTAGACAACAACCAGTATAAAACTGTTTGGTTTTTACTTTCTCCAACGTCGATCACGAGGATACGAATGATCCCCGTCTGGAACAAGTGTTCCATGCCAATCCACACCACCAACACTTGTTGCTGACTATCAGGACGTGTTCCAGACGGGGATCATTCGTACCCGCGTGATCGACGTTGGAGAAAGTAAAAACCAAACAGTTTTAACAAGTTCCCAACCTGGTGCTAATCCGAGCACTTTAAGCATGTAAAAGAAGGGCGAATAGACTTTATCTATAAACAAATAATTCTCCTGCATTTTGTCGTGTTTCCATCTTCGTTGCTTGTGCAAAGGACAACACGTCGCACAAATATCTTCTCAGCTTCTTGTCTCTTATTACAGCCTATTTCTATTCTTAGTTTTTTAAAATAACCATTGAAAAGAAAGTTAGCTACCATACATAGGCAGGAACTAGCGAAATAACTTAATCATTTCAAATCTTTCTTAATCAAAATAAATCAATCATTTTTGAACTGTCAATGTATGCCGTCAGCAGCTAAATCCATAAGATAGATAACATATCTAAATAAAGAATTAGAAAAGGCCAACAAAAAAATACAGGCCACAACCCTGAAAAAATCAGCTGTTCTCGGGGGGCTGATTTTTATAATGGGTCTTATGGGAGGTCAGAAGTTTTTTTAGATATTTTCAAAATGACACTACAGATTTTCGCGAAATTTCAGTGAAATATTCTCAGACACCATCCCGATATTCCACGAAACTTTTGTAAGGATGCAATATGATTAAAAGGTTAAAATCTTCAAGATTTAACAATCCTTATTTTGAATTCAAATTACCCGCCATGTACCGCATGCCAACTGTTATGTTTGACATGTATTTGACTTTGTCATCTGTGTTTGTCACATTCGCTTCTGTTTTAAATTTAATTTTAGCGTGAGCTAATGAAGCGGCTCTGAAAAAATAAGGATATACATTTTAAAAAAATTGTTCTGCAAGAATATAGTAAAAACAATCTCACAACCAGCTTTATTTAAAAAAAAAATCGAATATTCATGAACCGTCACTCCAACTTCAATATTTTAAAGACAATCAGCTGTGTATGACGTAACCATCAAAAAACAATCAGCCCCCGATGTGACTTCAACAAAGTGGAGAATCGTGGCCCGTCCGTTTTGATAGCTCTGAATTAGCATATCCATTTATGCCCGTTCGTAGCTTGGAAGTTTATTTTGAGAAAAATTCTTTAAAATTTTGAAAATTTTGTACTGTGCAAGAAATGTGAAAAGTTACTACCAACGCTTCCCGCATTTTGATGATCCTAAGGAATTGTCAGGTTTTTGTTAGCAACTCAAAAAAGGGTCGCATTTTCAAAAAGACTTCTTAGATCTTTGCTTAGAAATTCGTGACGGTAAAAGAGACTTGAAATGGTTTTACATCTGTTTTCTCGCTTTGAATAAATTTCAATTAGAAAATCGGTCTGGTTTCTAAAAAAATTGTAATTTAACTTGAATGTCAAAATGTTACAATTACGATTATTATTAATAACCTTGATTTTTTAAGTTTGTGCTTGACATTATTTGATTTAGCACAGTGTGCCTGAATCAAATATAGGTTACATAAAAATGGTTCCAAAAACTAATTGTTCATTTTGAATATGGACTCTTTCTTGACTTCAGAGCCATATTCATTAGCTGATCCTCTTCTCGAAATCGTATCAATTTTTTGCCATTTTTCTAGTTAGTCTAGGTGCTGGCTCCTGTCACATATGCGCTCAGTTTCACTGCGGGGCAAAAAAAGTTTGGTCATGTGTTCGAACTCATCGTCATTTGGCCGCCATCTTTAAAAATGGCCGCCAAATTGATAGATTTTTTGTGTTTAAGGGTATCTCCCTAACCAGTGGTTTCATTTTAATTTTTTAAAGGCAAATAAATTTTGTCATTAGATATTTTTTGATAAATTAAGTAGTTCTTGGGATATACCAAGTTATTAGTATTTCCGCTCGCAAAAGAATTAAAATAATACCAATGCTCATTTTATTGTAGCTACAATATAATTTACATTTGTTTTTTTTGTTACATATTTTAATTTTTTTGCGAGCGGAAATACTAATAATCTTGGTATATATCAAAAACTACTTGATTTATGAAAAATTTATAATAATAAAAAAAATTCTTTAAAAAGGAAGTAAAAGAGGCTTTAAAAAAATAAAATTGGACCACTGGGTAGGGAGATACGCATAAACAAAAAATTTATGAATCTGGCGGCAATTTTCAAAGATGGCGGCCAAACGACCATGAGTTCAACCACGTGACCAAACTTTTTTTATTCTCCTTTGAGTGCTTAACAAGGCCCCGTAGTCAAACTGAGCGCACATATTAGGTCACTTGACAGGAGCCAGCGCCTAGACTAACTAGAAAAAAGGCAATAAATTGATAAACAAACGTGAAATTTCGTACCCGTGAATTTAAAAATCAAACAAGTTTCATGACTAATCGGGCAAAAAGGAGTTTTTTGTTTCCCTTATATTTTTCCGTGGGTAGCTTGAAAGCTTAACCTCACGGGGGTCCAAGATCTAATGGACACCTAATAAGTGTTGACAGTTAACCGTTTCGTCCTTATGGGACTCCTCAGAACACTGCTGGTCAAGTGACAAATCTTGCGAAGTTAATCAGACGGTTTTGTCTCTAATTAAATGTAATTAATGAGCGACCTATAGCAAGAGGCGCCATCTACCGAGATACGAGAGAAACAAAAAACCAAAAGTAGGGAAAACACTGCTATACAATGTCGATCAATGAAAAGATCGAATGCAAATAAAAGAAAACAACTATAGTCCGTGACCTACGACAGCTCTTTGTCTTTTCAGGCCGGATCAACGCATTTTGCATTTTTACCCGTCATCAAGACAGTGAGCGTCAATCAACGGAATTTTTAAGCCAAATAATACTAACAAACGTGAAATTTCGTACCCGTGAATTTAAAAATCAAACAAGTTTCATGGCTAATCGGGCAAAAAGGAGTTTTTTGTTTCCCTTATATTTTTTCGTGGGTAGCTTGAAAGCTTAACCTCAAGCTACCCACGGAAAAATATAAGGGAAACAAAAAACTCCTTTTTGCCCGATTAGCCATGAAACTTGTTTGATTTTTAAATTGATAAAATTTCGAGAAGAGGATCAGCTAGGGTTTAAATGAGTCTACATTAAAAATGTGCAATTAGTATTTGGATCCATTTTTATGTAACCTATACTTCATTCAGGCACGCTGTGTTAGATACTTAAAACTGTTAGGTATATTTTATTGTGATTTATAGAGCTTATTTCGCAAAATTATATTAAGAGCATGTATAGGATGAAGCGCTGACGATTTGCAGATAACAAATATGGAAAATTTTAAACTTTAAAACAATAATGTTTAATGTACCCGATAAGTTGTACAGACCTTATATTTGTTAACATTTTTAACTTTCATGTAATTTAAAAAGATAAAAGCTCATAGTAGTGCAGGGTGTCTCATTCCTTTTAATTAATATACAAGGATGTGTGTTCGAATTCGCGAAATTTTTACTTTTAAATTGCATCTTGACTTTATTCCTCATGCTTTCCGTATTTGACAGACGCTCAAATTTATAGTTTTTGCAAATTGGATGCTCCTTATATTATTTAATTAATAGATTAGGCTTGGAACATATTTTCCAAAAATACCCGATATGCCGTAGTTTAGAGCCATAGTTTCTAAGATATTAGCAATTATAACAGTATCGCTTTTGTGTTAATTTTAGTATCCTTATTCCAAATTATGTTAGACCCCATGAAGTTACAATGACACAATTTTGTTGTCTTTACCGGTTGTCATTTTGAGCGTCATTTAAATACTCTGCCAAAATATGGGCCCCTAAGCTCACACTAGGTACTATAGTTATAGTTTACGTGTGAGCTAATATAACTAAAAACTGAAATATATTTTATTCAACTCCAGACTAAATTACCTTTTGTTTGATACCACACATGCCATGTTTTGACGTAAACTCAAATTTTTAAAATCTACTCCCACCCTTAAAAAAACAAAAACTAAAATGTATTTTGTTAAACTCCGGATTCAATTACCTTTCGTTTGATATCACACACCCAGATTTTCACTTAAACTCTAATTTTTGAAATTTATCCCCACCCTTTTTTTTAATAAATTAAAATGTATTTTGTTTAACTCCAGACTCAATTACCTTTCGTTTGATATCACACACGCCATATTTTAACATAAACTCTAATTTTTGAAATCTACCCCCACCCTTTTATTTGGTTTGTGTTCGGTGGATTTTGTTCATTTTTAAATGGGACCATCTCGACCCAAGACCCAGCCTAGGTACCAAATTTCATTAAAATAGGCCAAGCGGTTTTTGAGTTATGCGCGTTGGTCGTTACAGACAGACATACAGACAGACAGACAGACATACAGACAGACAGACAGACAGACAGACAGACAGACAGACAGACAGACAGACAGACAGACAGACAGACAGACAGACAGACAGACAGACAGACAGACAGACAGACAGACAGACAGACAGACAGACAGACAGACAGACAGACAGACAGACAGACAGACAGACAGACGGCGCAACAAAAAAGTTTCAAAATCATCTGAAACGCAAAGATATATAAAAATTTTTGAAATCGGAGCAACTTTTTTTTTCTCGAAAAGATTAGGCTCACACTACTATAGTATAGTATATGTGTGAGCTAAAAATACTCTGCCAATATATGGGCCCCTAAGCTCACACTAGGTACTATAGTTATAGTGTACGTGTGAGCTAATATAACTAAAAACTGAAATATATTTTATTTAACTCCAGACTAAATTACCTTTTGTTTGATACCACACAAGCCATGTTTTGACTTAAACTCAAATTTTTGAAATCTACCCCCACCCTTAAAAAAAACAAAAAACTAAAATGTTTTTTGTTAAACTCCGGACTCAATTACCTTTCGTTTGATATCACACACGCCATATTTTCACATAAACTCTAATTTTTGAAATCTACCCCCACCCTTTTATTTGGTTTCTGTTCGGTGGATTTTGTTCATTTTTAAATGGGACCATCTCGACCCAAGACCCAGCCTAGGTACCAAATTTCATTATAATCGGCCAAGCGGTTTTTGAGTTATGCGCGTTGGTCGTTACAGACATACAGACAGACAGACAGACAGACATACAGACAGACAGACAGACAGACGGCGCAACAAAAAAGTTTCAAAATCATCTGAAACGCAAAGATATATAAAAAATTTTGAAATCGGAGCAACTTTTTTTTTCTCGAAAAAATTAGTATCACCATAGCTCACACTACTATAGTATAGTATATGTGTGAGCTAAAAATAGTTGTCATTGTCACTATTTATGCATGGGGACTAACATAGTTCGAAATAAAGACACTGAAATTAACACAAAAGTGGTAATGTTATTTTTTTATCATTTAAAAATTTATCGCTAATATTTCAGAAACTATTTATCAAAACTGCGACATATGGGGTATTTTTGGAAAGTGTATTCCAAGCCTAATCTATTAATTAAATAATATAAGGAGCATCCAATTTACAAAAACTATAAATTTGAGCGCCTGTCAAATACGGTAAGCATCAGGAATACAGTCAAGATGCAATTTAAAAGTAAAAATTTTGTTAATTCGAACACAATTTCTTTTATATTCCTACATCAATTATTAATGATCTAAAAGGGTGGGAAAAAATATTATGAGACACCCTGTGTACAACGTGTCCCATTTTCGATGGGGTTAAATGGGAAACTCGGTTATTATTAAAGATATCGATTTTCTGATTGCACCTTACCGTGCTCTTTTTTGGAGCCCTTAAAAATGGTGTAATGAGATTTTTGCTATACCCCGTGGTTTCGCTAATACAGGGAGTTTTTGAAAAAATTGCATTTTAATTAATTCCTTGTATCTCGCTTATTTTGCAAGATATTTTTATTCTGTAAAAACCTTTCTATGGCAACTTTTTTAGAGCAAAATAATGACGTTGTCAATTTTTAAAAATATTGTTTAGTTTTTGAGATATGGTATTTATCATAAAAAAATTAAATACGGACCTGGATTTGAAATGATAATTAAAAGATTTATAAATAAAGTAAAAAACGTTAAAAAGTTAATTATTTGATAACCAAACAGCAGGTCGTGAAATTTACAAAACAAAAGCGTGGAATTGACATTGTCATTTTACTTGTAATTTTTTTAAATGGCTTACAATTATTTTAAACTGGCTAGAAATCGACCATATCCAGATTTTGAAAAATGTGATATGTTTGACTGCTTCATTCAAGCAACAAAATCCCAATATTTAAATGGCAGAAATATTTTTATGCAAAATGCGTTAAGAAAAATTACTCAAAAATGCCAACAATATCTTACACATAATGGTAATCAGAAAGATTAGTTATTTTTTATAATTTGTTTTTTTTTTGTATTTTTCGTAGACTTTGTTTCAAATAAATCTGTAAATTAACGTAAAACCATTTTAATATGCTAAGTATCAAAACAGTTAAACTAAAAATTGTTTAACTAGCAATTTTTAGTTTATATTTATGATGGAAATATCGAGGTTCGGACTAATTTTTTTTTTAAATATTAAATATTTTTTTTTACCTTAAAACAAAATTTTTTTAAATTTTTATTATTTTATGATAATACTAATATGAAACCAATCAAAAAAGTAATAAAAAAATCCAGGTCCGTATTTAATTTTTTTATGATAAATACCATATCTCAAAATCTAAACAATATTTTAAAAAGTTGACAACGTCATTATTTTCTTCTAAAAAAGTTGCCATAAAAATGTCTTTACAGAATAAAAGTATCTCGCAAAATAAGCGAGATACAAGGGTTTATTAAAAATACAATTTTTTCAAAAACTCCCTGTATTAGCGAAACTACGGGGTATAGCAAAAATCTGATTACGCCATTTTTAAGAGCTCAAAAAAAGGGCACGGTAAGGTCCAATCAGAAAATCAATATCTTTAATAATAACCGAGTTTCCCATTTAATCCCATCGAAAATGGGACACGCTGTACAGGGTAAAGTGAAACCTAGTGGTGTGGAAGCATTAAAAATAAACATTTAATTTTAACGTGTTCTTACTAAAAATTTGTACTAATTATAGATATATTTCAAAATTACCATGTCTTAAAAAACGATTATAAATAATTTACTTTTAATATTTTTTCTTAATATAAAACAACCTCTTTTCTCAAAAAATTTCCACATGACCCTTTGGATAAAAAAATATCAAATGGCTAATTCAAGTAAATACAAATTATATAGCGCTTGCAGATCTAATAAGATCAAGAATTTTGATGGTTTTTTCAGAATAATTGCTAATTATTTAAATCAAGAAATATGTTTGTTTTGGTATCATCGTTGGTCGCAAGCCAATATACGGTTTTAATTTACCTGGTATAGGCTTTTTGATTTTCTTTGCTAAGGTTTAAAAAAAAATCTATTTTTGAAATTTTTTCAAAACGCAAAGTATTTCTCTTTTCGAAAAACAATATCTACTTTTAGCTGACCTGGTTCGGTTCGGTTCGGTTCGGTTCGGTTCGGTTCGGTTCGGTTCGGTTCGGTTCGGTTCGGTTCGGTTCGGTTCTGTTTGGTTCGGTTCGGTTCGGTTCGGGTCGGTTCGGTATCAGAAGAAAAAATAAATAAATCATTAGTGAGCTTTTGAAAGCATGGGTAGATTTTAATACATGCTTTTATCTATATTATATTTGCTAATTATTTAAAACTACTGTCACTTAGATCAAGGATTATTAAGTCGAAATGCTGAATATGCACTTATTTTTTTTTATATTATTATGATTGTTAGGTAGGTTTTTTAACATTAACACCACCACAGATAATTTTTAATAGCCTAACATTGACGAATATTATTTGCGTATATATTGATAAAGTTTTTAAAAAATGAGTAATATTAAACCAAAAATTATGCTTTAGATCATCGCACAGTGGGCGGGATATATCAGAAGTTAGCGAAAATCCTATTTAGAAGTTGTTTTATGATACAGTGCGAAATGATAACCAACAACAACCCTAATGCCACGTATGAAAATTTTTATTATTTTGAAACGCAGTAAATAGCACTAAAATTACAATTTTCTATAACTTTAAGTAGTTTAAATAAATAATTAATTTTTCCATATTTAATAAATTACTTAATATTCAAACAAGTTTCATGGCTAATTGGGCAAAAAGGAGTTTTTTGTTTCCCTTATATTTTTCCGTGGGTAGCTTGAAAGCTTAGCCTCACGGGGGTCCAATATCTGATGGGCACCTAATAAGTGTCGACAGTTAACTGTTTCGTCCTTATGGGACTCCTCAGAACACTGCTTGATGAATGTAACACTCTTGCAAAGTTAATTAGACGGTTTTGTCTCTAATCCTATCTAAATAGTAAGAAAACTCTCGTAAGAAGCGCCATCTACCGAGATATGAGAGAAACCAGAACAATGAAAAGATCGATAACAAATAAAAAGAAACAAACTAATCCGTGACCTAGGACAGCTCTTCTCTTTTTTACCCGCCATCAGGCACGTGAGCGTCAATCAGCGGAATTTTTAAATTTCAATTTTGCTATTTAATAATTTAGATAATATACTTTGCTAACTAAAGCTCTAAAATATTCAGTCAAAACAGAAATTAAAAAAGAAAACAATGTAGTCGATCAGCTGGTTCTCTTTTTTTTTTGTTTAAAAGTTATAAAAGGTTTGTATTTTTTGTAGCTAATAATTTCTAAAAGTAACTTATTACGTTTAAAACTTGTTTGAAAAAAATAGTCAATAACTGCAGTTTGCTGTAATTTTTTTGTGGTTTTAAGTCGTAAATTTTGTGTTATTTTTAAATATCCCGAGATAAAGTATTTTTTTTAAGTTTTTTAGTCAAATTTAGGTTGGGTAGCTAAAGATGATGAAAAAAATATAATTTTTGTTATTATATTATTATAATTATTTTTTTAATTTTAAGATTGACCAAATTTAATAAAACATTTTATAAATTTGATCAACGATTTGAGCCAACCACTATTATTTTCATCTTCATAACAATACAACCAAATAAATAAAATTAAGAGCGTCAGTCCCTACAAAATAAATCAATTTCTAACGATGCTCCATATAACCAAATCATATTTTTATTGCCATTCTATTAAACACTAACTAATTAAATGACACGATTACTTGATGACACCAAGGCCACCTTTTAGTTTATTTGTATTTATTTCTTGTTATTTTTTTGATTTCATTAAATATTTTACTGTAAGAATAAAAAAAACTCTGCCAATATATGGGCCCCTAAGCTCACACTAGGTACTATAGTTATAGTGTACGTGTGAGCTAATATAACTAAAAACTGAAATATATTTTATTCAACTCCAGACTAAATTACCTTTTGTTTGATACCACACAAGCCATGTTTTGACTTAAACTCAAATTTTTGAAATCTACCCCCACCCTTAAAAAAAACAAAAACTAAAATGTTTTTGTTAAACTCCGGACTCAATTACCTTTCGTTTGATATCACACACGCCATATTTTTACTTAAACTCTAATTTTTAAAATATACCCCCACCCTTTTTTTAAAATAAATTAAAATGTATTTTGTTTAACTCCAGACTCAATTACCTTTCGTTTGATATCACACACGCCATATTTGCACATAAACTCTAATTTTTTAAATCTACCCCCACCCTTTTATTTGGTTTGTGTTTGGTGGATTTTGTTCATTTTTAAATGGGATCATCTCGACCCAAGACCCAGCCCAGGTACCAAATTTCATTAAAATCGGCCAAGCGGTTTTTGAGTTATGCGCGTTGGTCGTTACATACAGACAGACAGATATACAGACAGACAGACAGACAGACAGACGGCGCAACAAAAAAGTTTCAAAATCATCTGAAACGCAAAGATATATAAAAAATTTTGAAATCGGAGCAACTTTTTTTTTCTCGAAAAAATTAGGATCACCATAGCTCTCACTACTATAGTATAGTATATGTGTGAGCTAAAATTGATTTGCTTAAATATCTATTACAAATGTTTGTTAAATGCGAAAAAAATCCACTTAAAATTTAAACTCACAACCAAAACGAACCAAACCGAACAGCTCACAGTTTAATGAAAATTCAGGATGCTTTTACATAATGTTTTACTTAAATGTCATTAAAATCCTAAAAATATAACTAACAATTTTATTTTAAGCATTTTACAAACAAGCAGTTACTTATAGCGATTTCGGCTTTTGCTCGAAAACTGCCCTGGAGTGCTCGAAAATTGCTCTGAAACGGATGCACGCGTTCGACTTAAAAAAGAGCAGTGCCCTAAAAAAGATTTGCGTGCTCGACTATTGCCCGCAAATCTCCGAGCGGGTGCTTTGAATTGCTCCATCTCTTTTGACGGAGCAACGTTTCAGATCAAAACAAAAACATAACCCCACTTTTTAGATATGATTAATTTGTTTCTACCTTTGATATATGTGTGTTTTATAGGTGTTTTCCGTGTTTTGCATTTAAAAAATTTACATACATATACTACAATGCAGCAAAAAAATTTAAATAAAAAAATTATAAACCAAGAATATGTTTTATTTGTTCAGGTTACAAAACACACGAAATTTCGATCAAGTGTTTGAAAAATCATGTTCGCCCTTGCTCCGAAGGCGAGCAATCCCGCTCGATCTTAGATCAATCCCGGGGTGCTCGGAGAGAGATTCGTGACGTTACCGCTCTACCCGCGAGTGATTTCAGAGCAGTGAAGCCGAAATCGCTATTAGTGTAGTTTTCAGTTTATTTGTTTATAGATAAAGTTTATATTATAAAGGCCTTTTTTTACATGCGCAGAGTGCCTCGGATTAGCACCAGTTTCAGACTAATCATGGCTCTGTAGAACAACCTCAAAAATCCCACAGAATTTTAAACAGTCTATTAACCTACTAAGTATATATCTATTTTTTGCCCCAATTTCATTATGTTCGGTAATGTTTTGCCTATAGGCACTATTCAATTGGCACCTAATATCATTCCCTTTGCCACCCACGCAGGATCACTTCGTGGATTGTTCATAATAAGACAAATAAGGCAAAAAAAAGCATATCGTTTTTCACAACCGCACAACCAGTTTTCAGCATCGTATAATTTTTATTACTTGCACTAAAATTTTGGTTAATTTTTAGGACTTTTAGGCAGGTCTAGGTGGCCCTAAAGATTTTATTTGTAATCGAAGTTCATACGTCAATGAATTTAAATTTGCACAGTTAATTATATAATCGACTGTATTTATTTCCATATTGAAAATAAAAAAAAACAAACAATGGACACGCGACCGGCAAGGCTTTTAACTACTGACCTACCCCAAATCAAAAGACACTCATACGTCTTCACTAAGGATAGAACCGGCAACACGTAGGAAGGGCAACGAACGTTTTCGCACGATAAATATGACCGACGTTAACTAAAACAAACATTCCTCCCGCCCCCGCGCGAGAACAGCCACCCATACACCGCTGAAAAACGAAATTGAAATCTTGTCCTGCGCGGTGCTGCCGGCTTGTAATTATTTACGCTAAAAAAGTTTATCCAGTTAACCACAGACTAAAAAAAGAACTAGACATGTCGTAAGGATAGATTTAACTTTTTTTAAATAAATCAATTAAAAATACTGGTTGTTGTCTAGTTTTGGGAGGGCATTGCCCCGTTACCCTCCCTGTAGCAGCTGACACTGCTTTAGAGTAAGATATGTAATTCTTTCTCTAAGGCAGGACCCCGTGGTATTAATGTGGTATTCTTTTTTGTTATATTTATCGTCCCGGTACAATCGAATCTATGATTGTTAATTAAAACAATTTAAAATTGAAAATTGTTATTTTTAATTGATTTATTTATTAAGTGCGATCATGGTCAAATCTAGAATTTGTCTTGCTTTCTAGTAATAAGTTTTTTGAACTTTTTATTATTTTAAATCACTGAGTATTTATTGTATTTATTATTACAAACAATGTAATAGACTAACTGACGTAGCGTTGCATAGTCAGTGATGGATTCAGAATTTCAGGAGGAAACGGAAAAGGAGGCAGCAAAAACCAAAAACACTTTTGCTAATTTTGCTACCACTACTATGTCGGTTTAGAACGTTTTTCTACGTTGTCCGACGCCTATTCTCCACCTTCTTCGACCTTGAAAATCATGTTCCGACAGGTTTTTTTGACTCATTGATCTTTGAATTGACTATTGCCATTAGTTTAGGGCGCCTTCTTTTTCTGCGCCCTATTGGTTGCTATTCTAGGACCTTATATACTTTCTCTTCACCATTGTTTCATATATGTTAAATTTTACATTCTATTTTATCTCTCTGCTCCATAAAATACTGTTAAGATAACCAATAACCTTTTTTGCTTTTACTATTTTTTTCCAGTTCTTTACAGTCTGCTCCTTTCTCATCAGATGGAAATATTGTTTGTTCATTGTCTAGTTCTAATTCACTTGATTCGTTTCCAATACATAAGTACTGTGTCTTGTGTACGTTCACTGTTAACCCCCACTGTTAATATTCTTCCGTTAACTTTCTTATCATATACTCCATGTCTTCTTTATCATTAGCTACAATTACTAGGTCGTCAGCAAACTGTAGTGTGTATATGGTAAATCGGTCCTTAAGTTGTATTCCCATGCCGCGTACTTTACGTTTCCGCATTTTTAGAGCTACTGCGATATATTTTAAAAAGAGTTGTAGAGATACAACATCCCTGTCTTAAGCCTTTCGTTTCCAGGAATTTTTTTGAAAGTCGATTTCCAATTTTAATTTTAGATTTTGACCCTTTGTATAGTTCTTTTATCGCTTTTATATATGTATGATTGATATTAGTTTGTTCTAACAGTTTCCATAATTTTTCGACGGGAACAGTGTCATATGTCCACAAAGGTAACATATTTCTGGCACTCCTTTTCTCAATTACTTGTTTACGAAATATTATCACTACAAGATCTTCCTGCACGAAACCCACTTTGCTCTTCTCTTGTTCTTCTTGGTCATGACAATCATTCTCTCTTAGGTCTCTAAAAATCCTACCGTACAATCTACTTAGAGTACTGGTTACTGACATTCCTCTGTTGTTGTTGCAATCCAGCTTGTTTCCTTTTTTATGTATAGAAGATATGAATGTTATTTTCCAATCATTAGCATCATTTAGCACCACAGCAAAATTAAATTTTTTGTTGGGAAAATTTTTTAAAAGAAATTGCGGTTCCTTATTCTATTTACTAGAACTAGAAAATATGTTTTATGCCGGAGAGGAGGAGGCGGGCATTACTGATCCATTTGAATGAACACTGCGCATGGTAGTGTCATTTTTGTTGTCAAAATTTAAAAGTAAAAATTACTAATTAATAGGAGTATTAATGCTTACTTTTTTAACAGTATGACGCAACCGTCTTTGGTGGTTCAGGTACCGGAGGAGAGTACGAGGTACAGCTGGGCTTCGGTTGGAGCAACGGGGTGATCATGGATCTGCTCTACCGGTACGCGGATCAGCTGATGGTGAACGACCCGCCCGTGATGACTTCAGCAGCTGCGCTGCAGGAAACACGGCTAGCTGCAGGCAGCATTAGTTCGATTACGACGGCGCTGATAGCACTTTTGGTATCTCTGACAGCGGGATTTATAGGGTGAGGTAAGTGTCGTTTTTTTTGTTTGTAACTACATATACCCATTCAGTAGGCACAATAAAGTGGTATCAACGTTACACTGTATAAACAACAAGTGAAATTAAAGAAATAAAAATAAGAAAAAAGTTTTTTGTCTTCGGCCGGGACTCGAACCCGGAATCTCTTGCTCTGTACGCAAATGATATTTACATTAAGCCACCGAAGATCATACATAAATTTTCGGAAAACTTCCATATATGCATGTGTGTGGTTTCTTAATACCCAACTAACATTTATAGTAGCGGCTACATGTTCTAAAGGCTTTGCTACTTTCTTATAGTAGAAATGTGGTGATCCCAACCAAAATTTGTTACTTTTTAGTTCTAACTACTATTTAGTATCGGGAAATAGTAGATGTTTCGTAAAAACGACCCTCTAAACTACTTCATAGGATTGTTTCTTGATAGTCGATTCTGATAGTCTTCTCTACCACAATAGGACGTTGCTAAAGTTTTACTTTCTTTTTAGTCGTTATTTCGTAGTCGCCCTGACTTTTATATCCTACTTAATTACCACTAGAAAGTTAAGCTTCATTGGAGTCCCAAACAAGTGTATCCGACAACTACATTATAACTTTAATTTTTACCACAAAAGTTTGTGTCATCATAGTAACATCTGATGTAACAATGTAGACAAAATAACTTTTTGGATCAACTTTAAAGCCGCAACTACTTTCAAGTAACCTTTTCGACTATCAGGGAATATAGTTTGGGACGCCATGTTTTTATGTAAGAAAGAAAATTTAATATTTTTGTTGTCGTTTTATGAGCTCATATTAAAGAGCCATACAATTTTATAAACAAATTAGTTGAAGCTTACCAAAAATGCTCTTCTTAAGCACCATTTGTTGGAGTTAACTGTCGATTATGAAAACATAACCTCCAAAATCACAACACAAAAATTCCATCAGCTACCAGAAAACGGCTCAATTTTACGGGCGCACCGGTTTTTTGCAATATATATAATGCATGTTATACAAAAAACTTTGCGTCGCACTCGAATTTTGATCCTCTGCTCGTAAATTCTCACACTTTTGGATAACATAGTTCATATTATAACCATAACCAAACAAAAAAACTAAGCGAGTCTGTTTACTGTTGTGTCCACCATATTGTGTAACAATTCTACCAAAAAGAAACGATTATATTATTTGCAACTACATCGCAACTTTTATGCCATTACGGAAAAAAACAGCCTCTACGACGTAGTAGATACCTGGCTACGACGTAGTAGTGTAGTTGTTACTACAGTGACTTTAAAGACTTGGCCAAGTAGTTATAACCAGAAATTGGTTCCCCACTTAGGGAATTATAACGTCGCTGTATGGTATACTGAGACGTAGCGGGAGTACGTTGCGGTTACTTTTAAGAAATTCTTTCTAGTTGGGGTTTCGTCGTTACAACTTTAATTGTTTGTTGGGTACAAGAACAAGAAACTCTCAGGGTATTAACTCGGTCAAGCCATTCAACTGATCTCTATAATTCTTCTTTCCCACTGTCAAAGGTTAATACCCTGAGAGTTTCTTGTTCTTGTATTGAGAAACCACACACATGCATATATGGAAGTTTTCCGAAAATTTATGTATGATCTTCCAGTCTCGTAGTTTTTTTTACAAATATCATGCTAATTTTGTTTTTCTTTTTGTTTCAGGATACAATTTTTTGGAGCAATCCGCTAGAAAAAAGACTTGGCCCCTGTGTGATATTAACTAAATAAAACTCGAATAAGTACCAAGTACCCATTATTCGTGTTAATCTCAGGGCGTAAGAATTTTTATTAGACTAATTTTTTGGTAAGGTTAAAATGGGAGCATGCAGATAGTAAAACAATCTGTATGTCAAGAATGGGCACAATATTGGATTATTTATAAAAAAGTAAAAATTTCACGTTTGTGAAAGTTGTGACGCAAGAGAGTTTCTAAAATAGCCCACGAAATTTGATATAAAACTGCTATAAATACTATCTTTAGACCAATTTTTTGCAACCGGGGAGGTGCATGATTTAAAAAAAAAATTTACAGCATTCATTTCAAAAATGTTAAATTGTTTTATTAGTTCAAGTAGGCACGTAAAAATAAAATAAATTGATCCATGATGGATCTGATACTTTCTAGCCCGTTGGCACACAGGTTATTTTGTTAACGAAGTACTCCCATATGGAACGATTTGTACATATATCCAGTTTTAAATGTTTCTGGTGTCAAACAAACATTTGTAATTTTTGCTTTACAAATGTTGTTAAACAATTTTATTATCTGGTTTTATAAACACAGCAACAACAACCAAATTCGCGCTGACGTCAACTTTTGTAAGCGTTATTAAAAAATAAAATGCAAGTTCGACTTGACCTGAGAAAGGTTATGCGCTTTATTGGCATGCGCAATAAAGATTTGCGGGGGACACGGTAAAGTTAAAAGAAAATAAAATTAAAAACATTTTACTACTTTTTTTTACCACGATTTAATTGTTCTCGTTTCGGTTGGGTTGAAACGAACTTGATTAGACAGGGTCTTAATTTAAAAACATTTGACTCTTTATTTCTCCTTTTTAGTAAATTATACAATATTTAATGCAAATTTTTTGCACAAGGATATACGTTATTATTTTGTCTCTGTAGAGACTTATTTTTAATAACAAAAAATATACAAAAAACTGTTTGGTTTTCACTTTCTCCAACGTCGATCACGAGGATACGAGTGATCCCCGTCTGGAACACGTCCTGATAGTCAGGAACAAATGTTCCATGCCAATCCTCAGGTGAATGTAGGCGATAGCTCCGTGTAGAGCATAAGTTGTGTGAAACCACCAGAAACAACTTGGAGAAAGTGAAAACCAAACAGTTTTAACAAGTTCCCAACGAAAGCCTCAAACCATCAGTATAATTCAATGCCGGTAGGGGTATTTGCCCTCGGAGTAGTTGTTTCTGGTGGTTTCACACAACTTATGCTCTACACGGAGCTATCGCCTACATTGACCTGAGGATGGCCCAAAAGGTCGAAACCGGTCCGGTCGTGGATTGGCATGGAACATTTGTTTCTGACTATCAGGACGTGTTCCAGACGGGGATCACTCGTATCCTCGTGATCGACGTTGGAGAAAGTGAAAACCAAACAGTTTTAACAAGTTCCCAACGAAAGCCTCAAACCATCAGTATAATTCAATGCCGGTAGGGGTATTTGCCCTCGGAGTAGTTGTTTGTGGTGGTTTCACACAAAAAATATACAGGTAGACTAAATGCTATAAGGATCATAGACTGTTTGCTGTGCTTAATGTCTGTAAGAAAGAATAATATATTTTGGACGTAGTCTTGAATTGTTTCTCGCTGTTTTAGACCAGTGTTCGGCTGGTAGAGGGAAAGTAGGGAAATACATCGTGACCTCTCGTCTTCACAAAGTTTTTCGTCATTTCGTCGTATGCAGCGAAACAGGTGAGAAGTGGGTATTTGTTTTTCACGCATATTCTATCTCAAGTCATGCCGCGTATTACATTTAGCATTCAGGAAAAAGTACAGATGATTCAATGGTATTTCGGGGGAAATAGCTGTCAAAATGTGGCAACTTTCTTTATTGTTACGTTTGAGGGAAATTCCAAGCCGTAGTACGGTCCAAAACATAGTGACATATTTCCAACGAACAGGGTGTGTCAATTTTTGCCACAAATGCAGTGGTGAAGAGGCACTTCCTGTTCGTGGAAGGGGAGATGAAAAGAAACAACGCGAGACTATGATTTGTGCTGCAGCAGAAGCTTTGCCTCCCTGTTTCAGTGCCAATGATGAGGATGATGATATTTTACCCTTAACCGTCCGAAACATTTTGAAACGATATGTATAACGGAGTTTTAAAGTAAAGAATACGCAAGAAATTTTACGAGTCGTTAAATACCGAGATGAATTCCATCAAAGGAGCATGCGCCAAAATTAACGTCAAAATGTCTAATTTAAATTATTGGCGCGAATACCGGGATTGGCGCGAGATCGAAGAGCTTAAAGTATAATAAAAAATTCAAGGTATAAAATAATGGTCAATTCTAATTTTTAGGTATGATTTTATGTAGGTACCGGGTGGTTTTTTATAACCGGAGCACTCAGCAACTTTATCATTGAAAATAAAGGGCTATAATAAATTGTAGATTTTTTTTGGTTAATTATGATGATGATGAACTTTAAAAGCCAACATACTTTTTTTCTATCCGTCACCACGTACAGGGTGTTCCAAATTCGATGTTTTTGGGGAGTTTCGGGTATTTCTAGAGGAACTAAAAAAACCTCATCAACGTTTGCGACACTCAAATTTCAAAAGGTGAAAATCGCATTTTGATATAGCAAGCCGTTTTTAAACTACGGGGTGTTTTTAAAAAGTCTGCATTTTGGGAAGGGGTCTATAACTTGTTTATTTATTAATATTTTTATTTCTGTGAAAACATTCTTTAGACACTTTTTTAAGAGGAATTCAACTGTTAAATTAAATTTCATTTGTCACGTTTAGTTTTTGAGATATCACATAAAATTAATTTTTCTTTATGGGATTAGTGGGATTTCTTTATATTTTTGTTTTTTTTTATTTTTACCACATATTTTAGTTTGCTTAATATTAAAAAATAATAAAGAGGTGATTAAAAAATAAAAATAAAGAAAACAATAAAAAAAAATAAAAATTAAAATATTGAGTGTGATACATCATTTTAAAGGAAATTTTAGAGAGAGTTTTAGAGTTATTCTGTAAGAAAAATAACAACTTTATGCAATATTTTAAAAACCAAAAGAGATAAATAAAAACCGTTGACATCTGTCAATTCTTCAAGAAAAGATCTATAAGAAAGCTATTTACACAAAAGCAAAATGCAGACAAAAACACTCCGTAGCTTAAAAACGGCTTGCTATATCTAAATGTAGTTTTCACCTTTAGGCTTCTCTTAAAATTTGAGCGTCGCAAAGGGGGCTCAGTTTTTTTCTTTCTCCCCTAGAAATACCCGACACCACAAAAAAACAACGAATTTGGGACACCCTGTACAGGGTGTGACACCCTCAAAAAATCGACTTTATTGTCACACCCTGTACAGGGTGTGACACCCTGTACAGGGTGTGACAATAAAGTCGATTTTTTGAGAGGGAACACCCTGTATATTTTTGCATTTTAAGATTCGTCTTTTCTTTTTGATTTCAAACATATACAATATCTAAGTGCTGCGATTAATATTTTTTGAGGTATATGCAGTATTTCTTCTATATGCATTTCACGTTTATTTTGTTTTGCCATGGGAGTATTGACAAATTTAAATGCGCTAAATCTTTAAAAAAATGTTTATCGTATCATAGACATACAGTAGAACCCCGATGACAGTGTTTATTCAAATTAAATTGGGCAATAAATAATTTGTCACACAACTTGCACGTCACCGGCATTTTCACAGAACAAAAACGACGAATTTTCATCAAAAAGAACTGGGAATTATTAAAGTTTTGCTGTATAAAACCATACTGAAATATCTCTCAGTTGATTGGTTGGCAGAAGTGACAGATCAACGCTTGCGCACGGCTTGGAATTCATCTCGGTATTTAACGACTCGTGAAATTTTTCCATAGGATCAGGATCAGGATCAGGAGGTTTGTGAAACTATGATTTAAAAAGCGGATCAGGATGAAAATTTTGTTAAAAATATTTGTTTTACAGACGAAATTTCGTTTTCAATTCATGGCTGTCACAATCCTTCCGTTGTTTGTTACTGGCCACGGAAAAACAAACATCTGCATACTGCAGACCGGACCCAGTATCCTCAAAAACTTAATATCTGTACTGGGATTTTGGGTGACAATGTCATTGGTCCTTTTTTCATCGATGGTAATTTACGAGGAAGAAATTGTTTAGCTCTATTGCAGGACCATGTAAGGGTGGACATTTCCATGATGGACAACTTCTGGTCGCCGACTACTCGAACAAAGTGAGTTTTAAAACTTTTGACGCCAGCTTCTGCCAGGCCATTGAAATGTGGACTGAGAGGAGGTCCCAGATGCCAACGAATAGAAAGTCTGGTGGCCGCACTTCTTGCGTAATCAAGTAATTGGTTACGAAACCCTATAAAATTACTGCCTTGATCTGACCAGCATTGCGTCACGCTTCCACGTCTGGAAATGAATCGATGGAATGCACCTACGAACCCTTCGGTGGACAGTTCCATGGTTAATTCCAAATGCACGCAATGTGTGGCCGTATAGACAAACACACAGACATACGATTTGAAAGCTTTACAACCACGGTAACGATGAGGAATCACAAAGAAAGGTCCACAAAAGTCGATAGCTACACTCGATTCGACAAGTGCCAAATGTTAATTTTAACCAAATTTGGTTTATGCAAGATGTTTGCGCAGCTCATGACACTTTGTCTGTGAGAGTGCTGGCCTCCGGGATCACCGGATTAGGCACCGCATGATCATTTTTTATGGGGCTATGCAAAAAGCCATATTTATTCGCATGGCTATTTCTACCACTTTGAATAAACCTCGGGCAAAAATAATCACCACTATACAATGAGAACTGTTTAGCACAGAACGGTGGTATTTTTGAGAATTTAATTCGTTCGTGTAAACTTTTATTAATTTTCCATGATGCCTATAGCATTTGGTCATGCTGTATACAAAAACATTACGTTTTAACTAACATTTATGCAACTTTAAATTTTTTTTTCGAAAAACAATTTTAAATTCTGATAAGATATATTGTTTTTTTTTCTGACGCAATACCAATTTTAGGTTTGACTGCTTTTTTGAAGGAAGTAGGTACAACGAAAAACATTGCCAGTATTTTCATAATAAAAGTAAAATAAATTAACACACGCAAAATTTAGTACCCGTGAATTTAAAAAACCAAACAAGTTTCGTGGCTAATCGGGTAAAAAGGAGTTTTTGTTTCTCTCAAATTTCACGTTTGTTAGTATTTTTGGCTTAAAAATTCCGTTGACTGACGCTTACGTGTCTGATAGCGGGTAAAAACGCAATCAGCGTTGATCTGGCCTGAAAGGCAGAAGAGCTGTCGTAGGTCACGGATTAGTTAGGTTCTTTTTATTTGTAATCGATTTTTTCATTGATCGGTATATATAGCAGTTTATTTTCGCTTGCTTTTGTTCTTGTTTCTCTCGGTAGATGGCGCTTCTTGCGAGAGTTTTCTCCGCTCCCCCGTGAGGTTAGGCTTTTAAGCTACCCACGGAAAAATATGAGAGAAACAAAAACTCCTTTTTACCCGATTAGCCACGAAACTTGTTTGATTTTTTGGTAAAATAAATTATTGTAGGTACTAATGAATGTCTGTTAATTAAATAATTAATCTATCTATAAAATTATTTTCTTAAATATATATTTTTTTCATTGAAATATTTCCACTCATAAACCAACGACACCCTGTAGTATTTATCAAAAAGGAGATTTAAAGGCTAAAACCTTTTAAAGTATCAACCTGTGAACCGATCAAACTTGATCCTAATTTTAAGAGGATTTATAGTATTACATGAAATGTGATTTAATTTATAATTTTTGTTAATTAATTAAAAAAAAAGCAAGGTTACCTGCTATACAGGGTGTTCCAAATTAAGTGTCCACCATTGCTAACTTTGTTATTATTAAAGATAGAAAAAAGTTTAAATTGGCAAACTAGTAGAATTTTGGAAGCTCTTTAAAAAGCCTAAATCAAAAAACGTTTTTTAAAAAAACATAAAACAAATTTTAATTAAACAGGTCTTTCAATTCTAAACAAAAATTATATTTTTATTTTCTTTCCTAATGTTAAATTCCAAATTTATAATTACGCTTAGACTTCTTTTTACCAAATAAAATTTCATTAAGTCATTTTGAAATTGAAAAAACTCGAAAACCCAACGAGCGATGCTTTATTTTTTTTATTATTTATGTATCTAAAAGAACATAAAATACTCTGCCAATATATGGGCCCCTAAGCTCACACTAGGTGCTATAGGTATAGTCTACGTGTGAGCTAATATAACTAAAAACTGAAATATATTTTATTTAACTCCAGACTAAATTACCTTTTGTTTGATATCACACAAGCCATGTTTTGACTTAAACTCAAATTTTTGAAATCTACCCCCACCATTAAAAAAACAAAAAACTAAAATGTATTTTGTTAAACTCCAGACTCAATTACCTTTCGTTTGATATCACACACGCCATATTTTCACTTAAACTCTAATTTTTTAAATATACCCCCACCCTTTTTTTAAAAATAAATTAAAATGTATTTTGTTTAACTGCAGACTCAATTACCTTTCGTTTGATATCACACACGCCATATTTTCACATAAACTCTAATTTTTGAAATCTACCCCCACCCTTTTATTTGGTTTCCGTTCCGTGGATTTTGTTCATTTTTAAATGGGACCCTCTCGACCCAAGACCCAGCCTAGGTACCAAATTTCATTAAAATCGGCCAAGCGGTTTTTGAGTTATGCGCGTTGGTCGTTACAGACATACAGACAGACAGACAGACGGCGCAACAAAAAAGTTTCAAAATCATCTGAAACGCAAAGATATATAAAAATTTTTGAAATCGGAGCAACTTTTTCTTTCTCGAAAAAATTAGGATCACCATAGCTCACACTACTATAGTATAGTATATGTGTGAGCTAAAATTATACTGGTTTGTCAATTTAATTTTTTTTCTTTCTTTAATAATAAAAAGTTAGCAATGGTGGACATTTAACTTGGATCACCCTATATAATATGTAATGTTGCATGTTAAGTTTTTAAGGGCATGTCGTTACTTTAAATAATTTTATATCCAAATGATATTAAATTTTCAAAAAGATAATATAATTTTGATATAAAAATTAGGTAATTCTTTATGGTAGTATGTAAAATGTAGAATAATTTTGGTAATAAATGAAAAATAAACTTAAGTCTAACATTTTAATTAATTACTATTTTGTGTGTAGTTAGTGTGCTTACTAAATGTGTTTTTACTAACCTCTTAGTTTTTTAATGTTGAATGTTTTGGGCAAAAAAGGGTTTTTCCCAAAATGTTTTCATAATCCAAAAATTTTTGGGAATAACCATACGAGATGACTCTTTAATTTTTTTAAAATTTGATCAGATAACAACATAAAAAAAATTAAAAATTGATCTCACAAATAAAACCCAAGAGCCATGACGTCCGTTGTTGGATGAACCAAACAATACGCCAAAACAAAACACAAAAAACGTCCTTGAAAAAATAATGTAATTATTTCTCATATTATTTTTTTATTAAAAAATTAGCCGTCTAGAAAACTCCATTTTATATCTGCAATCGCAAAATAAATGTGAATTAATGAGAGTCCAAGTGTCAAATACATGCGAGGAAATCACAAATTTAACACTTAAAGGAACACGCTCACTCCGTGTGCTTCAAATTTGTCAATTAAGTTACATGGCTGGTAGGTGGGGTATCCCGCTATATTTTTACTCCACAGTTATACGTATTGCCTATTATATCCGTTATTTCTAACAATTATTAAAAAATACCTTAATACGAAAGTTGTACAATTAATTGGAACTTTAATATTTTTTTTAACATGTCAGAAACCAAATGTTAGGTATTTTAAAATTTTGACGTAATTTTTTTTCCTTAAAAAAGTTGCCTCAAAAATGTTTTTGCAGAATTAAAATATTTTGTAAAATAAGAAAGATATGTAGGATTTAAAAAATAACGATATTGAGATATTTTTACATTCAGTAATTAAAAAAAAAACATATCTCACTTAGTTTGCAAGATATTAATTTCTGTAAAACATTTTTGTAGCCAATTTTTTGAGGAAAAAAATTACGTCAAAATGTTGACATAACATTTAGTTTTTGAGATCTCTAGTTAAAAATAGATCATTATTTTTTTAAATATTTCTATCGAAGTTCGACTGTATGCCGAAATATCCGGTACATACATGTACAGGGTGTCCCAAATTGGACACTTTTAGGGGGTTTAAGGTACTTCTAGGGGAGACAGAGAAAAACTGACCACGCATTGCGAGGCTTAAATTTCAAGAGAAGACTTAAAGTGAAAACCGCATTTTGAAATATCGTCTCGTCTTTGAGCTACGGGGGCTTTTTGAAAAGTCTGCATTTTGGAAGGGGGTCTATAACTTCGTTATTAGTGGAAATTTTGATTTAGAGTAAATGGCAATTTTATAGACTTTGGCGTGAGGAATTCATCTGCTAAATTAAATTTTAACTGTCACTTTTAGTTTTTGAGACATGACATACAGTTGTATTTTTTCTTATAGAACGGCCTATATTTTAATTAATTTTCGAATTTGTCATTGAATTCTTTTCAAAATTATGTATTATATGTCATAGTTTGATTGAGCAGTTTAGGAGAAATTCAGCTTTTTCACTTATTTCTAGTGCGTTATGATTTCCTGCTGAGGCAGGTCAAGGCACTCCAGTATTTTTATTATTTTACACAGTCAAAACTATAGTAAGCCTGCTTTGGAAAAATTATAATTCAGCTGACAGCCCTCAAAGCCTAGTTATAAAAAGAAACAAAAATTACAGACTCAATAGAAATTCGAAACTATTAAAAATTATTAATAATTATTGCGTCATAGATCAACAGAAAAAATAACAACCAACCTATTAACTAATAATGCCTATCTGCTCTAACTTACGGTCCCTCCCGGGATACCTTTGAAGATACAAGTTTCCAGCATCCTGTCGATTATCATTACTTTTTCAGTAACATTTTAACATGTCATACTTTTCATCGCTTTGATATATATTTCAAAATAAAATTAAAAACGCTTTTGTGCAAAATAATTTCATTTCATAGCGTAATGTCAAATTGTTTAAACAATTGAAATCAATGACAAAACGCCAAAACGCAAGGCCAACTTGATTTGCATAGTATAAGACAACAAAACTATAGGAGTATTGAAGTAGGATTTGACCGCAAGGCTTTCATGTCAATGGCGCATGACGTCATTCAACGCACACTAGACAAAAATAAAAATCTTAATTATCTCCGAAACCGCTTAATCGAACTATGACATATGATACATCATTTTAAAAAAACTCAATGACGAATTCGAAAATTAATTAAAATATAGGCCATTCCATAAGAAAAAATGCAACTTTATGTCATATCTCAGGAACTAAAAGTGAAAGTTAAAATTTAATTTAGCGGGTGAATTTCTCGTGACAAAGTCTATAAGACTGCAATTTACTCTAAACCAAAATTTTCACTAATAACGAAGTTATAGATCCCCTTCCAAAATGCAGACTTTTCAAAAAGCCCCCGTAGCTCAAAGACGAGACGATATTTCAAAATGCGGTTTTTACTATAAGTCTTTTCTTGAAATTTGAACCTCGCAATGCTTGGTCAGTTTTTCTCTGTCTCCCCTAGAAGTACCTTAAACCCCCTAAAAGTGTCCAATTTGGGACACCCTGTACACCTATACTTTACAGATTTTTTTTCTAAAAACACAAATAAATATTTGTATAAAAATTTGACGACATAAAGTCACAGCAAAATATTTTAATGCATGTCCCATTTTCCATAGTTATTTGTAGATCACCTTGGACTTATTGTAAATTTCTAATATGTATTTGGATTTATAAATTACTTTTTAAAAAAGTTTAAAAAGAACATAATTTACAAAACACAAAAATTCTGAATTTTTGACCCCCCATCCTCCGCCTTCGTAACGCATTTACAAGAAAAAACAAACTAAAACACATTAAAAGAGTTTAACACCCGGTTCCCACCTACGACTTTCTCGTGGATGCCCGCGCACGCGTCACATGATCTCAATTTGAAATGTAATGACAGTCATGAGACGCGTGTGTGGGCACGCACGAGAAAGTCGTAGGTGGGAACCGGGTTTAACGCAAAGCTAAAAACACCCCCCTCCCTCCTTAAGATATTAAGTGTGCACCAATAAAAACTACTTACTTATCTTGTTTTATTGTAGGATGTGTTAAAAACTAAACCATTTTAAAATTTGACTTAATTGCGCATTAGAAAAACTCGAAATAACCGTGCAAAATTTTAAATTATTTTTATTGCTGTGCTTTAAAACATTAATTGGGCTATAAAAGGTTTAGAATTATCAAGAAATCGAAATTTTTTATTATTTATGTGTATATATATTTACTTTAAGAAAACATCTAAATTTAATGAAAAAGTAAATTTAACAAATAAATATTTTTTATTTACATAAAAAAGTCAAAAAACCTTATCTTTTTATTACAAAAAAAAATTCTAATACATTTTTGACAAAATACAGTCAAACCTCTCTAACTCGAACCTCTATAACTCGAACCCTTCTATAACTCGAACCTTTTAAGCGGTCCCTGCACTTTTAACATGTATTTTAACCTATGTAACTCGAGTTTCTATAACTAGAACTCGAACTGTTTTGGTTGTCCCTTCAGGTTCGAGTTATAGAGGTTCGACTGTAATTAAATTAGCTATTCTTATTTAGCTTTATTAACATTTTTAATTGAGAGTTCTTGAGATGCCCTATTTTTAAATACGGCCCTGCAAAAGTTTAACCTTTAATAAACCATGTCAAAATTAAAATAACCAGTTACCAGACTTCACCTCACGTTAATTTTTCAAAAAATATTTAATTACTTTATTAAAGGCAAAAAATTCAAAAAAAACTTGTTTAATGATAAAATAATTGCCCTAAATCTGAAATAAAATACTCTTTAGCATCGCTGATGTATTCTAAATTTAAAACATTGGTTTAAAATTTTTTTATATGAAAATAAAATAACTTTGTATCTGTAATTCTAATAATAAACTTACTTTTAATTTTATTTTAACTTTCCTAACAATGAAAACAAAATTAATGTTTTATTTTTACTTGGAAGTGTATTACAGATAAACAACTAACCTTAAAAAAACAAAACAGTAATAATAGGGTATAAAATGAATAATTGGTTATAATAAACAAAAAAAGGGTTTGTCTGTTAGGTATTTCCTTATTTGTTAATTAAATGTTAATTATGATCTACTATCTTAACTTACCTTGCTTTATAGCTATAATACAGTGTGTTCCAAGTTGCTAACTTTGTTATTTTTAAAGATAGAAAAACGTTTAAATTGGTAAATTAGTAGAATTTTGGACGCTCTTTAAGATGCCTAAATAAAAAAACAAATTTTAATTGAACACCCGGTTTTTAATAATTTTTTCTGATAGTTTTTTCAATTCTAAACAAAAATTGGCTATTGTTTTTTTTTTCTGAAGTTAAAAATACCAAAGATGTTTTAAATTCAAATTTTTTTACTAAATAAAAGCTTTGAAAAAAATGAAACGACAATCTTTGTTTGGAATTAAAAGACCTATCGGAAAAAATTATAAAATACAGGGTGTTAATAAAAAAAAAATATGTTTTTTGAAAAAACTCGATGCATTTTTTTTTCGATTTAATTTTCTTCAAGAGCATAAAAAATTCAAACTTCATTCTATCTTTAATAATAAAGAAGTTAGCAATGGTGGAAACTTAACTTGAAAAATATGACATTTGTAAATTACAA
This sequence comes from Aspidapion aeneum, assembly GCA_963576565.1. Classification (NCBI taxonomy): domain Eukaryota; kingdom Metazoa; phylum Arthropoda; class Insecta; order Coleoptera; family Brentidae; genus Aspidapion; species Aspidapion aeneum. The sequence goes on from OY755048.1 coordinate 33,446,545, forward strand.
CGAAAAAATTCATTCATATTTTTTACCCTTTGTAACGCATTTTCAAAAGAAATATATTAAAAAACCTTTAAATATAACCAGTAAGGCAAGGGTGCCCCTTCTACCCCCCCTCTTCACCCCTTCAGCGTTACGTAATTTAAGAATGCTATATCGAGATGTTTTTATTTCAAAATACTTTTCTACAAACTTGGATTTTTTAACAATGTTGTTGCCAATTATTTTTTAATTTTGTCAACATATTTTGTTGTGTACTTTTATTTGTTATAATGTTATGGTTCAGCAATTTTTGCACTTCACGCCTAAATAAACTCGAGTAATTTTTAATCAAAAGTTTCAAGTCATGAAAAATGTTTATGAAAATAAATATTTAATAATAAGTTTCAATGGGGAAAATAAAAAACAAAAAAATCATCGATTTTATTAAACAAAATCATAATCAACTTTACAAAAATAATCATAATAATATTTAAAATATTAAAATAAAAAAGTATTTAATGGTAAAAAAAACCAAATTATTAGATATTCCTAAGGTATATAAATTTTAAAATTAAAATGTAATAAATAAAATATTTTAAAAATAAAAAACAAAAAGATCATCGATTTTTATAAACCAAATACAAATAATTTTACAAAAATAATCATAATAATATTTAAAATATTAAAATAAAAAAGTATTTTTTTGTAAAAAAAAAAACAAAATTATTAGATATTACCTAGGGTATATAAATTTTAGAATTATAAAACTTATATAACACACCTATCAGTAAGTTTAAAAATATAGAAAATTATGTAGTATAATAATATACCTAGCCTTTAAAACACAAAAAACAATTAAAAAGAAACTCTATAAATATATTTTTAAAACTAAATTACTATTAAGTTAATAAACTTGAACTTGACACTTTTCACTAATATGAATTTTTTTTTGACAGAATATGCATCTACAAACGACGATCTCAGTACATGTCAATTTTGGACAAAAACCGGACAGCAAGTGCTAAGTACACTGAATTAAGAGACATCCACGGAAAATCACCTAGGTAAGTGTTCTGCAAACTACACCTTATTTATACTGATCACATCAAATACATTGCATGTTGTTTATAGGTAGAGTCTAGAGGTTATGCTGGGGTTTATGCACAGTTTTGGAAATTTTCAAAATAAATAGGTACCGTAGAAAGTGCTTATTTTGTGACAGACTGTTTTCTCAACCATTGCCCTCCCAAAACTAGACAACACACAGTATTTTTTAATTGATTTATTTAAAAAAAATTAGTCTTCCCTTACTACATGATTCGACTAGTTCTTTTTAATATCTGTTATTAACAACAAGCGACTAATTGGGTGAACTTTTTTAGCGTAAATAATTACAAGCCGGCAGCGCCGCGCGGGACAAGGTTTCAATTTCATCTGTTTTTCAGCGGTGTATGGGTGTATATATTTGTTTTAGTTGACGTCGTCCATATTCATCGAGCAAAAACGTTCGTTGCCCTTGCTACGCGTTGCCGGTTCTATCCTTAGTGAAGACGTATGAGTTTGTTTTAAACTGGTTGTGTGGTTGTGAAAAAAGAAATGCTTTTTTTTGCTTTATTTGTCTTGTTATGAACAATTCACGAAGTGATCCTGCGTGGGTGGCAAGGCAATTTTAGTGAAAAGTTAAAAAGACAAGAAGTAAGTGGTATTCATTTAAATAACCACATAGAATTTTCTATGCTGGGCAAGACTGATATTAGGTGCCAATTGAATGGTGCCTATAGGCAAAACATTACCGAACATAATGAAAATGTGACAAAAATTAGACAAATACTTAGACTGTTCAAAATTCTGTGGGATTTTTGAGATTGCTCTACGGGGCCAAAAAAGACATGCGAATGGACTTTATCTGTAAACAAATAAACCAAAAACGACACCAAATAGCTGCTTGTTTGGAAAATACTAAAATAAAATTGTTTCGGTAAGTTTTTTTATAAATATTCTTGTAAACCACGACTTCAGTTCTTAAAATTTTTAAAATATTTTTTGGTATTTTTGTAGCCGAGGAATGTTAGTTTGTAACCAAACATAGAAAAGAATAATTGCTTTGTATAAATCCAAAAGAATCAACAAAAACTATTAACAGTGGCACAAAGTTATCACGTTCTATGGTACCTGTCGTAGAATCAAGCCCCACATGGTTTGGACAATAGCCAGCTTTAAAGAACCTTTTTGTTTATTCGACATTCTTAAAAATTTCTTAACCGATTTTGATGCTTGTCATTATATTGAATTAGCCAAAAAACCTTTTAATGAACGTAAAAAAAAGCTCAATTTAACCTTTTTTCCAGCCGCCCTTCATCCCAACTGAAGGTAATCCAGGGCTATAATAATTCAATAAATTTAATTTTGTGCATGGACCCCACTGTTACGAATTTTGTGTAATTGTTTATTCCTTTTGCGCTATTGTTAGGCTTAGTTTACAATTCAGATTTATTCATAGCAAATATTTGCTATTTCTATTTGTCATGATAGTTTACTCAAAACTGATGTTTATATGTGATATATCAGATCCTATTCATAATTATACTAGATAGGTAAATGAATAAAAGAAAAAATACCAATGACAGATTGTTAGAAAGAATAATAGCCCGTTATAAACAATAATAGCCAGTTATAAACAGGTTCAAATCTAGTTCTTAAAACCTAGTACTAAATTTATTTAATAATATAACCTTTCAATATTAACCAGCATATTTTTTAATTGTCATAAATTTATATACTGAGAATTCGTGCAGACTTTTTTGATACATGCATGCAAAAAAATAACTTGTGTGCAAGTCGGTGTTTACACTTGCAAATTTACTGGCGCGCCAGTTTTTATTGGCGCCAGCAAATCCATGCATGTGTAAACTCTCCTTCATATAATATATTTGTTTATTTGTTTGATCATAACATTTTTGAAAGTTTTCCAACTAGGTATTTGGGGTTAGTATACAATTTAACAATTTTTTTTATTAGAAAAATAAATAAAATGGCGGATCCAAAATGGCGGATTTTCCCATTTATGAACCGATATGCATCAAACTCGGAACTTTGGGGTGTTTCAGGTCGCTAATTATGGTTTCTAACTTAAACTTAAAAAAAAAACAAAATGGCGGATCCGAAATGGCGGATTTTCCCATTTATTAACCAATATGCATTAAATTTGGAATTTTGGGGTGTTTTAGGTCCCTGATTATGATTTCAAACCTAAACTTTAAAAAAATCAAAATGGCGGTTCCACAATGGCGCACTTTCTCATTTGTAAACCGATTTGCCTCAAACTTGAAACATCGCGGCGCTGTAGTAACTTAATACAATTTTTGACTTAAATTTAAAAAAATCAAAATGGCAGATCTGAAATGGCGGGTTTTCCCATTTATGAACCGATATGCATCAAATTCTGAACTTTGGGGTGTTTCAGGTTCATTATGATTTCTAACATAAAAATCAAAATGGCGGATCCAGAATGGCGCACTTTCTTATTAATAAACCGATTTGGCCTAAACTTGAAGCATCGGGCGCCTATAAGGTAACTCAATACAATTTTTGACTTAAATTTTAAAACCTGAAAATGGCGGATGCCTCGGGCCTAGGCCCCCAAGCCTAAGATTTTTTTAGATATTTTTCACATATTTCATGAATAAAAAAATTAAAGAGTATAAAATTCGCCATCATGAGGCTTCGCCCCCCCCCCAGAGGCATCAGCCCCCCCCCCCAATTATGAGGCAAATCAGTTTAAAACAAGAAAGTGCGCCATTGTGGAACTGCCATTTTCATTTTATTAAATTTAAGTCAAAAATTGTATTAAGTTACCTTAAGCGCCGCAATGTTTCAAGTTTGAGGCAAATCGGTTTATAAATAAGAAAGTGCGCCATTGTGGAACCGCCATTTTGATTTTTTTTAATTAGGTTAAAAATAATAATCAGCGACCTGAAAGATCTCAAAGTTCCGAGTTTGATGCAAATCGGTTCATAAATAGGAAAATCCGCCATTTTATTTATTTTTCTAATAAAAAAAATGTTGAATTGTATTATACTAACCACCAAATAAAAGTTTGAAAAAGTTATGATCAAACAAATAAACAAATATATTATATGAAGTCAAGCAAAATAAAACTGTTTAACTAATTGCCAATGGTATAATATCATAAAAGAAAAAATCTCGCGGCGAATTGTCCCCGCGGCGAATTGACTTACGGCGGATCGGCCGCGGCGAATCGGCTGCGGCGAATTGGCCGCAGCGAATTGTCCCATCCCCCCCTCTAGCAGCCACCACTGCTTGTCTGGTACGTTTAGCGAAATCGACTCCGGCCCGTTCATAATTCCCACCCTTTTATTGGGTTTCTATTGTTCCCGCTGGCTCAATTAGACTTCGGCCCGTTCACAATTCGCACCCTTTTATTGGGCTTCTATTGTTATCGCACATTCTAAAATTCAAAAAGCGGCGTATCATTTACACTTTCTAATTTTTTTAACAAAACTGTGTGGAGTTCCAATTTTGAAGATATAACGAATTGTTTTTGATTTTTGCAATTTTTAGAAAGTCAATTAATATTTTTTTAGGTTTCTAGATTCATACGCACCTACCTGATAAAATAGGTAGGTACATACCTATATAATATAATAATTATAAAAGTAGAAATAAAATTTCGGACTTCCATTGTCTTTATTTATTTTAAAACACGACGTTTCGGTTAGTAAGTATCTCTAACCGTTATCAAGTGTAAACTGGTTTACAGTACCAGCTTACTAACCGAAACGTCGTGTTTTAAAATAAATAAAGACAATGGAAGTCCGAAATTTTATTTCTACACAATCATTGTCTACGAGTTTCAAACAAAAAGTATAAAAGTCTTGAAAAAATATTTTTTTTAAATAAAAATCAGGTATGGAGCTTTCCAGCAAAAAAAAGATTAATAAGGAGAAAAATATAATATTAAAGCCTAATAATGATGAATTAAAAAATTATAGCACGCCACTGGACAGAGGAAGATAGCACTAATTCAAGCCATCTCTTTTTCGTCTCATTTTATTCTATTTACACGGATCACCTAACAAAGTATTTACTTATGTCTGTATTTTTTTTTTCAGCCATTGGACAAAAAACGTAGAAATGTTGGTCTCATCCAAAAGCAAAGGACGTAAATAGACAAAAAAGAATCAAGTGAATTTGAACAGACGCAAGATCAAGAGGGAATTTGAGGGGGGAGTAACGGGGTAATTACCCCCCCCCCCCCCCTAGAAAATAAATTATGCACTTTTTCCTAATAATTAAAAGGAAAACAGGAGAACTACCCAGCCTTAGAAAAATTATATTACAAATAATTTTTTCGTCGACTATTACCCCCCCCTAGATTTTCTTCCAGATTCGCGCTTGCGCAAGATTTGAAAATCGAAAAAGGGATTTTGAAAGCGGAAAATAAACTACGGGTTAAAAAGTCTGTATGAATTTGCTTATTTGCTTTTTATGTTTTTAAAAGTAAATAAATCTTTGCGCTTGCAAGAAATTTATAAAAGACAGCTAGAATGCTCAAAGATTAAAAATACGCAAATTAAAACAACGGAGGTATATTTTTTTCTAAAAAAATATAATAGATATCTGTTTGTAATTACGCTTAGGGACTATTCTTAAATTACGTAAAGCACAAGGGAGAAGTGGGGTCAATCAAGCCCGAGCGGGAGGGCGGAGATCCCCGTCGAGGTCCGCCCACCCAGGCGGGGCCCTGGGGTGGCTGGCGGTAGGGCCACTTAGGGCCACTTAGGGCCGGGGGCTACTTAGGTCATAGAATGTCATTATTTGGTAAGCAAGGGCCCTTATTTGATCAAATAATTTTAATGATTACTTTAATTTATATTTAAACTAGCTGTGGTTGTTGAATGGTCTATAGAGGCCTTATAAAAACTTCCTAAATGGTGCCATCCAGTGACGTTCTTTCGAAAACCCCTCTTTTGTTATAAACAACAAGTAAAATTAAAGAAAGAAAAACCATAAAAAATTTGTCTTTGGCCGGGACGCGAACCCGGAATCTCTTGCCCTAAATAAATTTTCGGAAAACTTCTACTTATGTATGTGTGTGGTGTTGATAATTCTGAATTTTTACGTAATTTATGAATTTTCCCTTAGTGCTTCTTAACAAAATCGGTATTATTAATTTTAGTTTTAATAATACGTTTTAGAATTATTAGTTTTTATATTAAATATATTAGAAATATTCTAGGAAATTTTTTATATGCTCTGGCACAAAACTTTACAGTGTTTTAATCTTATTAACTTTTTATAAATATAATTATTAGGGACTTATTGGAATAAAACCTGACTTTATTTTAGAGTCGACTTTATTCTGACAGATTTACAAAGAAAACTTACAGCCAACCTCTCAAAATTGACATACCAAAGCCAAATTTAATAATAAAGACGTTAACTTTCATTTAATAAATACCGACATTAATAAATCCGGTTTTTAAATACAAAAAAGCCGAATTTTGAAGGAGAGCAGTTGCTTTTTATATGTAAATCTGTCACCATATTTTAAAATAAGGTCAGGTTTTATTCCAATAAGTGTCTATTATCAATAAAAATTTACCTTATGATAGTAAATTTTTTAGAATAGAATAAAATTTTGTTTAGCTAATTTTATTTTATGTAATTAATTAATATGAATAAAATATTTTTTGCCCTTGTTATAGCTCAAATCTAAAAATTAATTAAGTCAGATTATTTTTTATTGAATTGAGAGTGAAAAATCTCAATAGTGATACTGTGTATTGTTGTTAATTTAAAATTATTTAAACATAGCTCTACGACAAATGTGATATACATATGTAATGTTTAGTAGTTTAGTATATAATAAAAATTACAAATTTAAAATTTCTTTTTTTAGTGCCAAATTTTTTACTAATTGATTACAGTCAATATCGACAAAAAAAAAAAAAAACACCCAACTGCTAAATTTACTTAGAAGTACTAGTCGCAGTTGAGCACAAAATTGATAGGTTACCTATATTTGTATTTTCATGAATCAGGTTATTGGGTAATTTTGTAACCAACTGCGACTAGTAGTTACAAGTAAACTTAGCAGTTGGGTGTTTTTTTTATTAATTTTTTTTTTATTTCTAACTTTTAGGTTTAATTCTTATTCAGCCTTATAAAAAGCACTACGCATTTATAATTCATTTAGCTTTACCCAAAAAGTATGTGTAGATTTTCTACGTAAGCGAATAGTGTTACTTTCCATATTGAGTGAAGGTGGGGAGGAGAGCGGGAGGAGGGAACTAGTAAAATGGTGTCGAAAAAAATCTTAAAGCGTGTGCCGAAAGAATTTAATCGAAAATTGCTCTAAATTTGTGAAAGGTATAAGGTAATTCCGGGACTTATGCCCCACCTAACAAAAAAAATTCACTGTACAGCACTGGAATAGTCTAAAGCTTTAAAAAATTAATAATGTACTTATAGTTCTATCTAAAAAAATATACGATATTCAAAATTTGAGGAATTGAAATGACAAAGTGTCAAAACTGTATTATCTGAAATAGTAATTTTGACCATCTCTCCCGATAGTCCGGGAGAGATTACTCACAGGCATAGGAGAGATGCCCCATCTTTGATTGGCATGTAAAATTAAAAATTATTCAATTTTATAAGTTTTATTACCTTTTTTAAATAAAAGACATATAAAAATAAAGTGTATTCCTATTACTTAAACTAAAAATACAACAAAATAAATATAAAACATTAACAAAATTAAAAAAATATTTAGAAAAGGCCTTTTAAATGGTTGAGTTTTTCCGTTATTTTGGCATCCTTGCCACAATTGCTGCATTTAATAAAGTACAGGGAACAGCACCATCTTTCGCATTGTACCCGATCTACAGGCTCTGTTCTTAAGTAATAATTTTGCAAACATTCCACGCAGTTTTCTGTGTGCCTTGTTATGTTTGATTCCTGGATTTTGTCATTATTTTCTTTAGCAGCAGTACCTTTTTAACAATTTAACTATTGGTTCTTCGTCAGACGACAATTCTACAGGTTTCTGTAACCGCTTTTTCCTTTTAATATGGTCGATTTAACAACTGGAACATCATTGGATGTTTTTGTGCTTTCTTTGGCTACAGTGACTTTTTTCGCTATCTTAGCTAATGGTTCATCATCAGAAGACGAATCTGTTATGTAGGTTTCTGTGTTTTTAATTTCAATTGCTTTTAATACCGCTTTATTTAAAATTTGTGCTTGTTTTTCTTTTTCTTTGAGTAGGTTTAATAACTAGAACTGGAGAAATTTGTTAAAGAGAGTTGCTAGGGTGCACATTCTGCACACAATTCGGAGAACTTTTGTTTAATTTTTATTTTAATCTAACGTAACTAACCGTTGTCTCAGACCACTAACATTTTGCAAAACAAAATTCCATAAAAGAAAAATGGTTTTTCGAAAAAAAAATGTTTCCATTGCCTTCCACCAGGAACACCAGGCTTTCTTTTATAGTTTGTGGGCATCCTAAATAAGAAATTAAATAAATCTAACAAATAAGGTATAGATGCCCCGGGTCATCTATCCTTTTGTACGGATAATACGCCCCGGGGCATCTATACTTTCTTAAGGGTTAGATGCCCCACCTTGACTTTTTTACTGTAAACAAATGATTGCCCGAAACATTGTACATAACCTCTCTAGAGGACCCAAATTTTAATAAGTATATGTAATAAAAAGCATATCAATATAAAAATCCAAAATAACAATGTTGGAACTTGCCTATTATTATATTGAATACTATTTTTTATTAAACTTACCTTTTTAAGGCTTATTTTTCCAAAAATCCAGAGCACTAATGGATCGTTCATACTCGTCTTTTGTCTAGTCTTTTGTCTTGGTTTAGTCATATGTCCTGTCATAAGAAAGTTAAAACCACTGTTTCTTATGGGAGTGTTCATACAATGCTTTTGCTTTTGTTTTTGATTAGTCTTTATCTTAAGAGTTGCCAACTTTCAATCCTTAGGACAACGACTAAGACGAGTGACAGACATCAGCTGATGTTTGTTGTTTTTTTTACAGGGCGTCCGAAGAGCGCAAGCGCGCGGTCGAAATTTTAAATTTACCGCCGTTAATCATGTTTTTAACAGAAAATCTCGACATAACCTCAAAATTTTATTTGTTTTTTTTTTCTTTTGTTCTTTCGTGTCTGTGTTTCGTGCACAGATTAGGTTAAATAAGATTGTTTTGTGTAGAAAATTACTTTTGAAGAGGGTCTCTTTATTGAAATTGAATTTTTTTTCAGTGTTTATGACTAAGACTAATCAAAAACAAAAGACGAGTATGAACAGCCGATTTTGTTTAAGACAGCTAAGCTAATCAAAGGACAAAGACTAATCAAAAACAAAAGACTAAGACGAGTATGAACAATACTTAACGTTACCATATGCATGCACCGATATTTTTAAGTAACTGAGACAACTGTACCAAAAAAATGGCGACATTGTCATTTGCGCGCGAGATTTAAATATTGGGGCATCTATACCGCTAGGGTATCTCTCCCGGAATTACCTTAGCAATAACTATTACCAATAAGGAGGGTGGGAAGAAGAGAGGAAGAGGAAGGGGGAAACTAGTAAAATGATGTTGGAAAAAAGGGTTAAAGCGTGTGCAGAAAGAAGTTTTAAAATCGCTCTAAATTTGTGAAAGGTATAGCTACAACTATTACTAATAAGGAGGGAGGGGAGAAGAGAGGGAGAGGGAAACTAGCAAAATGATGTTGAAAAAAAGTCTTTAAGCGTGTGCAGAAAGAACTTTTGAAATCGCTTTATATTTGTGCAAGTTATAGTTATAGTTATACCAGTGGCGTAGCGTGGGGGGCGCGGGGGGTCCCCCCCCCCGCCCGATGGTACGGGCGCCCCATTGGTGCCCGAAGCGCCCCTGTTTTAAGTAACAGGCAAATTGAGAGGGCGGCAAAGAAAACTAAAGACATGATGACTTTTTTTTTTGGTCGCAAGATTTGTGATGGGCGCCCTTTTTAGCTGTCGCCCCCCCCTTCCCCCGCCTCTGGCTCTAACTAATACTAATAATAAGAATAACGGGGATGAGAGAGGGAGAGGCGGGGGTAGGGGGAACAGTGGCGTAGCGTGGGGGGGCGCGGGGGGTTCGTCGCCCCCCTCCGCCCTGAGGGTACTGGGCGCCCCAGGAGTGCCTGAAGCGCCCCTTTAGTATTAAGTAGCAGGGCCGGTAACGGCAAATTAAGAGGGCGGCAAAGAAAACTAAAGACAAGACATGATAGATCTTTTTTTTTTTTTTTGGTCGCCAGATTTTTGATGGGCGCCCTTTTGAGCTGTCGGCCGCCCCCCCGCCCCTACAGACACGCTACGCCGCTGAGGGGGAAAGGAACTAGTAAAATGGTCTTGTAAAAAAAATCTAAAAGCGTATGCAGAAAGATATTTTAAAATCGTTCTATATTTGATAAAATTATGCGAATATGGTTTTTGAATAGGGTGGGGGGAATGACAGGAGGGGTAGATGGATGAGAGCAGGGAGGACTACAAAGTAAAAACAGCAAATTAGAGGACATTTGCAATGGGTAATCAAAGGAATTTCAATAAAATCGCCTGAAATTTAGATAATTTGTATGTTTTAAAGCCTACATCATGTGACAAAATGGCGTCTGAAGACAGCCATGTTGATTCCTGTTTAAAAAAATATAGCATATAGCACCTTCGGGACCAGTAGCAATTCAGCGACACCTTTTTTGTCAAAATCGGTTCAGCCGTTTAGCCTCTAGCGTGACACAAACATACATAGTTACTTACATACACACAACAATCGAAAACCCCTGTCGCCGTGTTGCAGTTGGGTAAAAAAGGCAAACATTGTAAACCTACATGTATTTACAATATTTTTTATATTGAAATCCCTGTGCTATTCCCATGGGACTCGAAAAACTGGTACTTTTTTCAGTTTTTTTAAAAAAACATCGGAAGGAAGTATTTCTCGGGTACTTACGTTCTATAGTTTTTTCACGCTAGATAAATTTTCTACAATTTAAAGGCAACGACAGCTCTCTAGGTCTATTCGTTGCCGAGAAACTTCTAGTCACATATGATTATTTTTTTCCAAAAAGTGAAATTTTATCGGTGCGGTCGTTTTTCAAGCCACGTACCGACAAAACTAATTGTCCTAGAAAAAATTAATGGAAAAAGAATTTGTAGAGAATTGAATTGGCTTCAATCTGGTTTAAAAATAGTGCTCCTCTCTCAGAAGAAAGACGCTATGGGCGAATACTATAGATTCCATAATTATTTAGTAAAATGTTTTTTTTTTGTTTCTGGAACATCGATGGTTCACTATTTCTTTTGTTTTTGCCCAAACTGTAACACCTAGTTTTAGTACCATGGTAAAGCCAATAGAATTTTCTATAAATTTCTTCCCTATCACTTTTCTCTAGGACGGTTAGTTTAGCCAGTACGAGGTTTAGAAAATGACTCTACCGGTAAAATTTCAGTTTTTGTAAAAAATTGGACATCTTAGACCACACGTATCTTCACAATCAATGAACTTAGGAAGCTAGAATTGCGCTCAGATTGTAGAGAATTGGGGGGCTTTACAAAAGTGTGGAACGTAAATACCCAAAAAAAATTCTTAAGAAATTTTTGTTTAAAAACTAAAAAAATTGCATGATATTCGAGTCCTTGTGAAATAGCACAGGGATTTTAGGGTTGCACACTTGGGTGTGAACTACTCTCAAGGATACTCACAACATATCAAAAAATCGTAGATACATGCGCATTTTCAATGCTGAATGCTTTTATCCACTTGCCTAAATACTTCAAACTAAAGCTAGTTTCTCTAAGAATCAGTAGATATCAAAATTTTTCTTCACCTCTGTGATAACAAAAAGTTAAAGGGTGAAAAATATAATATTTTTCTTAACTTGCTTTATTGCAAAAAAAATCGCGCAGAAAAAAAGCACACGAAAAAAAACCTACAATTAACATTTTACCAGACTACCTTTTTCCCGTACACCCAAGCGCGGATCTGGGTCAAAATCTAGAGGGGGGGGGGGGGTAATAGTCAATGAAATTTTTTTTTTGTAATATAATTTTTTTTCTAGGGGGGGGGGGTAATTCTCCTGTTTTCCCTTATTTTATTAGGAAAAAGTGCATATTTTCTTTTCTAGGGGGGGTAATTACCCCGTTACCCCCCTCCAAATCCGCGCTTGGTACACCCTTAAAATTTTAACTAAATTGCGAAAAACTTGATTAAAATATTGTGATTTTTGACATTATTATCCAACAAACGTGAAATTTAGTACCCGTGAATTTAAAAATCAAACAAGTTTCGTGGCTAATCAGGTAAAAATAGGTTTTTGTTTCTCTCATATTTTTCCGTGGGTAGCTTGAAAGTTTAAACTCACGGGGCTCCAAGATCTAATGGACACCTAATAAGTGTTGACAGTTAACTGTTTCATCCTTATGGGACTCCTCAGAACACTGCTTGGTCAATGTGACACCCTTGCGAAGTTAATTAGACGGTTTTGTCTCTAATCCTATGTAAATAGTGAGAAAACTCTCGCAAGAAGCGCCATCTACTGAGATACGAGAGAAACTAGAACAAGAGCAGGCGAAAATAAACTGCTATACATATCGATCAATGAAAAGATCGATTGCAAATAAAAAGAAAAAACCATCAGTGACCTACGACAGCTCTTCTGTCTTTCTTCGATCTGCGATTTGGTTCTTCCTAGTTATTTGTAAGATTCAAATATACATAAGTTTGATCTTCAAAATTTGTCTTTAATTGTCACCTTTAAATCGGTCACGTTATAAATAAATAAAAACAAATCAATTTCAAACAAATTTTTATTTTAAAACATAAAAGTTACTCAACTTTAGACCAACATAGAAAAAAAGTCTCGAAAAATAACAAAACAAAAACTAAAAAAATAATAATGGAATGACCGGGAATGAACCCTTACTTTATAAGTTTAGTTAACAATTTTTTTTTAAAGTTTCAAAATTTCATGAGCTGCATTGATAATATGTTTCGATGAAATGCCAAACACATCGAGTAAGACTGTTGGTGGGCCAGAACGGGGTAATTCTCCAACAGCCAAATGTTTAATGATAATGTTCCTTTCTAAAGCAGTAGCTGCACATACTGCATCACCTATACCTCCTTCGTAATAGTGATCTTCCACAACGATAGCCCTGCCTCCGACTTCGTGGATGTTTTTGATAATTGTTTCTTTATCAAGTGGTTTAATTGTAAAAGGATCGATAACTCTTGCACCAATTCCTTCTTTAGCAAGAGCTTTAGCAGCAGTAATGGCCTCTTGGATTGTGATTCCTCCACCGATGATTACTACTTTGTCGTTTTTAGATTTTTGTAGGACGTTAGCTTTTCCCACCTAAAAAAGAATTAGTTTAATACAATTTTGTAGTGGTTCCCTTTGGTTCCATCTCGTCCATCCTAGCTACTTAGAAAGGATGGACAAAATGGAACCAAAGCAAATTTTTGTTCAAACACCGACTGAAAGTGAGGTATGCTCAAATCCATATTCAAGGACAATGGGATAAATCTCCAAGCACAAAGGCAGAAATCGAAGAGCTGCGAAGGATAGAAATGAATGGAAGTTTCTAGATAAGGCCAATGAACTGGGTTGTAGAACCGCAAAAATGATAAGTTGGTACCTATCACAATATCTAATTTATCAAGACTTAAACTTACAAACATTATATTGACTGATTTCAAGAAATTACTAAAATTTGGAAACCAGCTGAAGACAGTAATTATTATATTAATTATGTTAAAATACCTTACCGCAAAAACGTGGTCATTCGCATAAACAACATTGGTAGTAGGTCGATTGACTCTAGTGAATGTAATTCCTTTGGTGTTTGCCGCTAATTCAATGGCTCTTTCAGTTGCGACTGCATCTGCTGGATAAAAGATAGTACTACCGTTGACTGATCTAAACATAGCAATATCTTCAAGAGCCATTTGACTGGGCCCATCTTCACCGATGCTCACACCACAATGTGATCCGACAAAGTTTACGTTAGTCTGCGAAATGGCACCCATACGAATCTAAAATTAATCACAAAATTTATGATTAGTTTGTTTAGTTTCATTTATGTTTGCCATCAAATTATTTACAAAATACAAAAGCGACATCAAAAATAGATCTGTTTATTCTTAAAGGGTTAGATATAACACAGTGTGTCCAAGGTCTTAAACCTCTCTTTGGTAATATGAAAATTATAGATAAATTAGGACAGAAAATTAAATGAGTAAGATTCTCCATCCGAAATTTGTTGAACTGTCTTTTGAAATCGCTGATTGATCTGGGAAGAATCTAGGAGTTCTTGGATGCTATTTCAACATACACCGAATGACTCGTTTTTGAGCTCTAAAGACTGTGCCAGCATCCGGTGGTAGACTAAACCGAAGCAAAATAAAGGGATTTTATGCTATTAATACCCAAATTACATAATTAGCCTACGTATAGCTACAGAACGACTGCTATTACTAGCATCGGTTGAATGAATCTTATCTTTCCAGTCCAGATTTATAATTAGTAACGCTAAGGAACTTTGTTTTTTTAGTTTCTCGAATGGATTTACCACTGAATGGTACATATAAGGAGGCTTCAGCACTCCCAATTTTTTTAAATGTAATAAGATTGGTTTTCTTAACATTAAGATTTAGTTTATTAGATTTACACCAATTCTTCATTCTTCCTGACGCCTCCGAACAGCCCGCCGACAGCTGAGAAAAAGATTCCGCAGACCCAACTGCACCTGTGTCATCAGCAAATTGTGACACGAGATCAGCGTCAACCAGTGTCGACAGGCCGTCGGCGTACAGCATGAAGAGAATGGGACCCAAAATCGATCCTTGTAGGACTCCCTGATCTATTTGGGTGATTTCAGAGTAGCAGGATTCGGCAGCCTGCCCCACACTTACGGTCTGGTTCCTACCGCTTAGATATGAGCTGATAAGTTTGGCACAAGTTCCTATTATTCGAAAGAAAGATTGGGCGGTAGTTTTTATGTTAGTTTTTTCACCGTTTTTGTAAACAGGAACTAGTTTTGCAATCTTAAGCTGGTCAGAAAAAACCTCAGAGGAAAGACAGCTGTTCCCTATGCTACACGCTGGGGTAGCTATGTATCTGCTATATGCTTCAACAAGAATATGATTACATTATTCACACCTGCTGAATATATATATGGGGGAGTCCCCTAATAATATCAGAAGTTTCCTCAACACTACATGGAGCCCACCCATCTAGTATACGTGTTCGTTGATCTTGATTAACATTTTCTTCTAATATTTTTGAGTTAAGATTTGATGACGAAGTTATAAAGTGAAACTCAGGGTACTCAAATTTAAATAAGGAAAATTGAAGTTACAAACCTGATCAAAAGCTCTGGTAAGAAAACAGGCAAAAGTAGAGACAAAAGCTACAGTTCTATCTCTGCAAGCCGCGCCAATAGCGGTACCGACCAAGCTTTGTTCTGCGATAAAACATTCGATGAATCTTGAGGCGTCGTATTTTTTCAGTTGTTCAGCAAAGGTTGAGTTTTTCATATCACCTGTAATGACAAAATGTTTTCCATTATCACTGGTATTGACGGTTTTGATGTTATAGCAGCTATAACGTTTTAATATTTTTTTGTTCGAATGCTGGGTTATACTCACCGTCTAAGGCAATAACTCTAGGGTTGCTTTTGGCAATCTTAACCAAAGCTGATCCATAAGCAACTCTGGTAGCAATAGCTTCGCCGATTTTGTAATTGGGAGGAGATGCTAGCTTGATGTTTGAAATATCAACTGGCGGAGCGTCATCTTTTAGTGGTTTTTGAGGATGAAGAGATAGAGGTCCAGGATTCTTCAAAAGCGATTTTAGATGTTCAATGACTCGGTCAGATTCAGCGCCCAAGGGTTTTCCATGCCAGTTTTCCAAATCCTCGATCTAATGAATTAAAAAAGTTATTAAGAGAATTAAACTCATGTTAACTTTTGTAACTATTTTTTCTTAATTTTGTTTGTTATCGGATAATTGGTTGTATTCACCTTAGGGAAATTTTTGCCTTTGAAAGTTTTGGCGACAATAGCAGTGGGCTTTCCTTTTGTAGTTGAGGCAGTGTGCAAAGCTTTCACTAGTTCTTCAATATCATGTCCATCTACAACGATGGCTTGCATTCCAAATGCTTCAAGACGTTTCCTATAAAAAATAACGATACTAGTCGCTACAAATAAGGATTGCCTACTTTGGCGAATCTAATTTTTTCTCATCAGTAGTATATTAAATTAAGACAAGCACAGTCAGATTTTTTAAAATTTGTAGCGTACCTGTAGTTTTCGCAATCATGTCCAAGGGATGTCTCTTCGGATTGTCCAAGACGGTTAACGTCAAAAATGACACACAAATTGTCAAGTTTGTAGTAGCTGGCAAAATGAACAGATTCCCAGATGGAACCTTCGGCACTTTCTCCGTCGCCGACCAGACAATACACCCTAAAATGTTTGCTTATGTAGTTATTTTTTTTTATAGGTATGTATACAGTGTGTCCGAAAACTTAGTGACCACTAACAACGTCATTTTTTCGAAGAGAAACGTTTTGTGTTAATTTAATTTTTGCACAATTAAAATGAAGGTTCTTTTACCTATAGTTAGCTTTGTCATAATTCTTTCCAACATAAGCCATTCCTCCGGCAATAGCCAATCCTTGTCCCAAAGAGCCCGTTCCAACATCAATAAAGTTTAACCTTGGGGTGGGATGGCCTTCTAAATCAGAATCGATTTTTCTTAAATTTTTCAAATCCGACACTGGAAAGAGACCGGCTTCTGCCCAAGCAGTGTAAAGGGCGGGAGCAGCATGACCCTAAAATTTAGTATGTTAGGTAAATTTTTCTAAATATTTAGTTCCTGATTTAAAATTTTTATAACTTTTCTCTCATAAGTTACTACCAATTTAAATAGAAGTATTTGCCTCATTGACCAAAATCAAATTTTTCACAGTTACTCATTTTTTAAAGCTCTTCGCCATCATGGATTTTTGACATATGTAGCGTCAACAAAGCTTCATCTTTTGTCTACAAACGGAGCTGAAAATATCAAAAATCCGCCAATTGGATCCAAAGTTATGGCGCGTTTAAAAAAAAATTGCCTCACCTATGGGGCTTTCCATATCAATCCGGCCCCCTTTTACACTTAAAAATTTTGTTATTAATAAAAACGTATTTTTTCGTTCCTCTATGGATACCGATTACACCAAGATAAAAAATTTGAAAAAATTTTGCGATTTCTTAAATCTACAGGGTGTTTTATCTTCTTAATTATCTATGGTTTATGATTTTTTCTGAAAAAATACGAACTTTGCAACAAAAAAAATTTACCACTGTTTAGAAATAAGAACAAGAGGCTTTAAGAAAAATAATTGAAAATAACAAATAATTGCATCAGTGACCTTAGTAAAACACAATAAATTGAAAAAATATGACACCTTCGATTTTTTATATTTTTTTGAAAAAAGATGCTGCAGTATTTTGTCTATTGCTGAGTGGGCCGAGAAGTATAAATGCCCAAAAGAAAAATTCTTGTTTAAGTGCGCGGAGGCCTTGGCCGTACTTATATGTACATATATGTGCAAGCGAGCAGTCTTATTGAGGCGCCCGGGGTGTGAATCAATATGTATTTTGTAAAAAAAAGTTGTTTTGCTTAACGGAACAAATCTTTTTTTTTTCATTCTGGCCCCCCCCCTCTTGCATATGATATCAGCGGCGTCACATTGAAGGTCCAAGACGAGCCTTGGCTTTCCACTGTTTAAAGCCTTATCTGCTACCAACCAACATTGTGGCACATTTTTTTAATTAGACGAGGTACCTATTCCCGCACTTTTATGGCACTCGACGCCACTATACAGGGTGTCCCAAATTCGATTTCTTTGGGAAGTCTCGACCCTCACTTCCGAGTGTCCAGTAAAAAGTAAAGCGGTTCTTTTTAACTCTGCGTTTTGGGAGCGGGGCTTAACTTGCCTAAAAAAAAATACCTAAAAAAAATAAATACTGAGTGATACGTTTCTTTAAAGGAAACTTTTCATGGGCTATTTCACTTTATGACTAATACCCTAAAAATTAAAAGTTCAAATAAAATTCAACTTAATAGTTATATTCAAAATAGACTATACAAAAACGATTTGAGCAAAAATTTAAGTTTTATAAATATCAAAGTTATAGCCCAAAACGCAGAGTCTTTTCTGTATACTGGATACTCGGAAGTGATGGTCGAGACTTCCCAAAAGAAATCGAATTTGGGACATCCTGTATAGTGACGTCTAGTGCCATAACAGTGCAGGACTAGGTATTCTAATTAGAATGTTTTCAACAGTGGAAGGCCAAGGCCCGCCGTGACCCTACAATATGACGCTGCTGATGTCATATGCAAGGGGGGGGTGTCAGAATGAAAAAAAAAAGATTCTTTCCTTAAAGCAAAACAACTTTTTTTAATAAAGTGTATATTGATTCACAGCATCTCTTTTCAAAATATAAAAAATCTAAGGGGTCACATTTTCAAAATGGCGGTTTTTTTAATTTATTGTCTTGTACTAAGGTCACTGATGCAATATATATATATATATATATATATATATATATATATATATATATATTGATTCACACAAAATATTGGAGCATCTCTTTTCAAAATATAAAAAATCTAAGGGGTCACATTTTCAAAATGGCGGTTTTTTTAAATTTATTGTCTTGTACTAAGGTCACTGATGCGATTATTTGTCTTCAATATTTTTTCGTAAAACATTTTTTTAAATTTTTTATCTTGGCGTAATTGGTATCTATAGAGGAACCAAAAAATAAATTTTTATTCAAACAAGTTTTCGTGGCTAATCGGGTAAAAAGAAAATTAAGGGTTTTTTGTTTCTCTAGTATTTTTCCGTGGGTAGCTCGAAAGCTTAACCTCACGGGGGTCCAAGATCTAATGGACACCTAATAAGTGTTGACAGTTAACTGTTTCGTCCTTATGGGACTCCTCAGAACACTGCTGGTCGATGTGACACCGTTTATAAATTCAGTACACGGCTTTATCTCCCACCTTACATTGTTAGTGAGAAAACAAAGCCATGTACGGAACATGAAGCGCCATCTACCGAAATACGAGAGAAACTAAAACAGCAGCAGGCGAGTAAAACTGCTATATCACAGATCACCTTAACAAACAGATAGGGAACTCAGGTGGTGGGGGGTGCTACGCGCATCTTTCACGCAGCCTGCCATGTTGGGGTCAACCACTCCAGGAGCGCATTCTGTATTTTAATATTTTGTAAACTTTTAGTACGTGTTGAGCGTTAGTGGTGTGTAGATGTGATTTTTGTGTTTGATATATGTGATGATTGATTTTAAATAATGGGAACGGTTTGTGCCGTAAGGGACTGTAAATTCACGCGACGGTATACCCTTAATCGAAGTTATTTTCGATTTCCGCAGGATCCTATAAGGTAAGCTTATACATTCTTTTATCTTTCGATGTTTTAAAAACTTTTTCCATATCCTATACAGGGTGTTCAATAATTAAATGTCTTATGAGATGAATCTGTAAATGATTTAAGTACAAAGAGTTCTTAAGGATATACAGATCTGCAACCCCTTTGATTTTGTTTTTAAATTTTTTTTATGCTTTTGCAGGATTTGTTATATTAACCTCAAATTTGAAAATGCGCCTTCATTAGATCCTAAAAAACAACATATAAACTATGCTTTGTTTAGAAAGTTTTTGGTGTTTTGTATAATACAGCGGCGTAAGCTTAGTTGTAGAAAAGGGAAATTTGTAGATTGGTATTTTGATCCTTAAATTAAGCACAAGTTCACAAATTAAAAGGGTAGGGGACAATTCGCCGCAGCCGATTTACCGCAGCTGAACGGCCGCAGACCATTTTGCCGCGGGGACAATTCGCTGCCACTCGAATTGCCGCGGGGACAATTTGCCGCGGGAACAATTCGTCGCGAGATTTTTGTTTCATGATAATACCATTGTTTTATTTACCTTGACTTCATATAATATTTTTTATAAAAATAAAGTTTTTAAACTTTCCAACTAGGTATTTGGTGGCAACTATACAATCCAGCATTTTTTTAATTGGAAAAAATAAATAAAATGACGAATGTAGAATGGCGATTTTTGCTATTTATGAACCAATATACATCAAACTAAAAACTTTATTAAATTTTAAATTATTTTTAATTTTTAACCTAAAAAAAATCAAAATGGGAACCGACCTGAACACCTTAAAGTTTCCGAATTTGATGCATATCCTTGCAGTGACCTTAATCACTGCAAAGTTTAAAATTTGAGAGAATTCTGTTGGAAAAGTTTTAAAAAAGCGAAAATCGAACAAACAAATATATTATATGAAGTCAAGCTAAATAAAACTGTTTAAACAATTGCCACTGGCATGAAACAAAAAATCTAGCGGTTAATTGTCCCCGCGGCGAATCGGCCCGCGGCAAATCGGCTGCGGCGAATTGTCCCATTTCTCAATTTAAAATATTAAAACAAAAGAGTGCACCAACGAAAATGTTAACGCTTAAAAAAATGGTAGGTTTGGCAAACGTTAATTTTTCATTTTATTTTATTAGGTATTCAAAAACACCAACACATTTTTAATATTTTTGGTTCATTTCATGATGTGTGTTTTCAAGCTTAAAACTGCAACTTATATAAATTTTACGGCTAAAGTGTTAAACACCCCTTAAAATCAAAGGGACTTTTTTTTCGGTTTTTTAAAAATACTATCACAAGAGTTTGTTTAAGTTTAGTAGGTATTACAATATAAATAATACAAAAATTTGATGTTTTTATGCACCTCAAAAATTTTTAGGTTAAAGTTCCAACATTCTTTAGAAAATGTCTAATTTTGACGTAAGCTTTAGAACATCATATAAGATTTATAAGATCCCTTATTCCTTACTGATTTTAAAAATATTTAACGCGTCGATGCTCTGATAAAATTATTATTTATGTTATTAATGCATTATATCTCAAAACGCTGTGAATATTTTTAAAATAAAAAAACAAATATCTAAAATTGTAGGTTGCTTCGATTTAAAAAAGATCCCTTCTATCAAAATTTAACATTTTGGCAAGCAAATTATTTAAAAAAACTTAATTATTACCGTTTTGGTAATGCATAATTCCACAAAATTTTAATGGTCTGTTATAATTTTTAAGAAACAAACAAAAAATCGAAAAAAAAATACTAAGTTTAACACCCTGTAAAAAGAAAGACGTCTAAGAAAATGTAATGCAAAAAAAATCTTTGTTTTGACCATTTCCACAGCCCTTTAAAGTTTCATGCATCATTTAAATTACACCCTGTATAATAAACTATTATATAATATTTGGTCAAGAGTTTTTGACACAAATATGTTTTGTTATAATTTTTTATTATGCTACTATTTACACTTTTAAGAATACATATAAAACAACTATATTTTTTAAATACTAGATTTGACTAAATTTTAAAATAATAATTTACCGTGAAGCAATTTTGTGCTAATTGTAAAGATTAGTTGGTCAGCCTGTATCTCCTTAAACTTTCAATTTTTCGAAAAAACTAATAAATAATCTGATTCCAGTAAATTAAGAAACTTCTCTACAATGTCAAACTTCTTATATTTAAAACTCAAAATTTTACTCGTCTTGAAACTTAATAAATGTTATCCCAATAAAACAAAAAAAGCAATCAATTTTTTTATTTTTGTGTTTGGCTGTATGCTGGAAACGACAACATGCTAACGTATTCTGGACGAAGAAGACGACCTCTTTTTGTGCTTCCCCTATCTCTCATTCAATAAAACACATTATTTCCATAGTCCCCTACAGAGAACAACATATAATTTTTTTACGCGGCCGAGACTCTAAAATTAATTTTAGCTCCCATTTTTAGCAGTACAAAACTATTTTAATGTTTTTATTGTTTCTGGCAGTAAAAATATTTTTTCGCATCAACAATCTGAAACATTCATATTTTATGATAAATTTTTTTTAGTCCGGCTCTGAGTTTGATTCCCAATGCTCAGCCATCGTTGAATTCTCCGAGATCAAAGACCGCCAGCCGGCTTATTTATCTGTTTGTTAGGTGATCCGTGGCTATATCATCGATCGATAAAAGTATCGATTGAAAGAAAGAATCCATACCGTGACCTACGACACACATTGCCTTTCTAGATCAGGTCAACGCTAAATTGCGTTTGTTCCGCTATCAAGACGTCGGCATCGCGTCAGTCAACGGAGTTTAGAGCCAAATATTAAAAAATGTCAAATTTAGTACCCGTAAATTAAAATTCAAACAAGTTTTCGTGGCTAATCGGGTAAAAAGAAAATTAAGGGTTTTTTGTTTCTCTAGTATTTTTCCGTGGGTAGCTCGAAAGCTTAACCTCACGGGGGTCCAAGATCTAATGGACACCTAATAAGTGTTGACAGTTAACTGTTTCGTCCTTATGGGACTCCTCAGAACACTGCTGGTCGATGTGACACCGTTTATAAATTCAGTACACGGCTTTATCTCCCACCTTACATTGTTAGTGAGAAAACAAAGCCATGTACGGAACATGAAGCGCCATCTACCGAAATACGAGAGAAACTAAAACAGCAGCAGGCGAGTAAAACTGCTATATCATCGATCGATAAAAGTATCGATTGAAAGAAAGAATCCATACCGTGACCTACGACACACATTGCCTTTCTAGATCAGGTCAACGCTAAATTGCGTTTGTTCCGCTATCAAGACGTCGGCATCGCGTCAGTCAACGGAGTTAACTTAAGTTTAATTTTCTTTTTACCCGATTAGCCACGAAAACTTGTTTGAATTTTAATTTACGGGTACTAAATTTGATAAATTTTTATTGTAATCAAAATGTTTAAGTTCAAAAGGTGGCCGGATTCACATAGAAAGCCCCCTATATAAGTAAGTTTCCCCTATATTGAGAGGGTGTAGCCCCACTGCCCTTACAGTTAAGTCGCCAGTGTTATAATAAGTTATATTATTTATATACTTTTGGAAATATTATCTAGTACTTAGATTAAAATGTGGCTTACCTTTGACAGAACAAATCTGTCACTTGAGGGATCTCTGGGTGCAGAAACTTTGTATCGCATGGTGTTGAAGAAGAGAACTGACAAGATATCGGCGATCGAAGAACATGATGTTGGATGTCTGCAAAAGAACAAAATTAAATTTATTTTAAAAAAGTTAATTTTTTTTTACGACATGTCTATATCTTTTTTTTAGTCTGTGGTTAACAAAAGGCGACTAATTGGGTAAACTTTTTTAGCGTAAATAAATTAAAGCCGACAGCACCGCGCGGGACAAGATTTTAATTTCACACGTTTATGCCGGTGTATGGGTGGGTGTTCTAGCACAGGGACGGGAGGAACGTTTGTTTTAGGTGACGTCGGCCATATTCATTGTGCGAAAACGTTCATTGCCCTTCCTACATGTTGCCGGTGCTACTCTTAGTGAAGACGTATAAGTTTGTTTTGATTTGGGGTAGATCAGTAGTTAAAAGCCTTGCCGGTTGCTTGTCCACTGTTTGTTTTTGTTTTGGTTTGTTTTCAAAATGGAAATAAATACCGTCGATTATATAATTAACTGTGTAAATTTAAATACGTTGAAATATAAACTTCGATTACAAATAAAATCTTTAGGGCCACATAGAACGAACCTACAAATCCAACAAATTAACAAAAATTTTAGTGCAAGTAATAAAAAAATTATACGATGCTGAAAACTGGTTGTGCGGTTGTGAAAAACCAAATGCTTTTTTTTGTTTTATTTGTCTTATTTTGAACAATCCACGAAGTGATTCTGCGTGGGTGGCAAAGGGAATGTGTGATATCAAGTAGTTTAGTTCAAAGTTAAAGACACAAAGTAAGTGATACTTATTTAAATAACCACATAGAATTTTCTATGCTGAGCAAGACTGATATTAGGTGCCAATTGAATAGTGCCTATAGGCAATATATTACCGAACATAATGAAAATGTGGCAAAAAATAGACATATACTTAGTAGATTAATAGACTGTTTAAAATTCTGTGGGATTTTTGAGGTTCCTCTACGGGGCCATGATGAGTCTGAAACTGGTGCTAATCCGAGCACTTTGCGCATGTAAAAGAAGGGCGAATAGACTATATATAAACAAATAAACTAAAAACTACACCAAGTAGCTGCTTGTTTGTAAACTGCTCCCCCCGCCCCCCCCAATATATAACGTCACCAGCCGCGACTGATGGTGGGCACCCACAGATGTAAAAAAAATCAAACTTAAACTAAAATTCCAAAAAGCGTAACTTCGCAATTTTTGAGGAATGAACTCATTAGCGTTATATCTCACATTAAGAAATTTTAAAAGTTTTTTTATCACCATTCCCAATTTATTCACTTCCCCCTTTCTCACTGGCTGGCGACGCCTTTGTTGTTGTGTTATTGTTTAAATGAAATTTTAATATTATAACCTTTTTTAATGGAAATTTTCGAACTTTTAAAAACATTGTATGGACCGAAAACGGCTATTTCCTTTTTAGTGGAAAGGGCAGTCGCCATTAATGGTATTTCCATGTAGATTTGTGCATTTCAATTTTCCATTAATGTTTGGCTGGCCGTAGAGGAATCTAGGTCCAGAATATTTATTCTTTTGTTTTTTAATATAGAGCCAGTAAAAAAACAATTTAAACGTTTGAGTTAAGAATGCAATTAAAAATAATTTGTATATTTTGCCTCTTTTTGTTGATTTTTTACCTGATTGAAGTAACTTTTTATTTTTGGAAAGAAGACCGCACTCGTTTACACATACCTTATGGAAAATTTTTGTCTCGGTGGAATTGGCTATAATTTTATTATGTTATAGTTTAGGGTATGACTAAAAAAAAAGTAAAATTAAGTCACTTATAATTTTATTTTTTTTAATTCATTAAATATGGGCATGAAAAATTATCAATAGTTTTAAAATATGTCAAAAATTTTTCAAAATGTAAAAACACACAAAAATTTCAATAATTGTCAAAAATGTCAAAAAAACCAAAAGATGTTAAAAATTTTAAGTTTTAAAAATATCAGAAAACTTTAAAAATAATAAAAAAATTAAATGTCAAAAAATCTCAATAAATATCAAAAATGCAAAATAATAACAAATATGTCAAATTTTTTCAAAAATTTCAAAAAAAGTATATATATATATTTATCGGTTTCACAACGTTCTACGTCTTCCGATACCCAATCTCCACTCGTTTCTGTTTGCCCATAATTCATCATCTAGGCCTCTTATTCTTATTTCACTATCTATTCCTTCTCTCCAGCTTCTCCTTGGTCTTCCTCGTTTTCTTCGGCCAGTTGGTTTCCATTGTAATATTTGTTTAGGTAGTCTTCCATCATCCATTCTTTGTACATGTCCGTACCACACCAGTTGTTTTGTTCTTATATCATCCACTAGAGTACGTTCACCCACTGTCATAATTTCTCTTATTCTTTGATTGGTAACTCTTTCTCTTTTTGATTTCCCTGCTGCTCTTCTCCAATAGTCCATCTCCGTAGCGGAAAGCATTTTTTCTGTTCTATCTTTGATTGGCCATACTTCTGAGCCGTATGTAATAATACTTTTTACAATGGTGTTATATATAAGCTTTTTGTTATGTTTTGATATACTTTGGTCCCAAATTATTCCATTTAATAAAGTTATTGCTTTTCTTCCTTGTACGTTTCTATCTTTTATAGCTTTGTCTAGTGTTCCGTCAGCTGTAATTTTT
Source organism: Aspidapion aeneum (assembly GCA_963576565.1). Taxonomy (NCBI): domain Eukaryota; kingdom Metazoa; phylum Arthropoda; class Insecta; order Coleoptera; family Brentidae; genus Aspidapion; species Aspidapion aeneum. Next base: position 33,472,360 of record OY755048.1, read on the forward strand.
AGACCCAAGTATTTATACTCATCACAGGACTGAATTCGCTGCCCAGTATTTAAGATTAGATCCTGTTTCGTTCCACCAATACACATATACTCTGTCTTATTGATATTAACCTCTAGTCCCCACTTATTGTACTCGTCTATTAGTTTTCGTGTCATATATTCGAGGTCGTCATAATCCTGAGCCACCACTATCTGATCATCGGCGAAACATAAAGTATACAAGGTGGTTTCATTCAACGGAATTCCCATGTTTTGGCATTTTCTCTTCCAGACTTTAAGGACCTGTTCCAAATATATCTTGAAGAGCGTAGGCGAGATACAGCAACCTTGTTTAAGACCTTTATTTACTAGAAAGCCTTTGGTTAGTTTTGCTTTTATTTTAACTTTTGCCTTACTATTGCGGTATAACTCTTTGATGGCCTTAATTAGTTGTACGCTTATGTTTGTCTTTTCCAACGCTTTCCAAAGTAGATTTAGTGGTATACTATCATATGCCTTCTGCAAATCTACGTAAAGCAGATGGAGCTCTTGTCCGTATGCCATTTTCTTTTCAATAACTTGGGTTATACAAAAGAGATGATCTGAAGTCGATCTACCCGCCCTGAAACCAGCTTGTTCTTCTGCCTCCATATCTTTATATTCGCTCTCCACTTTATTTCTTATTATTTTGCCATATATTCTGCTTAGCGTACTAGTTACAGATATACCTCTATAATTGTCACATATATCTTTCCTTCCTTTTTTGTGTATTGTGGATATATATGACGTTTTCCACTCAGTTGGTACTACAGCTCCATTTAAATATCTTTGGAAAAGATTCCGTAATCTACAAAACAATTCTTCAGTGCCATATTTGATAAGTTCAGCTGGGATATTTCCGGGTCCGGCAGATTTACCGCTTTTTAAGGTTTTGCACACGTTTTGGACCTCAGATATTGTGAGGGGTACTGGAGATCCCATCGTTCTAATGATATTGTCTCTTTCGTCTTCCTTGAATTCTGCTCTATCTTCAGTTAAAAGTTTTTTAAAATGCTCATCCCATTCTTTGTCTGGTATTGGTGAAATAATATCTCTGCATGTTTCTTTTTTGATCGATCTTATAGTTTTCCAGCTTTCGGTACTTCTCCTACCTCCTAAGTAAGAATCTATTTTCTGGCACTTTTGCATCCATGATTGATTCTTCTTATCACTGATAAAAAAGTAAAGAAATTTAAATAAAAGTAATAAATTCGCAAACGTTAAAAATTTTTAAAAATTCCAAAAAAATTCATGCCGATAAATGGAAAAAAAATTTTTTCAAAAATTTCAAAAAAAGTAAAGAAATTTAAATAAAAGTAATAAATTCGCAAACGTTAAAAATTTTTAAAAATTCCAAAAAAATTCATGCCGATAAATGGAAAAAAAAATTAAACAATGTTTTAAATTAAAAAAATGTCAAAATTTATAAAAATATCATTCTGAATTCGAAATTTTAAATTTCATATACAGTGACACTCCCATTAGGCGGACAAATTTGTTGGAACCAAGCTTTTCCCCATTTCTTTACATGTAAAATTCACTCCTATAACCGGACACTAATAAACCTCTCTTAACCGGACGCGCACCTCTGACAACGGGACGGAGCGCTGCACGACATGGGCATAAATATTATGTAGTATGTTGGCAACAACGCACACTGCAGCCGGGGAATTATCTTTTTCCGTTTTAATGCGGAAACTAAATACTTCTGTCGTATTTACAACATATTTTATTCGGCGGGAATGCTGTGTTTTATTTTTACTGTTTAGTTGGGTAGTAATAGATCTCTTTGGCGCCCAGTAAAAACTTCTTAGTTTACGTGAAAAAATGGAAGTTGTTAACATTTCGGAGAAGGAAAATCTATCAGCACGAAAGATCCCTGAAAAATTTAATATCGGAAAAACTCAAGCAGCGGAAATTGTTAATAAATATAACTAAAATTTCGCAGTTCTCTCTCATAAGCGGACACCTCCAATAACCGGACAAAATCGACGAAACCGTTAGTGTCCGCTTATAGGAAGTTTTACTGTATGCCGCCAGTGGCGTATATAGAAAAAAGTTTCGGGGGGGGGGGGGGGGCAAAGACCTCATATTATGCTATTTTATGTTTGTATTCATGATATATGTGGAAAATATCTAAAACAATCTAACCTTCGGGGGGGGGGACCCCCCAGGCCCTCCCTTATATACGCCACTGTATGCCGCTATCGGATTTTCTGTCTCTAGCTCATCGGGAAGTAGCTAAAAAGCTCTTTAAAAGATATAAAACCAAAATAGTTAAAGAAAACGGGATTTTATTTATTAATAATAAGAAGCAGTCTGTGTTGCGCTGCTGGATTTTTTTACACACACAATTTTGGATTTACATGATGATTTATATAGACATTAAAACCATTAGATATTAAAAAGATAGAGGGGATGACAAATTGTAAGTTAACCCATAAATTTAATATCAAAACCAACATGGCCAGGCTTTCCAAAAGCTATAAAATCGGAGTATGGATAGTAAAGAGATGATCGGCGCATTATAACTGTGTTTTAGTCCCATATAAAATTTTATAGCCCAGATAAATAAGGAAATCAACTCGAAAAAAATAGGTGCAAGCTCAATTTTTGGATACTTATGCCCTAAAAATCAATTTTACCATTTTCTCAAAAACTAACAATTTTTTTAAAAATCATTCGGTCTATACTTCAAAAGCAAGAAAAAACCTAATATTTTAGAAAATATGTTTAAAAAAATGATGTTGTTTTATTTATCATTTTTTGTACAAGTGGGGATCAAGCTTAATATTATAAAGTATTAAAATTTTAAAAGTTACCTAAAGTGTAACAAAAAAATAAAATAAAATAAAAATCATTTCGAGAAAATCGTTAAAAACTAATTTCTAGGAATTTTGGGCCTAATATTTAGCGAATCTCTCGGAGGATTTTGGCGGGGAATATGTGGGGATGTGTCCCAGATGCTAGGGAATAATAGCGTATTTGACAAATTTTAGAAAAGAGTTTAGATTGATACATAGATCCCTAATTTTTTTTTATCATGACAACATTTAAAATCAAGTTTTTTAATTTCCGATTTGAATTTGCCGCTAAAACGCTCATTTCTACCATGGCGTTGCAATGACGTCACAGCGCAGTAAACTCGCGGACAGATAGACGGCATTCAAGGATTTATTTGTTTTTGGTCTGTGTTTTTACTGTTTTTTATGTAAAAATGTGTAGTAGCTCAGTGTTTGAATACTGAAAAACCATTTAATTATGTGCCTACAGCAGTAAAAGAACGGAAAAAGTAGCTAGAACTTGCTCGAAGAGACCCAAGGGCCTTATCTAATACATCTTCACTTTACATTTGTGAAGATCACTTTGATTTGAGTATAACTAATATGTTTCTATTAATTTTTATCACGTTGTCTATAATATATATAACTATTTCGTAAATGACGATGAAATTTTTGACGTTATGTTTATTACAAGGGGTATATAAGAATATCGTAAAAAACTATCAGTTATATACAAAACAACTCATCGAATACTTACATCAACATTTTAACGTTTCTAAATTCCACATAACAAAAATCACTGTTGTTGGCAATGAACCATAAAGAAATTCAGCATTGGCAAGTTGGAGCTATCGGCTTTGGAGAATCCGTTTTCCATTGAAAATGTTTTTTATAAGCAAAACATAAAATAAAATCTAATTTAGAACGATAATTCGCACTTTAAACCAAAGCAAACATTACCATCCATAAGAAAATAACACAGAAAATAGGTTCGTTCGAGGCGTTTACTGTTTTGTGACGTCACTCGCAGCTTATTGGTAGACCGCCTGGTTTGAATCGTGTGGCTAATTGTTTTAATTCATTGAATTTATTTAATTAAAAGAACTATGGATTTGAGAAAAAATTAAACAAATAAGTTTGTTTTTGGCATTCCCAAGACTTAAAGAGATATCTAAAAATAAATATATATTTATTTTTTACTACTGTGAAACACCCTATTATACAAAAATCCGGCTTGCACTTATTTTTGTCAGATTTGAGAGTTTTTCCACTTAATATGACTGGGCTCTTAGTAGTTATAGCCTTACCTACTTTCAGTAGGGCAGTATAAGCGAAAACACCCTGTATTTTAAAGAACTTTTAACATTTTATTGTTTTGAATTATTTTATATTTATATACTAAGTTATCAATTTAATGTCAGTGTAATTTGGTAACATGTGATGTAATTATTTTTGAGGGTAAATAAGTTATCAAATATTATATAAAATATTTTATCATATTATTAACTTTTCCAGAGCAGTTTAATCAAAGTAAACATGTAGATTTCAGTAAATATAATATTAAACTACATGTTGACAGGAAAATGATTAAACTCTAATAGGATAGGACACGACCCTGGAAGTGTGTAAAATTATGGACCTAAAAGTCTATTTGTTAAGTTTTACCACAAACAAATGGGTATAATTTAGTTACGAAGTTAAAACCTATATTTCTTCTTTCTATTATAGATCTTGCATCTTTTTCTGTATAGGTTTCGTAGATCTATGATGGAAATATGTTTTTTGTAAATTAAAAAGGATGTGGGTTTTTGTAGGAAGTCATAAAATAATTAATATCGAAACTTGTTTTTCTCAAAAACGTACCATAAACTTTAATGTTACAAAATCTTACACGTCTTAAAAATACATCATCTAAAAGCAGCTTTTTTATCTAGATCTATAATTTTGACCGGGCTTTGCTTATCATTTTTGTTGAAATAGATAAAAAATATATAAGTCATAGTAAAGTGTTTATGTTCTTACTTAAACCTAATATTAAGGAAATATATCAAATTAAAAATCAAAGGCAGTTATTCGAACGCTTAAAATTGTCAAAATTTTGACTGTTGTGGTAGTGGTTAATAATTCTCAGACTTTTTGGAACACGTGTAAAAGTGAAAATATTAAATTATACTTCCTGGTCCGTTCCTAATAGAACACCCTGTAGTTGCTGCAAAGCGCTGACAGTACACTAAGTTTAAAGAGAGATTAATCGGCATATTCATAACCCACACCGTGGTCCACTCATTACGCTTCTTAGTGTCGACAGTGCGGTATATTTTTAGTAATAAACAATAAAAGTTTTTAAAGTGAAAAATACCAAAAAAAGAGAGAAAATAAAAAAGAAGTTAGAAAAGTTATTAGAAGTTTTTTCATCAAGTTCTTCAAGTAAGTAATAATATAATGCTATTTTGTATTTGTATTAGTATATCAAATTATTTTATTTTTGATATGAGTTTAAATTCTAGAAATGCCGGTTAAATGAGCCCTATCTAGTTATACATATTCCTCGAGTTTAAGGTAATATGGGGTTAAATCACCCCTAAATTACCATTATATTTCCATTGAAAGAAAATTAAAATTTGTAGAGTTTCGGGGTTAAATCACCCCGAAAAATATATAATACCTACAAGTTTATAATGGAAAATTATAACTATTAAGTTTTTTAAAGTTGTAGGGTTAAATCACCCTTCATAATAAATAAGTATGGGTTCAATCACCCTTTATGCTTTATATATAACGTAATATGGGGTTAAATCACCCCTAAATTACCGTCATATTTCCATTGGAAGACAATCAAAATTTGTAGATTTTCGGGGTTAAATCACCCCGAAAAATATATAATATCTACAAGTTTCCATTGGAAGGGTTAAATCACCCTTCATAATAAATAAGTATGGGTTCAATCACCCTTTATGCTTTATATATAAGGTAATATGGGGTTAAATCACCCCTAAATTACTGTCATATTTCCATTGGAAGACAATTAAAATTTGTAGATTTTCGGGGTTAAATCACCCCGAAAAATGTATAATATCTACAAATTTCCATTGGAAGGGTTAAATCACTCTTCATAATAAATAGGTATGGGTTCAATCACCCTTTATGCTTTATATATAAGGTAATATGGAGTTAAATCACCCCTAAATTACCGTCATATTTTAACTAAAATTTGTAGATTTTCGGGGTTAAATCACTCCGAAAAATATATAATATCTACAAGTTTCCATTGGAAAATTATAACTATTAAGTTTTTTAAAGTTGTAGGGTTAAATCACCCCTCATAATAAATAAGTATGGGTTCAATCACCCATTATGTTTTAAATAAATATTAAAATATTTTTCCAACTTTAAAGTTATATTGTTCCTGCGAAGTTGCGGGAAGTCGCCCATACAAATATATAATATCTACATGTTTCCATTGGAAAATTATTGTTATTAAGTTTTTTAAAGTTTTGGGGTTAAATCACCCCTCATAATAAAAAAAATATTTATATATATGGGTTAAATCACTCTTTATGATGTATATAATATTAAAATAATTTTCAAAACTTTAAAGTTCTAAGAAAATATTGTACATGCGAAACCCAAAAGTTTATACACATTCTAGAAAAATTTGCTGACATTTTTTTTTGTCGGCGTTGATTTGGTTTTCAGTAAATGTATCATGTGTCAACCGCTGCTCTTGTGATAATATCGATACGCATATTTTAAATTACTTTATTAATAAACTTTGCTGAGTTACAAATGAATAACAACATTGTTTACAGGCGAGAGTGATTCGGACACCTCCGCAAGTTATTCATCTCAATTAGGGAAAAAGAGGCCTAGTATTATAGCATCATCTTCAGATTCAGACAATGAGGGTTCAATCAATAAGACTGGGGTTCAACTTTCTGAATATGCTGGGTTTTTAGGTATTAATCCGGAACAAGACAAGCCTAAGGGAATACCTTTAAATAAAGACCTTGTTTTAAGGTGGTCTAGTTATTTAACTGAAGGATTGAATACCGAAATTAAACAAGAATTTTTAAAAAAATTGGCTACACCTAAAGATTTTTTTCTTTTAAATGCCCCAAAAATAAATCCAGAAATTCAGCCGTTACTTAATGTTACCGATAGTACCAAAGATATTTTCTCATATTCAGAATGAGCTGGGCCTTGGTTTAGCAGCTATGGGCACCTCATTAAACAAAATATTGATTAATAACCTGTCAAACATCAAAGACGACATTTTGCCCGGCCTTATTGATTCTGAAAATTACTTTAATCAGGCACATTTCTTATTAACTCAGCATTGCAAACACCAAATTTACCCCAGACTAAATTTATCAATGCAGAAAGTTGCAAAAGAATGCCACTTAGATTCTGTATTGTTTGGAAAAGATTTCGCGGAAAAATTTAAATCAGCGACAATCATTAAGAAGTCAAGCATGGAGTTAAAAGCTTCATCTAAACAGTTTCGCAATGATTTAAACTGGCGGCGCCCATTCACCAAAGCTCGGTTCAAGGAAGGTTAGAGCTACAAAAATCCCAAAAATCAGGGAGGGGGGCAGGACCGTCCACAGTGGAATCATCAGAGGGGGTCATACTATCAAGCTCGTTAACGCCCCTTCAATCCCTAGAGGTAACAAAGAACTTTGCTGGAAGGCTTGGGAAATTTTCTAATAATTGGGAAAACATACAGTGTGTTAAAGGATATCATATACCTTTTAATTCTATTCCCATGGTATGAAAGTTTACAAAACCAAAACAATTAACTAACCTAGAAATTAGTAAGATAAAAGAAAGTATTCAGCATTGGTTAACAGTAAACACTATCCAGGAATGTAAATCAAAAAAGGGACAATTTATCTCCCCTATTTTTTAGTGTCAAAGGTCAATAATAAATTTCGATTTATTTTGAATTTAAAAGCTTTGAATACGTATATATCACCGCCACATTTCAAATTAGAAGCCTACAGATCTGTTAGAAATATTATATTTCGAAATGTTTATATGGCTACAATTGACCTCAAAGATGCTTACTTTCTTAATCCAGTAAATAAAAAACAAAGAAACTATTTGAGATTCATTTTTGAGGGAAGTTTTTACGAATTTGGAAGTGTCCCATTTGCTTTAAATACGGCCCCTTTCTTGTTCACAAAAATCATTAAACCACTTACGAAATATTTAGAATCGAAAGGCTTTATGTCAATAAATTATCTTGATGATTTTTTACTGCTAGGATCAACTAGGCAAGAGTGTTTAGAAAATATAAATACTACTGTTTCCCTATTAGAGTCACTTGGATTTATAATAAACTATGAAAAGAGTAACTTGATGCCTGCAAGAAGTTGTAAATATTTAGGTTTTCTATTTGATAGTCAAAAAATATTATGAAATTGCCGTTACCAAAAAGAATTAAAGCCTTAGAAATTATTAATTCTTTTTTGAAATAAAAATCATGTAAAATTAGAACCTTTGCACAATTAATTGGTCAGCTAATTTTTTTTTTGCCCTGTTTTAACTATGGTTGGTTGTATACCAAAATTTTAGAGAGGCAGAAATATGTTGCACTAAAAAATAATAGTCGGAATTATGAAGGAAAATTAGTTATAAATAAAATAATAATTCATGAATTACAATGGTGGTTATACCAAATTCCTCTTGGGAAAAATAATATAAAATTGAAAAATATAAATACCAAATATATTCGGACGCATCAAATACTGGTTGGGGTCTATATTGTAATGGAGAAAAAACAGACGGTTTTTGGAATAGCCAGGAATTAAATTACCATATTAATTATTTGGAATTGTTAGCTGTGTTTATTGGTCTTAAATATTTTTCCCAAGATAGTACGAATTGTGCAATACTGTTAAAAGTAGATAACACTACAGCAATTGCATATATAAACCGTATGGGTGGCATAAGACACAAAAAACTATCTAGACTTCCTAGGGAAGTTTGGCAATGGCGTGAAACCAGAAATTTATGGTTTTTTCTACTTATATTGAGTCAAAAAATAATTTCGAAGCAGATTTTCAGTCTAGATATAAATATATAGAAACCGAATATAGTCTAAATGATCATGCGTTCCAAAAAATTATTTTATATTTTGGTAATCCAGAGCTTGATTTATTTGCAACACAAATAAATAGCTAATGTAATAGCTATATTTCTTAGAAAAGGGGTTCAGATTCTATTGCAATTGATGCTTTTATAGTAAGTTGGAAAAATTTTAATTTTTATGCGTTTCCTCCTTTTACATTAGTAGCAAAAGTTTTAAATAAAATAATTACAGAGAAAGCGGAAGGTTTGATAGTGGTTCCCTATTGGGAAGCACAACCTTGGTTTCCGAGAGAGATACTTAAAACCTCGAAACCTATTTATATTTTTCCTACTAAAGATCTATTGACTTCTCCTTTCAGGAACAGTCATCCGTTCTGGAAAAGGATTACCCTGGTGGTAGCCAGGTTATCAGGGATTCTTTTTTATAACGAAACATTAAAGGTGATGCCTATTTAATATTAAATTCTTCAATACGTAAGAACACCACAAAAACAGTATAACACATATAAAAAATGTTTTTTTTTTTTTTTTTTTTGTAAAAAATAGTACTTATGTAAGCCATCTACAAATAATTTTGTGCAATTTTTAAATGAACAATACCAAAGTGGCGTAAGCTACTCAACCTTAAATACCTATAGGTCTGCTATTAATTTTATTATAATCACTGAAGTTGAAGAAAAAATAATAAATAGAACAAACTAAAAGAATTAGAGGTCCAATCTTTTTATTACATATAAAAAACCGAATAGACCTGCTTCAGTGCAAACAATATTAAGAGGGGTAAAAAATACATACATTAAAACGCAGTGGGGTTGATACAAGTCTTTACGGCACATACAACCCGCCATGCTTCTATTTCAGTAGCTTTCAAAGCAGGTACTAGCATTGAAACTATCAGAGCTACAGCAGGTTGGTCTAAGGAGTCTGAGATGTTTTTTAAATATTATACTCGACCAATTGTAGACCAGTGTGATTTTGCCAGAAATATTTTAGGATTAAATTAATTAGTTATTTGTTCATATTCAAGTTTTTTATCAATGTGAGTATGTAAATTTATTTGCTTACCATTTACCTAAAAAAAAAAAAAAAAAAATATAATAAATAAATAAAATAAAATATAACAAAATTGTGCATTTTACTTTATTTCTTAGGTTCATATATTATACATATAGGTTTTTTCAATACCTATATATAAAACCACCGTAAATCGCAATATTACTTTAAACAACTACAGGGTGTTCTATTAGGAACGGACCAGGAAGTATAATTTAAGATTAAACGACTTACCTGTAAGGAAGTTCAATCGTAATTATACGACTGGTCCGTTCCGTATAGAACAAACCCACCCCTAATTTTATTTACCCATTACCCAATTACGCAATTTCCGGTTTTATTCGAAGCGTAATGAGTGGACCACGGTGTGGGTTATGAATATGCCGATTAATCTCTCTTTAAACTTAGTGTACTGTCAGCGCTTTGCAGCAACTACAGGGTGTTCTATACGGAACGGACCAGTCGTATAATTACGATTGAACTTCCTTACAGGTAAGTCGTTTAATCTTAAAATGTATGTTGTTCACATTGAAGTCCTAAATTTTTTTTTTACTTTTCAACCTTTGGCTCCCCTACTTCAAAACAAAAATAATATTTCGTAAAAAGAATTGAGATAAAAGTAAAGCCAAGTTCTCCAATACAAATTTTAAAATGAAAGGTTCTAACTAGTTTGGAAATGTTTTTCTAGCTATTACGGTTGCAAATGCAAAATGACTCTTAGGGTCTGTTCTTAAATTTTCGTAACGTTCTAGGGGGGAGGGGGAGTTTTGCCTTGCGTTACACTCAATGTTTTTTTTATGTTATTTTTCTTGAAAATGCGTTACAAGGGGGGAGGGGGTCAAAAAAACCTGAATTTTTGCGTTGCGTAATTTAAGGACGTTCCCTTAGGCACAGTGCTAAATTGAACATAAAGAAGTTTGGCTGTAATCGCAAAGTTTAAAAAAGATTTTTTTGACCAATAAATTTTTTTTCTACCAATAAAATTTTTTTTGAACAATCAAAAAAATGTTTTCCAGTAAATTTTTTTTTTGCCAACAAAAATTTTTTTCACCAATAAAATGTTTTTTTACCAATAAAATTTTTTTTGCCAATAAATTTTTTTTTTGCCAATAAAATATTTTTTTGGCAATAATTTTTTTTTTGCCAATAAAATTCTTTTTTACCAATAAAATCTTTTGTGACCAATAAAACGTTTTTTTTACCAATAAAAATTTTTTTGAGCAAAAAAATTTTTTTTAGCAATAAAATTTTTTTTTACCAAAAGAATTTTTTTTACCAATAAAATTTTTTTTTAGAAAGAAATTTTTTTTTTCAGCAATAAATTTTTTTTTTACTAATAAAATTTTTTTTTGGCAATAAAAATTTTTTTGACCAATGAATTTTTTTTTTTGCAATTAAATTTTTTTTTTCCAATACAAATTTATTTTACCAATAAATTTTTTTTTTACCAATTGAAATTTTTTTTGCCATAAAAAAAAATTTGACAATAAAATTTTTTTTTACCAATAATTTTTTTTTTCCCAATCAAATTTTTTTTTATCAATTAAATGTTTTTTTGACAAATCAAATGTTTTTTGTCATAAACTTATTTTTTACCAATAAAAAATTTTTTTAGCTATAAAATTTTTTTGGCAAAAAAAATATTTTTTAGCAATAATTTTTTTTTTGCCAATAAATTTTTTTTACCAATAAAATGTTTTTTTACCAATAAAATCTTTTTTTACCAATAATTTTTTTTTTTACCAATAAAAATTTTTTTGACCAATAAATTTTTTTTAGCAATGAAAAAAAAATTTTCCAATCTTAATTTTTTTTTACCAATTATTTTTTTTACCAATCAAAAAAATGTTTTCCAATAAAAAAATTTTTTGCCAACAAAAATTTTTTTCACCAATAAAATGTTTTTTTAGCAACAAAATTTTTTTACCAAAAAATTTTTTTTTTGATATAAAATATTTTTTTACCAAAAAAAATATTTTTTTGGCAATAATTTTTTTTTCCAATAAAATTCTTTTTACCAATAAAATGTTTTTTGACCAATAAAATGTTTTTTTTTAGCAATAAAAATTTTTTTGACCAAAAAAATTTTTTTTTGCAATTAAATTTTTTTTGACCAAAACAATTTTTTTTACCAATAAAATTTTTTTTTTTTTTTTAAATTTTTTTTTAGCAAAAATTTTTTCTTTTAGTAATAAAATTTTTTTTTGGCAATAAAAATTTTTTTGACCAATGAATTTTTTTACCAATCAAAAAAATTTTTTCCAATAATTTTTTTTTTTTGCAATAAATTTTTTTTTTCCAATACAAATTTTTTTTACCAATAAAATTTTTTTTTACCAATAAGTTTTTTTTTTACCAATTTAAATTTTTTTTGCCATAAGAAAAAAATTTGACAACAAAAATTTGTTTTTACTAATAAAATTTTTTTGAACCAATAAATTTTTTTTTTACCAATAAATTTTTTTTTTAGCAATTAAATGTTTTTTTGTAAGAAAGTTATTTTTAACCAAAAAAATTTGTTTTACCAATAAAAATTATTTTGGCAAAAATTTTTTTTGCCTATAAAAATTTTTTTTTACCAATAAAATGTTTTTTGACCAATAAAATGTTTTTTGACCAATAAATTTTTTTTTTACCAATAAAATATTTTTTACGAATAGAAATTTTTTTTAGCAATAAAACTTTTTTTTAGCAATAAATTTTTTTTTTTACAATTAAAACTTTTTTTCCAATAAAATTTTTTTTTACCAATACATTTTTTTTACCAATCAAAAAAATTTTTTCCAATACAAATTTTTTCCAATTAAATTTTTTTACCTATAAAATTTTTTTTACCACAAAAAACTTTTTTACCAATTAAATTTTTTTTACCAATAAAATTTGTTTTTGCCATTCAAAAACATTTTGACCAGTAAAAATTTTTTTTACCAATAAAAATTTTTTACTAATCAAATTTTTTTTTTACCACAATAATTGAAAATTAAACGACTTACCTGGTAAGGAAGTTCTAATTGTAATTATACTTAGTTCCGGTATACACTGAAACACATTGTTTGTAGATACATTCGGGAACGAATTTGTCGACGCACCATTTTTAAAGCAAAATGCTTAACTCCACTACTCAACCGCTTCATTATACATTTGATTTTCCAGGTCTGCAGGAAAGGGTATTTTTATAAAGAATTTGGGCTGCGGTGGGAGTGTTTCAGTGTATACCGGAACTAAGTATAATTGAAAATTAAACGACTTACCTGGTAAGGAAGTTCTAATTGTAATTATACTTAGTTCCGGTATACACTGAAACACATTGTTTGTAGATACATTCGGGAACGAATTTGTCGACGCACCATTTTTAAAGCAAAATGCTTAACTCCACTACTCAACCGCTTCATTATACATTTGATTTTCCAGGTCTGCAGGAAAGGGTATTTTTATAAAGAATTTGGGCTGCGGTGGGAGTGTTTCAATGTATACCGGAACTAAGTATAATTACAATTAGAACTTCCTTACCAGGTAAGTCGTTTAATTTTCAATTATACTACGTTCCGGTATACCAGAAACACATTGTTTGTAGATGTTTAAAGTATTCCCAAAGACCTGGCATAAAATGATTTACGTATTTTTTCTTTTAAATTATTATTAATATTATTTCCTATAACTAATACTTTAATTTTCTTTGTTTCTTAAAAAAACATTTTTTATTAAAAGAAAACATTTTTTATTATAAGTAAAAGATATCGGTAAATAAAAATAAAACACTTAGTTATGCTTCCAATACATTTGTTATAAAACTAAAATCTAGTAAAGGTCTGTTATAAAATTTGAGAAAAGTATTTGACTTATCCGACCATCCTACTGTTGATCTGATTGTCTCAATGTTTGTGCCCAATCTATAGGCAGCCGACGATGATGAGCTGTAAATTTGGTAATATTAATTCCAACTTTCTTGAGTATTATTTTAAGCCATCGAGAAATTGTTTGTTTAGATGCAGGTCGAAACGGCTTTTTAATCGTTAATATAAGATCAGAAGTGTTAATTCGATTTAATTTTGTTTTGTTTAAATATTCTATCAGGACCGATGCTAAACATAAGATTGGGATATCTTTAAAGAATGGAAAAATTAATTTTGACTGAGTCTTTCCTGATCCTGAAGTTTTTAATATATCTGGAATTAAAAATTTCTACAATTTCTTTATTTATGAAAATATTTTCAATTTTAATTTTGGACAGCGTTTGAATTCTTTGGGCTGTACATAGGGCAACATCACCAGTTTATAGGTGAGATTGGCAAGAGTTAGAGATGAGACTGGATGTAAAGTGGCAAGATAAGTAAGTACAGGACTTGGGTCCCATACCCTTTGGTATTTAGGATAAACAGGTTTCTTTTTAAACACACCTTTTAAATATCGATTTACAATTTTCTTATCGACTTTACTATTTAAAATTGGGTTAATAGCACATCTAAATGTATTTAAAGTACTGCAACTACTACCTTCTTGAAAATAATTGTCTAAAAAGGCTATAATATTTGAAGTTGATGGATTAAAAATATCAAAGTTTTTTAAATTTGAAAAGTGCCACCATTTCTTGAGGGCCGTGTCATATTGTTTAAGCGTGCTGTCGCTTAGTGATGAAGTTAAAACTCCAACAGCTTTGCTTGATAATATCCCGGACACCAGGATAAGATTCTTCCACAGCGGATGGGGGCTCGTGTCAGGGGAAGAAATAAGGTTTATGTTAGGACCAAAATATATTGGGTCAGACTTTAACATTTTTAGAAAAACAGGATACCAAGGTTGGTTATTCCACAAAGGAACTACCACTATCCCTTCTGCATTATCTCTTATAATTTTATTTAATACTCGTGTAATTAATGAAAAAGGGAGGAAAGCATAAAATAATAAGTTTGACCAAGTAACTGTAAACGCGTCTACTGCAACAGAGTGAGGATCCTTTTTCCACGAAATATATGGCTGACACTTATTGTTAATTTGAGAAACAAATAAATCAATTTTGGGACAACCCAGTTTGCTTAGGATAAGGTAAAAATATTCTTCCTTTAAACTAAATTCAGTTTCTGGGTTTAATGATCGTGACTCATAATCGGCAACTACATTTTTTGCAGATTCTATGTATGTGGCAAAAATATATAAATTTTTCTCTTCGCACTAACGCCAAATTTCATTTGAAACCTTTGATAATTTCTTATATTTGACACCTCCCATTTTATTTATATATAAAAAATGGCAGTGGTGTTATCAATTTTTAAAAAGAATGCTGCAGGAAGATAATTTCTTCCCGAAACATTTAAGACCGTTAAATGCTGCAAGTAATTCTAATAAATTAATGTGAAATTTGGATTCAGAAAAACTCCAGAAACTCATCTAAGCAAGAGGCATCCCATCCTACGGTAGAAGCATCAGAATAAATCGTAATTTTGTATACAGGGGTCTCAAGAGACACAAAACAATTTGGGATGGTATTGATCCACCATTGTAGCTCTTTTCTAATGTCATTTGTAATAATCATTTTTGCATTAAAGTCCAAATTGTAAACTTTCAAATTTAAATATTTTTGTCTTTCCAAGAATTTAGTATGCATAAAACTATATTTAGTAGCAGGACATACAGAAATTAAATGCCCAATTAGTTTCGCTAAATCTTTTATTTTGCAAATTTCTTTATCCTTAAATTTACTTATCAATGACAAAAGATTATCTTTTTTAGAGTCTGGTAAGCTTATTCCAAATTTAATGCTATCGTATAAAAACTCCAAAAATTTACAATAAGTGCTAGGTTTAATTTGGCTTTTTTCATAGTTTATTATAAATCCCAATGATTCTAAAAGTTCAGTAGTTTGGTTAACATTCTTTTGACACTGATTTTGATCATGTCCTAGAAACAAAAAATCATCGAGGTAATTTTACTGACAGGAAACCTTTTGATCTAAGAAAGCCAATTACTGGTTTAAGAATTTTTGTAAAAATATATGGGGCTGTGGAAAGGCCAAAAGGTAAACAGGAAAATTCAAAGATTTTATTATCGAAAATAAATCTTAAATATTTTCGGTGTTTTTTATAAATAGGTAAACAAAAATAGGCGTCTTTAAGGTCCAAAGTTGCCATATATGCATTATTGGTAATCATATTTTTTACCGTTTTGTGATCTTCTAACTTAAAATGGTTAGTTAAAAGACATTTATTTAACTGTTTTAAATAAAATACAAACCTATGTGACCCATCAGGTTTTGCCCTTAAAAAGTATGGTGAAATAAATTGGTTTTTCTTGGTCTTACATTTTTTTATAGCCCCTGTATTTAGTAATTTGTTTATGGCAGTTTTCAATTGTTTAAAGTGAACTTCACTAAATTCCCTATATTTAGGAACAAGCTTTTGAATCAGCTTGGTAAAAAATGGCGGCAGTTATATTTTTCCAAGATTCTTTTAGATAACTTTTTCCAAGATTCTTTCTGTATGTTCTTGCGTTGTTGTTTGGTGGTGTAGTTGGAGGTCCGAACCAAGGTTGTTTGTTTTTTATTAACTGGTTTTTCCGAACCTTTGCTAGTGGTCTCGGTTGCTGCCAGTTTAAATACTCATAACTTGATGTTTTAGAATTAATAGCAGGTGTTTTAAGAGCTCTTAAATCGCCAGCCGTTTTAGTAACTGTTTGTCTAGCTTTACATTTCTCCATTAAATTATGTCCAAAAATTCATCTGCTTGGGACTCTTTGGCAATTTTAAGATATTCCTGTTTTTTATTTGGGTACACCTGATGTCTTCGATGCATGGACATTTTAAATTGAGCATTTCCCAAAAATTTCCCGGAATTAAGAAGTTCCGGTAAAATTTCTTTAACTTGTGAAGGTAAATTTGGCATGGAAATAAGCTTATTTAGAGCGGCTGCCAAGGCACCCAACCCTGTCCCTAAGTCTTCTTGTATGTAACCTCTGAACGAATTTTTGGTTTCGTCCATTTTCACCATCAAACTTTCGATTTCCGGATTTAATTTTGGTGGCTTAAACAGGAGGCAGTTTTCCGGAATCAAGCACTCTTCCTTTAATTTTTCTTTTTCATCTTTTGGAATGCCGTGTTGGACATAATAACACATTCTCGATGCTAATTCAGAATTTATTGCTGGCCATTGTTAGTTTGGGGTATGGGATTGGTTCCAAACAGTTCCTCTAACTCAAAAGGTTGACGTGAGTGTTCTGTACCAGAGTTATTAGTCTAAACTGTGACATGATTTGCCTCGTCCTCAGAACTAGAGGAACTGTATGTCTCTAAGACGCGTATACGTCGTTTCACTTGGGGTGAAGGATCATTGTCTCCACCTGTGAATTACAACTATTATTGCACATTTCCTATAATGTGACAATTATGTTAAAGTTTTATAAATGCCTTATTTATAGCCCAATAAAAAATAATGCGCTTGCTTCCAAAAATTTGCCTTTGTATATAGACCGACTCA
Source organism: Aspidapion aeneum (assembly GCA_963576565.1). NCBI lineage: Eukaryota > Metazoa > Arthropoda > Insecta > Coleoptera > Brentidae > Aspidapion > Aspidapion aeneum. The sequence continues at coordinate 33,489,772 of OY755048.1, forward strand.
AGAAGGTATCAAGTTATATTTATAAACACTCTTTAACGATAGAAAATGCTGAGTCAATAGGACCGCTCTTGAAAAGTAAATTACTATTTATTTCATAGATAATTTTTATGCGATTTACGTCTTATTTTAGCGATAAAACCCCTATGATCAACCACTGACGAGAAAAGTCAGGTGAAAATTTGCTAATTGACAAGTAAGGTAAAAATTATACAGTATGAACTTATATGAACGGCGAGTAAGGCCGCTTGTATTTTCCCCATAATTTGGTGAGGTATCGGGAATGCTAGGTGAATATAGTACCTGAGAAGAGCGAACACTTTTGTACTGTCCATCAACGGAGAGTAAGGCCGTTTTTGGTTTTATTATATATAGTATATTATTATTTATTTATTTTATTATAGTATTTTTTCACAAACTGGCATAAAAAACCATGTGGGAACTAGTGCAAGTGTATATTAACAACGTATGTCATTTGGGGTTGTATATTAACGGTGAGTAAGGCCGTATGCTGTATATATTTTATTTTTATTTATTTTTTGTATGTATTTTGTCACAAACTGGCGAGAAAGGCCAGGTGCAAAATACCTATTAACCATATCTAACGGCGAGTAAGGCCGTTTAGGGTTTTCCTTTTGAAAAGCATCCAACAACGGCGAGAAAAGCCGGTGGGTTTGTTAATTTCCAACCTACTAAATAGGCGAGAAAAGCCTGTTAGTATTTTTCGTTTAAATTGCATTTTTGACCCTCAATTAAAAAGTACCTTTTGTTTTATATATTTTTAATATTGCTAACTTACCAGAAGATTCATCTTCATCTAATATTTTTGCAAGTTTTGCTCACAATTTTTTTCTTTTTTCTCCACGCATTGTACGCACAATTTAATCACTTATTTACACTCGCGGGCGCGATCGACTTTTCGAGCACCAAATGTATAATGAAGCGGTTGAGTAGTGGAGTTAAGCATTTTGCTTTAAAAATGGTGCGTCGACAAATTCGTTCCCGAATGTATCTACAAACAATGTGTTTCTGGTATACCGGAACGTAGTATAATTACAATTAGAACTTCCTTACCAGGTAAGTCGTTTAATTTTCAATTATACTACGTTCCGGTATACCAGAAACACATTGTTTGTAGATGTTTAAAGTATTCCCAAAGACCTGGCATAAAATGATTTACGTATTTTTTCTTTTAAATTATTATTAATATTATTTCCTATAACTAATACTTTAATTTTCTTTGTTTCTTAAAAAAACATTTTTTATTAAAAGAAAACATTTTTTATTATAAGTAAAAGATATCGGTAAATAAAAATAAAACACTTAGTTATGCTTCCAATACATTTGTTATAAAACTAAAATCTAGTAAAGGTCTGTTATAAAATTTGAGTAAAGTATTTGACTTATCCGACCATCCTACTGTTGATCTGATTGTTTCAATGTTTGTGCCCAATCTATAGGCAGCCGACGATGATGAGCTGTAAATTTGGTAATATTAATTCCAACTTTCTTGAGTATTATTTTAAGCCATCGAGAAATTGTTTGTTTAGATGCAGGTCGAAACGGCTTTTTAATCGTTAATATAAGATCAGAAGTGTTAATTCGATTTAATTTTGTTTTGTTTAAATATTCTATCAGGACCGATGCTAAACATAAGATTGGGATATCTTTAAAGAATGGAAAAATTAATTTTGACTGAGTCTTTCCTGATCCTGAAGTTTTTAATATATCTGGAATTAAAAATTTCTACAATTTCTTTATTTATGAAAATATTTTCAATTTTAATTTTGGACAGCGTTTGAATTCTTTGGGCTGTACATAGGGCAACATCACCAGTTTATAGGTGAGATTGGCAAGAGTTAGAGATGAGACTGGATGTAAAGTGGCAAGATAAGTAAGTACAGGACTTGGGTCCCATACCCTTTGGTATTTAGGATAAACAGGTTTCTTTTTAAACACACCTTTTAAATATCGATTTACAATTTTCTTATCGACTTTACTATTTCAAATTGGGTTAATAGCACATCTAAATGTATTTAAAGTACTGCAACTACTACCTTCTGAAAATAATTGTCTAAAAAGGCTATAATATTTGAAGTTGATGGATTAAAAATATCAAAGTTTTTTAAATTTGAAAAGTGCCACCATTTCTTGAGGGCCGTGTCATATTGTTTAAGCGTGCTGTCGCTTAGTGATGAAGTTAAAACTCCAACAGCTTTGCTTGATAATATCCCGGACACCAGGATAAGATTCTTCCACAGCGGATGGGGGCTCGTGTCAGGGGAAGAAATAAGGTTTATGTTAGGACCAAAATATATTGGGTCAGACTTTAACATTTTTAGAAAAACAGGATACCAAGGTTGGTTATTCCACAAAGGAACTACCACTATCCCTTCTGCATTATCTCTTATAATTTTATTTAATACTCGTGTAATTAATGAAAAAGGGAGGAAAGCATAAAATAATAAGTTTGACCAAGTAACTGTAAACGCGTCTACTGCAACAGAGTGAGGATCCTTTTTCCAAGAAATATATGGCTGACACTTATTGTTAATTTGAGAAACAAATAAATCAATTTTGGGACAACCCAGTTTGCTTAGGATAAGGTAAAAATATTCTTCCTTTAAACTAAATTCAGTTTCTGGGTTTAATGATCGTGACTCATAATCGGCAACTACATTTTTTGCAGATTCTATGTATGTGGCAAAAATATATAAATTTTTCTCTTCGCACCAACGCCAAATTTCATTTGAAACCTTTGATAATTTCTTATATTTGACACCTCCCATTTTATTTATATATAAAAAATGGCAGTGGTGTTATCAATTTTTAAAAAGAATGCTGCAGGAAGATAATTTCTTCCCGAAACATTTAAGACCGTTAAATGCTGCAAGTAATTCTAATAAATTAATGTGAAATTTGGATTCAGAAAAACTCCAGAAACTCATCTAAGCAAGAGGCATCCCATCCTACGGTAGAAGCATCAGAATAAATCGTAATTTTGTATACAGGGGTCTCAAGAGACACAAAACAATTTGGGATGGTATTGATCCACCATTGTAGCTCTTTTCTAATGTCATTTGTAATAATCATTTTTGCATTAAAGTCCAAATTGTAAACTTTCAAATTTAAATATTTTTGTCTTTCCAAGAATTTAGTATGCATCAAACTATATTTAGTAGCAGGACATACAGAAATTAAATGCCCAATTAGTTTCGCTAAATCTTTTATTTTGCAAATTTCTTTATCCTTAAATTTACTTATCAATGACAAAAGATTATCTTTTTTAGAGTCTGGTAAGCTTATTCCAAATTTAATGCTATCGTATAAAAACCCCAAAAATTTACAATAAGTGCTAGGTTTAATTTGGCTTTTTTCATAGTTTATTATAAATCCCAATGATTCTAAAAGTTCAGTAGTTTGGTTAACATTCTTTTGACACTGATTTTGATCATGTCCTAGAAACAAAAAATCATCGAGGTAATTTTACTGACAGGAAACCTTTTGATCTAAGAAAGCCAATTACTGGTTTAAGAATTTTTGTAAAAATATATGGGGCTGTGGAAAGGTCAAAAGGTAAACAGGAAAATTCAAAGATTTCATTATCGAAAATAAATCTTAAATATTTTCGGTGTTTTTTATAAATAGGTAAACAAAAATAGGCGTCTTTAAGGTCCAAAGTTGCCATATATGCATTATTGGTAATCATATTTTTTACCGTTTTGTGATCTTCTAACTTAAAATGGTTAGTTAAAAGACATTTATTTAACTGTTTTAAATTAAATACAACCCTATGTGACCCATCAGGTTTTGCCCTTAAAAAGTATGGTGAAATAAATTGGTTTTTCTTGGTCTTACATTTTTTTATAGCCCCTGTATTTAGTAATTTGTTTATGGCAGTTTTCAATTGTTTAAAGTGAACTTCACTAAATTCCCTATATTTAGGAACAAGCTTTTGAATCAGCTTGGTAAAAAATGGCGGCAGTTATATTTTTCCAAGATTCTTTTAGATAACTTTTTCCAAGATTCTTTCTGTATGTTCTTGCGTTGTTGTTTGGTGGTGTAGTTGGAGGTCCGAACCAAGGTTGTTTGTTTTTTATTAACTGGTTTTTCCGAACCTTTGCTAGTGGTCTCGGTTGCTGCCAGTTTAAATACTCATAACTTGATGTTTTAGAATTAATAGCAGGTGTTTTAAGAGCTCTTAAATCGCCAGCCGTTTTAGTAACTGTTTGTCTAGCTTTACATTTCTCCATTAAATTATGTCCAAAAATTCATCTGCTTGGGACTCTTTGGCAATTTTAAGATATTCCTGTTTTTTATTTGGGTACACCTGATGTCTTCGATGCATGGACATTTTAAATTGAGCATTTCCCAAAAATTTCCCGGAATTAAGAAATTCCGGTAAAATTTCTTTAACTTGTGAAGGTAAATTTGGCATGGAAATAAGCTTATTTAGAGCGGCTGCCAAGGCACCCAACCCTGTCCCTAAGTCTTCTTGTATGTAACCTATGAACGAATTTTTGGTTTCGTCCATTTTCACCATCAAACTTTCGATTTCCGGATTTAATTTTGGTGGCTTAAACAGGAGGCAGTTTTCCGGAATCAAGCACTCTTCCTTTAATTTTTCTTTTTCATCTTTTGGAATGCCCTGTTGGACATAATAACACATTCTCGATACTAATTCAGAATTTATTGCTGGCCATTGTTAGTTTGGGGTATGGGATTGGTTCCAAACAGTTCCTCTAACTCAAAAGGTTGACGTGAGTGTTCTGTACCAGAGTTATTAGTCTAAACTGTGACATGATTTGCCTCGTCCTCAGAACTAGAGGAACTGTATGTCTCTAAGACGCGTATACGTCGTTTCACTTGGGGTGAAGGATCATTGTCTCCACCTGTGAATTACAACTATTATTGCACATTTCCTATAATGTGACAATTATGTTAAAGTTTTATAAATGCCTTATTTATAGCCCAATAAAAAATAATGCGCTTGCTTCCAAAAATTTGCCTTTGTATATAGACCGACTCAAGAAGGTATCAAGTTATATTTATAAACACTCTTTAACGATAGAAAATGCTGAGTCAATAGGACCGCTCTTGAAAAGTAAATTACTATTTATTTCATAGATAATTTTTATGCGATTTACGTCTTATTTTAGCGATAAAACCCCTATGATCAACCACTGACGAGAAAAGTCAGGTGAAAATTTGCTAATTGACAAGTAAGGTAAAAATTATACAGTATGAACTTATATGAACGGCGAGTAAGGCCGCTTGTATTTTCCCCATAATTTGGTGAGGTATCGGGAATGCTAGGTGAATATAGTACCTGAGAAGAGCGAACACTTTTGTACTGTCCATCAACGGAGAGTAAGGCCGTTTTTGGTTTTATTATATATAGTATATTATTATTTATTTATTTTATTATAGTATTTTTTCACAAACTGGCATAAAAAACCATGTGGGAACTAGTGCAAGTGTATATTAACAACGTATGCCATTTGGGGTTGTATATTAACGGTAAGTAAGGCCGTATGCTGTATATATTTTATTTTTATTTATTTTTTGTATGTATTTTGTCACAAACTGGCGAGAAAGGCCAGGTGCAAAATACCTATTAACCATATCTAACGGCGAGTAAGGCCGTTTAGGGTTTTCCTTTTGAAAAGCATCCAACAACGGCGAGAAAAGCCGGTGGGTTTGTTAATTTCCAACCTACTAAATAGGCGAGAAAAGCCTTTTAGTATTTTTCGTTTAAATTGCATTTTTGACCCTCAATTAAAAAGTACCTTTTGTTTTATATATTTTTAATATTGCTAACTTACCAGAAGATTCATCTTCATCTAATATTTTTGCAAGTTTTGCTAACAATTTTTTTCTTTTTTCTCCACGCATTGTACGCACAATTTAATCACTTATTAACACTCGCGGGCGCGATCGACTTTTCGAGCACCAAATGTATAATGAAGCGGTTGAGTAGTGGAGTTAAGCATTTTGCTTTAAAAATGGTGCGTCGACAAATTCGTTCCCGAATGTATCTACAAACAATGTGTTTCTGGTATACCGGAACGTAGTATAATCACTTTTTTTACCAATAAAAATTTATTTTACCAATAAAAAATTTTTTGACCAATCAACATTTTTTTTACCAATAATTTTTTTTTTATCAATAAAATTTTTTTTTGCCAGCTGAAAATTTTTTTACCCATAAAATATTTTATACATAAAAAAAAAATTTGCCAATAATTTTTTTTTTACCAATCAAAAATATTTTTAAGGTAACTTTGGAATTGTGATATGGCATTAACTTTTTTTTGATACAAACAAAAGTTTTTTTTTGGGCCATTAAGTTTGTTTGCAGCAAAAAAAAATATTATTTGGCATAAAATTTGTTGTAATACATAGCTACAGTGATGCAATTTCAAAATAAAATTTTTAAATTTTAATTATTCCCCACAAAGGTCAAACTTATTTCCATACATCATGCACACTAATAGTTCTATACCGCGGGAGTTCATCAACATTGAAAAAAATGTATGTATTAATGCCTTGTACCTTTTTTTTATAACTTAATTTTTTAAGAGCAGATAAGTTTTTGTTTAGTTAAAGCAGGAAAAACAAGTAGAGTGAAACCTCTCCTTGCGGACTCCTCTATTCAACATACAATCCCTTTAGGCGGACGAATTTGTTGGAACCAAGCTTTTCACTATTTCTTTACATGTAAAATTCACTCCTATAACTGCACACTCTCTCACTCAACCTCCCTTAACCGGACGCGAACCTTTGACAACGGGACGGAGCGCTGCACGTCTTGGGCATAAATATTATGTAGTAGGTTGGCAACAACGCACTCTGCAGCCGGGGAATTACCTCTTTCCGTTTTAATGCGGAGAGTAAATACTTCGGTCGTATTTAGAACATATTTTATTCGGCGGGACTGCTGTGTTTTATTTGTATTATTCAGTTATAGATTTTAAAAAAATGGCGTCTAGTATAAAACTTCTTACTTTACCTGAAAAAATGGAAGTTGTTAACGTTTCGGAGATATCAGCATGAAAGATCGCTGAAAAATTTTATATCGGAATAACTCAGGCAGCGGAAATTGTTAACACATATATATATATATATATATATATATATATATATATATATATATATATATATATATATATATTAAAATTTCGTAGTTCTCTCTCATAAGCGGACACCTCCAGTAAGCGGACAAAATCGACGAGACCGTGAGTGTCCGCTTATAGGAGGTTTCACTGTAAATGTAAGAAAGACCATCTATTTATTTGGAGTTAATTCTTTTCTGTTAAAATAATAGTCATTGTCAAGGTATGGTGTGTTATATTTAATGAATAAATAATAACTCAAAATTTTCCTAGTGATACAAGAATATATTATAACCACAGAATAACAAGAAGGGCTTAGGGCTTAAGCCCCCCCCCTGCGAAGAACCTGGAAATAAATTATATTAAAAATATAGTGTGTCCTCGGATGGACTTGACAAGAGGAAAATATCCTTTATTTTTGATTTTACGAAAAAAACTAACTCTTTATAAAAAAATTCTGCTTGTTGAAAAATTAAGATTACCATAATAAAATCTTTGATTAGATGTATAGGGTGTTATCAAATTAAGAAACATGTAATTAATAAGAGTAGAAAAATCTTTACTTTTAATTTCACGAAAAACATAACTCTTTATGAGCCCCTAAAATGTTAAAATTTTATTTTTGCAATATAAAGGCATTAAAAAAACACATTTTTCTTTTCATACATTTTGATGCACAAAGTCTCTAAATGGGTTAAAAACGCGTTTTAATCGTAAGGGTGTTTTTTTCTAAATTTGGGGTGTTTTACAACACTTACAACCCTGTAGCACATAGTGGCTATTCTATGGGCCACTAGAAAAAAAAGATGAGCGAAAAAACCATTCAAATCCGTCTAGAATCAACGAAAAACGCAAAAAACTGTTTTATGGCGAAAACTCATCTGGTCAACTATAAATGGGCGGTGTCGAAAATGAATCTGAATCTGAAAACGAATCTGTCTTCACACACATCGTTTTTTTTTGTAAAATCAAAAATAAAGGATTTTTTCCTCTTGTCAACTCCATCCACTCACACTCTGTATATTTTCCTATTTTTTATGTATGTAACACAAAAAGGAAAAAAAAATACCCAAAACGATTTTTTGTATACGCCATTGATTGGTGTTAAGAGCTTAAAACTGTAAAAAAGTATTAGATAATAATATGAACATTTTTTTTCAAAGTCATATCATTGATTCTTTAAGGTCATTTGAGTTCCGATGACCTTAAAAATATATTTTTCTTTAAATCCACACTATCAATTTATATAGAGACCAGCATAATCATCACCTGATTGTAAAACTTGTCATTTTTATAGTACTTACTGGTTTTGCTATTCGAAAGAGAGATAACAATTATTAATTAATTATCATTTGAAAATTTCATAATCATTGAACAAATATACGTTTATCAATATGGCAAAAAATTACTAAAAAATAGCAAATTTTAAATCTATTCTTTGATTATACAATTTTCAGGAGCTACATACCGGGTGGGCCAAAAAAAACCGGACAATATTTTTTTCATTATAACTGCACTTGACAGAGAATTAATCATAGTTTTTCAGCAAAATCGGTTTGATGGTTCTAAAACAAAATATTTTTGTTTCTACCATTGTTTTGTATATTATACGATTGCCTTGCCAATCATGTCTGCATTTATTTCCTTATAAATTCATTAGTACTAAATCGATTTTGATGAAATAAAAAACATCCTTTCTGTCCCTCTTTATGCGGGAGAAAAGAAATGTTTTTCTATAAATAAATAAAAAATTAAAAGATTGTCGCAAAATTAGAATAAGCAAGCCATTTTAAAGAATCAAGTATGATTCTGTCCGACATCTTAAATTTCAAGATTTCGGCAAATTTCGATAACAATCTGTAAAAATAAATCAATTCTCACCACGATTTTTTTTATTTCACTAACATCGGTTTAGTAATAACGAATTTATAGGGAAATTAATGCAGACAGGATTGGCAATGCAATCGTAGAATCTGTAAAACAATGGTTGAAACAAAAATAATTTTTTTGAGTCGTGTGATGAAAAAGTTGTGATTTTCTATAAATTAAAAAAAAACTAAAACATTTTCGGAAAATAAGAATAAACACGCCATTTTGAAGAATCAAGTATAATTCTGTCCGCCATCTTAAATTTTAAGATGACGATAAATTTTGATCATGATCATTAATAAGCAATTAATTCTCACCAGGATGTTTTTTATTTCATCAAAATCGGTTTAGTGGTAATGAATTTATAAGGAAATAAATGCAGACATGATGACAAAACAATGGTTGAAACAAAAATATTTTTTTTTAGAACCACTGAACCGATTTTGCTGATTCATACCTTGTTGTGCGTGGCAAGAATGAAGCGTTTTCAATAATTTAAAAAATATATTAAAACGTGTTCGCAACACAAGAATAAACGAGCATCTTTGAAGGATACATTTTAATTTCGTCCGCCATCTTGGATTTTGAATAGCGGACAAAAAAATATTTTTGGTCAAAATACTGATTAATTCTCTATCAAGTGCAGATTGTCCCATTAAAATCGATTATATAGTTCAAAAGTTATAATGAAAAAAAAATTGTCCGGTTTTTTTTTGCCCACCCGGTACACAGAAAAAAATATTCGTAGCTTTCTTTTAGACGTGAAACAAAGAAACCATAAAATTTTATTAAAAAATCGCGCCAATAATGCTCTTAAACTAAGAAATAGCCCTGTTTGATGGAGGAATTTCATCAAACAATGGAAATTTTTCGGGCATTTTTAGAGTTTGGCCACCACACTGCAAATATAATATTAATTTAGGTATAAGTATATTATAAATTAAATTATACTGAATAATTATAACTACATTATAATATAATTAAATAATTTTAGGTATTTTTTTTACAAATCCTAAAAAATTACCCACATGACAAAAAAAATTCTTATTGTCAAATCTTGCTAAATCATAAAAAATTGTCCCAATATAGTGCCAAAGATTGCCAAAGGTGTATTAATAATTAATAAAAAAATATCAAATAATATTTTTTTGATAAATGCAACGATTATCTATTGAACATGAGTCGATAAACTTTAAAATGAACTATTGGAATGCATGCCACATGGCGATTAAAAAAAAATCCAACTTACCCAGATTTTGCGGCTTGTGTGGATGTTACCGAGTGAATTCTTATCTTGTTGGCGATGTCCTTCAGTTCCTGAACAACTTTGGCCTCCAATTTATGGTAGTTGGACATGGTTGATGGTTAAAATTTGAAAAAAAACTCGGTCGAAAAATGCCGCACTTTATCAAGCGATCGCCCGGTAACTGAGAACATTCAACAAGTGGTTAAGCGGCACGTACTCGGCATTAATCGGATGTTTTCGATTATTTAAACTATTACAGATTTGTTTAAATATTACTTAAAGATAACCGTGTTTTTTTTTTAAATTTTAGTGTTTTAACGTAAATTACAATATCTAAAAAATATTTTTATGCATGCAGTAAAAAAACAAAAATGTACTAAACTAATTTCTGTAATAATATCACATTTACCGCGGTTAAATAAAATGTCATTTCAAGTATTGATTTTTTTTCAACCAAATCCAATCTTCTACCTCTAGTATATTAAAATAAAACTGTCAGGGGTAACTCCCTCCACCTTTATCCCTATAGTATGATCCCTTAAAGGTGCTTGCTTTAAAATCTACACCTAATTCCAAAAACAGGTAGAATAACCACTTTTGTTAATTTGTCTCATGTAAAGGACAGTGAATACAATATTATATCAAAAACAAGGATGACAAACACAGATTGCTTCGTTCAATAAACGAATACAGAAAATAAAATGGCCACATCATGAAAAATGTTCGTAAGATGTATTAACCTTACGTTGGAAAGGTGGGGTATTACAGACAGTAACCACCAAAGAGATGGCTCAACTCAATCTCTCTTCCTCTGTTTGCACTTTGGTCTTACTGGGTGGTCTTCATTTTCAGCAAATTTACCATGAAGAAAATTTTAATATTACAGGAAAAAACGGTAATCGTCTGGTGCGTTTAACGAAATCGACTCCAGCCCGTTCATAATTCACAGCCTTTTAAATAAAACTGTGTGAAGTACCAATTTTAAAGATGTAACGAATGATTTTGGATTTTTGCAATTTTTAGAAATTAAATTAGTATTTTTCTAGGTCTCTAGATTCGTACGCACCTAATGAAATAGGTAGGTACCTATATAATATAATAAGTATAAAAGTTTTGAAAAAATATTTCTTTATAAGAAAAATAAGGTATGTTTTTCAGTTTTCCAGCAAAAAAGGCTTAGGAGGAGTAAAATATAAAATTAATACCTAATAATGATAATTTTAAAAATTATAGCATGCCACTAGACAGAGAAAGATACTGCTAATTGAAGCCTGCGCCTCATTTTATTCTGACCGGACAATACTTCTTTTATAGACCACACCAGTGGGCGTCGACATTCGACGCGGTTTCCATGACTGCTACCAATTAAGCTAATCACACACAAACATGCATAGGCCGCAGAACGCGTAGCATAGGGGCTTTCAACCAATCAGCGATCGAATAGCCGCGGCCATATTGGATTTGCACATGAAAAGTCCGTAGCTGATTGGCCGGAGCTTATGCTATGGCATTTTTGTGTGTGATGGGCTTTATCCGCACGGTTTTCGCGGAGCAAACCGAGCTCCCGCGCTGCGACGCGTCACAGACGTGTGCTGGGTTTGTAATTGCTGCGTTAATACCCTAAACAATTATTTTATTAAATAAGAAGGAGTAAACTTTTGCAGTTTGATCCAATAATTAATTCTACTAATAATAACTTAATACAAACGTGTTAAAGAATCAAACTACTTAGGCTCCTAGAAACAACGTCGACGCAGTCGATGACAAACTAATTTTTGCAACAAAATTCCGTGACTGCACCAGAGACGAGACACATATCTCTGGGCTGCACGGAATAGAAAGAGACATACAAAGAGTTTTGCTTTCATTTCACCGTTTGTTCCTAGATGGATGGACCAGATGGTATATCGAAAAATTTTAATAAAGTCCACGATACTGCGATCTTTTGTTAAATACACCTTCTAAACAGTTTTTAAAAAAATGCTCTTTAAAAATGCATTTGTTTTAAGCTTTAATAAGCAAAACGCTTTTTAATTTAGCTCCCTTGTCTTCCTCTTGAGAGTTCGAAATCGGTACTAACCTAACTTTGTTCAATTTTTTGAAAACGTATCCGTGCGGTTAAAACCGGTTTTCACCTCCCAAAAGGAGGACATGGAAGCTAATTTAAAGAAAAGTAAGTTAGATTGGGACCCCGTCTTATTTCCCTACATTACAAATAAAAAAAATGTGTGTGCTTAAGACCACACGGCAGAAGTGTAAACTTTAACAAGGCGAAGTTAATAATACTGGCCTTCATCTGCATCATCATATCGCTCGCTGAATGTTCCTCTCACAGTTAGTCGACTCAAGCCGACTTCACCCGAATGAGCGTTACATAGCCGAGCCTGACGGCTCAGTTTAATTCACTACCCACAAAAACTGCTAAACGCGCCTAAATAAGTTTACACTTCAAAAACAAAATAATTCGTGTGAAAATTGAAAAACATAAACAAATTTTGCTTTTTTTAAATTTCATGTGTGTGCGCTGTATTCGACGTCTGACGTAACGGTGCACAGTTGTCGTTTAGTACAGAGTAACTCTCTCTCTCTCTCTCTCTCTAACGGCTCATCAGTTTCTTACGTCACGTCTTCACCAACTCACATAGGTGGATTCGAGAAGTCGGTCTTCTTGGGGTGGACACCAAGGGTCAGACCTGAAACCACTTAGTGTCCAAATTCACTCTCCTCTACTCCACCCACAAAAACCGGTCAATCAAAAAAAAGGATACGTCATACCCCACCTTAGCAACGGAGGGTACACAGCACTACTCAGTCGTTTTGAAATTTTAGGTTTGTAAATTCTCAGAAAAACTGAGGTATTTCATGTCCCACCTTAGCAATGGAGGGTACATATTACAGAAAGCATTCGCTGCTCAGCAGCAACATTGATTCCCTTTTAATGTGGTTTGCTTGACTTCCATAAGATGTCGGTAAAATGACCTCCTAATTCGACTAACAACATCGCAGACGCCGTTTTACCAATCATTATCCCGCAGGATTTTCTGGAAGCCGGCGCTCCTGGTTTTCTTCACAGGGTGGTCAGTTTAAAATAGTTCACCTGGACTATCTTTAGTTAAAAAGGTTAAAAAGAACCAAGACACCTGGAGTTATTAGGTCAACTTCCTAAACAGGGTGCCAACCCTAAACCATATGAATAAGGTAGCAGAATCGCCGAACGAGGATCTCGATTTGACGCCACAATGCGCTCGGCAGCTCTCCCTCTTTTTTTATTCGGGTTGCATGTTGTTCAATGCAATGCACACAAAATATAACAAAATTACACAAAAACACAGATTACACAACTGTTGTTTTAAAGACCTCTAGAAATTAACGTTATAGCCACTCGTACTGCTCATACTTATTGGCACTAAAATGTCGTGAGCAAGTTTTTTATTACGAGCTTCAGCCTACCCCCATTTTATTATATTTGTTTTTTTAATAAAACTTTGGAAAGAAAACTTTTTGTTAATCAAAAAAGACACTTTACGACATACTACTGTATAGTTTTAAGGCACGTTGTATCCTTTACCGAAACCGAGGCCTCTTGCTGGCACGCCATTGTCTACGTAATCGAACAGACTGCTTATTTCAAGGCTAAAGGGCGCGAACTGAATTCTTGCATTGGGCTTGCATGCATTGACCCCCACTATGTCTTACATAACAAAAGAAGCATATGTATCTGCCGCGTAGAGCGCAATTAATTCTTATTCGTTTCCTACGCGTACGACAAAGACAACTGCTTACTGCTTAGTTGTCTTTTCTTATACGCTACAACAGAGTTCGTTTATTTAAGTAATTATTGTTCTCCTTGCATTTTGATTTTTGACAGTTCTATTTATTTCAACACCGGTCCTTCTGGGTCTACATCTTTATTTTGTAGGAACAAAGAAAGGGGGCAGGTAAATTGTGAAACCGCGAAAACCGCTAGTTTCAATTATTACGGTTTCATCTTCAGTGCACATTTCACTTATAGATAGAAGATCGATCACGTAGTTCACAAAAAACAAAACCTGTAGTGACATAACTAGACTGGTTTTCGTTTCGCTTTCAGGAATAAAGCGTAACAAATGTTCTATGACTAATGACTCATATTTGGACGCTCAAATTCTAAGAGAAGTACGTGTACATACCTGCTTAACAGTTTTTTGAACGAGCAGTTCTTGAAGTCACTTCAATATGTTTCATCGTGTGTATAACTACTTCACTAATGAGATCAGCTGTTCATCTTCTTGTCTGCTCTGTAGGTATTTTGACATTTACTAACTTCCAACTTCTTTGATCATGTATCAAAAGTGAAAACTTTTATAAAAGTTTGTATTATGGGAGTGTATCTATATACCTGCGGCACTAGGTACGTAAATGTACTGGCTGTATATAACAGTCATTAGACCAATGATTGCGTACGGCCAAACTAACCAGCTTACAACGACAGGCCAGTCTTGCTATATGTGGTGCAATGAGCTCTAGCCCATCGACTGCGCTTGAATGCTTACTAAACTTACCTCCGCTTCACATTTTCTTAGAGGTGGAGGCACAAAGAACAACTCATAGAATAAGGGCCAACCACCAGGATGGCAGGGCAAACAAAGTGATATCAACAGCCCTAGCAATGATATCCGACGTCATGCCCAACACGGTGTACAGCAGAAAGCTATACAACAATATACTCCCAGAGATTGAGGACTGGTTAAAGAACTGACCATGAATGGACCAACAGGATAATCAAAATCTTCTTCGACAGTCAAGCAGCCTTAAGAGCTCTTGATTCATATACGGTCACATCGAGAACTGTAAGGAGCTGTAGGGATACGCTGAATGCGCTTGGTACCGTTAATAAGGTATCATTAGTATGGATACCAGGGCATTCTGGGCACGAGGGAAATGAGGCCGTAGACCAGGCAGTGAGGGAAGCGGCATCTGCCGAATTTTTCGGCTCCGAACCAGCCCTGGGGATATGCTGCTAAATTAACCATATTGAAATGGATGGATGAACCGAACCGAACCGAACAGCTTCCAACAATACTGGATGAATACGCCAGAATTGGCTCACTCTAAATACTTTATTAAAGGACCTTGTCAAAAGAGAGCCAGGAATATCATTGGACTTACCAGACAGGAGATCCGTATAGTGCCTGGACTTTTTACGGGTCACTGTCGACTAAGTACCCAAACACAGAATGGGAATAACAGAAGAGACCGAATGATTCCCTATAAGGATAACCAAGTACTTAGACATGTACTGTGCGAATGTCCGGCTATTGCACGTTTACGTCAAAACATTTTCGGTAAACCTCAGATTGATTCAGAAGATCTAAACAGTATCTCACCCAAACCTTTTTGGAGGATTAGGCATACTGTGGTGAGAAACCACTCAAAAGTGAGCCACAATAGACCCACTAGTGGTCGCAGTGGAAGGACTGCAAGGCCCACTCACATGATCATCATGTATATACCTAGTTAACCCCGTGTGTCTTTTCTGTTTGTCCTCGAAAAGTGGTTTTGGTACCCTTTTATTTAAAAGTTTTATGCGGTACATGGTCCACAGGGAAATGGAAGCCTCGCAAAAACAATTAAAATCCTGTTCGACCAAATAAATTTAATTTTAAAACACGTCCAATTTTAATTCTCTAGACTCTAATATATTTCCTAATTTTATTAAAACTCCCTCCTGGATGCAAATTAATACCGCTTCATTTTTAACCAAGTTATATTAAAAAAATGTTTTACCTTGCTTTTCAAAAGCGTTCTGGTCCATACAATATAATTAAAATAGTATAATAAGCAATAACAATTATTTTTCTGGAGAAAGTTGAAAGTAAAAGCCTCGTACTGAACTAAACATTTTCAAGAACATCCTCATAAGAAGAGGTGTCAGCAGGGATACGGATATCTTATCGTGCTAACATCGTCAAGATTTCCATCAGTCGGCCATCGCTTTTATTATTATGATAATATTAGAATGTTAGAAAATTATTTTTTAATTTTTGGTGCATTTTATAAAAGCTTGTGACTTAAAAAAAATTTTTTACCAATTTATTTTCTACTTTTTAGTCTCAGATATCAACTCTATTAAATGAAAATTTTTGTTCAATAACAGAACAGAAGAGTTTATTCTAGATTATAATGAAATCGCTGATCGTGAGTTGTTTGGAAACTCATTTTTCTATTGGGGGAAGGAGAGGGTGGGGGTAGAGGTAGAAATATATTTTTTGTTTGGGCTGTATTGCCATCGAACCTTTATGCATATACCAAATTTTATAAAAGTCATTTGAGGTGAAGTGTCAAAAACGCATTTTTTATGGAAGGGGGTGGGGGGGGGGGTAGGGGTGGGAGGACATTTTTTCATTATTGTTATATTGTCATCGGACCACTATATGTATACCAAATTTCATCCAAATCGGATAATGGGAAGTGTGTCAAAAACGCATTTTTCTATAGATGGGGGTGGAGGTAGGAGTGGGAGGATATATTTTTTTAAATGTTGTATTGTCATAGGACCACTATGTGAATACCCAATTTCATCCAAATCGGATAATGGGAAGGGTGTCAAAAATGTATTTTCTATGGAAGGGGGTGGGGGTAGGGGTTGTATTGTCATCGGACCACTATGTGAATACCAAATTTCATCCAAATCGGATAATGGGAAGTGTGTCAAAAACTCATTTTTCTATGAAAGGGGGTGGGGGTAGGGGTGGGAGGATATTTTTTTCTTAATATTGTATTGTCATCGGATCACTATATGTATATCAAATTTCATCCAAATCGGATAACGGGATGTGTGTCAAAAACAAATTTTCTATGGAAGGGGGTGGGGGTAGGGGTGGGAGGATATTTTTTTCTTATTGTTGTATTATCATCGGACCACTATATGTATACCAAATTTCATCCAAATCGGATAACGGGATGTGTGCCAAAAACAAATTTTTCTATGGAAGGGGGTGGGGGTAGGGGTGGGAGGATATTTTTTTCTTATTGTTGTATTATCATCGGACCACTATCTGTATACCAAATTTTATCCAAATCGGATAACGGGAAGTTTGTCAAAAACACATTTTTCTATAGAAGGGGTGGGGGGTAGGGGTGGATGGATATTTTTTCTTAATGTTGTATTGTCATGGGACCACTATGTATGTACCAAATTTCATCCAAATCGGATAATGGGAAGTGTGTCAAAAAGGCTTCACAAGATTTGATAGTTAGTTAGACAGAACATCTGAAGTTAAATAAAAGCTTGTAAAAAGAAAACCAAGATTGGCCTGGGCAGCATTCGGTAAATTAACCTACAAAAATAAAAAATATGCTCAGTACCTCAAAACGAAAGTGTATAACCAATGTATCCTTTTTGTATTTACCTATGGATCCCAGACCTGGATAAGGTAACAAAAGCCGAAAGGTCAATGGAAAGACAAATGTTACATATAAAGCTGACAGATAAAAAAAGGAATGAATGGATAAGAAATAAAACAAAAGTAAGGGATGTCAGAGGAGAGGTAGCAAAATTAAAATGGAAATTTGCCGGTCATAATATTAGACAGAAAGACGATCGATGGAACAAATGTATTGTAAACTGGAGACCTTGGGAAAATAAAAGAAGTAGGGGAAGACCCCAAATGAGGAGAAACACGCGGGAACTCGTTGGATGAACATAGCGACAGACAGAGAAGAGTGGAAGATATTGGGGGAGGCCTATGTCCAAAGATGATTTGAAGAAGGCTAAATAGATATCATTTTTGAGACCGTTTCTTATGCCTTGCCTTTTCGGATTGCTTTACTTTTGATTGATTATTGTCAATTTTATTTTAAATTAAAATACAAACACAAATCATTACTCAAATGAAAATCCCTATGGAGATATAGCCTCAAATAATATTTTAATATTGTCATATTAAAATGGGATAAATTATTTTCCAATATTACCATTTGTAGACATAATATAGTTGATACAATTATTGTTTTCAGTATAGCGTACAAACGAATCTTTAATTTGTAGTGCTCCAGGAACAGGTGGAAGGAAAACGACGAAATTATGTACATTGTGGGTATTAATTATTGTATGAGCATGAAGTTAGCGAAGCTCCCATCGCAAATCGAATCGCGACTAGGTGCATAATTTGCCGTTAATAAGTCGTGAATTAGTTGTGGAAAAATTAATTTTGTCGTTCTTATTTTTGACCGGTTGTTTTATGTGCACGGTGGATAGAATATACCGGTGTTCGGATCTTATAAATATATGTCGAATTTTCAAGTCACTGGTGGTCCAGCTGATTTTTAGAAACGAAAGTTAGCTATGATATGAACAACTAATATTTTTTGACTTTTTTGAAAACTAAGGCAATTTTCGTACTATTTTTTAGTATATTCTTATTAAATAATATTTGTCAGACATACCAGTCGTTATTTTTTTTAGCCGCTTCATTTCTCTTTACATAAAAACTAAAATTCGAAGAAATAAATGTGTTAATTTCAGCTTCAAAAATTATCCGGTGACATACCTCTTTGTTTACTACCCAATAGTCCTCGGTTCACCTTTGATATTAAACGATCACATTCAGTTTGACTTGTAGTTTAAATTTTGTGTAATAAAAAATAAAGCGGGCTAAAAAAAAATAACGACAGTACATCTAGAAAATTACATTTTATAAGGGTGTGGAAACAGTGGAAAAATGGCCTTAGTTTTCAAAAAATTAAAAAAATATTAGTTGTTCCGTTGTTCATAACAGATCTAACTTTTGTTTACAAAAATCAGCTGGACCACCAGTGACGTGGAAAATTCGACATATATATATATAAGATCCAAACACCGGTCTATTCTATCCACCGTGGTTTGGGTGCTTCGCTAACTTCATATGAAGTGATTACATCTATTATTTATGTTTTGTGAGAGTACTTACACTTACATTGCTTCACTGTAAATTG
Organism: Aspidapion aeneum; assembly: GCA_963576565.1. Taxonomy (NCBI): domain Eukaryota; kingdom Metazoa; phylum Arthropoda; class Insecta; order Coleoptera; family Brentidae; genus Aspidapion; species Aspidapion aeneum. Next base: position 33,508,954 of record OY755048.1, read on the forward strand.
TGTTATCTTTAAGATGTCCATATATTATTTGGGTAATTATAGTTAATACCAGATTTTTTTTATAAAAGACTTCTTATATCCAAAAAGAGATAGAATAAAAAAAAATTAAATAAAAAAAACACCCAACTGCTAAATTTATTTGTAAGTGCTAGTCGCAGTTGAGTACAAAATTGATAGGTATACCTGTAATGTACGACATGCTTCAACTTTTAGTTTTGATGCCCAAAGCGCAATTACGAAATTATACAGTTTTGTATTATCTTGAATCAGGTTATTGGATAATTTTGTACCCAACTGCCACTACCAGTTACAAGTAAATTTGACAGCTGGGTGGTTTTTTTATTAAAAATTTTTTTTATTTCCAACTTTTAGGTTTAATTTTTATTCAGCCTTATAAAAAGCACTATGCATTTACAATTCATTTAGGTTTACCCAAAAAGTACGTGTAGATTTTCTACGGACGCGAACAGTGTTACATTCCATTGAGTGAAGGTGTGGGAGGAGAGGGAGGAGGGAACTAGGAAAATGGTGTAAAAAAAAACTTAAAGCGTGTGCCGAAAGATGATGATGCTGAAGATGTTTATTAAACCAAAGAAGAAATTACAACAAATCTTATATTAGGCCTATTCACTAAATACTTTACTTAAATATTGTATCCAAACTAAATCTATTTTTATAGCTTTTTGTTTATCACATAATGTAAATCACAGATTTTTATACAAATAATTACAACACAAACAGAAAAGAAATAAAAAACAGAGAAAAAAGGTTTTTTTTTTAGGAACATTTAATTTAATTTCAGGTACTGTTAAGTATTGTTCATACTCGTCTTAGTCTTTTGTTTTTGATTAGTCTTTGTCCTTTGATTAGTCTTAGCTGTCTTAAACAAAATTGGCTGTTCATACTCGTCTTTTGTTTTTGATTAGTCTTAGTCATAACACACTGAAAAAAAAAATTCAATTTCAATAAAACGGCCCTCTTTAAAAGTCATTTTCTACACAAAACAATCTTATTTAACCTAATCTGTGCACGAAACACAGACACGAAAGAACAAAAGCGAAAAAGAAACAAAAAAACAAATAAAATTTTGAGGTTATGTTGAGATTTTCTGTTAAAAACATGATTAATGGCGGTAAATTCAAAATATCGGCCGCGCGCTTGCGCTCTTCGGACGCCCTGTAAAAAAAAACAAATATTAGCTGATGTCTGTCACTCGCCTTAGTCATTGTCCTAAGGATTGAAAGTTGGCAACTCTTAAGACAAAGACTAATCAAAAACAAAAGCAAAAGCATTGTATGAACACTCCCATAAGAAACAGTGGTTTTAACTTTCTTATGACAAGACATATGACTAAACCAAGACAAAAGACTAGACAAAAGACGAGTATGAACGATCCATTACTTAATAAATATTTTTTGAGTAAGACTTTAAATTGTTTTATTGAAGATTCCTTAATATTAATAGGCAAACCATTATACAGAGACACACCCTCAAACAATAAAGATCTTTTTCTTTTAAAGAATTTTTGAAATCGCTTTAAATTTGTGAAAGGTATAGCTACAACTATTACTAAGAAGGAGGGTGGGGAGAAGAGAGGGAGAGGATTAGGGAAACTAGTAAAATGATGTTGGAAAAATCTTCAAGAGCGTGCAGAAAGAACTTTTGAAATCGCTCTATATTTGATAAAACTATGCGAATATGGTTTTTCAATAAGGTGGGGGGAATGACAGGAGGGGAGATGGGTGGTAGCAGGGAGGACTATAAAGTAACTACAGAAAATTAGAGTATGCCTTAAAGCCTACGCATCATGTGACAAAATGGCGTCTGAAGACCGCCATGTTGATTGCTGTTTAAAAAAATATAGCCTATAGCACCTTCGAGATAAGTATAAATTCAACGACACCTTTTTTATCAAAATCGGTTCAGCCGTTTAGTCTCTAGCGTGACAAACAAATTTACATATATATAACAATCCAATTGGGTAAAAACATGAACAATTATACAATGTACGTATTTGCATATATCATTGCAAATCTGAATTCTCACAATAGGGACATTTTGGGTCGCGTATTTTACACTTTGTTGCCGTTATTGTTATTACTGAGTCTGCGCATTAGCAGCTTCTCGCTCCTTTTTTGTTATGTACGGTAACGGCGCCCGGTACTTACGGTGGTCGGCCTTTAATGTTACCGCTATTTTTTAAGGTTAGTTTTGTATTGTTTTGTTTAATGCAGTCGAATTTTTTACTATAATTCGGTAGTTTGGTTTGTAAAAAGCCATAAATCTAATAAAAATAAATTAACAAATATAAATAAACAAAAAGTTGAAGGTGTGTGAAACTACTAAATTAACGTTTGTGTTGTGTTATCTTAAGTGTTCCAAAATCTATCCTTTTTGCCCTGAATGTTGCCGTTATTCTTAGTAACAATAACGGTAACGTCAAATTTTCTGTTATTTGACCTGACCCAAAATGTCCCTAATGTAACATTGCTATATATATTACTGAGTTGGACACGTAGGGTAAAACACCCAGTTAGCCGTCCACCCCCAATTGTCGTCCACTTTGGCACTTTCTGCCTAAAAATAAGATAACAAGCACCATATAGCTCCATCTATGGACACTTTCTTAAAAAATGATCCTTCCCCCACCAAACGGTAAAGTCGTTTTTTAAAAAAGTATTAGAATTTTACAAAATGTGTTGAACTTTTATGTTTTTTAGTTAGAATAATAATTTTCCCATCGAAAAATATCACTTTTAGTTACAATTTCTTAGTTTTTCTATCAAAAAATGGGTGGTCGCCGAACTGGATGAAAACAAGGTCAAAAATAATTATTCGTCCAGGTGGACGAAAACTGGGTTACTGGTCCATGTGCTTATAATCTATCCTAATCTTTTAGTATTAAAATTAGTGAAATTTTTGCAAACAGATTTTTTTTCTATAATATCATGTCCAGTTCTCGTCCGCATTTTTCTCTTCGTTTACCAGAGTTATTATTGACACAAAATCGGCAAAATTTGGCTGGTCGAAGAAATGGAATTTTTCGACCACCCAAAATATGGCCGGACGAAAAACTGGAATCTTTCGACCACATCAATTTTTTGTTGATTTTGACGGACGAAAAACAGGTTTTTTTCGACCACTAGCAATTAAGAAGGTTATCCCTGACTGTTTCTTGTTAAAATAGGTAACTAAAAAATGGAAGTAGGTACCTACCTATAAGTATAGGGCATTCCCAGTTGGAAACTCTTGAAATTTTTCGGGTACTTCTAGGGACAATAAAAAAATGGTCCACATTGCAAAGTTTAAATTTTATAAGAATTTAAATAGTGAAAAATGCATTTTGGTAATTTTTACCATTTTTGAGATACAAATCCTTTTGAAAAAATTGCATTGGTGTTCATAATTTTATTATTTAGGTTAGTCTTTTTTAATTTTTTGAAGATTTTTTTATTTAGCTAGTATAAAATAGAATTGAATTTTTCAGATTACACCATATACTTTTTAGGCAGGTACCTGGTGTGTACAAAAAGAAAAATAAATCAAATTGGATTTCTAGGTATACCAAAAAAAAGTACACAGATCTTTCGACTAAATTTCCTCGACTCAAGAATAATAACGACTGTAATGGTGACTAAACTAGTTTACCATCAAGATTTAAGTTGAGGTTGCCTTCAACAAGATAATTAAACGCAAGAAACTGATTACTCTTCCAGTTGTTCCACTATGTTTTTTAGGTACACTAATATGCTTAACGAACTTCGCGGGAATATTGATCCTAAATCTGCTCAAATCAAGTTTTCCCTTGTGAATTTCGTCCAAAAAACCCCAATTTTCGACCAGTTTATTTGGCGTGTGGTCGATTAATTCCTATTTTTCGTCCTAAAATGGTCGAATAATACCAGTTTTCGACCGCCAACAAACCAGTTGTTCGAACCACCAAAACCTCGTTTTCGTTCGGTCGAAAAACTAGAAATTTTTGGACGGAAGGAGGGAAGGCCGTGGACGAAAACTGGGCAAAACGACATTTTTTTCATTTTAATTGTCTGGAACTGTTAGATTAAAGCAAAAAAATCTAAATTAATTATTTTTTAATTCTTAAATCATCAAAGAATGGAAATTAGCCGCTCATAATACCAAATGATGTAAAATGTTCGAGATTTCGGGCTCTAAAGTTAAACTTTCCACTAACTGGACGACAATTGGGCAGTTTACCCTACCAAAAAACAAGGTTACATGGTTTTGCACGCTGTGTAGAAAACCTGGGGGAAACGACGGAAACTTTCATAGATGGTATTTTTTAATAACAACCTATCACACGAAATTCAATAATGAAGAACCTTTGACGTTATAATATGACACTCCATGAACTCTCTAAAATCTGGCTGGGAGCTCGATTGGAACGAAAAGACGCTCTATTCCAGATCCAGAGCCTTTTCGGCGATAACTGACAGCTAGCAAGCGCCTGCGTCAGCAAGGGTGGGGTATTGAAAGTTCAGCGTGGTGTAATTGTCGAACACGACACGAAGCACGAGGCGAATGAAGCAGCCGAAATCCGAACGTTCGTTCGACGTCAGTTTGTGCTAGCAAGCGGATATTGCGGGGTGGGAGTGTCGCATTTTCTCCTACAATTGTGTCTTTGCTGATAATTTTGTGTTTTTATCAGCAAAATACATACACAAAACTTATAGATTCGGCCGTTGTTAAACGTCGATACGTGAAAACCCCGCAGAAACTGATTAGTGCTGTTTTTAACGCGAAAACTTGTGTTTTAGAGACGATTTAATTCTAACCTCAACATATTGAGCTAGTGATTTTTCTCTTGTTTACAGTGGTATGTTTATAATAATCTTTTGTGTATCGATGTTTTTGATGTTTTAGTTATACTTTTTACCTAAAATCTGACCGATAGTTTTGTTTGTTTATGTCTTTTGTCTTCAAAGCTAAAAATTTTTCGGAGTAATCTTAGTAGCATTTTCTTGTGGATAACCTTCGTCAAGATTTCCCTAGGTAATATTTTCAAATATATATCTTAGTTTCCACTAATTTATTATTTATTTTTGCCCAATTTGTAGAAAATTAAACCTAGATCTAAACATTTATTTTGACCGCTCGCAGCGCCGCACACGGTGGTATGTCATTTCAACTGATCCAACTGATCCCAGACTAGCCCCAGATTACTTACTCTTTTCATAACGAACATAGCTCTCACCTATTTACCTTTTAGGCTTTATAGTAGGAAACCCAAAAGGATCCTTCTTAAATACAAAAAAATGTATGTTTTATGTTTATTAACGTAGTTTTAATAAAAAATTCATTAAAATTTCGGTAACTTTATGACGAAAAAGGTCAATTTCGCGCCCAGTATGTAGCAGTCGATTTTGTTCGGTTAGATTGTGGTTTGAACTAGGTAGACACAACACAGAAAAGCTTTTTAATTATAAAAAGTGACAGTTGAACATTCTTCTTGCATGTGTCGTAGGTGTTTATAATTATCAATGGAAACCATATGATTAAGTTTATGTTTTTATTTTTATCTTTTTTAACGTAATATTTGGCTGGTAGTTTATCCACTGTCATAAGCTTGCTTAGTTTTTTTTATTTGTAGGAGAACCTAGGTTATAGGTACATCAATAGTTATTGATTATAAGCTTAATCCACTGTTTAAGTAACTTTAACACAAGTATTTAGTATAATGGAAACAAAACGTCTTATTTAAAATAAATAAAGACAATGAAAGTCCGAAATTTTGTTTCTACTTAAGGTCGGTTCAGCCTTATCAATTACATTAGATTAAATTAAATTAACTTACATTAACTTACCCTAAGCCAAATTAGACTAACTTAAGAAGAAATTTTCTTGATTTTTACAGTTTTCCTGAAGTTTTTTACTTGTATTTTCTGTAAACATCTTATTTTGTGCCTTTAGGAACTTTCCTAAGTAAAAAACAACACTTTTTTCACAAAAAAATCTCTTAAGTTAGTCTATTTTGGCTTAGGGTAAAGGAGAGTTTACACATGCATGGATTTGCTGGCGCCAATAAAAACTGGTGCGCCAGTAAGTTAAATTTGCAAGTGTAAACACCGACTTGCACACAAGTTATTTTTTTGCATGCATGTATCAAAAAAGTCTGCAGCTGACTGAATTTGCTGGCGCCAGTGGTGACGCATGCGCGCAGAAAAGGAAAATTTTCATGTGTAAACAAGTGCTTGCAGTTTTAAGTTCATTATTTTACATTATTTTTTATTTTCATTGTGTTTGAACTTAAAAATTTTGTTTATTTTTGTTTTTATAGCTTAATATGGCTAAAAAAAGTGGTCAGCAGAACTGACCATACAGTTTCTTGAAGGCTATGAATGTTTTCCTTGTTTATGTACACAGTAGTTCCTATAAAAACAAAGATAGTCAAGATAATACTTCTCAAAAAATTAGTAAAATAATGACTATTGAAGGCTTTGAAGTTGCAGAAGTAAAAGCAAAAATATGATCCATAAGAAACACATATGCTTTGGAATTGACAAAAATTAAGAAAAAAGACAACCTTCCGGAGCCGGTGCAAATGAAGTATACACCCCAAAAGTACCATGGTTTAAAGTAGCAGACCGAGTTTTAAAGAATGCTGTTTAAATAAGAGAAACTCTAGAAGAATATCAAAATGTTGCTTTGTCATTCGAAGATGGTTTTTATAGCTAGCTGGATCTTCTGCTGCAAGTTCTCCTAAAAGTTTTTCGGAAGCACCCAAAGTAGATCGACTAGCAATCCATGCTTTAACCCATGCAGATACGGCCTTTTCGTTGTTCCTTTTCCTGAATCTCTTTTTTTTTTCAATAAAGTTTAGCGACTATTTTGCAGGCTTCCGAGAGTTCAGCCGACATATCGCGTATCGTGTACACTTTAAAAATGAAACTGGCGTGCCCGTCTTTTTAGTTTTCGCACAATAGTGTAAACCTTTACTGGCGTGCCAATAGAACTGGCGCGAACACTGGCGCCACTAAATTCATGCATGTGTAAACCCACTATTAGTTAATGTAAGTTAATTTAATTCAACCCAAGTAACATTTTTGGTTAAAATTGGGTAAACTTTACTTAAAAAAACAAAGTAATTTTTCCCTATACAAAATGAATGGGTAATTTGGAATTAGAAAGTAGTTAATTAGCACAGTTTGACTTGCATCTATTTATTTCATTTATTAGAACCCAAAAAGACAAACAAATCTAAGTTATACCTACCTAGATGAGACTTTGGTAAAGGTTTGGACAATATGTCTGTGTTTAGTTTTCAACTTCATTTTAGCCCATCTGGTTTAAGATAACTCAAAATGCCTTCTGGGGTTCCTGTTTTGTGGCTACATGTTTCAGGATTGAAAGAAATAAAAACATTTTTAAATAAAAAAAAGAGGAACACAATTTCGTAATGGTTGGTGGCTGCTTACCCAAATGAAAAAAAAAAATGGTGATGAATTTTATCAACTATTGTAATCATATAGGGGTTATATAAATGTTTTATATACATGTTGAGATATTTTCGTAGAATCCATGACTTTTACCCTTCAAAACATGTTATTTTAACAACAAAAAAATGGTGTTTTTATGTTTTAAAAATACATTTTTTTTTAATTTATCACCAATTGTTGATATTTGGTCATAAAAGTAATTCAGTTACATCGTTTTACGGAAGATTATTGGGATTGTTTAAGTAAAATTAACAACAACAAGAAGAACAAAAAACATAGCGTCTATCCTTTTTCTGTGAACATCGTCTTAGAGGTTGCTTTTACCATTATTTTCGCCCACAAACTCGCAATGTTCAATGTCGTAACCAAAACTTCTTCTAATTTTAACAACAAACACATTTATTGTTATTTTTGACCTAGAATCGACAAGGTTGACATGAAAAAATTATGTAGGTTATGTTCATCACAAATATTCATGCTAGCGCTAGGGCCTTAAAGGGCAAATCGGGATCCCATGTTTTCAGCTGCGCATGCACCACTCTCTCTTTTCTTTTACTATTTTCCTGTCTTTCTCTTATACACATGGTTGTCATAGAAGTTTAGCGGCAACTCTAAGTCGAGAAAAATATTGTTTTAAGTGTTTTTTTAGTTTCTGGTGAACAAATAAACACATAAGCAACGTAAAACACGAAACAATCTTAAAAATATCAACATTGGTTCAAGGTTTGGTTGTTCTTTAGCTAAAATGGCCCCGGTGTTGTGACTTCATCTGAAAGTGATCTGTGAAAAACTAGCGAAACTAACCCACGGTCCTTAAATAAACTGGTTGTCTGGTAATTCGGTGTCATGACGGCCGTGACGTCAGAGTTACGTCACAGTTTTCCTAGGAATCAGCAGTTAAACGCTGTCAAACGCTGTTTATAGCGTAATTTCGTCTTTTGCCAGGAAATTTTGTACATTTTGGGTCTTGTCTTGTAAGTAGTGTTTATATCTGTTGCCGTGCTTGCTATAAATGTACTAAAGGCTAACTAAAAGAAATAAATTTTTTAGAAAAATAAGGTTTGGTTTATATGGCAGAATTTTAGCACGAAAGCATCACAATGAGTTCCCTGAACTTGGTTGCTATACATATGAAAATGAACAAATCCACATGCATTCATATTTCATGCAATCTTGGGTGCAAAGCCTTTCTTTTGGAGGCTTAACTGAGCCTTCACCATCATGGAAAAAATATGTTAACATGTTAAACGGTTCATAAAATTGCATGGTGCCAATTTTAAATTTAAAACAAATATTGTGAAGCGATCCACTAAATTTATATTTAAAAAAGTTTCTATTCCATATAAATTGGTAAATTTATTTGTAAAACAAAGAGTAATGATAAGAATCAAATTTATAAATACCAAAAAGCAAAATAAATCCACAATGAAACGAAAGCTTGATGATACAGGGACTAATGAGAGTAAAAAATTAGTAAAAAAGTTAAAGAAAATTATTTTGTAACTATTCTATAATTAGATAGGTATAGTTTTTTGTAACTTGCAATGTGATTTAAAAACAAAACGGATGAGGACCATTCTTAAATTATATACTGGATGTTCCAAGTTAAAAGTCCACCATCGGTAACTTCTTCTTTCTAATTTCTAATCTTTAATAATAAAAAAGTTAGCAATGGTGGACACTCAACTTGGAACACCCTGTATATTGCTCAAGCAGGAGGGAAGGAATATTAGCGTTACAGTTAATGTATTTTTATTATAATTTTTTTTAAGAAGGAAGGAGCAGAAATCCTGAATCTTTGCGTTATGTAATTTATGAATGATCCCTTACTCTTAAAGTCATTTCAATTTCCTTTCCTTTAATTTTTTTGATAAAATTTCTCTCTTTTAATTACCTCCCATCCACAAAAAAAATCAATATTGCTTTAGTGTTCGGCGAAGAAAGTTAAATTAATATGAACAAGACAGTCGAATTAATTTAGGAAAAGTATTTAATAATCGTGCCCTGTATCTTATATTTATAAAACTGTTTTTTAATTATTTAATTTTTTAATAATTTTGGTATTTTTACGGCATCTATCTTTATTTCTCTCATAATTGATCTAGGTAGGTCTCTCTTTATTGATCATGGAGCAGGCATATTGCAGCGTCATAGGCTGCCGAGTTGTTATTGGATGGGAGTTACCAGACAACCGGTTTATTTACGGACCGTGAAACTAACCAATGTTAGGTTATGTCAACTCCCACACAGCATAGTCTCCCGCCACTACTCCCTGGCAGGGCTGTAGTATTTATGTTATTTATAGATGAACCCTTCACCAATCCTGATTGAATAAGATTTTGATTAAAATTAGAGTAAAAAAAAGCCGAATTCCGAATAATATAACAGCGTTGATTTGGTTATTTAGGTTTCAATCCAATTCTGCAAAAACACGGCCATCCCTAGAGATTTTTGCGCCCGGGCAAAACGGACATTTCGCCTCTGCGGAACCAATTACGTTATTTTCAACAATTTTGGCGTCTCTGGAACATTGTGTTACGTTCGGTTGCCCTGGTCGTTCTGCCCGTGTGCGGCCCTGCCACAAATTACCAATTTTGACCGTTTGTTTTCAAAAGAAAGCATATGAAAGGGAGTTAAAAAGGAGCACGCTGCTTTCGCCGTCGAAAACGCAATTAGACAATCTTACAGTAATTTCGCTGGTAATTTTCTAGTTTGCCTGACTCTTATACTGAAAAGGCATTGATTTAGGTCGACGACGCACAGTGTGTTAACAGTGGACAAAAATTTTATGAGCACTCGGTGGTATACGGGGTGTGACAACTTGCATGTACTAACAGGTTTTAAATCTCCACGCGTCGGGCGGTTGAAGTTATTCACCTTGATGTGCGTTCTACTACCGTGCGTAATCTTGTCGCCTTTCCTCTACTACTTTGACTTACGCAGTGGTTTGAAGCGGATCGTGCATAGCTCATTTGCCGGAATATGACAAACAAAAAAATTGAGCAACATATTAATTTAAAGTAAAACTCAAAAAAAAAGGATACTGAATACTTTCAAATGCTAAAAGATGTCTACGGAAAGCAGGGTGTGTCTCGTGCAATGATTTTTATGTGGCATAAAAGCTTTTTCAAGGGTCGTGAAGAAGTTAAACATGATGAACGAGAAGGGCGCTCCAGCACATCCATAACAGCAATGTTCATTGTTTTTTTTTTCAAAATTAGGGGTGTTATTCTTATTGAATGGGCGCGTGAGGGTCAAACAGTGAACCAACATTTATATTTTTGGAAGTACTTATATAACTAAGGCAACGTGTAAGAAAAAAACGTCCAGATTTGTGGAAGAACAACGCGTGGCTGCTCTACCAGGACAATGCACCGGCCCACAGTGCTCTATCCATTAAACAGTTTTTAGCTAATAAGAAGATCCTCGTCGTTAACCACCCACCATATTCAACAGACTTGGCCCCTTGCGACCTCAACCTGTTTCCGAAAGTGAAAAAATCGTTAAAAGGAACCCGTTTTAAAATATTAGAACACATCAAGGAAAAAACAGCAAGACTTCTTAAAAGCCTCTCTTCTGATGCTTTCTAAAATTGCTTCCAAAAAAAAACGCATGCAACGCTGCGTCGATAGAGAGGGGGACAACATTGAAGGGAAACATCATTAAGTTTGAATAGTATTTAAATAAACTAGATTTTTTACAACAGTCTTATAATTTTATTATCACAGCTCGTACATTAAGTTTTGCATATGGTTAACTTTTAAAAACGAAGTATTATCCACGATAATGCACTTTTGCATGCTCTCAAATCAGTTGTCAAAGCTGTAATTCTACTCGTTTTTTGGTACTGTCAAAATTGCACTCTTGAAGGCGTCGACTGCTTCCTCTGGCGACTGAAATCTTTGACCAGGCAGTTCTTGATTTTCAGAAAAAATATAGAAATCGTTGGGATTAGGTGGGGACTCTATGGAGGATGATCCAACAATTCGACGTTTTGTGGGTTAAAAATTAAATGGTTTTTTGTGCTTATGCGAACTTGCATTATCTTGATGGGTGATGGTGATGTACTTTAATCTTCCAGAGGAAATTTTGCTACATGCCCTAATTTTAAGACAAATATCGCTACCATCTTTTTGGATACACAGCCGTGTTTGGTGCACCCGGCCTTGGATCGTCGCTAAGGCTAATCCGTCCACACTTGAATTCTCCGTACCAACGAGAAACTGTCGATTAATGTCGTCCTTTATTCCCGAAAACAGAAATCAACTCGCCAAGGCATTCAAATGGTATATATGAAAAAGGGTGGAAATGTTAAGTTCTGGTGTAATTATTTTAGTGACTTATTTTATATGTTTTCTTGAGGTGCTGAACACGAATCTGAAGTTGTCCAACAAAATTTATTTCTGCAAAGATGTTGTTCGACATGAAACCAAAACTAGGCGCAATCAATAGCTATTAGGGCACAGCCTACCTAACAACAGGTAGGCTGTGATTAGGGCCTCTTAAAACATAGCAGAAACCTTGTGAAAATACGAGTACAGTGAAACCTCTCTTTGCGGACACCAGTGCCGCTTCTCCTATAGGCAGTCTAGGCACTTGCCTAGGGCCCGGAGCTTCAAGGGGCCCGCAGGGCCCTGGTCGAAAAACTTAATTCAACTTTAAATTTATTTTGGTGCAAGAATAAAAGGCAAAAAAAACATTTTATTTTATTATGGGTTTTTTTCTTTAAAAATAACTCTTTTCAAATCTAGGTATTTAATAATTTTAAAAAAAATTCAACATTTTAAATTTTTTTTAATTTTATTTACTTTTTGTTTAAATTTTATGGCGAATTCATTTAGGAAAAAAGTGTAGCACTAATGGGCAAACTAGTGCAATTTTTTGTATTCTTTTGACCCACTGACAAGCCCAGTGTTGCACTCTGTGCACATTTTTTTGGCAAGGGCTCTCCGAGCTCGTGTTGCACTAGTGCACGTTCGTATTCTTTTGAAACTGCACTGGGGCAATTTTTTGACAGCACATGAAGAGTGTCACTGAACCACGAGTGGCCCACTAACTTTCTCAAAAGAATTCGCTATTATTTAATATAGCAAAACCTAAAAATTTCTTTATCTTATGATTGCGACAACGTGCGCTAGTGTCTAGTGTATTTTTTTCACAAAATATTTTTTAATAACATAATTTCACAAAAAAATTAATCTGAAGATCTTTATATATTTTTCGGCGCTGAATTCAAATCCGGGTTAAAAAAGTCTTAGACTGGGAAAAATTTCATATATGTGTCTTGGAAAAAATACATAGGAATATTAAGGTCTGTCTCGACCGATATTACCTATTTTTTTGTGTGAGGTTGTGTAATAATTGTTCCTGTGAACAAGATTTTTGATCCTGTCATATAAAGGTTCAAATATCTAAACTGATTTTTTTTTTATGAAGAAGTATGAAAAAGGTTGTCTTTTTTTTTACGGGCTTTGTAAAAGGGGAGGGGTCGTCTTATCACTAGTGCCTAGGGCCCGGTAGACCCTTAAACCGGCGCTGGCGGACACCTCTATTATGCAGACAGTCCCTTTAAGCGGACAAATTTGTTAGAACCAAGGTTTTCCCTATTTCTTTATATCGTCACCCGAATTCTAAAACGTCGTAACCCACAAAAAATGAAAATTCATTTCTTTTGCATCAAAGGTTAGTAATATAGCTTTATGCTGCTAAATCCTCGCAACCAAAACAATAAAACGGTCATTGCCGCGATTTCTAATAAGTCGCATAATGCTTACCCTATATAATTTGCTTCTACCTTTTCTTATTCCTTTAAAATTTTGTTGAGTTGGGTTACGACATTTCAGAAATAGGGTGACGATATGTGAAATTCACTCCTATAACCGGACACTTTAATAACTGGACGCGGACAATTTTTTTTGGTTAAAAAATCCTGAAACCTCCCTTAGTCGGACGCGAACCTTTGCACAAACAAAAATTCGGCAACTTTTTTGTTTTGTTGGCGTTTTCAGCAACTTTTTATTTTCCCGTCGCCTGTCGGTAAAGATAATAATAATAATAATAATACGGTTATTCAAATTCAAATTCAAACAGAAAATTACATTAAAAATGGACAATAATGTTGACTAAACAAGAAGAAAAGAAAAACAAAACAATATACTACAAGTAATTCTAAATTGTATCTTCCGATACTAAGTACCAGATAACTAGTAAGTGTATTAGGTAGCATATTTCTTATCTTTCGTAATTCAAATTAATTAATTCATTACACTTATCTCTATTTTCCAAAATCCATGTATTAGCCAGCTTCCTGAATTTATGAAATTTTGTAGTATTTTGTATATTTAATGGCAAAGTATTATATATTCTAGGTGCAAAATATTCCCCAGAGCGCTGTGATGTAGTTTTTGAAAGAATGCTGTATTGAAAGTCTCTTCTAGTGAAATATGTCTTTACTCTTTGCTTTAGCGTGATTTTACCCTTTTGAATATTTTTTATTAATTCCAAGCAATAAAGCTGGCGAATATCTAGGATTTTGGTCTCCTGGAAAAGCAAGTCCGAGGGGTAGGTTCTTCGTTTACCATAAATTAGCTTCAGAAACCATTTCTGCGTATTACTCAAAGCCTTTAAGTGACAGTCAGCAACTCGACCCCAACCTAAAATCCCATACGAAAGATGGGATTGTAGCAGGGAGAGGTAAAGCATTCTGAGCTGATCTTTCTCTAAAAATTCTCTAAGATACCGAAATTTAGGCAACAGTCCACGTATTTTATTTAAAACGTTCTTAATTTGTAAATCCCATTTCATGTGCCTGTCGAAAATTATTCCCAAGTATTTAATAGAGGATGATTCTGGAATTTCCTCATTGTCATTGATTTTTAAAGGTCCAAAGTTAGGCAAATGGTTCTGATAAATGGCAAAGGGTAGATATTTTGTTTTGTCATAATTTAGGGTAAGTTTGTTTATTTGAAACCAACATTTTATGGTTTAAAAATCTTGTTCGGTAAAGATCAAAGTGTTGATGTTTTCTTTTCGTTTTGGGCAACTTTGTTGGTCTAGTCTGTACGCAAATAAAACAGAAACAAATATCGTGGTTCAGTTTGTGTAGTTTCTGTGTGAGCTTTATCGAGAAGCTAGATTGTTATGGGACGCCAGACACCCTGATTATAAAAATCGTTATAAAAAGGCAGACGTCTTGAAGGAAATAGGAATGTTGTGTGATACTTCTTCAGAGGAAGTGGACAGAAGAATAAAAAACATCAATAGCCAGTTCACTAATTGTTTTCCTATATGTGACAGCAGTTAACAATTTGTTCGTGTTTTTGAAAACTTGCAGTTTTGTTGTGTTGGTTTGATGTGGACCCGGGATAGGTTTACACCACAGTATACTAATTATTTATAGTAAGGAAAGCACCCCGGTCTTGTCGTAATACTGTTATACATACCCCCTGTATACATTAGTTCTGAATACAAAGTTCGAGAGGCGCTTATTACAGACCGTCACCCCTGGTATAAAAATATTATGTACAGACTTCTGTGCTGTCGCCATGGACATTAACCGCTACTCTCGGTATATGTTTTTGATTATGACTGACATTGGCAAAACAGATAAAAATATGACGTAAATGTAATTCGGTATTTTTCATTTGTGGTTGTAGTTTTTCGTGATTTTTCGACTTTTTACCTTCTTTAAAAAGTGTTGTTTGCTAAATTGTGGCCCATCGGTAATTAAGAAATTTAAAAGAAAACAATTTTGTGTTCGTGGGTGCGAAGACTATGTTAGCAAGCGCTATTCCCAAACGGAACCTAAAAAAAATACTTCGGAAAAAAAACTAACTTTGACGAAAGACGAAATTCACAAATATATAGTGTGTGATGGACACGTTGAACCTGGACGGAGTTTTAAATGTTTAGTTTTAAATGTTAATATTTGGAAAAACATAGATTATTTCACTATACTTATATACAAGGTCCGGCAGAATGATCTCCCACAATAAAAACGCCATTGTAAATGCTATTTATATTTCATTTTTTTCGGTACACAGTCGAAGCTGATTTCTGAAAGTTTCACTCGTGCAGTAACTCTAAAGCGATATTCCTGTAATTTCTTGGTGTATTGCTGCTTTCAATTCGTCAATGGTTCGGGAATAGTGTTCAGATATTCCCAAAGTATCTGGAACTAAAATATGTCTACCAAGTGCGAAGTGAGTACGAAAAGTTCTTTGTGTCGTAATCACAGAATCGTTACCTCTTTTTGCTTAATGTCTCGATAACGAAGGCATCGTAATGACGTGGCAAGGTAATGACAAGCCGCGAGCTACCAACTAACTACGCTAAGCTTCCCCTCTCTTCAGTGATTCAGGCACAGTGGCAGTGCAAAATGTGGGAGATCATTATGCCGGATCCTGTTTAATTAAATGAATAACTGGCAATATTCACTTTACTTTATAAGGCTTACGTTACATTTTTTTATTTTTTATGAAAAAACAATTAAAAAAGTTTCCGTTTATAGAAACCTATATTTGCAACATTATTATGTATAAAGCATTGTAAAAGTATACATTATTAATTTAAGTTAATGTAGAATGTGTAAATATTTTCTATGCAATAATAAAAAGGAAATTACTGTAGAATAATCGTCAAAAAGCCTTTTTTTAACTAGAAAATTAGCCTCTCATGGAAATTTATGTACCTAAATGAATGGGAAACAAACTTTTAAACCTTATAGATTGAATAAAAATTTAACTTTCCTTTTTTTTATTGCTAGTAGTCATTAATTTAAACATTCTTTGATTAAGCTTAATCAATCTTATTGATTGGTGTTTATAGAGTCTTTTTAAGCAAATGGAGCTTTGACACAAAATAACTCATTCTTATCAGCGCGCATCGTTTAAATTTAAATCTATGTAATTGACGAGTAGAATGAGTTTTTTAGTGTTAAAATTTAATTTGATAAAAACTGTTCAAAACACTATATTAAAAGATGTAGCTTGATTGGAGAACGATTTCATTGATGGCTACGAGCATCCGGTATACAATAATTTGAAAAGCCATCCTGTAGCTTAGAGACAAACTGCGCAAGCGTTATATTGTTTCAAATCCTCCTGTAAATGTTTAGTACGGTGCACAAAGTTGGAGAGGCGCTGATTCGTGCACGACACCCCGGTATACTGGGCCGACTTAGTAATACAACTCCCACTGTGTAAGTGTCTGGTCTATCTCTGTCATTCGTCTATGGTTTGCACCAAATTGATAGATCAATTTTATAGTTCCGAGCAAAATTCTTTCCATAAAAAAATTTCATATAAAATTTCTCTGACAACCCCAAAAACTTTTTTTTATTAATTTTGACCTTTATCCTAATATGGTCAACGCACTGTGCGATAATAACTCGGCAGCGCGGCGTCCCAGCGACGGGCAAACCAATGTTCACTTTGAAAAGAAAATATGAGGGAAAATTACTTCTGTGGCTTGAACCTGTGATTTTATTTTTTGTGTACCTACTATGTATATGCATTTCCTCGCTTTTAGTAAGTTCTATTTTAACATTGGGAAATTGTGAAAGTTGTCACGAAAGTATATTTAATGAGACACATGGTCGCTACTACACAATAATGATTTTAGCATAAGAAAATAGAGAGTTATCGCAATAAAGCCAGGCAGTAATAGTGTCGGTCACTATTCTGACAGTTTCGCATTATAAGAACAGCTGTCTTCTTTCGAAATTAGGCTTTTGTGTATTATAAGAGCCGAAACTAATAGTGCCGCCATTATTAATGGAAAATAAATGACTGTATTTATAAATTTGACTTTAGTATGTGAATTTTGAAGGATCAACTGTCAGTTTTTAGTGAAAAACTGTCAAAATAGTGCCCGGCACTATTACTGCCTGGCCTTATTGCCAAAAGTCAAGTAAAAAATTTTAAAGAATTTCGTAAGATATTTGGAGCAGTACAAACCGAAGATTCATTGAGATTCATTAAAAGTGGAAGATCAGCTTGGTTGGGACATGTACAGATAATTTATGAGACAAGAACATCTAGAAAAATAATGAACTGAAGATCTGCCGGAAGAGTAAGAGGCAGGCCATGAAAAAGTGGAAAGACGATGTCGAAGATGACTCAGATAAGCCAGTGGTTTTTTATTATCAATTTAACCCATCATACATTGTAAAATAGAATTTTGTTTTGGAACTCGTAATCTAGAATCGATAAATAGTTTATTAATTAACTAATTGATAATCCAAAATTATCGAAGGATCAAAGCTGACGTGTGGTTTGATTGCAAAGATTGAAACTTCGTTAATAATGTTAGAAAATGAGAAAACGGGAAAATAAATTTCTCGAGGGCCGATTCATTTTGAAACATTATTGCCATTTTGGTTTGATTGACGTTAATCTGGACCGTTCTGATTCAAAATCAGAATGAAAAAAAGCTTTATTATTTTTATTGACAAAGCATAAGTTGGTTGTTGGATTGTACCTCTTCGGATTCGTTTGTATTTTGAAATAGTCCCGAAATAACTAAAAAACATCACTTAGCGGGTTGAAAATTATTAGTAAAATGAAAAAAATCGGATTTTGAGAACTACCGCACCGATTTTACTAATTTGTACCTCGGTGTACGGGAGAAAATTAGTGCTTTTCTATAAATTAAAATAAAAACTAAAACATTTTCAAAAAATAAGAATAAACACGCCATTTTGAAGAATCAAGTATGATTCTGTCCGCCATCCTAAACTTTAAGATGGCGATAAATTTGGATCATGATCTGAATTCTTACCAGGATGGTTTTTATTTCATTAAAATCGGTTCAGTAGTAATGAATTTTTAAGGAAATAAATGCAGACATGATTGGCAAGGCAATCGTATAATATGCAAAACAATGGTTGAAACAAAAATATGTTTTTTTAGAACCACTGAACCGAATTTGCTGATTTGTATCTTGTTGTGCGTGGCAAGAACGCAGCTTTTTTACTGATTTAAAAAATAATTAAAACATGTTTGCAACACAAGAATGAACGAGTATCTTTGAAGAGTACAATTGAATTTCGTCCTCCATCTTGGATTTTGAGATGGCGGCCAAAATAATATATTTTGTCAAAACTTTGATTAATTTTCTGCCAAGCGCAGTTTGTCCCATTAAAATCGATGGTATAGTTCAAAAGTTATATTAAAAAAAACTGTCCGGTTTTTTTTGGCCCACCCGGTAAATGATTTAACCCTGTCGCGCCAATGGGTTATATTTGTCCCGATAAAAAATCTTATTTAAAAATACCACTTTTTTTGTTCCAGAAAAAAAATAGGCGGCACTAAGAATAATACGAAAATAAATAAAAATATTGGAAAATAATCGCATTGCTTATTCAAATAGTCCCTTTTACGAATCCCGAATGCGCATGTGTTAATAAAACCAAGAGTTATAAATTGGTAAAAAAAAATTTTAAGTTACAAGCTTTTATAAATTGCACTAAAAATTAAAAAATAATTTTCTAACATTCTAATATTATCATAATAATAAAAGCGATGGCCGACTGATGGAAATCTTGACGATGTTAGCACGATAAGATATCTGTATCAATTAAATATCACTATTTGCAAGAATCAATCTAGCAGAAAAATGCAGAGGTACTAAACCCACCCAACCTGACCTAGGATACCCCAGCAGTTCTCTGACAGGTATAGCAATGGCATAACATTGCGGCACATCAAACATATCTTTGATGACCTGCTATGTTGAATATTCTTTAAGTGTTTAGATCACAACTTTAGATTAACTTATGCTTTGATTTGCGGCCATCGCTTTTATTATTATAATAATATTGGAATGTTAGAAAATTATTTTTTAATTTTTAGTGCATTTTATAAAAGCTTGTGACTTAAAAAAAAATTTTTACCAATTTATTTTCTACTTTTTAGTCTCAGCTATCTACTCTATTAAATAAAAATATTTATTCAATAACAGAGCAGAAAAGTTTATTCGAAATTATAATGAAATCGCTGATCGTGAGTTGTTTGGAAACTCATTTTTCTATTGGGGGAAGGAGAGGGTGGGGGTAGAGGTAGAAATATATTTTTTGTTTAAGCTGTATTGTCATCGGACCTTTATGCATATACCAAATTTTATAAAAATCATTTGAAGTGAAGTGTGTCAAAAACGCATTTTTTATGGAATGGGGTGGGGGGTAGGGGTGGGAGGACATTTTTTCATTATTGTTGTATTGTCATCGGACCACTATATGCATACCAAATTTCATTCCAATCGGATAATGGGAAGTGTGTCAAAAACGCATTTTTCTATAGATGGGGTGGGGGTAGGAGTGGTAGGATTTTTTTTTCAATGTTGTTTTGTCATCGGACCACTATATGTATACCAAATTTCATCCAAATCGGATAATGGGAAGTGTGTCAAAAACTCATTTTTCTATGAAAAGGGGTGGGGATAGGGGTGGGAGGATATTTTTTTCTTAATATTGTATTGTCATCGGATCACTATATGTATACCAAATTTCATCCAAATCGGATAACGGGATGTGTGTCAAAAACAAACTTTTCTATGGAAGGGGGAGGGGGTAGGGGTGGGAGGATATTTTTTCTTATTGTTGTATATACCAAATTTTATCCAAATCGGATAACGGGAAGTATGTCAAAAACACATTTTTCCATAGAAGGGGTGGGAGGATATTTCTTAATGTTGTATTGTCATGGGATCACTATGTGTGTACCAAATTTCATCCAAATCGGATAATGGGAAGTGTGTCAAAAACTCATTTTTCTATGAAAAGGGGTGGGGGTAGGGGTGGGAGGATATTTTTTTCTTAATATTGTATTGTCATCGGATCACTATATGTATACCAAATTTCATCCAAATCGGATAACGGGATGTGTGTCAAAAACAAATTTTTCCATGGAAGGGGGTGGGGGTAGGGGTGGGAGGATATTTTTTTCTTATTGTTGTATTATCATCGGACCACTATGTGTGTACCAAATTTCACGCAAATCGGATAATGGGAAGTGTGTCAAAAACGCTTCACAAGATTTGATAGTTAGTTAGACAGAACATCTGAAGTTAAATAAAAGCTTGTAATAAAAGGCATTATTTCGGCTCCTAAAGTTAAAATTATTGGCATTTTTGTAAAGCCAAGTAGATACCAGACACTATAGGGATTAAAGTGATCCGTTAAGCCCCGCGCGCCCGCTGTGCTTTCCAGATGATAAATCTTTGAAATGTAGCCCACGTTTCCGACCTGCAAGCGATCAATATTTAAATTCGGTAAATATCGAGAAGATTTGTTGCGGCTAGATATTTCTATCTATCAGTAGCGTAACAAGGCGAGTTGAAGCTTTTGAGGATTAAAAGCCCTTAATGCATGGTTATACCGTTTGAACAGGTTCACATCTAGGGGTATAAATTTCCATAAGAGGATAAAAAACAGATAGAGTATAGCATTTATTAAAAAGAGACCGCGATACGCCTGAGTCCTGCAGAAAGCTTTGCAGAGTTGTCAAAGGTAACCTTGATAAATTGCTACAGGCGCACGCGGTCGCACTCATCAAGGGGCAGACAATCTGGAACATTTTTTTAGGGCGAGAATTATTACTTGGCTTGTCACGATACAAGAAGTGGACTTTTTGTTTGAAACTCGTAGACAATGATTGTGTAGAAATAAAATTTCGGACTTCCATTGTCTTTATTTATTTTAAAACACGACGTTTCGGTTAGTAAGTATCTCTAACCGTTATCAAGTGTAAACTAAACAATCTAGTCTTTAGGCTACTACTTATACTACTTGGTGTGCAGTCAGGTGTGACGGCCCGCCCCTTTTTTAATCCTAAGACGCCTGTTTTCCTTAAGGAGTGGTTTCCATATGTTTGGTATGTCCGTGCTTGGTTGACTGAAAACTTCTTTATTCTGCATTATAAATGCAGCTTCAATAAACTTTCGTTTTCGCCAATGCGACTCCTTATGTAAAACTTTAGCTTCTGACCACTGAATCCTGTGATCATTTGATCATGCATGATCTGCTAAACCGGATTTTTCAATATCCCCTAATTGGGTACTTTTTAGATGTTCATTTACTCTAACCTGAAGAGGGCGTTTCGTTTCACCTACATATGATTTACCACACTCACACGGGATTTGGTAAATACATTCCTTATTATTTGAGGGATTGTCTGGTTTTGTTTTAGTTACAAAACTTCTTATCGTATTTCCCGAAGAAAATACTGTTTTTATATTATAGTGTTTAGCTATTCGTCTTATATTTTCTGAAATCCCTTGAACATATGGAATGTTAATAACACCTAACGGATTATTATTTTGAGAATTTGGTACATTTAGTTTGTTTTTAATTTTAAATATCGTTGAGTTTATTAATTTCTCGGAATAACCATTCTGTTGTCCTTTTTAATGTTTTTAATTTCTGTGGTTAATTCTTCAATATTACTACAAATATTTATGGCTCTTAAATACAAACTTCTTATAACTCCTTGTTTTGTAGCAACAGAATGATTAGATGTAAAATTTAGGTACTGTCCCGTGTGTGTAGGTTTCCTATATACAGTGGTTTGAATGTTTCTGTCTGATCGTTTGACAAGAACATCCAAAAAAGAAGTGGACTCTTAAAAGACTGACTAAAAGAAAAACTAAAGAAAGACTATTAAAAACCTGAATATTTTATTTTTAAAATTATATTAAATGTATGTTATTTAGTTCCTGAAACACATAGATCCGATAATAAAATGAATTGTCTGTCTCAATACACGATAACTCAAGAACACCTCAAACGATTTTAACCCAATATGATCAAGTTTTATGTCGGCATTAGATTTTGGTTAAAAAAAAAGAGTTAGTTAAAAGTATTATTTAACCAATTTTACTTTAAACAATCAACTTTACTATCAACTTTTCTTGTTGTAGCGGTTTTTTTTGAATGTTTCTTTTGTATTTAAAACATTTTTGTCTGTGGCGCATGTCACCTGCGAGCACTTTAAGTAACATTATTTCAATATTAACAAACGTGGAATTTCGTACCCGTGAATTTAAAAATCAAACAAGTTTCGTGGCTAATCGGGCAAAAAGGAGTTTTTTTGTTTCCCTTATATTTTTCCGTGGGTAGCCTGACAGCTTAACCTCACGGGGGTCCAAGATCTAATGGACACCTAATAAGTGTTGACAGTTAACCGTTTCGTCCTTATGGGACTCCTCAGAACACTGCTGGTCAATGTGACAAATCTTGCGAAGTTAATCAGACGGTTTTGTCTCTAATTTAATGTAATTAGTAAGCGAACTATAGCAAGAGGCGCCATCTACCGAGATACGAGAGAAACAAAAAACTTAAAGCAGGCGAAAACACTGCTATACAATATCGATCAATGAAAAGATCGAATGCAAATAAAAGAAAACAACTATAGTCCGTGACCTACGACAGCTCTTTGTCTTTCAGGTCGGATCAACACAGATTGCATTTTTACCCGTCTTCAAGACAGTGAGCGTCAATCAACGGAATTTTTACGCCAAATAATACTAACAAACGTTCGTTTGTTCATTCGTTTGATAGTATTATTTGGCTTAAAAATTCCGTTGATTGACGCTCACTGTCTTGAAGACGGGTAAAAATGCAATCTGTGTTGATCCGACCTGAAAGACAAAGAGCTGTCGTAGGTCACGGACTATAGTTGTTTTCTTTTATTTGCATTCGATCTTTTCAATGATCGATATTGTATAGCAGTGTTTTCGCCTGCTTTTAGTTTTTTGTTTCTCTCGTATCTCGGTAGATGGCGCCTCTTGCTATAGTTCGCTTACTAATTACATTAAATTAGAGACAAAACCGTCTGATTAACTTCGCAAGATTTGTCACATTGACCAGCAGTGTTCTGAGGAGTCCCATAAGGACGAAACGGTTAACTGTCAACACTTATTAGGTGTCCATTAGATCTTGGACCCCCGTGAGGTTAAGCTTTCAGGCTACCCACGGAAAAATATAAGGGAAACAAAAAAACTCCTTTTTGCCCAATTAGCCACGAAACTTGTTTGATTATTTCAATATTTTCTGAAAATTTTCGTTTTTTTTTTTTAAAGGCATTACTACTCATAATTATAATATTTGTCTTAAAAAAGTACTAAATGAGCTCCGCAGAACTACTTTTGAGGCTCAATACCATCTCTGCCGCCCCCCTAAGGTCTCGACCACCCTCCCGCGTCCTATAACCACACTGCGTTCACTGTGGTCTACCATTACCTTTGTTAGGGTTAGACTAAAAACGCATTAAAAAAAACCTAAAATTAAATAATATTTAGCTTACCAATTGATTGGTAAACTGTAGTGTAAAAAAAATTGACTTTACCGAATGTGAAACAAAATCAATAACAAGAATAATAACATTTTAAAATTCTGTTTGTTTGTAAAAGTAAGTGAATTATTTACATTTAGGAACAAGCAGAATTTCAAGGTATTATTCTGGTTGTTTATCACCCCATTTGATGAATGCACTTACATAAAACTGAAAAGTTGACCTTTCGCGAACCAAGTAGCGGACTATACTGATATTTTCGCTAAACTGGCAACGTTGGTTTGTTCTCCCATACAATCCTTATGGCGCATACAAAAATCCTACCCCTAGATAGAAGGCTGACCACGCGATAAATGTATCAAATTAATTTAAATAACAACAGCGTCTCTGCAAATTACACAGCGAATGCCTATCACCAATGATTACACAACCCGTAGATATGCAACCCAACAAACTTAATAACAGCAGCGGACAGTTGGCGCCGTTTATTCATGTAGTTCCGCAGCACACGAGAAAGACCGGCCCGGGCGCGGAAATATCACGTGACCGTAGGAGGCTCACAAAAAACGCCTCATGGCCCGCTGTCATTATAAAACATGTGTGTTTTCAGTTTTGGTATGTTTGTTTACGTCGATTTTTTTTTAATTCGGGCACGAATTTTATGTGAATTTTATCAAAGCTATTAAAATGACGCAGCCCACGAAAAAGACTGTAGTGGGCTGCGTTAAAATAATTCATGGCTAATGAGTAAATTATAAAGAAAATACCTATAAGATAAACAATGCCGCGAACGTGTAATTAGTGTTGTTCCTTGTCGGTCCAACTATAAAACTGAAACCTAATATGTTGCAAACGGGAAAAAAGTGGTAAAAGATAAGATCTTGGATAAGATTGATCAAGTAATAGACATCCTTAGTGACATTTTCGAGAGTGAGAGTGAAAGATGTGTTCAGTTGTCATTTCTTATTGAACAATTAGGTCTCTTGAAAAGGTAACCGGAGAATCGAAGATATGGTGGATACACTTTAATGTTGGCTTTATCTTTGTTTATCCAGTCATCCAGTGCATACACGTCAATTTACAATTCTAAGGTAATATGTTTTCCGCACCCTCGCAATATTAAAAAACTGATTTGTAAAATATTATTAACAGATAGTAATCACTCTGGTAGTGTGAAATATTTAATTCAGTTCATTGAATGTGAAAACCATCTCACTTATTCACAAAATCACTTGTTTCTTTTTAATAATATATGGTGAAATGTTTTATATTGAAAATTTTTCTTCAGATAACTCTAGCGAGTGTTTTTGTGGAGAAAAACTATTGTCAAAGCTTGAAAAAATTAGTTTAAGAGCATGTAAAGTTTTTTAAAATAATTTTATTAAAAAGCACAATGATTTAGTGTCTGCTAATAAATCTTGTTTTGCAACAACTTCTTACTTTGCGATGTGCTAGAGACTTGAAATTTGGTAAGCGTAAGTTAAATAGTGTTCTGGTGTTCAAAAAGTAAAATGGCAGATTTAAAATGGCACACTAAAAAAATAAAAATGGCGAATTTAAACTGGCGGATATTTTCATTAAATTTGAAAATTTAGGATGTTTAAGGTCGCTAATTATGATTTTTAACTCAAACTTAAAAAAATCAACATGGCTTATCCAAAATCGCCTATGTTCCCATTTATGAGATTTTTTTAAAAGTTAAACAGCTTTATTTTAAATGATCAGCTAAATAAGAAATAGAAAATATTTAGGATAATAACCCAACTTTTACTGGATCACAATAAAATAATAAGGTTTAAAAAAAATGTTACCTATTTTTTATAGGTTTCTTAGTTTATGTATTTTACTGTTAGACGTGGGGTTTTGAAAGAAAAAAAATTTTGATTTATTTTAAATTGGTTTCGGAAAAATAAAACTGCCACTGTGTTCTGAAATGCATCATAATAAATTTAAGTAAATAAAAGGTTGGTAAATTTAATACCAACATTTCTCAAAAAGAAAGAAACATTGTATTTATATGACAAACAGTTTAAATATTGTGCCAATTGATGGGCACCTAAGTTTTTTTGTCAATCCTCTAAAAAGTGTAGACTCAATCAGTGGCTGGTGACGTTATAAATTTGGGGGGGGGGGGAGGGCAGAAATTTATATTGCATGGAAAAGGAGATAAAAAAAACTTACCTAAACAATTTTTTTTAGCATTTTATAAAGAAGCAGCTATTTGGTGTAGTTTTTAGTTTATTTGGTTATAGATAAAGTCTATTCGCCCTTCTTTTAGGGATTCGCACCAGTTTCAGACTCATCATGGACCCGTAGCGCAACCTCAAAAATAGAACAGTCTATTAACCTACTAAGTATATGTCTATTTTTTGCCAGAATTTTATTATGTTCGGTAAGGTTTTGCCTATGGGCACTATTCAATTGACACCTAATATCAGTCTTGCCTTGCATAGAAAATTCTATGTGATTATTTACTTACTTTGTGTCACTTTTCACTAAAGTGCTTGATATCACACATTCTCTTTGCCACCCACGCAGGATCACTTCGTGGATTGTTCAAAATAAGACAAATAAAACAAAAAAAAGCATTTCGTTTTTCACAACTGCACAACTAGTTTTTAGCATCCTATAATTTTTTATAACTTGCAAAATTTTCGTTAATTTTTAGATTTTTAGGTCCGGTCTATGTGGCCCTAAAGATTTTATTTGTAATCGAAGTTCATGTGTCAACGTATTTAAATTTGCACAGTTAATTATATAATCGATGGTATTTATTTCCAATTTGGAAAACAAACAATAAACAAGTGACCGGCAAGGCTGTTAATTACTGACCTACCCCAAATCAAAACAAACTCATACGCCTTCAAGGATAGAACCGGCAGCACGTAGAAAGGGCAACGAACGTTTTCGCACGGTGAATATGACCGACGTCAACTAAAACAAACATTTCTCCCGACCCCGCGCGAGAACAGCCACCCATACACCACTGAAAAACGGGTGAAATTGAAATCTTGTCCCGCGCGGTGCTGCCGGCTTGTAATTATTTACGCTAAAAAAGTTTACCCAATTAATCGCCTTTTGTTAACCACAGACTAAAAAAAAGAACTAGTTTTTTTTTAAATAAATCAATTTAAATCAATTAAAAATACTGTTTGTTGTCTAGTTTTGGAAGCTCACTGCTCTCCATGTAAGAGTAGGGTGATACTTATAATTTCAAAGTCGTAAGTAAGTCGGGGTAATATTTTTAAAAGTATGAAAAATCGGTGTTTTGGTACCCATTGTATATTTTTGTAATGTATCACTTTAAACAAACTTACCCTAAATTATGACAAAACAAAATATCTACCCTTTGCCATTTATCAGAACCATTTGCCTATCTTTAGACCTTTAAAAATCAATGACAATGAGGAAATTCCAGAATCATCATCATTATAATTTTCGACAGGCACATGAAATGGGATTTACAAATTAAGAACGTTTTAAATAAAATACGTGGACTGTTGCCTAAATTTCGGTATCTTAAAGAATTTTTAGAAAAAGACCAGCTCAGAATGCTTTATCTCTCCCTGGTACAGTCCCATCTTTCGTATGGGATTTTAGGTTGGGGTGGAGTTGCTGACTGTCACTTAAAGGCTTTGAGTAATTCGCAGAAATGGTTTCTGAAGCTAGTTTATGGTAAACGAAGAACCTACCCCACGGACTTGCTTTTCCAGGAGACAAAAATCCTAGATATTCGCCAGCTTTATTGCTTGGAATTATTAAAAAATTTTCAAAAGGGTAAAATCATACTAAAGCAAAGAGTAAAGACATATTTCACAAGAAGAGACAATAACTTTCAATACAGCGTTCTTTCAAAAACTACATCACAGCGCTCTGTGGAATATTTTGCACCTAGAATATATAATACTTTACCATTAAATATACAAAATACTACAAAATTTCATAAATTCAGGAAGCTGGCTAATACATGGATTTTGGAAAATAGAGATAAGTGTAATGAATTAATTAATTTGAATTACGTAAGATGAGAAATATCCTACCTAATACACTTACTAGTTTTAGTATGGGAAGATACAATTTAGAATTACTTGAGGTATATTGTTTTGTTTTTTTTTCTTCTATTTTAGCATGATTATGCTTTTATGACTTTTTTACGTTTATTGTCCGTTTTTAATGTAATTTTCTGTTTGAATTTGAATTTGAATTAACGTATTATTATTATTATTATTATTATTAAAATACAATGGTTATTCCTTTGTAAATTATTGTTTTTAGTTTTTTTTATTTTATATAAAATGTCAGTTATACCTAAAATAAATGGCATTGTCTTTCAACAGATAAAGAAAAAATACCCCAAATCAAAACTTTTTTATTAAGATATAAATTTCGGACAAAAATGGATGGAAGTAAAAACCCCAAAGCGGAATCCGTTGGGAATGTAAGTTAACTTTTTTTAATAACAAAATGGAGAAAATAAAACCTTTTATAAAAAAATTCCTTGACGAAAATAGGGTCAATTTTGTATACCTACATTCTTTGCTATCATAAAGTACCTAATAGATATTACCGTTTTTATAAGGATTTCAGATAGTGTAGTAGGCTCTTCTTTCTGATTTCAAAAACATCTACAACTTATTATCCAAAAACCGTCCAAAAAATCCCAAAGCGCGCAATACAGTACGAGGACTGTTTTAAAATGGTTTTGGTTAGATGGAACGACCAAATAACTGTTTAAAAACCGAACGCTGTTGAGGTAGTGATCGATTTACTTCAGGCATGTGATCATAAGCGAGAGAGTTAAATTCAAAATCACGTGACTAAAAGAAGGTTAGGTCAGGTAGGTTTGTCATCTCACGTAAAGATAGATCGAAGGCAACGTATGAATTCGAGAGCACGAAATTAAAGTTGCACACAGAAAGGATTACATAATTACATAGGATTATCATAATATATTTTTAATTTTAGTTCTTTAAAATGCCGATAAAATTACATTAATTTAATTTCTATTCACAAACTATAAACCACTACAGACTGCCTAATAAACTAGTATACCAAAAATTAAAACGAACTTGCATTAGCACATATTTTTAGACGAAACTTGTGAACAAATATTTATTTTTTCTAATATCCCAAGTTTTATGTGAAATTTATATATTTATTTATTTGATTTTGTAATTTGATTTTTACAAAATATTTGTGAAATTACGTACATATTATAGAAAGCCTTAATATTCACAAAGTTTATGTAATTTTATTTATTTTTAGGAAATAGAGATCGTGATACTTCTAAGAAGTTACGAAAATCACCTTTTGTAGCTTGTACTTTGGTAGGTATACATAGTTAAAAACCTTAATGTCGATGCCTTAAAGCGAAGTCGTTTCTTCTTCCGCCAAATCTGGTGTGAAATTTCACATCTGGTGTTATCCCTCTCCTTTGAACTTTTAGTTCACAGGTCACCGGGATTTGCTGCGATCAGGGTAAACCCTTATGTTTCTATTCCTATCCAATCACCTGCTAAATTAGTTTTTCTTTTTCTAAGCAGGCTACCCTATGGTCAGTATAGCTTTTTTTCATGTGGTATACCTAAACGATCGGCAGTCCCGTAGTAATAAAAATTAAGAGGCTCTTGTGCAAAAAAAGGTTGCACAATTTTTTTTTGGAAACTTAAAAAATATTTGTATATTTACATGGCTTACCCGGGCATTTTGTCATATGTTAAAATTGGTTGTGAAGCTCAATTTATTTTGACAAAAATTTTAATTTTTTTGGGTAATTCACTGTTTTTTGAATTTTCTCAGGCAAATGTAAATTTAGTGTAATTTTATACAATTTTTCCATTGCAACATATGATAAACACAGACAAAGAAAAGAGAGAGAGCAATCATTTCTAATGCGCCTGTCTTCAATCCTTGTATGTCAGAGGAGTCCGAAACCAGTTTAAGTGGCTTGATGGAACGGAACAGTGACTGTCCGATAACAGTACAACGTCGACCTGAACGCAAAAAGGATTTTTCGTACCGTTTTATAACTGCGATGCTGGAACGAAACTAGAGTCGTACTCTAAAACTAAACGTATTGATATTGAGCTTTTCGACATCAAACCAGTCCTCATCGCAGCTCCGCAACATGAAAGTGGGCAGCATCAAATTAAATTAGAGTATAAATGGAACTTTTTAGTTATTAAATTTTCAAGCTTTTCTGCCCCAGTCCTACGAAAACTGAACTGTCACTTATGATGGACTTTTTTTCACATTTTTCTGTATCTGCTTTGGCCTTTTCCTGCTTTTTTACCACAAGGACTACGGGTCGAAACCGTAGGATTAACATTTTAATGTGGCCATCGTGTAATGGCCGTCTGCATAAACCGCAGAAAAATAGAACCCCATAATGTCGAAATATCGACAGGGACGGAGAAAATCTCCCCCAAACCCCCAAAAACCTGTGTTTTTTTCAGTTTTATTCAATTTTCGCGAAAGTTCACCTTTTTATCGAAAATTGCAGACAACAGTTTTTTGTGGAGAATAAAATTTCCTTTTCAACAATGTATTGGTTCCGAAGGTTAGAAGAAGCAAGTAGCTCTTTTTAGTTGATCTTCAGTGGCGTCCGTAAATTGGGATTATTTAGAAAAAAACATGTTTATCATAGGTATAAAATTTTCTCAAAAACTACACCTCTTGGGAAAAAATATGTAGTACACTTTATTATAGACAATAAAAATTTTTGTTTAAACGCTGCAATATAATGTTGGGATTATGTCACATATAAGTCTCCAGGGACGTACTTATATAAATAAAATTTTGGAAATAACCAAAATTTTTGTTATATGTTTTATCTATTTTTAAAAGAAAATTAAGCTTCTTAGAAAAAAATTGATTAACTTATTCTATACTACTTGGTTTTTAAGAAAATTTGACAAATTTAATTTTTTTGGTAATTTTTGAAAGTGACCTCAATGTACGGACGCCTCTGAAAAGTTAGCCATATTTTCTATCACATTTTGTGATACAACACAAAAGTAGATAACTAATTGATTAGTTTGGTGATTTAAAATAACTACTTAAAAAAATTAAAAAAAATAATTACGGACAGCACTGGAGCGGCAACTAGGTAGGGAATAACTTCCACTTTGTTATACAGCGTTTGAAAGGAAATTTTATTGTCTACGACAAAGTATAGAACACATTTTTGATAGAAATATATATATATATATACAGTCGAACCTCTCTAACTCGAACCTCTATAACTCGAACCCCTCTATAACTCGAACCTTTTAAGCGGTCCCTGCAGTTTTTACATGTATTTTAACCTATGTAACTCGAGTTTCTATAACTCGAACTCTCCATAACTCGAACTGTTTTGGTTGTCCCTTCAGGTTCGAGTTATAGAGGTTCGACTGTATATATATATATATATATATATATATATATATATATATATATATATATATATATATATATATATATAATACCATATTAGTTTGGCTACAAAAACCTTCAAAGAGCCCCCAGACCCCCCAAAATCTGTAAGTTTCATATTTTTTGAAATTTTCTTAAAAACTAACTTCTAAGGAAAAAATATTATAAATATACTTTATTGTAGACAATAAAATTCCCTTTTCAACAAGATATAATTCAATGGGGTTAGACTGATTACGTACTCACCAGCGGCGTCCGTTAATTGAAGTAATTTAAAAAAGTTAAAAAATAACCCATGTTTTAGTTTTGTTTGTTTTTTTTAAAACCAACATCTACAGGAAGATATGTGTTATACTTTATTATAATCAATAAAATTTCCGTTAAAATGATGTATAAAATGGTCGGAGCGGTTTTATAATTAAAACTTCAGGAGCGTCCGTAAAATTAATCAATTTTAGATAAGACATTTTTGTCAAGTTTTATCTAATTTTTTCAGAAACTAAGCTTAACATGACAAAATATATTCTTTATTTTATTGTAGACAGTAAAATTCTCTTTTCAAAAATATAAAACTCGATGGAGTTTGAACTATAACAAACTCTCCAGCGACGTCCGTAAATGGGGGTGATTTAAAAAAATCATTAAAAAAAAAATGTTTTTTACAGGTTTTGTTCAATTTTCTTAAAAACCAAGCTTTTTATCAAAAAATGTATTCTATACTTTGCCGTAGACAATAAAATTTTCTTTCAAACGCTGTATAACAAAGTTGAAGTTTTTTCCTAGTTACCGCTCCAGTGGCGTTCATAACTTAAACTAATTAATTAAAATCACCTAACTAATCAACTTTTTACAGGTTTTATTCAATTTTTTTAAGAAGTAAGCTTTTTACGACAATATAAGTTATCTTATACTTTAGGGTGGATAATGAAATTTCCTGAAAAAAACTAACTGAACTTTATGGTTGCGAATAAATAAAAGGGACGCACAAAACACAAGACCATTTGCCGAATTAAACATCAGTCAATCACATCGCAATAAGCGATTCAAAAACAACATTTTTTATTGCAGTTTTTCCATATGGTAATCAAGTCAGGTGCACATAATCCATCAATCTACTTGATTTGCCATAAAAAAACTACTTAAAAATTGACCGTCACTAAAAGGATTAATCTGTTTTCAATATGTGATCCTGCCATGTTGCATGAGTATAAAAATTGAAATCTGGACGAAAAAAGTGTGGTTTTGTTTTCGTTGTCAAACCTTGTTTGTAATCAAGCAAAGTGTTCCGAGGGCGCCATTAAATAAGCGTTACATTGTTGTTTGCAGTATATTTCTAAAAAATAGTGAACCTAGACAAACAACGCATAATTAGAATTTTCATTATACAGTTCTTTTTTCTGCTTTTTTAACGGTCGGTCTCGCTTGGAAATAGTCACAGAACTAGGGTAACCGGGGGAAGGTGAACCACCTAAACATTTTATTTTATTTTTAACACATTATTAGACAAATCTTTTAAAAAATAAGTATCTAAATTGACAAACGTAAATTTTAGTAACCGTGAATTCAAAAATCAAACAAGTTTTCGTCGCTACTATTCTTAATGCAAGGCTGCTCTCATTAGGCCAGCTACCCGGGGTAATATAGATAGATAGATAGTTAGATAGATAGATAAGAAGGCAACTTTTGTTGTATGTTTTTTGTCGCACTAGAGTAATATATATATATATATATATATATATATATATATATATATATATATATATATATATATATATATATATATATGTTCTTTTCTGGTTAAAATGAGGAGGTACTGACGTCAGAGGGTAATAGTCTGAGAGATATTATTGACCCTGTGAATTGCCTTGAGCTCAGATGAATACTTTAAGGCCGGTTATTTACAGGGTCAATAATACCTCTCAGACTATTAGCCTCTGCATACAAAAGACAACCCACATAACTTTACATTGTCATATCAAGGTCAAAAAGACCACCAACACTGTTTGCGTCCACATACAAAAGACAAAGATCCACTCGCACCTGGACACACAAGACAAAGGCTCACATAACTTGTCACATCAGGGTAAAAAAAAACTACTCACGCTATTGGTCCATGCTCAAAATGACATTCGAAACTTTTCTAGGCCAAAAATACCACTCACACTATTGGCGTATGGTCAAAAACACTACCCACACTATTCGGCTATGGTCAAAAAGACCATCCACACTGTTCGCCTAGTATGATGACGTCATTACTACTCATTTTGGCCTAAAAGGAACATATACCTACTGCTCACTAGATCTTAAGGTACAATCTGGTGTCACTTATATACTTATTTTGAAATTTTTTATAATTATTCGCTTTTTTATGGGGTCCTTTTGTTTAGAGAGATATAATTATTAATATTACTACAGTACAAAGTGTTCTTTTTTCTGATTCCAGGTTTTATGGATTAAAGAAAACGACGTACGAACAAGGAGCGCTCGACCAACAATCAGGTAAAGGACAAAGTAGATATTTATATTCAGTAAAGTAAATAAGGTGACTATCCGCGAAAAAACCTCCCATTTACTGGGACACAAAGGCGACAAGGCCGACCGGAGTGTCCGACCAGAAGTACCTTTGATACGTCCCTAAAAGCCGACCAGAGTGGGAGCATACAGAACGAAATGCAACGAGAACTTGTATCCGCAATTTTAATCGGGACATACCAAGATTACGACCATTGTAGAAAAAAAATTAAAAATAACTTTTTTTCATTGTTACTCTCCCTGGTATGGTAACAATTTCTTTCCATAAACATGAGTTTTTTAAAAAGACCCCAGTATATGCTGGAATTTCTTTATATAATATGTTACCAAATGATTTTACACCTTTATCTTTGAATCAGTTTAAAAAAGTACTTAAGAAACATTTTACAAACTAAAAGAAGAATTTTACAAGAAGAAGAAATTAACAAAATCACATTTGGCGTAACAAAGCACTATTGTGTGCTATCAAAAGTATGGGTGTGAACGTTTCTGTGTTTTTTTTTGTAATTTGTGTATATATCTACTATTTGTTATACATATATACATATGACATGTTCTAGTGTAAGAACGCAATGTAATTTTATTTTACTATAGTACTCTTGTACCTATTTAAATACAATTACGGACTTGTTACATTCTATGGTTAATAGGTTAGTAACGAATAAATATTTTTATTTTTGACTACTATATGTCGATTTAGAACGTCTCTCTACACGTTGTCCGACGCCTATTTTCCACCTCCTTCAATCCTGACAATTATCTTCTGACAGGTTTTTTTGACTCATTGATCTTTGGATTGACTGTTGCCATTCTAGTTTAGGACGCCCCCTTTTTCTGCGCTCTATTGGTTGCCATTCTAGGACCTGCTTTGGTAATCTTTTGTCGTTCATCCGTTGTACATGGCCGTACCATATCAGATGTCTTTTAGTGATGTCATCCGTTATGCTTCCCTCGATTCCCATGTTTTCTTTTATGATCTCATTTCTTATGTGATCTGTTCTAGATATTATTGATCTTATTGCATCCATTTCGATACTTTCAATTTTTGTTTTGTATTTTTCTGTTCCGCGAAAAGTCTCTATTCCATACAACAGCGTACTTTTCACCATTGTTTCATATATGTTAAATTTTACATTCTTTTTTATCTCTCTGCTCCATAAAATACTGTTAAGACATCCAATAACCTTTTTTGCTTTAACTATACTTTTTTCCAGTTCTTTACAGTCTATTCCTGTCTTATCAAATGTGACACCCAAGTATACATAACTCATTGCATGGAGATATTGTTTGTCCATTGTCTGGTTCTAACTCACTGGATTCGTTTCCAATACATAAGTACTGTGTCTTGTCCACGTTCACTGTTAATCCCCACTTTTGGTATTCTTCCGTTAACTTTCTCATCATATACTCCATGTCTTCTTTATCATTAGCTACAACAAACTAGTGTGTATAAGTTGTTTTCCCATGCCATGCACTTTACGTTTCCAGTTTTTTAGAGCTACTACGATATATATTTTAAAAAGAGTTGTAGAGATACAACATTCCTGTCTTAAACCTTTCGTTACCAGGAATTCTTTTAAAAGTCGATTTCCAATTTTAATTTTAGAATTTGACCCTTTATCTGTCCATAATTCTTTTACTGGAACGGTATCATATGCTTTTTGTAGGTCCACAAAGGTAACATGAGTCTCTATATTTCTGGCGCTCGTTTTCTCAATTATTTAGAATTTTTAATCCTAAGACGCCTAAAGGGGGCGGGTCGTCACACCTGACTGCACACCAAGTAGTATAAGTAGCAGCCTAGAGACTAGATTCTTTAGTTTACACTTGATAACGGTTAGAGATACTTACTAACCGAAACGTCGTGTTTTTAAAATAAATAAAGACAATGGAAATCCTAAATTTTATTTCTACACAATCATTGTCTACGAGTTTCAAACAAAGGATTACGACCATTGTCAACAATTTACTGCTCGAAATTATAAGTGATACCATGACCGCATCCAGTAGCCAATACAAGTAAGCCGTTTAACATACAGTTTCATTGGGAAATTAAGACGGGAACCTCACTAGTCCAGTCGAGAATGTTGGTTTTGTAAATCGACGGATCCAAAACGGACAGTGGATCAGGAAGGAGTATATGGCCTAGCACCTAAAGTAAACTGGTTTGCATCTTTGGGGAAACAGACCACAGGTTCCAAGCTGAAATACATGCTATAGATATCTGTCAGGAAAATCTGAGAAGAAGATATCCTGGTAATTATATCATGATCTGAGATAGCCAAGCAAAGTTCTAGCATGCCAACAAATAATCTCAAACTCTGCTTAAAAGCCTTCCAACCCCGGCAAAACACAGCAAGGTTACCTTTGCGCGTGTACCAGACCAGGGAATGAACACGCAGATAGTCTAACAAAAAGAAAATCTAAACAACCATTTGGACATTTGTAGGTCCAGAGGCTTATTTGGAATTTGGAAGATGGGTGGATGAACAACATGAATTAAACCACTGATGCTTAACACCGAGACAAAATCGCAGCAAGATATTGGTGATGTCCCACTCAACATTACTCATCTCTGACCTCCTTAAACTAAATAGGAAACAAATCAGGCAGGTGATGATGGGAATCTACAGAGATAAGTTCACTTGCAGACCATGCCATGAAGTAGACGAATCAGCTGCTTACCCAGTGCCAAGGACTAAACTTCTGCAGAACCAGAAACCTCTTGGCGGAAGTACCCTGAGATTGCAGACTATCTGAAAACCCTAATAAAGGGGCAATGGTGCCTCGCAAGGTCTTTGAATATCCTAAAAAACACTTAGCAAGACATACAATAGGCCAAGTAGTTTTTCTGAGCCTTCATTGAATAAGACGTTAAGCTTTTGTCTAAATCGTTGTTCACCTGTTTTCACACGAAGAAATTTTGATGACTCGACATGCATGTTTCAAAGTGATCTTTTAACATTTCGGTCATCTAGGTATTCAGTAAGTAATTACTACTTTTTTAGAAAATTGATGAACTAATGAAAAAATAATACAAAGATGATCTATTGACTTGTATTCAAGTGATAGTGTTTTTTGTCTAATAATTGAGAAAAGGAGTAATTGAGAAAACGAGCGCCAGAAATATAGAGACTCATGTTACCTTTGTGGACCTACAAAAAGCATATGATACCGTTCCAGTAGAAGAATTATGGACAGACAAAGGGACAAAATCTAAAATTAAAATTGGAAATCGACTTTTAAAGGAATTCCTGGTAACGAAAGTTTTAAGACAGGGATATGTTGTATCTCTACAACTCTTTTTAAAATATATATCGTAGTAGCTCGAAAAAACTGGAAACGTAAAGTGCATGGCATGGGAAAACAACTTATTGACCGATTTACCATATACACACTAGTTTGTTGACGACCAAGTAATTGTAGCTAATGATAAAGAAGACATGGAGTATATGATGAGAAAGTTAACGGAAGAATACCAAAAGTGAGGATTAACAGTGAACGTGGACAAGACACAGTACTTATGTATTGGAAACAAATCCAGTGACAATGGATAAACAATATCTCGATGCAATGAGTTATGTATACTTGGGTGTCACATTTGATAAGACAGGAACAGACTGTAAAGAACTGGAAAAAAGTATAGTTAAAGCAAAAAAGGTTATTGGATGTCTTAACAGTATGTTATGGAGCAGAGAGATAAAAAAGAATGTAAAATTTATCATATATGAAACAATAGTGAAAAGTACGCTATTGTATGGAATAGAGACTTGTCGCGGAACAGAAAAATACAAAACAAAAATTGAAAGTATCGAAATGAATGCAATAAGAAGATCAATAATATCTAGAACAGATCACATAAGAAATGAGATCATAAAAGAAAAAAATTGGAATCGAGGGAAGCATAACGGATGACATCACTAAAAGACAACTGATATGGTACGGCCATGTACAACGGATGAACGACAAAAGATTACCAAAGCAGGTCCTAGAATGGCAACCAATAGAGCGCAAAAAAAAGGGGCGTCCCAAACTAGAATGGCAACAGTCAATCCAAAGATCAATGAGTCAAAAAAACCTGACAGAAGATATTTGTCAGGATCGAAGGAGGTGGAAAATAGGCGTCGGACAACGTAAAGAAACGTTCTAAATCGAAATATAGTAGTATGCATGATCAATACAAGGCCGTGGTTCGGAAGTCACATTAATCGGATGGTCACGTGTTGACTGCGTAGATGGCGCTCGCACAATAAAGACCCCTGTGCTCGACAAAGTCTATTAGCCAAAATAAAATCCTTCTTAAAAAAGAAAATTGCCTAGCGTAGGGTTGTTTGGAGGGCCAATTCGTTGGGTCATCATGTAATATAAATGTAAGACTTCGAGCCAGATAATCTTGGTGTCCACCGAATTGAGCTGGCAAATGATCTGCAATAAGCGAACAGAGCCAAAAAGTAAAAACGAAACGAAAAATCCAAATGATGAAAAACTCAATGGGTGATTACCATTTTTTCAATAAAAAAAATCTGCGAAGGGTTCAAGACCTGATTTCCTTTAAGATTTAGGCAATATCGTAACTCTTGCTTATTAAAACGGGGCCCTTTTTAATGGAAGAAAAGGCGCAAAAATATCAAACGACTTTATACTGTAGCTATATATAGGTAGGTAGGTTAAAGGCCTTTCCTGAAAATTATCTCAAATATTCAGAGAAAAAATTTTATGGCATTTTTAAATAAAAATGCTTTGATACGGAAATAAACTAGAATGAGAAAAATAGACGTCGTAATAGCTTTTAGTTTAGAAAACTTAAGTTTAAAGGCTTATTGGAAATTCCAAAATAACACTAGCAGTAATAAGGCAACAACTTCATTAGGGACTTATTGCAATTAAGCGAGGAAGTAATGCCACTATGACAGTATTACTTAGACAGTATTTAGAGAGTTTCACATTATAAAAATAATATTCTTTCAAAATTAGGCCTTTGTGTATTACAAGAAACTCTAGGAATGATATCCGACATCACGTCCAACACCATGTGCAGCATAAAGCTATACAACATTATACTTCCAGGGAGGGAGGACTGGTTAAAGAACAGGACCAATTTTTCCCATAACGATAGCTTCTGGTATACCGACGGATCCAAAATGCCATTAGGCGTTGGATCTGGAGTTGTTAGTATCCAAGAAAAAGTCCTTGAACTGTGTACCCGGTGGATTAATGACCACGAATGGACCAACAGGACAATAAAAATCTTCTCCGGTAGTCAAGCAGCCTTAAAAGCGCTTGATTCCTGTACGGTCTCATCGAGAATATCATACAATGCTGGGAATATCATACAATGCTACTAAATTAACCATATTGAGATGGATGGAGAACAGCTTCAAACAATACTGGATGAATATACCAGAACTGGCTCACTTTAGAGAGTCATTAAAGGACCTTGTCAAAAGAGAGCCAGAAATATCATTGGACTTACCAGAGAGGAGATCCGTATATTGACTGGACTTTTTACGGGTCACTGTCACTGGGAATAACAGAAGAGACCGAATGTTTAATCTGTATGGAGGATGACGAAACAGTTAGACACGTACTTTTGCGAATGTCCGGCTATTGCATGTTTACGTCAAAAAA
Source organism: Aspidapion aeneum (assembly GCA_963576565.1). NCBI lineage: Eukaryota > Metazoa > Arthropoda > Insecta > Coleoptera > Brentidae > Aspidapion > Aspidapion aeneum. The sequence continues at coordinate 33,548,273 of OY755048.1, forward strand.
CTTTCGGTAAACCTGAGATTGATTCAGAAGGCCTGAACAGTGTCTCATCCATCCAGCAATAGCCAGGTATTCGCATTGTTTCGTCGTCCCCCAGACCGTCCCATTGCAGTGACAGGCAGTGACCCGTAAAAAGTCCCGTCAGTATACGGATCTCCTCTCTCCTCCTTGGTGGTATCCATATTAATGATACATTCATTGTTAGCGCTACCAAGAGCATTCAGTGAGTCCCTGCAGCTCCTTACGGTTCTTGATGAGACCGTGTAGGAATCAAGCGCTCTTAAGGCTGCTTGACTATCGGAGATTTTTATTGTCCTGTTGGTCCATTTGTAGTAATCCACCGGGTATACGGTTCAACCTGACCAATGATGGATTAAACTAATTTTAGCAAAAGGTGGACCATCTCACCGCTGTCCTCCAGTGAGTCCCATTATAAGTTCTGCCTCTCAGTGCAAAAGTTATTTATATTTTGACGACAGGCAAAGGTTTGTTACAATAATTCCCATAACTCAAGTTGCGAAACACTTTGACAAATGTCCACCTACTGTTCGAGTCCCGAATTGCATTCCAACGGTTTTCCTGTAAACTCTACATAACTTTAAATTAGGACTCCAGATACACGCACCGCAGGAAATTGCTACAGAGTAAAATTAAACTTCTCTCGGAACAAATAATTAAAGGGTATTTCAAAGGATCTGCTAACGATACTTTTTAGATTTTTTTGTATTTAAAAACTAAAACAGCCCAAGAAATTCTAATCAAAATCAAGGATCCCAAACTCAGCTTACGAAGGTATTTGAAGAGTAATTTTAATATTGAAAAAAATGCTTAGATTCAGATTTTGTGGTAAAGCAAACTACTACTTTCATTGTTATTGTCCCCACAAATGCTTTCGATTTTTTTCTTCAAGAATCAAATATTTTTTCCTCGAAAATAATACTTTCCCTAGCCATTGCTGCGCGAGCTAGGAAGGTAAAAATGAAATGTATTCCAAGGAACAAGACTTATTTTCTTTATCTAAAATGAGAATCAACGAAATATCTAACCTATTAAAAAAAAATTGACAAAAAAAGTTCAAATCATGAAAACAAAAGTATCCTTTTCCTCACCTCTTAAAATTAATGCCTTAACTTGAAATATACCCTATATAAGAGTCCATTTGGAGCATCAAAAAAAGATTACATTTAGAACTCGACTCGATTTCTAAGAGATGACAAGAACAAATGCGAAGTTGGACAGAGTCATTACTTTTCAAGGATTATAGCGGAAGAGGTCACCCTTTTAGTGGTTTAGTGAAAATTAAGTTATTACTTGAGATATTTTAGTCTCTAAGAACGTCTTACTCCAATTCGAACTTGATTATTTTTATACAATTTTTTATGGGGTCAGTTGTGTTAAAGCTAAAGTCTCAGTGGCGTCGATAAATATTAAAACGGTTTGATTTAGCTTGACTCCGAATATTTGTTTGTTACTCGCATTACCGCGCGAGAGGTCATACTTTTAGTGGTTTAGTGAAAATTAGGTTATTACTTGAGATATTTTAATCTCTAAAAACGTATCACCCCATTTTGAACATGATTATTTTTATACAATTTTTTAAGGGGTCAGCTCTGTGAAAGCTAAAGTCTCAGTGTCGTCGATAAATATTAAAACGGTTTGGTTTAGCTTGACTCCGAATATTTGTTTGTTTCGCGGAATACCGCGTGAGAGGTCATCCTTTTACTGGTTAAGTGAAAATTAAGTTATTACTTGAGAGATTTTAGTGGTTTAGTGAAGATTAAGTTATTACTTGAGTATAGTTTTTAAGAACGTCTCACCCCAATTCGAACATGATTATTTATAGACAATTTTGTATGGGGTTCGGTTCGGTTAACCAGTTGTGTTAAAGCTAAAGTCTTAGTGGCGTCGATATTGATTGACTCCGAATATTTGTTGGTTTCTCGCATTACCGCGCGAGAGGTCATACTTTTAGTGGTTTAGTAAAAATTAAGTTATTACTTGAGATATTTCTAAGAACGTCTCACCCCAATTGGGAAATGCTTATTTTTATACAATTTTTTATGGGGTCAGCTCTGTTAAAGCTAAAGTCTCAGTGGTGTCGATAAATATTAAAACGGTTTGATTTAGCTTGACTCGGAATAATTGTTTGTTTCTCGCATTACCGCGCGAGAGGTCATAATTTTAGTGGTTTAGTGAAAATTAAGTTATTACTTGAGATATTTTAGTCTCTAAGAACGTCTCACCCCAATTCGAACATGATTATTTTTATACAATTTTTTATGGGGTCAGCTCGCTAAAGCTAATCTCAGTGGTGTCGATAAATATTAAAACGGTCTGATGATGGAGTGACGTCAAGATTTTTGTCCGTCGAGTCGGATTCGAGATTTCAGAAAAAAATTAACAAGTTCTTCATATTGAGTCCTAATTAACTACAATTATGTTGGTTTAGAACGTTTTTCTACGTTGTCCGACGCCTATTCTTAACTTTCTCATCATATATTCCATGTCTTCTTTATCATTAGTGTTGATGCAAGAATTATTTGCCAGCTTTTGGCTACTTTTATATTTTAATATTATTTTTCATTTCAAATTTCGCGGGGTATATGCATATGACTTATCCCCGCACCGAGACACGCGCGAGTCTGCGCGAGGAGTCGCAATCGGGAAACCGACAAGAAGCACAAGAAACGCCGTGAGTGCTACAATTTTCCCGTTTTTCCTATCTTCCAAGCGACCAAAACGACTGCAACTAGATGAAAACTAAGGTAGGTGCATAGATATTTTATATGCATCGTTTTTACTGATTTCCTTTCAATAAACTTTACAATTACGTTTTTCAATTTCTTATCTCAAAATATTGGGTATTTCTCGAATGAGTGGTGTAAGTGGTGAACCAGCCAACCTAAACTCAACCCAACTTACGTTTGCACCTTCATTGATGGTATATTGATTTGTTTCTCGGATTCCCGCGCGACAGGTCACCCTTTTAGTGGTTTATTGAAAATTAAGTTATTACTTGAGATATTTTAGTCTCTAAGAACGTCTGACTCCAATTCGAACTTGAATATTTTTCTACAAAGTTTATGAGGTCAGCTCTGTTAAACCTAGTCTCAGGAGCGCGTGGGACGATAAATATTAAAACGGTTTTATTTAACTTGACGCCGTATATTTGTTTGTTCCTCGAACCTATCCTTGTTTTAAATTTTGCGACAGCTTTTTCAACTACTTCCGATGAGCTGGAGACTTGAAGTTTGGTACGTGTGTAGTGTTCCCTTAACAATACAATTTACAACTTTTTTTTAATACAGAAAAGTTTGAAATGGCGAGATTTCTTGTTTATAATCCCGTTTGTCTCCATTAAAATTTTGCGGTGTTTGGTCACTCATTACAGATTTTGAAAATTGCGATTTTTCCCATTTATTTACCGATTTGTATCTAATTTGGAACTTTGAGGTATATAAGATCGCTGATTCTGATTTTTAACTACAATTTAAAAGAAATAAAAATAAGTTTTTTCTAAAAACTATTTTTGAAACTGCATATTTTTTTTTTCAAAAAGTGGTTTTTTAAAAAACCTCAATTTAAAATGAAAAAAAAAAAAATTTAAAATAGGTTTTTAAAAAACTAATTAAAAAAAAATTATAATTAAAAAAAATATTTTTCAAAAAAACAATTTAAAAAAATATATTTTTAAAAATAATGCCTTTGAAAAAAACTGCATATTTTTTTTTCAAAAAGTGGTTTTTTAAAAAACCTCAATTTAAAATCAAAAAAAAAAAATTTTTAAAATAGGTTTTTAAAAAACTAATTAAAAAAAAATTATAATTAAAAAAAATATTTTTCAAAAAAACAATTTAAAAAAATATATTTTTAAAAATAATGCCTTGCCTTTGAAAAAAACTACTTTTCACAAAATAAAAAAAATGTTTTTAGAAATACATAATTAGCTTTTTCAAAAAATTACTTTCTCAAAAAAAATTCTAATAAGCTTTTAAAAAACAAATCTTTTTTGAAATGTATTTTACCTTTTAATAAAAATAACAAAACTTTTTTTTTGAAAATGATGCTTTTTCAAAAAATTATGTTTTTTTGGAAAAAAATATTTTTGATTTTCAAAAAACTGCTTTTTTGAAACACAAATGAAAATACATAATTATTTTTTTAAATGGTTTTTGAACATTTTTTTTTTCAAAAAGTAGTTTTAGGCATTAATAACAAAAATATTTTTTTTCTAAAAAAAGCTCCCCGGTCGAATTGTCTGCGGCGAATCGGCAGCGGCGAATCTCTTCATCCGCATATGTTTGTGATAAAACGCCAAACACTTTATAGCTTTCATAAAATCTTTTGGAACAAAGGCATACTTCAGTTTATTGCTTTTGAGGTACCGTACGCCAAACAAATTCGTTTTTCAAAAGCAATAATATTCTTGAATGGTTGCTTTATATTGCTTAACATTGCTTTTTCCAATTAAAATTGATGCTTCAGCTCTATTTGGATTTCAGAGTTTTTTGTATCCAGCTATTTCTCCATTAATTTCGCGTTTGAGAAAAACCTCAAAAGCTACATGATAATCACTAGTAACTACTAGTAAGAAAAAAATTAAAACTTGGTACAGTCAAGGACTTTTTAAATTGCCGGTGTATTTTCTGTTTTTTAAATTTACTAATTTAAGGAGACCAGAATTTTTTTTAAAAATATGTATGTGTACAAACAGAGTCGAGGCTTCAAAGACATTTTCAGAGGCTCCAATTAAGGTATTAATAAAGATTTTTCCAGTGGTCTTGTGAGTTATTTGCCGGAACGTTTTTGCTGTCGCCAAACTATTCTTGGCACCTGTAACTCTATTCCATGGTTTCCGGCAGGCGTCCTGGCTTCAGCTAAGATAGTGTTCATGACTTCTTCTGCAGATTCGCGATGATGTTTAATTAGATCTAATAGACTTTTAATGTGAGTTCCACATTGCAATAAATCTAAACATTTAGATTACGAGATATTGGACACAGGTTCCAGAAGTGCAGAATATTTTGCTAACAGACACAGGGAAATAATAAATATGGGCCTTTTTGAGGCACTGTAAGGCTGAAGATTCCAGAGGTTTCATTTTACTGTAATAGGTTAAGATTTAAGAACTGATGTGTATGTATGTTGTTTTCGTTTTTTTCATGTTTATTTCAAGAAATACCATTTGTCCCTTTCTAAGTTTCATGCTGCATACGCCCAGGTGCCTAAATATTTCATTTAATTGTAAGGTTCAATTAAACTTGGCACACAAATATTCCATACCTACCTAGGTATTTAGGGTTTCAAATGCGTTAATAGGCGAGTTCGAATAGTAAAACCGGCACTGGAGCATTACCCACATCAGAGAGCAGTCGGTAAATCCGAAATCTTTCTGGTTCGCCAATCCCGATCAGAAGCCAGAATCTCAATATCGTTTTAGTACTCTGCCTCGCCACCTAGTGCATGTATGTCAAACCCATATACCTAATACCTAAGTCCAATAATATTCCTGGCTCTCTTTTGACAAGATCCTTTAATGGACTCTTTAGAGTGAGCCAGTTCAGGTATATTTATCCAGTATTATTGGAAGCTGTTCTTCATCCATTTCAATATGATTATTTTACCAACATTGTATAGGGCTGATTCGGCAGATTCCGCTTCCCTCGCTGCTTGGTCTGGTATCCATACTAATGACATATTGTTAGCGCTACCAAAAACATTCAGCGAATCCCTGCAGCTCCGCACGGTTCTCGATAAGGCCGTATAGGAATCAAACGCTCTTAATGATGCTTGACTGTCGGAGAGGACTTTTATTGTCCTGTTTATTCATTCGTAGTCAGTAATCCACCGGGCACATAGTTCAATGGCGACGAGTTCGGCCTGAAATATAGTAGCCAATTGGCCGAGACTATGTTGAATCTCGACCTTTTCTTAGATACTAACAACTCCAGATCCAACGCCTGATGGCATTTTGAATCAGTCGGTATACCAGAAGCTATCGTTATTTGAGAAATTGGTCTTGTTCTTTAACCAGTCCTCCCTCTCTGGTAGGAGAATGTTGTACAGCTTTCTGCTGTACACCGTGTTGGGCATGACGTCGGATATTATTTTTAGAGTTGCATCGAACTCTTGTTTCCTAATTAAGGTTGTTGATATCACTTTATTTGCCTTGTCATCCTGGTGGTTGGTCCTTATTCTATATGTTGCTCTTCGTGCCTCCGCCTCTAAGAAAAAGTAATTCCTTTTGTGTTCTGTCACATTAATTTTAAATCAAAAACCTTCTTAATTCCAGATATTTCAAAAAGCTGTCTTGAAAAAAAATGTATGACCAAAAAAGCTAGTTTTCTTTGCTTTCGTTTAATGTAAAAAATGTTCTTCGCCAAAGAAGCCGGACGAAAAAAAGAACCGGCTGGACATTTTTCTCAAAAAGAAGGACTTGTCCGGCATTATCCGGAAGTTTGGTCATCCTACTCAGTGGCGCAAGCAGAAATTAATCCTGGGGGGGGGGGGGACTTGAGCGAGGATCGATAGGCAGAGTTGGAAAATTCATGTTTTAGTGGTAAGGGGCTCTAGGGGGGGCTTAAGTCCCCAAGCCACCTTCCCTCCTACATACGCAACTGATCCTACTTTTTAACCTCAAAATAAATAGCTAACGCTTGCTATAACAAATCACTGCACCATTTTTTTTACGTGAATCCTATTTCTGGTTGCAACACTGATTTCAGTCAAGGATGTAAAGAATGACGTTCATACTTTTCAGTTATGGATCTCAATGGATGTAATACATCGTTGCCGCTTGTTGGAATTTCCCGTTGCTTTCAGGACAAGCCATCATTCGTTTGCTATTTTATTTCCTTTGGCCAGTATTTTAGGTATTTGATAGATATATGGTTAAACCTGACTAGCTTATAGTATAGTAGGGTAAAATGGTTCATTACCGACCGGTAATTCCGGCTTTAATAGGTTGAAAATCTGAAAGTGATGAAATGAGGGGAAATTTTCAATTTTTTCCCAATCCCCAGTAAATATTGTTAAAAACGGCAAAACACGTATTGGTATATTTTAATAGTAAAACTCTCTTATATATTTTCAGAATTTTATTGCCTTTCGTTTTCGATGTATGTCTTCAAATTCACTTATGAACTTTAACCCCTACTTTCACTAATTTTAGGGGTGACATTTAAAAAAATTCTTTCTTTCTACCCGCCTAAATGCTGAAGCCAATTTAACCATCAATTGTCACAATTTCTGGTGGTTTAAAATCCTACCCCCTCTTTTATTTTAGGCTGGATACGCCCTTGTCACGATACGCTTTGGAAGCACATAAATTATTATTTTTGTTCGGATGTTCCTATCTTATCTAGAATGTCCTGGGTACAGCTTTATTTGTCGCCATTTTAGTGATAGTTAATGGACTTCCTATAAATGCTGTTATTTATAAACCATTTTTTTAATTGTTCATTTGTTTTAATTTAATACAAAGTCTATAAAATTGTAAATATATATATATATATATATATATATATATATATATATATATATTTATCGGTTTCACAACGTTCTACGTCTTCCGATACCCAATCTCCACTCGTTTCTGTTTGCCCATAATTCATCATCTAGGCCTCTTATTCTTATTTCACTATCTATTCCTTCTCTCCAGCTTCTCCTCGGCCTTCCTCGTTTTCTTCGGCCAGTTGGTTTCCTTTGTAATATTTGTTTAGGTAGTCTTCCATCATCCATTCTTTGTATATGTCCGTACCACACCAGTTGTTTTGTTCTTATATCATCCACTAGAGTACGTTCACCCACTGTCATAATTTCTTTTATTCTTTGATTGGTAACTCTTTCTCTTTTTGATTTCCCTGCTGCTCTTCTCCAATAGTCCATCTCCGTAGCGGAAAGCATTTTTTCTGTTCTATCTTTGATTGGCCATACTTCTGAGCCGTATGTAATAATACTTTTAACAATGGTGTTATATATAAGCTTTTTGTTATGTTTTGATATACTCTGGTCCCAAATTATTCCATTTAATAAAGTTATTGCTTTTCTTCCTTGTACGTTTCTATCTTTTATAGCTTTGTCTAGTGTTCCGTCAGCTGTAATTTTTAGACCCAAGTAGTTATACTCATCACAGGACTGAATTCGGTGCCCAGTATTTAAGATTAGATCCTGTTTCGTTCCACCAATACACAAATACTCTGTCTTATTGATATTAACCTCTAGTCCCCACTTATTCTACTCTTCTATTAGTTTTCGTGTCATATATTCGAAGTCGTCATAATCCTGAGCCACCACTATCTGATCATCGGCGAAACATAAAGTATACAAGGTGGTTTCATCCAACGGAATTCCCATGTTTTGGCATTTTCTCTTCCAGACTTTAAGGACCTGTTCCAAATATATCTTGAAGAGCGTAGGCGAGATACAGCAACCTTGTTTAAGACCTTTATTTACTTGAAAGCCTTTGGTTAGTTTTGCTTTTATTTTAACTTTTGCCTTATAACTTTTTGATGGCCTTAATTAGTTGTACGCTTATGTTTGTCTTTTCCAACGCTTTCCAAAGTAGATTTAGTGGTATACTATCATATGCCTTCTGCAAATCTACGTAAAGCAGATGGAGCTCTTGTCCGTATGCCATTTTCTTTTCAATAACTTGGGTTATACAAAAGAGATGATCTGAAGTCGATCTACCCGCCCTGAAACCAGCTTGTTCTTCTGCCTCCATATCTTTATATTCGCTCTCCACTTTATTTCTTATTATTTTGCCATATATTCTGCTTAGCGTACTAGTTACAGATATACCTCTATAATTGTCACATATATCTTTCCTTCCTTTTTTGGGTATTGTGGATATATATGACGTTTTCCACTCAGTTGGTACTACAGCTCCATTTAAATATCTTTGGAAAAGATTCCGTAATCTCCAAAACAATTCTTCAGTGCCATACTTAATAAGTTCAGCTGGGATATTTCCGGGTCCGGCAGATTCTTGAAATTGTAAATGATTGCATATTTTAAATAGAAATTAAATATATTTATGAAGCAATATTTTGAGCAATATAATATCGCCGCGCTAGAGGAAACAATCGGTGTCATAGGATGGGATGAAAAGTTTCCGGCCCAACATAGAACGTAACACCATAGTGACTAAATAATAATTACATACATAGTCCCCTTGTAAGCTAATAAATTTGATTTGATGCTATCACTGAAGTCTGATTTATCCAAATCGTCAAAATAGGCGTTTGTAGCTGCAATGACTTCTAAATCTTAGAAAAAAAATTTTTTTTAGGTTTGGAATCAAGGGCTAGGTCTGGCGAATAAGGTGGTGATTTTAGCCCTTACAAGAGCGGACTTGTGGCAACGTGCATGTCCTGATGAAACAAAATTTTCTTTTTTGCCAAACCAGAGCGTTTTTCGCTTATATTCTGCTTGAGCTGGTCCAGTAAGTCGCTGTAGTACTCTGAATTTTTTGATCTTCTTTTTTCGAGATAATCTATGAGGAGTATCCCTTTAGCGCCCCAAAAGACCGTTGCCATGACCTTTCCAGCAGACGGTACTGCCTTTGCCTTCTTTGGAACTGGTTCATCCTTTGCCGTCCATTGTTTGGACTGTTGCTTAGTTTCAGGGGTATAATGATGAACCTATATTTCATCAACCGTAATAAATCTACGCAAAAAGTCCCCTGAATCACGTCTAAACAGTGCCAAATTCTGCTCTGAAATTGTTAGACGGACGAGCTTTTGATTGGTAAAACTTCACATAAAATATGATGAACTCGCTCTTTTGATATGCCCACAGCTTCTTCCAGTCTTAATCTGCGATCTTTTAGAATTAGTTTGTAAATGGTTTGCGTTATTTCTTCAGAAGTTGCCGTTTTTGGCCTGCTAGAATGCGGAGCATCATCAGTGCTAGTACGCCCACGTTTAAAGTCCGATACCCAGGTTTTAACTGTGGTATAGGAAGGAGCAGATTCCCCTAGTGTAGCATCTAGTTCAGCTTGTATTTCCGTCGGCGATAACCCTTTGATATTAAAATATTTTACCACGGCTCTTATCTCGTTTTTTCCCATCTTTTAAAATTGACATACTGTATAAACTTTCAAAATAAGCAGGGCACAAACTACTTGACGCACTCAATTTAAACTTCGAGCGTATACTGATCACAAGCAAGGCTAACCAACACGTTGGAACACGAAAGCAAATCGGGCCTGCTATAGGCTAGGCCGAAAACTTTTCATCACATCCTCGTACTTTACCGGGGCGCACAGAGGACAGGTATTGGCTGTGGATCTGGCTGTACAGAAACAATGGGCGTAACCCCGTTTAAACTTCTGTCCTTTTTTCTAAGATACTACATATTTTATGCATATGCAGTTGTTGTTGTTGTATATTGTTTTATCTGATATCAACCCTAGCTTTACATTATTACTTTATTTTCGTGTCGCGTTTTACAGGTTTATACGCTAGGCTAGGCCTATTTCATTATTGATTTAAAGCTTTGTGGAGTTGACCTTTCCGTCAGTGAATGGCATTACGTTAGGGACTGTTTTTGTTTTTTTTGTAAATCTGTTTTAATGGTCAAATTTCTTGTTGATTTTATTTTGTGGACCTTCGATTTATATTTTAACGGATTAAATATTTTTTATCATAAAAACCCAAATACAGAGACATTTTAAAAAATCATATTTTATTTTGGTGTTAAATGCTTTGTTCGGTTTCCATAAAAAAACCTCTTTATTTTTCATTTATTTTTGAATTTTACTTTTATTTTTCCTATTTTTCATGGACTAAAATTTTGTCTTGAACATAAAATTATTAGTCTTAAATTTATATTAATCCTAAGTAAATGGGTCAACTATTAGTTATTATAAAATTTACCTAAATCAAAATTGCATTAAAATGCGAGAATTAAACGCCAAAAATGTAATTTCTATTCTAAATTTAAGAATTATCATTTTATTTCTTATGTCTTTAGTTTTATATACTTTGGCACTACAAGCGTCCTCTATCGTGTTTTTCACATATCCATAAAATTTAAAATATAGTGATATGGTTTCCTATAGAGGGTGAAGTGCTGTGCGCATGTGCGAAAAAACTGCAAGCGCAGGAGAGAGACAGACAAAATGTGTTGCTCGTCGCCATGTCGAAACGACAACCTTAAAATTTAAATTTAAAAAATAGTGAAAATTCACCTTAAAATACCGCAAATAATTAAAATTATCGTGCCATCATCCTGTTGGAACTTCAAGTCACATAGCTCTTATGGAAAGGTGTACACCTTGCACTTTGGAACTTCAAAACAGCGGTAAGTCCCTCTCCATGAGGCTATATCACAATTTTATTTCTCTTTCAAATTTAACCTACCATTTTTAAATTAGTTACTTTCTCTAGTTAAATGAATTTTTTGCGCCAATGTCAATTATAGTCCACTGTATCTACCAAAACCCAATCTGAGCCATCGGAGTGCTACATGCTTTTTTATGGATTTTTTTTATTAGGGATTCAACTATCAACTGAAATTTCAAGTCACTTTATCCTCAATACATAAAGAAGGAAACAAGCTGGACTGCAACAGAGGATTTTCAGTAACTAGTACTTTAAGTACGGTAGGATTCTTAGAGATTTAGTAGGAAATGATTTTCATGAACAAGAAGAAAAAGGGCAAAGTGGGTTTCGTACAGGCAAATCTTGTAGTGATAATTTTTTTTGTCTTAAACAAGTAATTCAGAAAAGGAGTGCCAGAAATATATACTCATGTTACTTTTGTGGACCTACAAAAAGCATATGATATCGTTCCAGTAGAAAAATTATGGACAGTGTTAGGGCAAACTAATATCAATCATATATACATAAAAGCGATAAAACAACTATACAAAGGGTCAAAATCTAAAACTAAAATTGGAAATCGACTTTTAAAAGAATTTCTGGTAACGAAAGGCTTAATACAAGGATGTTATATCTCTCCAACTCTTTTTAAAATATATATCGCAGTAGCTCTAAAAAACTGGAAATGTAAAGTACATACTACAGTTTGCTAACGACCAAGTAATTGTAGCTAATGATAAAGAAGATATGGAGTATATGTTAAGAAAGTTAACGGAATAATATCAAAAGTAGGGGTCCACAATGAACATGGACAAGTTGAAACTTATGTATTGGAAACGAGTCAAGACGATGGACAAACAATATCTCCATGCAATGAGTATCTATACTTGGGTATCACATTTGATAAGACAACAGATGGTAAAGAACTGGAAAAAAGAATAGTAAAATCAAAAAAGGTTATTGGATGTCTTAACAGTATTTTACGGAGCAGAGAGATAAAAAAGAAAGTAACATTTAACAAGAATTGGAGAGATACAACCCCTGTCTTAAGCCTTTCGTTACCTGGAATTCATTTGAAAGTCGATTTCCAATTTTAATTTTAGATTTTGACCCTTTGTAAAGTTCTTTTATATATGTACGATTGATATTAGTTTGTTCTAACACTGTCCAGAATTTTTCTTCTGGAACGGTATTATATGCTTTTTGTAGGTCCACAAAGGTAACACGAGTCTCTATATTTCTGGCATTCCTTTTCTCAATTACCTACTTACTGTAAAAGTAGGGTTACCAGACGTCCGGATTAATCCGGACATGTCCGGATTTTTACTACGTCCGGGTGGGTCCGGGCGGATTTTTCATAAACGGCCGGATTTTAAAGTAGCCGCCTTTATAAACATCAAATAATGCAAAATAAACTAGTTTCAAAAAATTTCATTAAACAATAATCGTCGATAAATTTAGCAGTGTGAATTCACCTTTAAGCGGGGTCTTCACATAACGTCTTACCTTACATCTTGCCTGTTCAGTCAAAACGCATCAAGTAAAACTTTGTGTGTAGACGGAAAAACGGACGTTTTACTTGAACTGATTTAAGACGGAAGACCGCCTAGAGAACTGACCGGATCACGCATTGTTTTCCAATAAAACCATCGTTTTGTATCAAAAACTGATCTAAAAACGTACGTTAAAACTATCAAGTGTCTACGCTAGTCTTTCAACCGTCATGCTTGACCCTTTTGACTGACAGGTAAGACGTAAGGTAAAACGTTATGTGAAGACCCCGCTTAAAGTAGTATTATTAATTTCGCCTTGTTGAAGTTACACTTCTGCCGTGTGGTCTTAAGTACACACAATTTTTTTATGAAGTTTGTAATCTAAAAAAGTACATATCAGACAATTCTACTTCTGATGACCACAATCTGCCTACCCACGAAAAATGGGCAAAATATTTGAATGCAAGTATTTCTACCCAGTGACATGACTTCATACAATTTAAGAAATATGAGCTGGTCAGAATTTTACGATTTTGTACTTCTGCCTAAAAATTCAACGCTGTTGAATAAAATACAAAGCAGTGAAAAGTACCTATAAAATAGTAGGTATATTATGTTATTTATTAGTTATTATTTTCTATAAAAAAAGTTGATTTTTTGTGTGTGGCATCTAAAAAATTTTGACGTCCGGATTTTGTCCGGATTTTCTTGACGGCTGGTCCTGGTTAGAGACGTTTTCATCTGGTAACCCTATGTAAAAGACAACTGATATTGTACGACTATGTAGAACGGATGAATGACGAAAGATTGCCAAAGCAGGTCGTAGAATAACAACCAATAGGGCTGAGAAAAAGAGGGCGTCCTAAACTGGAATGGCAACAGTCAATCCAAAGATTAATGAATCAAAAAAACCTGACAGAAGATGTGATTGTCAAGATTGAAGGAGGTGGAGAATAGGCGTTGGACAACGTAGAAAAACGTTCTAAACCGACATAGTAGTAGTACGTTTAGCCTAACCAGCATACCCTGTTTATGTTTACCGTGGTTAGGTCTGGGAGACCCGAGGCAATTACCGGCGGGTTAACTTCAAATTAGTTTATGTTCATTTTTGATTGACCGCATGACAAAAAATAAATACCTGTTCGTAATATTAAGTTCCACCGTAATTTTTAATTAAATTATGCAAATACCAAACTGCTAAAATGGTTAATAAAAAAGAATTATTGATCGTTTAATTAGCATATCCAGTTTTTTTACACACAATTTAGTTAACTATTAAAAAACAAATTTTAAAACATAAATGATCACGACTATTCAGTGACTAATGCTGTAACTATTTATCCTTATTTTTATAGAGATTTTTAGGTGACCACAGGTTTTTATATTTCTTGGGTGTTTTTTTTTCTTCTAAAGGCCTCACTTTACTTTTAATATTTTGATTTTACACCTCGTCTATCGCTATTTTTTAAATATAATAGGGAAAAGGAGAAATCTCTCGAATAATACACGCTTCTTATTGGTCAATGCTTGCAATTTCTGTAACTTTTAACAATATTTAAGTCATTTTTGATGGAAAATTTCTGATTTCATTTCTTTTACTAAAAACCAGTTCAACAAATTTAATCTGTGTCAAAACTGAGAAAAATTCTTGTTTTTCCCTTATAGAAAGAATAGTTGCAATACAGATAGTTAAAAAAATGACTCCCCTGACTATAAAAAATAAATTAATCTGGAATCTTGGAAGTCCGTAATTTTATCTGCATTTTAAAGAAGAATGTAATTGTGTAATCCTTTCTGTGTGCAACTTTAATTTTGTGCTCTCGAATTCATACGTTGCCTTCGATCTATCTTTACGCGAGATGTCTCTCGAATGAACCCCAGTTTAAAATTTTATTCTCAGGTAGCCAAAAACAAGCCAAGGCTGTCTAAACTTTTATAACAAGTTGAAACTGGAAGAATTCCAACAGTACCAACAGAGAAGAGCGGTACCAAGGCATAATATAAAAAGCTAAAATTAGCAAGGACCATCGTGCGGCTGTTAAAACAAGAAACCTACTGTAAAAAATTACTAACACAAAACAGTTTTTTCATTATTTTCGATTAAAGTAGGGACATTTAAAACTTGCCATTCCTTTATCTTTATTACACATAACGGAGTCTTGTCATTAGACACTTATTGGAACAAAACCTGACCTTATTTTAAAATCGACCGTATTGTGACAGATTTACATGTAAAAAGCAGCTGCTTTCTTTCAAAATTCGATCTTTGTGTATTTAGGAACCGCATTTATTAGTGTCTGTATTTATTAAATGAAAGTTAACGACTTTATTTTTAAATTTGGCTTTGGTATGTCAATTTTGAGAGGTCAGCTATCAGTTTTCTTTGTAAATCTGTCAGAATAAAATCGACTCTAAAATGAAGTCAGGTTTTATTCTAATAAGTCCCTATTATTGATATCGTTATTTTGTAATCTCTGGTTTTGAAGGAATTTATAGGTTAATTTTCGGGTTAACAATAACAAATAAATTGGTAAAAAAAAAATTTTAAGTCACAAGCTTTTATAAAATGCACTAAAAATTTAAAAATAATTTTCTAACATTCTAATATTATCATAATAATAAAAGCGATGGCCGACTGATGGAAATCTTGACGATGTTAGCACGATAAGATATCCGTATCAATTAAATATCACTATTTGCAAGAATCAATCTAGCAGAAAAATGCAGAGGTACCAAACCCACCCAACCCGACCTAAGATACCCCAGCATTTCTCTGACATAGGTATGGCAATGGCATACATTTTCCTTAAGTGTTTAGATCACAACTTTAGATTAACTTATGCTTTGATTTGCTGCCATCACTTTTATTATTATGATAATATTAGAATGTTAGAACATTATCTTTTAATTTTTAGTGCATTTTATAAAAGCTTGTGACTTTTTACCAATTTATTTTCTACTTTTTAGTCTCAACTATCTACTCTATTAAATGAAAATATTTGTTCAATAACAGAACAGAAGAGTTTATTCTAGATTATAATGAAATCGCTGATCGTGAGTCGTTTGGAAACTCATTTTTCGATTGGGGGAAGGAGAGGGTGGGGGTAGAGGTAGAAATTTTTTTTTTGTTTGGGCTGTATTGCCATCGGACCTTTATGCATATACCAAATATTATAAAAGTCATTTGAAGTGAAGTGTGACAAAAAACCCTTTTTTATGGAAGCAAGTGGGGGTAGGGGTAGGAGGACATTTTTTCATTATTGTTGTATTGTCATCGGACCACTATATGTATACCAAATTTCATCCAAATCGGATAATGGGAAGGGTGTCAAAAATGCATTTTCTATGGAAGGGGGTGGGGGTAGGGGTGGGAGGATATTTTTTCATTATTGTTGTATTGTCATCGGACCACTATGTAAATACCAAATTTCATCCAAATCGGATAATGGGAAGTGTGTCAAAAACTCATTTTTCTATGAAAGGGGGTGGGGGTAGGGTTGGGAGGATATTTTTTTCTTAGTATTGTATTGTCATCGGATCACTATATGTATACCAAATTTCATCCCAATCGGATAACGGGATGTGTGTCAAAAAAAAAGGGGTGGGAGGATATTTTTTCTTATTGTTGTATTATCATCGGACCACTATCTGTATACCAAATTTCATCCAAATCGGATAATTGGAAGTGTGTCAAAAACGCTTCACAAGATTTGATCGTTAGATAGTTAGACAGAACATCTGAAGTTAAATAAAAGTATAGGTAAATTTAGTGGGAATAAGGACACTGTTGTTCTGGTTCCCACTAAATTTACCTACAGTTGCATTACAAGGACGTGATAAGTTTGTTAAATAAAAGCTTGTAAAAATAAACATAACGGCTTTAAAGTACCGTAAAACGAGGTTACTTTGCTCCACTTTTTTGAGTTAATTCGAAAAATTCAAAGAAATATCCAAAAATTATACCATAAAAAATGTTTTTTTGGTGTTAATGGAAAACACATGGTATAGGTAATTAACAAAGGACATTTTTATTACAAAATATTTAGTTCTTTGTTTGAAACTCGTAGACAATGATTGTGTAGAAATAAAATTTCGGACTTCCATTGTCTTTATTTATTTTAAAACACGACGTTTCGGTTAGTAAGTATCTCTAACCATTATCAAGTGTAAACTAAACAATCTAGTCTTTAGGCTACTACTTATACTACTTGGTGTGCAGTCAGGTGTGACGGCCCGCCCCCTTTTTTAATCCTAAGACGCCTGTTTTCCTTAAGGAGTGGTTTCCATTTGTTTGGTACGTCCGTGCTTGGTTGACTGAAAACTTCTTTATTCTCCATTATAAACGCAGCTTCAATAAACTTTCGTTTTCGCCAATGCGGCTCCTTATGTAAAACTTTAGCTTCTGACCACTGAATCCTGTGATCATTTGACCATGCATGATCTGCTAAACCGGATTTTTCAATATCCCCTAATTGGGTACTTTTTAGATGTTCATTTACTCTAACCTGAAGAGGGCGTTTCGTTTCATCTACATATGATTTACCACACTCACACGGGATTTGGTAAATACATTCCTTATTATTTGAGGGATTGTCTGGTTTTGTTTTAGTTACAAAACTTCTTATCGTATTTCCCGAAGAAAATACTGTTTTTATATTATAGTGTTTAGCTATTTGTCTTATGTTTTCTGAAATCCCTTGAACATATGGAATGTTAATAACACCTAACGGATTATTATTTTGAGAATTTGGTAAATTTAGTTTGTTTTTAATTTTAAATATCGTTGAGTTTATTAATTTCTCGGAATAACCATTCTGTTGTAAGTCCTTTTTAATGTTGTTAATTTCTGTGGTTAATTCTTCATTATTACTACAAACTTATTAAATACAAACTTCTTATAACTCCTTGTTTTGTAGCAACAGAATGATTAGACTTAAAATTTAGGTACTGTCCCGTGTGTGTAGGTTTCCTATATACAGTGGTTTGAATGTTTCTGTCTGATCGTTTGACAAGAACATCCAAAAAAGATACATACTAACCGAAACGTCATGTTTTAAAATAAATAAAGACAATGGAAGTCCGAAATTTTATTTCTAAAATATTTAGTATTATAAATATTTTTTAACTTGAAAAGTAGAGCAAAGTTTTCCATTGTCTGAGGTTACTCTGCCCCACTTTATAAAATATGAAGAAAAAAAACATTGGTGCTTTATATGTTGGCGCAAACTACACCCAATATTTAGTTAGCTTTTTCCCAAACATTCAAAATTGTGAATAAAAAATTTCAAAATATTGGGTTAAGTATAGAAATCGATAACTGCACTAGACACCAAATTTTTCGAGGTCAAATTTTAAAGAAGTTTCAAGCTGCACTTCTCTCTGGTATTAACTCGAGACGACTAAGCGGAAAACAGCCGCTACCGCGTCTTTGAAAAGTCAATTTCGCAACGGATAATTCACGCGTGGCGTTGTGGTGCATGCGCAGATTTTTAATGTGGAATATCTAAGAACTTTTTTTCGCAATGGAGCAACGTAGGACCAGGTGGCGTAATGTAACCTCGTTTTACGGTAGTCAAAATTTTAAGCTTTTCAAAATGTCCCTATTTACTGACTCTCATTGACAGGTATAAACAGACAAGAGCTTTAAAATTTGCGTCACTAAGAAAGGGTCAAAAAATTTGATCTGAAAACCTGTTGTGTTTTACAGTTATAAACCAAAAAGCTATTACCTATTTTACATTTAGGTTCTGTCAGGAGCTATTTTCAAGAGAATACCGTAAAGGTCATGCAAACGGACAACTTTTAGCAGACCATATTCAAAGGGATGCTTTCGAAAATTTATAGATCCTCGCTGGGTGGGTCGGCTAAAGTATATTTGTACAATAAAAAGTGGACAGGTTCACTGCGATAAAGGCCGATTTAAAAATAAATGGTTTTTGACCAGATGGTCGAAAAAGGACAATATAACCTTGGTATAACCTTAAGTTTATAGACTTTATATACTTTGAAAAAGCTTTCGAGAGCATTAAGCACTGAGCAGTAAAAGCACCTTTAATGAATAGCCGAATAGATCACAGACTTAAGCAAAATCCACGAAGGAACCAAACCAATCCGCAAAAAATTTGTTCTGAAAAAATCAAGAAACAAGTAAGATTGGCCTGAGCAGCAATCGGTAAATTAAGCTACATATTAAAAAATAAAAAATATTCTCAGTACCTCAAAACGAAAGTGTGTGTAACAGATAGAAAAAGGAATGAATGGAAAAGAAATAAAACAAAATTAAGGGATGTCATATTATACAAAAAGACGATCGATGGAACAAATGTACTTTAAAAAGAGACCTTGGGAAAATAAAAGATGTAGGGGAAATGAGATGAGCGGACGATTTGAGGAAACATACGGGAACTAGACGGATAAACACGGCGACAGACATAGAAAAGTGGAAGATATTGGGGGAGGCCTATGTCCAAAGATGGATCGAAGAAGGCTAGATAGATAGTTAACCTTGAGTTATTAAAAAATAAATTTAATCTACATTTCTTTGGCTCACCAGTCAGATTTTACAAATGTCCAAAACCAAAGAAATCCCTTATATAAAAACTAGGTAATATATATATATATATATATATATATATATATATATATATATATATAATGGGCCCTTGGGTACCCTTTAACACCCCATGAAGTATGAAATAAAGTCCAAATTAGTCTTTTTCCATGACCTACTTAAAACTTTATGGATTTATACTTTGGTCTCTATTTATTTCTATATTTGAGAGTTTCAGATAGTTTAACAGCTTAATTTAAACCAGATGAGGGACTTGTTTTTATTTTCAAAGGTCTCGGAAGGTTTAAAGGTTTTGAAAAGTAGTGAAGTCAGAGAATATATCATCTAGTTTTAAATTACTTACATAATACGCAACTGCAGAGATAAAAAAAAACGACACCCTGAGTTAAGATTCGGAAAAACGTCATTTAGCGAAATTTAGGGTAAGGAATCCCATAAGACCAAAATGACCAAACTCTGAAAATTCATATTTCAAAAACTATACAGTTTGTCAACAAAAGCACCGAGTTGCAGTATTGTGGGACCATAGAGATACCAAAAAACCACACCCTGAGTTAAGATTCGGAAAAACGTCATTTAGCGAAATTTAGGGTAGGGAATCCCATAAGACCAAAATAATCAAACTCTGAAAATTCATATTTCAAAAACTATACAGTTTATCAACAAAAGCACCGAGTTGCAGTATTGTGGGACCATAGAGATACCAAAAAACCACACCCTGAGTTAAGATTCGGAAAAACGTCATTTAGCGAAATTTAGGGTAGGGAATCCCATAAGACCAAAATGACCAAACTCTGAAAATTCATATTTCAAAAACTATACAGTTTATCAACAAAAGCACCGAGTTGCAGTATTGTGGGACCATAGAGATACGAAAAAACGACACCCTGAGTTAGGATTCGGAAAAACTTCATTTAGCGAAATTTAGGGTAGGGAATCCCATAAGACCAAAATGACCAAACTTTTTAAATTCATATTTCAAAAACTATACAGTTTATCAACAAAAGCACCGAGTTGCAGTATTGTGGAACCATAGAGATACCAAAAAACCACACCCTGAGTTAAGATTCGGAAAAACGTCATGCAGCGAAATTTAGGGTAGGGAATCCCATAAGATCAAAATGACCAAACTTTTAAAATTCATATTTCAAAAACTATACAGTTTATCAACAAAAGCACCGAGTTGCAAATTGTGGGACCATAGAGATACCAAAAAACCACACCCTGAGTTAAGATTCGGAAAAAACGTCATTTAGCGAAATTTAGGGTAGGGAATCCCATAAGACCAAAATGACCAAACTTTGAAAATTCATATTTCAAAAACCATACAGTTTATCAACAAAAGCACCGAGTTGCAATATTGTTGGCCATAGAACAGGTCGCCCATCAAAAATCTTGCAACCAAAAAAGAAGAAACAAAAAAAAGGTCATCATGTCTTTAGTTTCCTTTGTCGCCCTCTCAATTTGCCGTTGCCGGCCCTGCTACTTAATAAAGCTTAGGGCGCTTCCGGCACCCATGGGGCGCCAGTAACCTCGGGGCGGGGGGATGGGGAGCGACAAACCCACCGCGCCACCCCCCCCCCCACGCTACGCCACTGGACTTTCACCTTTATAAAATCTATCTAGTGGACCAACAATGTTTACCAAAATTTACTATTGCATACATAATTGAGAACACAACAAAAAATTGAAAAATCTTAATTATATTGTTAATTTTTTGAAAACTAAGGCAATTTTCCTACTGTTTTTTAGTATATTCTTCTAAAATAAATTTTTCTTTACACAAAATTAAAATTCGAAGAAAATAATGTGTTTGTTTCAGCTTCAAAAGTAATCCGCTAACCTACACCTTTGTTTACTTCCCAAGTCCTCGGTTTACCTTTGATACTAAACGATCACATTCATTTTGACTTGTATTTTAGGTTTTCTTTAATAAAAAATAAAGCGGGCCAAAAAAAAATAACGACAATACGTCTAGAAAATAATATTTTTAGTTTTGAAAAAATTCAAAAAATATTAGTTGTTCATATCATATCTAACTTTTGTTTACAAAAATCAGCTTGACCACCAGTGACGCGAAAAATTCGATATATATATATATATATATATATATATATATATATATATATATATACACGGATCACTTCTGTTTATTAAAATCACACTGCATGGCCTAGCCTATTAAAATCGATCCGTAGATACGTCTGGTTATATGGTAGGCAGCCAACACATATGGCGTGAAAGAATTGTTTTAGTTTTGTTGGGTGCATTGTTTTATATATTTTTTGATTGTGAATTTTTTAATAGGTTTATTGTATCCACTGAAATTGGAGAACGGAGGTAAAACTTCAGTGAAAGTGATTTATTGTTTTCTGAATTATAAATGAATGAACTATATATATATATATATATATATATATATATATATATATATATATATATATATATGGGAAGGGTCCCCAATGTCTTTTGGCTCACTCTGTATATCTAGTTGATGAAATTGGACTAAGAGCTGGTCTAGCCATTAAGGTCAGAAGGTAATATAGTGTGTCGAAAACTGCCCATTGATTTATGATGGGGAAACGGTTTGTATTGTATGTACACCTATACTATTTATCTGTTAGCTACAAGAAGCAAAGGGTAATAAATTGTTACACACTGTGTGCACGCTGATTGGTGGAGAGGTGGTTTATCATCTATGTTCAACTCATCTGACTCGACAGGTTTGATTTTAAGCTATATTTATCAAGGGCATATCCAGCGCAAAACATACGAGCGGGCAGATAAATTCCTTGGCATTCTCATTCATAATCTATTTTAGAAAATCGGGTAAAAAGGGGGGATAGCTGCCACCCCTCCCTTCCCTGGATACGCCTATGATATTTATCCTACTAGCTACATCAAAATTATCTATCTATTTAGCCTTCTTTGATCCATCTGTGGACATAGGCCTGAAAGTCTTGCACCATTGAAAAATGTTGCAATTTTTGTAATTTTTGTAGTTTTTGTAATTTTTGTAATTTTTGTAATTTTTGTAATTTTTGTAATTTTTGTAATTTTTGTAATTTTTGTAATTTTTGTAATTTTTGTAATTTTTGTAATTTTTGTAATTTTTGTAATTTTTGTAATTTTTGTAATTTTTGTAATTTTTGTAATTTTTGTAATTTTTGTAATTTTTGTAATTTTTGTAATTTTTGTAATTTTTGTAATTTTTGTAATTTTTGTAATTTTTGTAATTTTTGTAATTTTTGTAATTTTTGTAATTTTTGTAATTTTTGTAATTTTTGTAATTTTTGTAATTTTTGTAATTTTTGTAATTTTTGTAATTTTTGTAATTTTTGTAATTTTTGTAATTTTTGTAATTTTTGTAATTTTTGTAATTTTTGTAATTTTTGTAATTTTTGTAATTTTTGTAATTTTTGTAATTTTTGTAATTTTTGTAATTTTTGTAATTTTTGTAATTTTTGTAATTTTTGTAATTTTTGTAATTTTTGTAATTTTTGTAATTTTTGTAATTTTTGTAATTTTTGTAATTTTTGTAATTTTTGTAATTTTTGTAATTTTTGTAATTTTTGTAATTTTTGTAATTTTTGTAATTTTTGTAATTTTTGTAATTTTTGTAATTTTTGTAATTTTTGTAATTTTTGTAATTTTTGTAATTTTTGTAATTTTTGTAATTTTTGTAATTTTTGTAATTTTTGTAATTTTTGTAATTTTTGTAATTTTTGTAATTTTTGTAATTTTTGTAATTTTTGTAATTTTTGTAATTTTTGTAATTTTTGTAATTTTTGTAATTTTTGTAATATTTGTAAATTTTGTAATTTTTGTAATTTTTGTAATTTTTGTAATTTTTGTAATTTTTGTAATTTTTGTAATTTTTGTAATTTTTGTAATTTTTGTAATTTTTGTAATTTTTGTACTTTTTGTAACTTTTGTAATTTTTGTCAATTTTGTAATTTTTGTAATTTTCGTAATTTATGTAATTTATAATCAGTGTTTTATAAATGGGAAAGTTTGCAATCTAATTTTTTTTAATTTGAGTTAAAAATTGTGTGTATTGTAAATTAATCAACGCCAAGTTTCAAATTTGAGAGGAATCGGTATATATGCAAGTAAATTCGTCATTTTGGATCCGCCATTTTGATTGTTCTTGCAGTGTATATACAAAACACTGCTGTGCTGTCATGCTGTCAAACTTCAAGTCATGAATTGGTTAAAACAGCTGTCGAGAGATTTAAAACAAAGATAGGTAATAGGTATAATAAACAAATATACCCGGCTAAATAAAACCGTTTAATAATAAAATTGCAACAATGCGTTTGTAATTGGAAAGGTAGATCAGATCCAAAGAACATTTAAATTTAGGATTTTATTAGAGAGCTATTGTTTATCGTAGGCAACAAAATCATGTGTTTAAAATGAAATGTGTCAAAATAACGAATAATCCTTAAATTCACTATGGCTGTCGATTGACAGCTTCATTACGAGCTAAAGGAAAAAACGGAAATTCAGTTAAAACAACACACCATTTCAAAAATGAAATTTTGATAACGGCACGTTGTTCATAACGCATTCAATGCCGACAACACGTCCTTTTTGGCTTTTAAAACTCTGTTTTATAATGTAAATGTTAGTTTTATTTGCAATACAGTTTCAATGCCATTATTCTGTTTGAACTTTTCTGGAACCGAGAATACTTTTTCCGCTTGAAACAGAAAATCCGATACTTTATTGGCAAAAATACACTCTAATTTAATATAACAAAACAATTGTTTATTTTTGTTTTTTAATAACCATGGAATATTTTTGAAACGAAACATATTTAAAAACTTTTTCTCGAAAACGCAAAACAATATTTTGAAATGCCCGAGAAAATTTTACCTCGTGTAAATCAACAAAGTTTTTAAAAAATGCGTTGTTTGAGAAAAAGTTTAGGAGATAATGTAGGCAAAGAAAAAAGATGTGCTGTGTGTGTATCGATAACATATACGTAATATTACGTATATAATCGATAAAAATCAAAAAGAATTTTGCGACTGTCTAGGGTAGTTAAAACAATCAAGAACTTAGCATGACAATGAATCGCGGAACTGCTAAAAGGTGACAACTTCGGTACACAGATACTTCTAAAACAAAATATGGTGTGAGGGTCCTGAGTCACAAACCTACTCTACTAACTAGGTATTCTTGCAACCATTAGCCTAGCAACCATATTTCAATCTAAAATACATGCCATAGAGATATGCTCTAGAAAGATTGCCAACAGGACCCCTCAAACATAGGCAACCGAATGGCACTAGACTAGCATGCACCGGCGGGACAACAACATTCTAAAGCCTTTCTCAATAATCCATAGAACAAAGAAGCTTCTGGAATTAAACAGAAATTCGTATAATCACAGGCTAATGCCGACTTAACCAACGCATAAACAGACTGGGAGTAAGTAGAACGTCCTGCAACCTAGGATCCGTGAGGTTAGGAAGGAAATGCTAGTTTACATTATCTGATACCAATACCAAATTATCTGGACAAGCCCGAATAGAGCCTCAGGAATCAGGAATTGAAGCAAACAGATAAAACTTTCAACAAAGCATTAATGCGCATATAGATTCAAATTAAGAAATATTTATCTTGTTCTGCATTTGTTTCCTGAAGAACCTAAGACAGAAACTTTTGGCGGCTTGCAGTTTTTTTTTCCTTTATGAAAAGCTACTCACAAAAATTAGACTTCTCCACTTGAAATCAC
The DNA here is from genome assembly GCA_963576565.1 of Aspidapion aeneum. Lineage (NCBI taxonomy): Eukaryota > Metazoa > Arthropoda > Insecta > Coleoptera > Brentidae > Aspidapion > Aspidapion aeneum. Next base: position 33,573,407 of record OY755048.1, read on the forward strand.
CATTTATATTTTTTTATGGTATAGGAACTTATTTTTCATTTGCTAAGGTAGTATTTGTATAATGACTTGGTTAAAGCATCGTCATTAAGAAATTTCTAATTAAAAATTTAGGCGCTTCTTGGGTTGTATGCTGGAAATTGATTAGTGACCCCTTCGGTATTTGGAAAAAAGACCCGGTCAGTTATCCCTGTACGTTAATAAATAACTTTCGAGCCCCGCAGGGTTGCTCTCTTGCCTGGCAAAAAATATGAGCAGGAAATAAACTGATTCAGAATACTGAGCGGTATTTTTCTTTGTTGTTACTACATTAACCTGTTTTTCTCATTGGAAATTAAAGTTTAATGATCAGGGAAAAGGAAAAACTATTGATCTTTTAGTCAAGCAGTTGAGAGATTCAGAAAATAGACACTGCCGCTTTCTTGGGAGGACCGCTTAAAAAAGCCATGTAGGTTTGACAAAAAGTCGAGAGGAATCTGCAGTTATAGGCTCTCAAGCTGAGGAAAATATTTTCCAAAATAAAAGGATCAGTTCCCCTCAGTACCTCGACATGAAATATCAGACAATGAGAATGCTGATGAACTTTCCAGTATCGGCGCCTTTACTCCAAACGTAGGACCATAACTGCTCTTGGGAATCACAAGAAAGTAAATGCAGAGCGAGATTGATAGGTGACTGAAAAATGCATTACTTGTTTCGTCGAAGAAGCAAATAGGATGCAGACGGTCTAGGAACCGGATAATTAAGCACATAACCGAGAATCTTGTAAAAGATTGCAAGACAAATTTTTTCAAAGAAATTGAGGGTCTAGCCCCAGAACAAAAGGGTCAGTTGCCAAGTACCAGGACATGAGATATCTGACAATGAGGATGCAGATAAACATGTCAGTATCGGAGCCTGTATTCCAAACTTAGGACCATCTTAGGAATCACAAGAAAGCAAATGCAGAGCGAGATCGATCCGTGAGTGATAAACACATTAGCTGTTTCGTCGAAGAAGCAAATAATCCTACGGCCTAGGAAATTTGTGATAAGGTCTAATTACAAAACAAAAACGGATTAGAGGCACATAACCAGAACATATGTCAGAACGAACGAAACAATATTGGACTGGAAGAGAATGAGATTTGGTCCTTAACAAGTGCAATATGTCTTCAAGGAAAGTGGTTGGTTCGGTTCGGTTCATCCCAGAATAAAAGGGTCAATAGAAAACATACCAGTATCGAAGCCCATACTTCAAACGTAGGACCATCTTAGGAATCACAAGAAAGCAAATATAGAGCGAGATCGGCACGTGAGTGATAAACGCATTACCTGTTTCGTGGAAGAAGCAAATAGGATGCACACGGTCTAAGGAATTTGTCACAGGGTATGATTATAGGACACAACTGGATGAGGCAAAAAATGTGACAGAATTTTGTAGGAGAATGGAAGGTATATTGTAGAACAAACTAACCAATGTTGGACTTAAAGAGGGTAAGATATGGCCCTTAAGAAGTGCAGTATTTCTTCAAGGAAATTGTGGGGATCCAGGTGTGGTGACGCGGAGGCTTGAGTAAACGTTGTGGAAAGATAAGGTTTGAGACCATATACGGGAATATTACGTATATGTTTGAGACACATACTCTTTAAAAAGAATTCAATATTTCAGGCTATTAGGTATATGGTAACCATCTAATACAAAAGATTGTTTGAGCCACTTTTGTTTGCGACAAAAGACGGTTCGATTAAAGTTGACCCCTCGGCCTCGCTAAGACAGGCCATGCCTATATTATGCACACACAGCGTCGCGTCGTTAAGCCGTTGGCCCGGCGCCAGCATTTTCTAATATGTGATAACTTCCTTACTCCCGTTGTTGAACTTAAAGTTATCACCGAGGGCTATAAAGGACATGCTTTATGAAGAAAAGTAGAGTAAGAGGTTTTTAAATCGTGTTGTAGAAACAAAATGGAAAGTGTTGAAATGGATGCAATAAGATCAATGAGAATATCTAGAACAGATCACATAAGAAATGAGATCATAAAAGAAACAATGGGAATCGAGGGAAGCATAATGGATGACATCACTAAAAGACAACTGATATGGTAAAATGGCAACCAACAGGGCGCAGAAAAAGAGGGCATCCTAAACTAGAATGGCAATTCAATCCAAAGATTAATGAGACCTGACAGAAGAAGATTGTCAGGATCGAAGAAGGTGGAGAATAGGCGTCCGACAACGTAGAAAAACTTTCTAAACCGACATAGTAGTAGAAACAAAATCATTTTAAGCCAATAATCAGAGACATACCAACACAGCATGTTGGTCTTTCAATTCAAAATTAAACCAAGGAATTCCCACTGGTTAAAAGATCATTTTTTTCAGTGTACATGTGCTGAATAAATGTGTTCCTGCACACGTACATAATATTTATTTGTATTATTCGGTTTAGCTCGTTAGCGTAAAAACTTAAAGGCACGCTCGCAAAACGTTGAAAATTGTTTAACTTCCAGATTAAAGGGGAATTCTTGTTTTGGCGAAACCAGCCCAGTTTAGTCGTATAGTAGTTACGCACAGATGTTACGAAACATAGGATCTCGATCGGATATTTAATTCAGCGTACTTCTCTTGTTACATCTTCTTCGTTTCGTTTTTCTTTTGTCAGACATGGCCGAATCTACTCTATCGAAATCCAGAGGCGTCTTGATATCATTTTGTTTCTTCACAAATTTTATATTGTTTCCCTTGTTTGTGAAGAATCAAAGAGCTTTTATTTCTAACTATAAAACATGTTCACAGTGGGGAATTCACCAATCTAAGTCTTGATATCAATTTTCGCAATTCTTCTGGTCTATAATATTTGAGCATATTTAGTTTGTGTATTTCTTTTAAATTTTCATATAGTAATAACAAGCAGTATAGTTGTTTATCACCATAACTTTTATTGTATTTGTCTTACCCTTTAGTGACCTTCTGTGTAAGTTTTGTTAATCTGCATTATCTGCATAATTTATATTGCTGATTAATATTTTATTCGAGAGAGGTAATTTTTTACTCCTTTAAGATCCAACCAACCCAGTATAGTCGTATAATAGTTAAGCACAGATGTTACAAAACATAGGATCTCGATCTCGACATCTTCGTTTCGTTTTTCTTTTGTCAGACATGGCCGAATCTACTCTATCGAAATCCAGAGGCGTTTTGTTTCTTCACAAATTTTATATTGTTTCCCTTGTTTGTGAAGAATCAAACAGCTTTTAGTTCTAACGATAAAACATGTTCACAGTGGGGAATTCACCAATCTAAGTCTTGATATCAGTTTTCGCAATTCTTCTGGTTTAGTTTAGTTTAGTTTAGTTTAATTGTATTTCTTTTAAATTTTTATAGTACTGACGAGCAATATGGTTGCTTATCACCATAACTTTTATAACATTTGTCTTACACTTTAGTGACCTTCTGTGAGAGTTTTATTAATTGGCATTATCTGCATATATATTCATTCGAGAAAGGTAATTTTTTATTCCTTTAAGAGCTTTCCTGACAGACTTCTTGCTAAATTAAAAATTTTAGCAACTCAGTTTCCTCCACTTCAACAGAAGATTCTTGCTTCCAATGGAGGTTTGGTGTTTTATTATCAAATTGGTATCCTTGATGTATTTTTAATAATTTTTAATGACACGCTATCAAAAGCTTTTAGGAAAATTCGTTTATTATTTCTTGGTTTATTCTGATCGTGATATCTTCACTTATGTTTGTTATGATTTTAGTTTTAGTGTAGTTCATATTGAAGTCTATATTTTTAGCTGCTGCATCCAGTTCTTCCAGCATTTTTATTAGATCTTCTTTCTTATCTGATATTAAGGCGATGTTGTCAGCATATCTTCAAGTATTGTCCGTTTACTTTGATGTCTATTTCTTCCCAATCTAAGTTTTTTAAAAACACCTTCTTGGGCCTGGTTAAATAGTTTAGGGGATATTGTGTCAACCTGTTTGACACCTCTTCTTATCCGGATTGGCTTCATTCCTATGTGGATTTTGATTGATGCTGTTGCTTCGCTATATATATATTAGCTATAAATACAAAATTACTGTTGTTTTATTTCTGGTTATTATAATTTTTGATTTTTTCAACTTAGCTAGACATAAAGATTTTGTTTGTCCGGTTGGCCGAGCGAACCTTGCCCGGGGCTTCTACTTTGCTGTGATCAAAAAAATATGTTGGCAAAATGTTCCAATTCCGTTTTATCGGGGTAATAGCCGAACAAAATATTACCGCAATACCCAACTCAAGGTTATTTGACACGAAATTCATATTTCGTATATTAGACAATAAGAATACAGAATGTTATTCTTTTATATTTTCTTTTACTGATTGATCCGACAGAAATGTCATCTCTTAAACAAAAACTCAATACTTTTTGCCGCCCATATCATAGGATGGAACATAGATATTATAGAAAAATAATTAGATAACCGGACAAAATCATAAAAAGGGGTCGGGCCTAGATTCTGACGTTCACCTAAAGAAGAGCGGTTTTGATATTGCTATGCAATTGAAGCATCCTTTAGTGCAATTTCTTTACTGCCCTTCCTAAAGAAAACGCCGTATCTACATAGGAATTGCTATAGCACATACGGCATTTTGATTAAGCAAGACCCATCCTTAAAAAGGTCACGTGTTGGACTTCAGGTTACATTTTTATGCAACTTAGTGATCAAGACGTTCGGGTTGGTTCGGTTCTGTTCAGTTAAAACCGATTTCGACCTCTTAAAAGAAAGACAGGGGAGCTAATTAAAGGAAAAAACAGACATTTTTAATTTTTTATGTATTTTTGGGTCAAAACACAACAATATTATTTGTTCCCGATTAAAATTTGCGGCCAAACTTCCATGAGACCGATTTGTATGAGAGGAAGAGAGACGGAACCAGTATACATAAAAAGAAAGGAGAAAGTTGCTCATGCAACACCCGGCTTCTTTTTATGATTTTCTCCTTTTTGATTTTTTTCGGTTTTGATAGAAGACTTTATAATAATCTTCGATTTTGCTCTTGTCTTGTTTTGATGAATGACGTTTTTGTATAATCTCCGTTTATTAAGAATTCCGTTTTTGCCATTGGACTGTTATACCATTTTCATTTATGATTTAAAACGATGCATGTAGATTATTGAAATTTTGCATGCCTAGAAGTACTAATTCAGCTTTTAAAAAATAAAAAATATATAAAATATATATATATATATATATATATATATATATATATATATATATAATTTTTTTTAATATAGATATATCGCAGCCAACGATAAAGACCGGCCATGGCGCGTTATAAGCAAGTCGGCGGTCACGTGATCTTAGGAGTCCCAGGATTCTTATTGTAATGCTTAATATATTATATGTTTTTACACAATTTAAATAAATTAACAAAAAATTTTTGTTCTTTTATAGGCAAAAATTAAAAAAATATATTTTGCTGATATATGTGTTTATTATGGATAAAAGAACTGAATCTATAAAATAAAAAATTATACAAAATTTGCACTCTCATATCTTCAGGTACATATATTAGGTACATAATATCGTTAGGAACTTCAAATCTATACAAGTCATTCAAAATTGGACATATCAAACCTAAGCTTTTAGTTTTTGAATTTTTCTTTGAGTGTCATCATGTTTGTCTGAGTTCTTATTCAAAGATTTATTAGTAGACACTAAATTATTGTGCTTTTTAATAAAATTATTTAAAAAAACTTTACATGCCCTTAAACTAATTTTTTCATGCTTTGACAATAGTTTTTCGCCACAAAAACATTCGCTAGAGTTATCTGAAGAAAAATTTTCAATATAAAAAATTTCACAATAATTTATTAAAAGTCATTTTGTGAATAAGTGAGATGGTTTTCACACTCAATGAACTGAATGTAGTGGTCGTCAATAATTTTTTGAAAAATTACCCAGCACAAAGTTTAATATATATTTCATTAAAGTGTAAGTTAACTACCAACTCATGTTCTTTTATAAGCTGTATCTTACTTTTTAAATATTTCACACTACCAGAGAGATTACTATCTGTTAACAATATTTTACAAATCAGTTTTTTAATATTACGAGGGTGCGGAAAACATATTACCTTAGAATTATTCACTGGATGACTGGATAAACAAAGATGAAGCCAACATTAAAGTATATCCACAATATCTTCGATTCTCAGGTTATCTTTTCAAGGGACCTAATTGTTCAATAAGAAATGACAACTGAACACATTTTTCACTCTCACTATCGAAAATGTCACTAAGGATGTCTATCTAATCTTATTCAAGATCTTATCTTTTACCACTTCTTTCCCGTTTGCAACATATTAGGTTTCAGTTTTATAGATTGGACCGACAAGGAACAACACTAATTACACGTTCGCGGCATTGTTTATCTTATAGGTATTTTCTTTATAATTTACTCAGCCATTAATTATTTTAACGCAGCCCACTACAGTCTTTTTCGTGGGCTGCGTTATTTTAATAATTTTGATAAAATTTACATAAAATTCGTGCCCGAATTAAAAAAAAAATCGATGTAAACAAACATACCAAAACTGAAAACACACTTGTTTTATAATGACAGCGGGCCGTGAGGCGTTTTTTTGTGAGCCTCCTACGGTCACGTGATATTTCCGTGGGCTGCGTAGATATATATATATATATATATATATATATATATATATACATATATATTTGGGGTGTAAGGGGGAAACTGTGTTTTTAGATTCTCTCTTAATATCTTTTACACTAATAGACCTGTGTATCTAGATCTGACTAGTCCATACTATTACACACAGGTCCACTATATGAAAAAAAAGTTCCAAGCTGTTAACAAGGCGTTGTCTCCCAAAATTTTGTAATTTAAAATAAAAAAAAATTAATAGACTTAATTTGGCCCAATGTCAGCGAATTTGCACCATAAAAATTGCGCGGCAATGTTTCTGAATACCTTTTATTAAAATTATAACTTTTCAAAGCTAATTTTTGTTCGAAAGCCCGGAATCCTGGATCTGTCATGGGTGTATCCAGGGGGGGTTCGGCCCGCCCCCCCCAAGCCTAAATTTTTTAAAGTATTTTTGACATATTTCATAAATAAATAAAAAAATTGCATAAAATACGACGTCATGAGGTCTCGGGCCCCTCCCAAGAAACATTCCTGGGTGCGTCACTTGATCTGTTAAGCTCCAAGACCGTAGATAATAGATAATAGGGATCAAGAGGGTAATGCCCCCCCCCCCCCAAACCGGTGTCCGTACTCGTTACTCTTAAGCATAAAAACTTTTAGGTTTAGAGTTGACATTTTTTATGATGTCCCCCCATGGAAAAATCGTATCTACGCCATTATCAAGCTCTTCATTTACTAGCTGGCTATATGTACTCCCAGTCGCTCGTATAAAAAAAACACCTGTTTAAAAACCATAACACTCCACCAGGACGGTATTTTTAGTAAGTTTTTTAAAATTTTTAATTGAAGTCATCGAGTGAGAATGTTGGTCCGGGATCCCGAGCAAAATGTTATTCTTGTTATATTTTTATTTTTAATAATGGGAATTAAAAAGCTTGTGCAAATTCAGTCCAGAATGGCGTTAGAGAACCTGTGCTGGCAATGTTTACTGATACTTAATTTTTGTTGTAAATTTTTCATATTACATATTAGTTTTATGAAAATTTAAAAAAGCATTATTTAAATATTAAACAAGTTTTCTTGGCTAATCGGGTGTTCGTGCAACTTTAATTTTAAATTCAAATTTTGCGCCAAATTCCCGTATTCAGAAAACCCACACAATTTCAATTTTGATTGGCACAAGCAAAACGCCAGCGCCATCTACGAAAAATGAATCTGCGCAAAAAGGCGTAACCAAAAAAGATTCGTCTGTCGTATTCTATCGAGATCACCACGCAGCATGATGATAAATTCTATTGACCAAAAAATCCAATAACATTCTTAGAAAATCAAACTAAACCATTACACCAACAAGTGATTCTAGTGTGGATCGACTGCAACAACTGGGCCAGCGAGAGGAGCTCCTCTGGACGACGGAAACAACTAAAAAGGTGAGTGCCAATCCTCTATATTGTCTTTGTGTGGCTCGGAAAAATTAATATTTTTACATCGTCCTTTTAAGGATTTTTGCACCCAGATTTTATAAAACGACCAGCGCGTTTACAGTCCCGCGGCTCTACCAACCTCAAACCTCAAATCACCAACATCGGGTAAAAAGAAGTTTTTGTTTCTCTCATATTTTTCCGTGGGTAGCTTAAAAGCTTAACCTCATGGGGGTCCAAGATCTAATGGACACCTAATAAGTGTTGACAGTTAACTATTTCGTCCTTATGGGACTCCTCAGAACACTGCTTGGTCAATCTGACACCCTTGCGAAGTTAATTAGACGCTTTTATCTCTAATCCTATGTATATAGTGAGAAAACCCTCGCAAGAAGCGCCATCTACCGAGATCCGAGAGAAATTAGAACAAAAGCAGGCGAAAATAAACTGCTATACATATCGATCAATGAAAAGAACGACTGCAAAGAAAAAGAAACAATCCGTGACGTACCACAGCTCTTCTGTCTTTTAGGCCAGCGTTTTTACCCGCCATCAGACGCGAGCGTCAATCAGCGGAATTTTTAAGCCAAATAATATTAACAAACGTAAAATTTAGTACCCGGAAATTTAAAAATTATTTTTAAATTCACGGGTACTAAATTTCGTTTGTTAGCATTATTTATAAAAAGGATTTTTTTCTAAAAATAATTTTTTTCATTAATTTTTTTAAGTTCTTTTTTGAAAAACTACTACTAAAAAAGCATTGTTTTTTTAATTATGGTGGTTACCAGGTAGGTTAACACCGATTTTGTTCTCCCAAGAGAAGGTGAGGGGAGCTATAATTTAAGAAAAAATAAGTTATGTAAAGGGGCCTACAGACACGCGAACATTTCTAGAGATTAGTACGCGCGTACAAGTTTGCGCATACTAATCTCTTCGTGTGTAGACAATATCCGCCTAAAATATCTCTCGAAGATTAGTTCGCGCGCACAATGTACGCGAGCAAATCTCTCGGTGTCTAGGCAAAACGCATTGATAATATCGTGTTTATGTTTAGAACGTTTAATGTTGTCTTCGTGTGTGTAGGCAATTCCACCAAACGTACATGTATGCATAGATTAGTTCGCGTACTAATCTCAAGAAATGCTCGCGTGTCTGTAGGCCCCTTTATATAAAATTGCAAACTAAAACCATGGCAGCGACTTGGGTCGTTTGCGAATTGTAGGCGGCAAATTTTCCTGGCGGCTGATTTGCCGCCGACCCAAAATTTTGTTTATTTCACATGGTAAACATCAAAAAAATATTTTTCTAAATATTGTTTTTTAAAAAACTACTTTTAGAAAGAACAATAAAAATAAATTAAATTACTTTTTGGAAATAAAAAAAAAGATTATATATTTTTAGAAAAGTACTAAGCATTTTTTTGAAAAAAACATTTAAAAAAAAAAAATTCAAACAACTTTTTAAAAAAGCAATATTTAAAAAAATATAAAAAAGTAAGAATTTTTAAAAAGTAGTTTTTGGAAAATTATAACTTTTTGAAAAAATCCTTATTTTGAAAAATAATTTATTTCCACAAAAAAAAATATATGTAGTTTTTTGAAAAAAAATAATGGTTTTCAAAAGTAATAATTTCTCAAAAATATTAGCTCACACATATACTATAGTAGTGTGAGCTATGGTGATCCTAATTTTTTCGAGAAAAAAAAAAGTTGCTCTGATTTCAAAAATTTTTATATATCTTTGCGTTTCAGATGATTTTGAAACTTTTTTATTGCGCCGTCTGTCTGTCTATCTGTCGGTATGTCTGTCTGTCTGTCTGTCTGTCTGTCTGTCTGTCTGTCTGTCTGTCTGTCTGTCTGTCTGTCTGTATGTCTGTAACGACCAACGCGCATAACTCAAAAACTGCTTGGCCGATTTTAATGAAATTTGGTACCTAGGCTGGGTCTTGGGTCGAGATGGTCCCATTTAAAAATGAACAAAATCCACCGAACAGAAACCAAATAAAAGGGTGGGGGTAGATTTCAAAAATTAGAGTTTATGTAAAAATATGGCGTGTGTGATATCAAACGAAAGGTAATTGAGTCTGCAGTTAAACAAAATACATTTTAATTTATTTTAAAAAAAGGGTGGGGGTATATTTTAAAAATTAGAGTTTAAGTAAAAATATGGAGTGTGATTTAAAAAATTTGAGTTTAAGTCAAAACATGGCTTGTGTGGTATCAAACAAAAGGTAATTTCGTCTGGAGTTAAATAAAATATATTTCAGTTTTTAGTTATATTAGCTCACACGTACACTATAACTATAGTACCTAGTGTGAGCTTAGAGGCCCATATATTGGCAGAGTATTTTTTTTAGAAAAAAAATATAAAAAAAATAATGGTTTTCAAAAGTAATAATTTTTCAAAAATATTAATTAAATTTGTTTGGAAATAAATTATTTTTTGTGTTTCCATTCCCATGTGTTACGCTCGAAACGGGCATAAACCGTCTAACTTCATCATTTAATACCCCCTTATTTGCTGTCATGATATAATTAAGCTTGGTAAAAATATTTTCACTGCCCTTTAGGTATTATTGTCGTGGAATTATAAAAGTGAGTTCGAGTATGAGACCACCAAGAGAGACATCAAGGCCCTTTAAAAAACGAGTTTGTTTTCCGGTTGATTTATCTGTAATATAAGTCAAATCGACCGTCAAATTTGGCTGTTTTGTATCGAAGTTAACACGCTGCTATTTTTTTCAGCAGAACTTAATTTTTGCATGTTTTTATATACTTGGCTCGGTTATGATTTTAACAAAAGAAAAACTTTGAGAACATTTATGATCGCATTTTGTTACTTGTGACATATATATTCCTTGGAACAGCTAACTCAAAACTGCGAAAATGAAAATATAGTTGAAATAAATGATACGCTGACAAGAGCTATGAAAATTGTATATCAGAAGAAATAAAGAAACTTATGGAAAAGAGGCGGCACCTGGAGAAAGAAGGAAAAAGAACATCGATAGAATACACGAAAGTAAATAAAACTATAAGAAAAATTATTAAAGAAAATAAAAGAAAGAGTCATCAAATAAAAGTTGAAAGAGTTATAGAAAATAACAGAAATATAAAATGTCTAAGGCCGACTCTCAGTAGTAAAATAATAAAAATAAAGGATATGAACGGCATACAGACTAACGTTAAAGAGGAGGATTATAAATATTACACAACTATTCTATACAGACTTATACCAAACAAAAAGGGAACCATCACGGGAAACCACAAAGAAACTCTAAACAAAAATAAAGAACATGAACTCAGAGCTACAACCTGAAATAAGCAAAGCGGTAATAAAGAGAGCATTAAAGAAAGTGAAAAATAAAAAATCACATGGAAAAGACGGAGTAACGGCAGAAATGCTCAAATACGATGGTAAAGCTGTAGTTAGTATCCTACGTATTCTCCTAAATAAAATACTAAAAGAAAAAACAATCCCAAACAACTGGAAAGAATCAATAACCATTATTCTACACAAGAAAGGCGATAGAGCAGACCTAAAAAACTATCGACCTATAACACTGCTCAATGTAATTTATAAGCTTTTTACGAAGATATTAACGGATAGACTAACTACAAAATTTGACGGATATCAATTAAAAGAACAAGCAGGCTTCAGAAAAAGTTTTAGTACAGTTGACCACCTATTAACCATGAAAATCCTAATAGAACGAGCCAAAGAAAACAACATTGCACTATATATTGCGTTTATAGACTTTGAAAAAGTTTTCGATAGCATTGATCACTGGGCAGTAAAAGCATCTTTAATTAATAGCGGAATAGATCACAGATACACAGACCTAATAGCCAATATATATAGCGAAGCAACAACATCAATTAAAATCCACGAAGGAACCTAGAGAATCCGCATAAGAAGAGGTGTCAGCCAGGGTGACACAATATCCCCTAAACTATTTAACCAGGCCCTAGAAGAACTTTTTAAAAACTAAGTTTGGGAAGAAATAGGCATCAAAGTAAACGGACAATACTTTAAAACCACCTAAGATATGCTGATAATATTGCCTTAATAACAGATAAGAAAGAAGAACTGATAAAAATGCTGGATAAAAAGGATACAGCAGCTAAAAATATAGTATGAACTGCACTAAAACTAAAGTCATAACAAACACAGATGAGGATATCATGATCAGAATAAACCAAGAGAAAATAGAACAAGTAGAGGAATATATATATACATGGGAAAAATTATTAAACTAAAAAAGATAAACCTAATGGCTGAAATCAAGAGACGAGTAAGATTGGCCTGGGCAGCATTCGGTTCGGTTCGGTTCTTTTCTGGAGTCCAAAATTCTCTTTCCTTATCAAGGCCGAAGCCTGCATTAACAACATCTTGATGATACAGTGATTGAAGAAATTGATCACTGTAAATATAATCTACTAAGCCTAGAACATGACAGCGTAAAAAACTTATACAAAAAGAGACTGAACGAAAAACTTAATACAAGTTCAGGTGAAACCCCAGATGAGGAATACGAATGTATTACATTAAGCATCCACCAAGCTGCAAAAGAAGCACTAGGATTAGTGGAAGAAACTTCTAAAAGAAGAAAACCATACTGGTGGGATGCTGAGATTGAGAGAGAAATAGAGGAAAAAAGGAAATTATATCACACCTACTTATCCCAAAAGACAGTAGAAGCAGACAAGAATACAAAATCGCGCAATCAAAGGTGAGAAGAATGATCAGTGATAAGAAAAATCATTCGTGGACGCAAAAGTGTCAGAAAATAGATTCTTACTTAGGAGGTAGGAGAAGTACCGAAAGCTGGAAAACTATAAGATCGATTAAAAAAGAAACATGCAGAGATATCAGTTCACCAATACCAGACAAAGAATGGGATGAGCATTTTAAAAAACTTTTAACTGAAGATAGAGCAGAATTCAAGGAAGACGCAAGAGACAATATAATTAGAACGATGGGATCTCCAGTACCCCTCACAATCTCTGAGGTCAAAAACGTGTGCACAACCTTAAAAAGCGGTAAATCTGCCGGACCCGGAAATATCCCAGCCGAACTTATTAAATATGGCACTGAAGAACTGTTTTGGAGATTACGGAATCTTTTCCAAAAATATTTAAATGGAACTGTAGTCCCAACTGAGTGGAAAACGTCATATATATCCACAATACACAAAAAAGGAAGGAAAGATATATGTGACAATTATAGAGGTATATCTGTGACTAGTACGCTAAGCAGAATATACGGTAAAATAATAAGAAATAAAGTAGAGAGCGAATATAAAGACATGGAGGCAGAAGAACAAGCTGGTTTCAGGGCGGGTAGATCGACTTCAGATCATCTCTTTTGTATAACCCAAGTTATTGAAAAGAAAATGGCATACGGTCAAGAGCTGCATCTGCTTTACGTGGATTTGCAGAAGGCATATGATAGTATACCACTAAATCTACTTTGGAAAGCGTTGGAAAACACAAACATAAGCGTACAACTAATTAAGGCCATCCAAGAGTTATACCGCAATAGTAAGGCAAAAGTTAAAATAAAAGCAAAACTAACCAAAGGCTTTCAAGTAAATAAAGGTCTTAAACAAGGTTGCTGTATCTCGCCTACGCTCTTCAAGATATACTTGGAACAAGTCCTTAAAGTATGGAAGAGAAAATGCCAAAACATGGGAATTCCGTTGGACGAAACCACCTTGTATACTTTATGTTTCGCCGATGATCAGATAGTAGTGGCTCAGGATTATGACGACCTCGAATATATGACACGAAAACTAATAGAAGAGTACAATAAGTGGGGACTAGAGGTTAATCTCAATAAGACAGAGTATATGTGTATCGGTGGAATGAAACAGGATCTAATCTTAAATACCGGGCAGCGAATTCACTCCTGTGATGAGTATAAATACTTAGGTCTAAAAATTACAGCTGACGGAACACTAGACAAAGCTATAAAAGATCGAAACGTACAAGGAAGAAAAACAATAACTTTATTAAATGGAATAATTTGGGACCAAAGTATATCAAAACATAACAAAAAGCTTATATATAACACCATTATAAAAAGTATTATTACATACGGCTCAGAAGTATGGCCAATCAAGGATAGAACAGAAAAAATGCTTTCCGCTACGGAGATGGACTATTGGAGAAGAGCAGCAGGGAAATCAAAAAGAGAAAGAGTTACAAATCAAAGAATAAGAGAAATTATGACAGTAGGTGAACGTACTTTAGTGGATGATATAAGAACAAAACAACTGGTGTGGTACGGACATGTACAAAGAATGAATGACGAAAGACTACCTAAACAAATACTACAATGGAAACCAACTGGCCGAAGAAAACGAGGACGGCCAAGGAGAAGCTGGAGAGAAGGAATAGACAGTGAAATAAGAATAAGAGGCCTAGATGATGAATTATGGGCAAACAGAAACGAGTGGAGATTGGGTATCGGAAGACGTAGAACGTTGTGAAACCGATAAATATATATATAGCATTCGGTAAATTAAGCTACATATTAAAAAATAAAAAATATCCTCAATACCTCAAACGAATACGAAAGTATATAACCAATGTATCCTTCCTGGACACTTACAAAATCAAACATGGATAAGGTAACAAAGGCCCAAAGTAAAGCTATAAGATAGAAAAAGGAATGAATGGATAAGAAATAAAACAAAAGTAAGGGATGTAAGAGGAGAAGTAGCAAAATTAAAATGGAAATTTGCCGTTCATAATATCAGACATAATATTAGAACTTGGAGACCTTGGGAAAATAAAAGAAGTAGGGGAAGTCCCCAAATGAGATGGCGGACGATTTGAGGAGACATACAGGAGCTAGATGGACAGACAGAGAAAAATGGACAAAGATGGATCGAAGAAGGCTAGATAGATTCTATATTTTATTTTTTTTATTATTTATTGTTACATATACATAATTCTAAATAATTTAATCAAAAACAATACATTTATTGACATTTAAATTAAATTGACGTGAACTAAATTATTACAGAGCTTTTAGTTTCCATTTTATAAGTCCTATCTTAACACATTAAATTTGTCAATTAAAATTATAATTCCAAAATAGGTCCATTAATTTTCTACTATTTTACTCGGTGGATAAATGTTTTCGGACAGTCAAAACAAATGTACAATATTATTTGTTTATAAAAATAACACAGAGTACCTGATGTGTATTTGTCTATCGTTTTTTGTAACACATTTAGTTTTTCATGTTTATAAAACAGGGCAAATTTTTATAATATGAAGTTAAATGTTTTTTTTAGTTTAGCATCGAATATAATTATTCAAATTGCAAAAATATTTATGTAAAAAATCAAACTAAGGACATGCTATATTTTTTTAAATAAAAAGCGAAGTATTTTCTTTTAATAAGTATTTTTTTCTTTAAATTAACAGTATTAACTACAACCTATTTTTTTTTACCCAACCGCAGCACGTCGAAAGAAAGCGTAATGTCTTTCCATTGTTGTATGTATGTAAGTAAATATGTTTGTCTCACTCTAAAGGCTAAACGGCTGAACCGATTTTGACAAAAAAAGTGTCGTTCTATTGCTACTGAGCCCGGAGGTGCTTCAGGCTATATTTTTTTAAACAGGAATCAACATGGCGATCTTCAGACGCCATTTTGTCACATGATGCAGGCTTTAAGGAATACATTTCAGGCGATTTTATTGAAATTTCTTTGATTACCCATTGCAAATGTCCTCTAATTTGCTGTATTTACTTTGTATTCCTCCCTGCTCCCACTCATCCATATTCGCATAATGTTTTCAAATATAGAGCGATTTCAAAAATTCTTTCTGCATACGCTTTCAGATTTTTTTTTCCATCACCATTTTACTCCCCGCCTCTCCCTCTCTCCTCTCCACAATCCTTATTAGTAATAGTTATAGCTATAACTTTCACATTTCAAAAGTTCTTTCTGCACACGCTTGAAGACTTTTTTCCAACATCATTTTACTAGTTTCTCCCTCCCTCTCTTCTCCCCGCCCTCCTTAATAGTAATAAATCAAACAAGTTCAGTCGTTCTCCACTAGTTTAATTTTTTTACAACTACATGTTTCGAGAGCATAAGCTCTCATCTTCAGGTTGTGCACTTGATGGAGTTATTCCATCGCCATTACCTACATTTTGTAGGCTCAAAAAGTTTTACAGCAGCATGTGCAATGAAGCAGTACAATGTATTACAGCAGCATGTGCAAAGAAGCAGCACAACCAATTACAGCAACATGCGTAAGGTAATTGAACAGCCAGTGGGGGACGAGAAAATTCAAAAAAAGCAAAAAAAAAAAAACTTCTTCCACTCAATGATTAAAAGTGTGTTAACCCTTCCCCAGCGGAAGGGGTTGGTTTTTAATTTTAAAATACTCATATTAACGTATAAAAATTTGAGTTTAACTTTGACTAAAAATTTTTTTCCAGTTCTTCACCGTGACAGTCTATAAAAACCTAAAAACCAACCCCTTCCGCTGGGGAAGGGTTAACACACTTTTAATCATTGAGTGGTAGAAGTTTTTTTTTTTGCTTTTTTTGAATTTTCTCGTCCCCCACTCGCTGTTCAATTACCTTACGCATATTGCTGTAATTGGTTGTGCTGCTTCTTTGCACATGCTGCTGTAATACATTGTACTGCTTCATTGCACATGCTGCTGTAAATCTTTTTGAGCCTACAAAATGTAGGTAATGGCGATGGAATAACTCCATCAAGTGTACAACCTGAAGATGAGAGCTTATGCTCTCGAAACATGTAGTTGTAAAAAAATTAAACTAGTGGAGAACGACTGAACTTGTTTGATTTA
The DNA here is from genome assembly GCA_963576565.1 of Aspidapion aeneum. Lineage (NCBI taxonomy): Eukaryota > Metazoa > Arthropoda > Insecta > Coleoptera > Brentidae > Aspidapion > Aspidapion aeneum. Next base: position 33,590,308 of record OY755048.1, read on the forward strand.
TAAATCACCTCCACCCAACATGGACTATTTCTTCAATTAATAGTAATAGTTGTAGCTATACCTTTCACAAATTTAGAGCGATTTCAATAATTCTTTCGGCACACGGTTTAAAAAAAATTTCGACACCATTTTACTAGTTCCCTCCTCCCTCTCTCCGCCCCCACCTTCACTCAATGGAAGGTAACACTGTTCGCGTCCGTAGAAAATCTACACGTACTTTTTGGGTAAAGCTAAATGAATTGTAAATGCATAGTGCTTTTCACAAGGCTGAATAAGAATTAAACCTAAAAGTTGGAAATAAAAACATTTTTAAGTAAAAAAACTGCTTAATTTACTTGTAACTACGAGTCGCAGTTGGGTACAAAATTACCCTGATTAATGAAATACAAAACTGTATAATTTCGTAAGTGCGCTTTGGGCATCAAAACTAAAATTTGAACCATGTCGTACATTATAGGTATACCTATCAATTTTGTACTCAACTGCGACTAGTACTAGTAAATTTAGCTATTGGGTGTTTTTTTTTATTATTTTTTTTCAATCTTAATATGTTCTTTAAATTAACAGTATTTCCTACAACTTAATAATGGATTAGAAGACAACATGTAAGAAGTAAATAATTTTATAAAAATTACACAAACTTCTTGAAAGCTTTGGACCATCCGGACATTCATATATAAAGCCAATCCCACACCAAAATAAAATAAAACCAGCATTGTATAACCATATGGGCAGATGATTTTCTGACCTCAAACATGACCTATACCAAAGCTCCAGCAGACGTGCCATAAAGCCACAGAACAAACATCCCTAGACACGCCAAGAGCCAACAAGAAAATGTGTGTAGTAATCTGATATTTTATCCTAAAATTTTGGAAATCAGAAGAAAATAATTTAGAATTTTAAAGATTTATTAAAAAAAAACATTAGAAGCACCAATTCTTTTTAAAATATATATCGCACTAGCTCTAAAAAACTGGATATGTAAAGTGTACGGCATGGGAATACAACTTAACGACCGATTTACCATATACACACTTCAGTTTGCTGACGACCAAGTAATTGTAGCTAATGATAAAGAAGACATGGAGTATATGATGAGAAAGTTAACGGAAGAATATCAAAAGTGGGGGTTAATAGTGAACGTGAACAAGACACATTACTTATGTATTGGAAACGAATCAAGTGAGCTAGAACTAGACAATGGACAAACAATATCTCCATGCAATGAGTATTTATACTTGGGTGTCACATTTGATAAGACAGGAACAAACGGTAAAAAACTGGAAAAAAGAATAGTATTTTTTTTTTTTTTTTACGCAAGGAGATCCCTATCACGCTCGACAAGCGGCAAGTGCGCGGAAATGTTGGTGTGTGTTGGTTTTGAAACGGTTCAGGTTGTAACCTGCAGGGAAAACTGTCGCAGGGAGTTTATTCCACAGCGATGCTGTTCTCCAGAGATATGAATTCTGATATAATGAGGTTCTTGGTGCCTCTATTTTGACAGTAAATTGATGGTTACCGTCTGTTTGACGTGTTCGCCTAGTAGGTGCTACTCCCGGGGGGATCATACGTGCCAACTCTTTAGAGCATTTTCCGTGATAATACCTGTAGAAGAGAGAGAGATCGCCCACAGTTCTTCGATGTTCGAGACTATCCAAGCTACGGGTAAGTGCGGGGTCATTGATCAGCTTGATAGCTCGCTTTTGCACGGTGTTCAAAAGCATTAAGGTATGTTTGGGTGCCGCACTCCATATATGTGAGCAGTACTCCATAGTTGGTCGAATCTGGGCTTTGTAGAGTGTCAGCAGTTGGCTTGGTGTATACAGATGTCTTGTACGAAATAGCACCCCAAGCTTTTGGGACGCCCTTTTAGCTATATCTGCCACGTGACTGTGCCAAGACATGTTGGTCTCTGCAGTGACTCCTAAGATGTTCAACTGGCTCTGCAATGTGACAGCACTTCCAGATAGCATGATGTTTGGCTCACCGGTGCTGGTCTTTTTTGAAAACAGGGCTGATTGGGTTTTCTGCGCGTTGAAAGGTTTTTGTTGCCCCAGTCCTCTATTATCTCCAGGTCGTTATTTATCTGCGATATTTGAGTTAGTCTAAGATGATGGAATTCACGTGCGGATAGACACTGAGTGGGTGGTATGACTGAGGAGACTACATTGCCATCATCTGCAAAGCAATAAAGTGGATTTACTGTTTTATCTATGAGGTCATTTATGTAAATCAGAAAAAGTGTTGGCGAAAGGATTGCTCCCTGTGGCACACCAGCATTTATTTGGTAAGAGTTGGAGTTCCGGCCATCCAGTGCAACATAAATGGATCTATCCTTAAGGTAACTTTCAAACCAAGTGCAAAGTCTCGGCGACAATCCCGTTGCTTTGAGCTTGTTGAGCAGATTTTGATGCCAGACTTTATCGAATGCTTTAGATATATCTAAGGCAATTGTTCTTGTTTCACCTCGCAACTCAATCGCTTTATGCCATAAGTGAGTGACGTATGTAAGTAAATCGTCAGTTGACCTATATTTTCGAAATCCGTATTGCTTGTCGTTGATAATTTTGTATTTTGCCAAGTACTTGGTTAGGTGATTGTTCACAACTCTTTCCATTACTTTTGATATCACCGGAAGTAGAGCAATTGGTCTATAGTTTAACGGATCTGTCTTTTTTCCTTTCTTTGGAATGGGTTGTACTGCGGCAGACTTCCATGATGATGGATATACTCCTTGCCTATAAGATAAATTGAATAATTTTGCGAAAGTTGGGGTGAGTTCGCTAGCACAATTTTTGAGTACTATCGCGGGAATGCCATCTGGACCCATTGCTTTGTTTGTATCCAACTTTTTAAGGGATTTTCGTATTTCTTTGTGACAAAAGGGTACCTCTGGCATACTGTGGGAAACCCTTTCAATGAACGGTGGAGTTTTTCCATTTGGCACTGTTAGGTTTGAGTTGGAGGAAAAGATTTTGGCCAGCATATTGGCTTTTTCCTCTGATGTTGTGGCTAAGTGAGTATTTTTATCTGTAAGTGGTGGTATGGATGACTTGGTGAAGTTTGATCCAACGGCTTTTGCAAGAGACCAAAAGGACCTAGAACTACTTGGACAATTCAGCAACCTGTTTTTTATTCTTTGATTGTATGTTTCTTTGGCGGCGTCAATAGTAATTTTGCAACTATTTCTGGCTTCTATAAATTCTGTGTGGTTTTGAGCGGTTTGTTGTTGTTTCCAAAGGTTATATGCTCTGTGTTTTTTCTGTACAGCCGTTTGACACTGGCTGTTGAACCAAGGTTTTGCATTAGCTCTGCGTTTTATTGTATGTGGGATATATGCATCCATTCCAGATAAGATTACTTTTGTTATTTCATTACAGCAAATAGTGGGATCAGCTGTTTTAAAGCAAACCTCTTGCCATGGAAAATCCAGGTAAAATTGTTTAAGGTCATTCCATTTTGCCGATTTATAGTGCCACATTTTACGAGGAAGTGATTGTTGGCTTGGCGGTATGAACATTTCGCACTTTGTTCTTATAAGTTTATGATCGCATGAACCAAGTGGGGGATCTACTTGAATTGTGTACAAGTCAGGATTTGTAGTTAGGAACAAGTCTAAAAGCGCTGCAAATTCACCCCTTTCTGAGATACGGGTAGGTTCATCGACAAGCTGCGTTAGACCACAACTTATGGCAAAAGCTTCTGCTTCCCTGCCTTCATTATCTGTTTTGTTGTGGTGTTTTAGCCAGGGTATATTGTGGACGTTGAAATCGCCTAAAAAAACAATTTCCGCATGTGGATAGTTAGACTGTATACTATCACAGTTTTCGGATAATGTCGCAAAAAAGTTTTGATACTCGGTGTTACTTGGCGGTCGGTAGAGGCAGCAAATGAACTTGGTCGATGACTTTGAGGTTAATTTCAGCCATATGATATCGAGGTTCGCTGGTTCTAGCTTCTCCTCTCGATGACATGAAAGGTCATTTTTAATGTACACACAAATCCCAAAATTATGCGAAATCGGTGCTGTAGGTCATAGCCGGGATAAAGATAGTTCACAATAGGTGTTGCAGAACTGATTTTAGTTTCGGTGAGAACAAGGATGTCAGGTCTTTGTTCTTCAAGATGTTGGTGAACTGAATTCATGTTGGTACTTAATCCTCTTATATTGCTAAAATCAATTCTGAGTTGAGTTTTTGGTCTTCTTTTAATATCTTTGCATGAAGGACCCCCAGGATCACCCGACGCCCGGAGATCCGAGTGGTCGGGTATTTTACCTCCGGAATATTTTGATCCTGGAGGCGCCATCATGCTATCTGTTACTCATTGTTGGAACCGGACTGCCAGCGCAGTAGCGGAACGTGGTGATACCACTTAGCGCTACTCACTTCTGGCATGGTGGTATCTCACCGGTCGACGCCCAATGAGTAAAAAGCGTCTACCACCTATTATACTAAAAGGGAAAACAGTATTTTATGGAGCAGAGAGACAAAAAAGAATGTAAAATTTAACATATATGAAACAATGGTGAAAATCACGCTATTGTATGGAATAGAGACTTATCGCGTAACAGAAAAATACAAAGGAAAAATGGAAAGTGTCGAAAGGGATGCAATAAGAAGATCAGTGGGAATATCTAGAACAGATCATATAAGAAATGAGATCATAAAAGAAAGAATGGGAATCGAGGGAAGCATAACGGATGACATCACTAAAAGACAACTGATATGGTACGGCCATGTACAACGGATGAACGACGAAAGATTACCAAAGCAGGTCCTAGAATGGCAACCAATAGGGCGCAGAAAAAGAGGGCGTCCTAAACTGGAATAGCAACAGTCAATCCAAAGATCAATGAGTCAAAAAAACCTGACGGAAGATGATTGTCAGAATCGAAAGAGGTGGAGAATGGGCGTTGGACAACGTAGAAAAACGTTCTAAACCGACATAGTAGTAGTAAAAGCAAGACTAATTTTCATATTTTTAATTTTAATACATGAAAATTTTAGTTACATTTTACGTACTTAATTGTTAATCTAACAATCTTCTGAATTCGAAGATCAATAAAAGATATGCGATAAAAGGCCTTACGATCGTAACTTACCAAGAAGAAAGGAAGAAGAATTATTGTGGGTCTGAAGATGCAGAAAACCGTTGGCTGTTGCTTTTCATTTCTTTTAGGGACGGGCATATCATCTTACAATGTGGCTGTTTTAATTGCTTCTCTCTGCTAAATTTACATTTTATATCTTTATCTTCCAAGAAACCCAATAAAAACTTAAATATGTATCCATCCATACATACCACACAATGACGACTTCATTTTTTTTTAAATTTTATATTAGGTCGTTTTTGAGTTTAAAAATTTTTTGACGCAGTTTAATTTTATGTCAAAATTATGAAATATTGTTACTAATGTTTAAAATTTCGCTTCTAAGTTATAAAATACCAGAGTCGGCGATAATTTTTTTGCTTGGGAGGTGTCAATTTTTTTTCTTAGGAGGGGTAAACGTATTTTTGATCTAGGAAATATAGCACGATAAGTTACATATTTTTATTCTTGGGGGAAATTACCCCAAGAACCCCCCTCTCTTAACGACCTTGGTAAAAAAATTAGAAAGGCGGAGGGTAAAACTACTTTTTATAATCTTGAATAATAACTTCTTATTGCAAAAGGTTGAACAGAAATAAAATTTGGTGGGATGGTAGACATAGGTCCCTTGATAGTACATCTAAGTTTGTGGGATGAAAACTTAACAAAGCACAACTTTGGTTTTATGCATTTTTTCGCTCCGACCAATAGTTTTTGCTTTAAGGCCCAAGTTTGCAAGTTTTAACAAAATCATTTTTTTTTTTCACTAAACTGATTGGCTTGATTCGTTACATTTGACCTTATATTAGTTCTGTTCCATCAAACAGTTCGACGGTCATAGAACCGTCCAAAAAATCCCAATGCGCGCGCAATGCAGTACGAGGAGTTCGAGGACTGTTTTAAAACGGTTTGGGTTAGATGGAACGACCAAATAACTGTCCAAAAACCGAATGCTGTTCGATTTACTTCAGGCACGTGATCATATGCGAGAGAGTTAAATTCAAAATCACGTGACTAAAGGAAAGGGTAGGTTTGGCGTCTTGCTTAAAGATAAATCGAAGGCAACGTATGAATTCGAGAGCACGAAATTAAAGTTGCACACAGAAAGGATTACACAATTACATAGGATTATCATAATACCTATATTTTTAATTTTAGTTCTTTAAAATGCAGATAAAATTACATCAATTTAATTTATACAGGGTGTAACTAAATAAGTGTAAGACATTTAAGGGATGATTCCTTATTGAAAAAAAGATAGGATCTTTCATATAAAGAAACTTTATTGGAGCATCCCTTGTTAAGATACCGCCCTTAAAGGAGGTACATAACATTTATGACGATGTATCTCTGTAGTTGTTCGTGAAATAATTTTTTGCTGCAAACTGGTTTATTTTGGGCAAAAAATCCAAGAGACATTTTTTATTTACAATGAAACAGGCTATCGGAAATACATTTTTAAATGGAAAACAAATAATAAGACAAAAAATTACATTGGAAATAAATTTTAGGGGGGTTGCGTTTTCCACCCCTTGCAACCATGGGGTAAACCAAATTCATTACCGGCTAAGTGTCTTTTTGGTAGTAGAAAATTTTATGTACCCCCTTTAAGGGGCTGTATCTTACCAAGGGATGCTCCAATGAAGTTTCTTTATGTGAAAGATCCTATCTTTTTTTAATGACGAATCACCCCTTAAATGTTTTACACTTATTTAGTTACACACTGTATTCACAAACTATAAACCACTACAGACTGCCTAATAAACTAAATATACCAAAAATTAAAACGAACTTGCATTAGCACATATTTTTGGGCGAAACTTGTGAAAATATATTTATTTTTTCTAATATCACAAGTTTTATGTGAAATTTATATATTTATTTATTTGTATTTTCTAATTTGATTTTTATAAAATATTTGTGAAATTACCTACATATTATAGAAAGCCTTAATATTCACAAGGTTTTTGCGATTTTATTCATTTTTAGGAAATAGAGATCGTGATACGTCTAAGAAGTTAGGAAAATCACATTTTGTAGCTTATACTTTAGTAATGACCTTAATGTCAATGCCTTAAAGCGAAGTCGTTTATTCTTCCGCCAAATCTGGTGTAAAATTTTAATTCCGGTGTTATCCTTCTTCTTTTAACTTTTAGTTCACAGGTCACCGGGATTTGCTGTGATCAGGGTAAACCGTTATGTTTCTATTCCTATCCAATCACCTGCTAAACTAGTTTTCTTTTTCTAAGCAAGCTACCCTATGGTCAGTATAGCTTTTTTTCATGTGGTATATCTACACGATCCGCAGTCCCGTAGTAATAAAAATTAAGAGGCTCTTGCAAAAAAATCAATAGATGCTGCAGATGTTGCAAATTTTTTTTTTTGGAAATTTAAAAAATTATTTACGTGGCTTCCCCGGCATTTTGTCATGTGTTAAAATTGGTTGTAAAACTCAATTTATTTTGACAAAAATTTTAATTTTTTGGGTTATTCACTGTTTTTTGAATTTTCTCAGACAAATGTAAGTTTAATGTAATTTTATGGTATATTATTATCTCAGGTGATGTAAACTAGAAATGTGTGTGTTTTACATACAATTTTTCTGCGCCTTCTAATGCGCCTGTCTGCAATTCTTGTCTTTCAGAGGAGTCCGAAACCAGTTTAGGTTGCTTGATGGAACGGAAAACTGAATGTCCCATAACAGTTCAACGTCGACCTGGAACGCAAACAGGATTTTTCGTACCGTTCTATAACCGTCCCACGCTTTGATGGAACGAAACTATAATAAAAGATATGATTTTTTAAAGTGGAAGAAGAGAACTTTTTAATATCTAGTTTTTATATTTTCAGGTGTCCTTTTTTTGCAATAACTCCAGCATTTGATATTTAAGTTATTCGATGAAATATATTTTTTATATATATACAGCTAATCGGTCAAGGAATTGTTACACTTTTTAGCTTTGCAATTTTAGTATCATTAAAATCGACAAAAGTTTCCTTTGTTGGAATAGAAATTTATTGAACCGTCAAGAAACTTTAAGAATTTATAAGATACAGTTAGTTAAACTATTGGTTAAAGTACAATTAGTTAAAATTACCGTGCACTACTGTCCCTTTCCGATAGTTTAATAGTTTGGCTCGTAAAGTACTTGCAGTCGATAAAATCAGGATGACCTGCATTGCTTTTGTTTTCTCATTGTTTAAAAAATGGTTTTATTACCCTAGTTTACTTAACTAAATTTGTTATTAGTTTGAATCTGGGAACACGGCAGTGCAGCGCCAAGTTCGCGTAAACTGCTGTCATATCTTTTTTTGAAACATTTCAGCCCATATTTGACCTTATCTAAAACTCTACTTCGGAATGAGCTACGAGACTCAAACTTTGCACATTCGTAGATCTTCAGAGTGTTAACAACTCCAAGTTTTATAGACTTCCATAAACTAGTAAAGTAGTTACGAAATTTCCAAAAACGTCGAAATTGCCACAAAATCAAATCAAATCAAAATCTTTATTAACGCATATAGCAGTTACAAATAAAAAAGTAGGACTAACTAATAGTGTCACATTAAAAAATAGTCATGTCATTTCAAAAATAAAAAAGTAAAAGTTAGAATAACTCACACAGTTGGAGTAAAACTTTTTATCACACTTTATCACTTCATTCACCAAGATGGCGGTTTAACACATAAAAATGTACTTAATTAAGAGAACAGCATAAACAACAAGAACCATCACAATTAAAACGTAATTTTTACAACAAATATAAAAAAATAACAATTCAGGCAAATAAAAATTTTTTAACCTGTTTGCAAAATACATTGTAACTACAATTAAAAAAGTCAATGTTATTATTTTCTTGCATTAGAAAATTTGCAGTTTTACACATTCGATTTATAGGAATATTAGTACCATAATTAGTTCTATGAAATGTTAGACTAAATAGATCTTTATTTCTGGAATTCCTAGGTGGAATGTGAAAGCTAACCTCTGAAAGAAGCTCTGGGGCATCAATCATACCATTCAGAATTTTAAACTCACTCATAAAGTACTACTGTACTTCCAGATATGCTATATTGGCAGACTGATAGAAATTATGACCAAACCCTGGGAAAAAGTAAAAAACCCAAAAATTCTAATTTCCTCCCTTCCCCTATACATGTAAAGTTACGTAAAAGTAACATTACCCACTTCCAGAAACGGTCAAGAGCTGAGCTTTGGCAGACTGATAGGAAATATGATAAAACTATAGGAAAAAATTACAAAATCCCAAAATTTTAATTTGCTTCCCTCCCCTATACATGTAAAGTTACGTAAAAGTAACATTACCCACTTCCAGAAACGCTAAAGAGCTGAGCTTTGGCAGACTGATAGGAACTATGATAAAAATATAGGAAAAAAATTACAAAATCCCAAAATTTTATTTAACTTCCTTCCCCTATAAATGTAAAGTTATGTAAAACTAACATTGCTCACTTCCAGAAACGGTAGAGAGTGGAGCTTTAGAAGGCTGATAGGAACTATAATAAAACCATAGCAAAAAATTAAAAAACCTTAAAATTTTTAATAGGTGTTGCAAAAGTTTTGAACAATATTCCGCATATTTTACAACTTTAAAACTTAAATATTATCTAAATCCTTTACAAAAGGAGTGAAATCATAACAAAAACATTTTATGTAAAAAAAAGCCAAGTACGCAAAAATGATATTGCGTAAAAAGTATTGATATAAACGTAAAGCCAAGTTCTCCAATACAAACGTCAAAATGAAAAAATTATATTTACCTCCTAAGACAAGAAAGTCGTAAATTATTTAATTTGAAAAGAAACGACTAGTTATATCATATGTATGCTTTATTATAACATTAATCTAAGAATATATACAGAGAATTTTAAAATTTTTGATACACAAAAACAAATTAAATTTGGCTTAAAAACGTAAAAAGTTAAAAAGCTATAATAATTACGGCATACTAACAGTTTGTATGCTTTACTATATTTGATACTTAAATAATTACATACAGGGTGTCCGAAAAGTCCTAATATTCACAATAACTCTTATAAAATTATGTTGATTAAAAAAAATGCATTATAAAGTTATTATTTGTCACCACTAATTTATTTCAGTTATTAATATTAGAATATGTACGGGGCGTCCCCAAATTCTTATGTACACGCATATATAAACACAAAAAATGCATTTTTTTAAATAATACATACCTATTATATATAAAATTAAATCTTTTTAAACTAATATAATATCTATTAATATAAAAATTAATGTCCACAGATTGAGTTCCGGTAAGGTATAAATGTCCAAAAAATTTCGATTCAGATTCTGATTTTCTGGGAATTGCGCCTGCTTGATCTCAAACTAAAATGTTAAAAAATGAGCCAAATCAATTAATATACAGGGTGGTTTAGTATGCTGATTTGATGATGTAAGGTATAAATGAAAAAAATTGTTCCATTTAGATTCTGATTTTCGGGAAATTGCGCCTGCTTGGTCCGAAACTAAGATGTTAAAAAAATGAATTAAATTAATTAATCTACAGGGTGGTTTAGTAGGCTGATTTGATAAAAAGTGTTAAGAGTAAAAGACCATTGTTTTAAAAGATATCGGAAAATTTTATTAAGAAGAGTTGTTTAGATGCAAAAGTGTGAAAAATAAGAATCTGTCGTAACTTTTAATTATAAACAACTTTTCTTAATAAGCTTTTCTGATATCTCTTACTACTTTTCTCTTAACACTTTTTATCAAATCAACCTACTAAACCACCCTGTATATTAATTGATTTGGCTCATTTTCTTAACATGTTAGTTTAAGACCAAGCAGGAGCGATTCCTAGAAAATTAGAATCTAAATCTAAATTTTTTGGCCATTTATACCTTACCCGAACTCAATCCGTAGACATTAATTTTTATATTAATAGATGTTTGGATTGACACTCACGAAAAGCACAATGATATCCTTTCATTATCACTCTAATAAAGCACAAAGGTAACAAAAACTCACAAGCTTAAAACTGCCAAAATATGCGTTTAACAGACGTTAACGACTAGAACAACTCGTGGACGTCGCGGAGTTTTAATAACGTCAATATATGATGGTCATGGTGCACTTTTCAAAATGGAGCGTTTTTATTGGCTCGAAACAATTTTGTCTCCAATAAAAATGCAGTACAGCCCCGCCCTCTCCGAAAACTTTTATTGTTGCATTTAATAATATTCTCAATGATTTAATCTGTCAAATGCAATATAAACATTTTGCTGCTTACATACGGGTATTTTGCACCTTAAAAGAACATTATTTTCTTTGTATAAGCGTGCAAAAGTTTACATGCCCATGTTCATCATTTAAATAAAAATATAAAACACTTTTTCCCACATAAGCAGATTTACGCTTTTTTTTAGTGTACTTTACACCTCGCACGCACTTTCTCTCAGTGTGATATGTTGTCCATCCCCACCACTCGATTTTGGAAGCAGGGCGTTTTGTCGCTTCTGTGTGGCTCTTCTGTGCTTGGGATGAATTTTTAATAAATATGAGAAGGATCATAAATCTTTTGACCAGCTATTCTCCAAAATTTCCCTGTGTGTTGCGCCGGCAGGCTTATGGTTTTGTGTCAGAAACCCCTCTGTAACAAATTCATTTGTCTTAATATATGTACATTCACCCGGTTCCTATTTTTAACGCTAGCGGGCAGTATGAAATTCACATGTATAAATTCTTAATCAACCGACGACGTACTACCCTGTAATTTTCGCAGTCCATTGAAAAGGGATGATATTACCCACTAGGGTATTTATAACTGGATTTCATTTTTCAATACATTTTTCATTAGACTCCAAATCAGATTAAAAAAATATTTTTAGTTTGAATTAAAACAGAGTTTTATCTTGTCACTCTATACAGGGTATTGCGACTTTGACGACATTATTGTAAAAAAATTATAGTGATAAATATGTTTCCTACAGTAGACCAAGAAGGGGTGGGTGCAGCCTAATATCAAATCAAAATAGTTAAAAATGATCTAAATTGCAACAAAAATCGACGTTTATTTCGAGTTTTACTATCTGACGTTTATTTCGAGTTTTACTATCTTCTGGAAAATTTAAACTTTGTTTTTGTCTAGTACGTTCCCAAGTAACATTATTACCATTCAAGGTTTTATTAATTCGGTTCCTAGGTTATTTAGAGGGTGCTGTTATGGGTTTTTGGGGTCAATTTGGCTACATAAAGGTAATTTATATTGCCAATTACCTAAAGGGGTGTTATACAATCAAAAAGTGATTTATAAAGGGAGTTTAATAAAACTGATATTCCTTCTGTTCCTTTTAGATACTATTGGTTTCATTGATTTCTAATTTATAAAGATGGTCTTATAAAACCATTTTACCTAAAGTTTTTAAAAATAAATAAATATAAACTTTGGTCATTTAGTTTTTTTCATTACTTTAGGTCATCACAAAAGTGTTTTATAATAGAGCTAAAAGGTTATCTTATATCCTTTTGTTTTTATAGTTCCCAGTAGTTTAAAAGTAAATATGATTAGATAGGCGGCCATATAGAACCTAGTTTCCTTAAGGTTTTTAAGAGTGGTAAATATAAACTTTAGACTTTTGGTTTTTGCCATTACTTTTAGGCATTTTAAAAAGGTTTTATAGGAAGGCTTAAAGGTAAACTTAATTCTTTTGTATTTATAGTTACCCATAGCTGTATATTAAATTTTATTTAAATAGGCGGCCATATAAAACTTTGTTTCCTTAAGGGTTCTAACAGAAGTAAGTAAATACTTTTTTTAGGTATTTCTTGTAAAAATAATAGATATACCTAGGTACAGATTGGTACCTACCTATTGCAAGATTGATTATTTAAAGCCCAATAATTAATAATTGTTGAGTTTCCGTCGTCCTGGGTAGGACACCCAGGCCTAGATAAAAAATCCTTGTTGCGATACAGTAACAAATAAAACCAAGTGACCACTATAAAACCATAATGGCGTATATAAATTTATTTAAAAAATATTGTAAAGAGAAAATATTTATCTAGTCGTTTTAGCAGTGTTTTTAACAATAATTTTGATTTATGTAAACCAAACAGACTTTTTTAATGGTGAATAGTGTAAATGATTTTTTTTAAATTTTAAATATTTGTTATTTTGTTATCAAAAAACTATTAAAAAGCATTCTTGAGCTGGCGCGCTTGTTTTGAGAGCTTTTCAGATACGATTTTATCAGAAAAATAAATCTGGCAGGCAATTTGATCATCAACAAAACGACAAACTCGGTATATTTTTATGTGATAAAATAATTTTGGGACTCTGACATTTTTGGCAACTTTGTGACCTAAATTATTTTATATAGCCATTGTGAATCTGAAATATCGCCATAGCTTTTATAGGCCAACTTCTTTACTCTAAAGGTATTATGGTATTCAACAGAATCGCCAGGATACCAAATTACCAAATCTAGTTTTATAATAGGATAGAGGACGTTTCGAAGTTGCTTTTAGAACCTGGCATAATAGCTTTAGGCTCTAAAAGGTTCTATACTGGTGGAACCGCTAGAGGGCGAAGTTGGAGTTTATTTCTTATGGTTTTATAGTGAGTTTAATACATAGGTTGCCACCACCAATTGGGGAGTCCCATTTAGGAGGTCTAAGGGGTATATAAGGGTAATGGGAACGTGATAGCGACCAAACATTGCAACTAATGGATTTAAGGAAAGGCGCTGGCAACCTTTTAGCTGCTGCTATAAATAAAGAAATGTTACTTGGGTCACCTTTCTGATTTTTCTTTCTTTCTTTCAGGTACGTTTGACTTCCAGCCTCAGATGAGTAGGTCTTAAACATCAAATAATTTTTGTAAGTAGAATTAGTCAATAGCCGTGTGTGAATGATTCGTAACAATAACAAACTGTTACATTCTCGTGGTAAATTGTGTTACGTTATTAAAACATGTTGTTGGGAGAAACATGTAACGCACAATGTCACTTCTGTATTACATACGTAAATGAAAACAAGCTTTCTGTTGTTGACACTAGATGGCACAGTCTAATCAACATCTTTTTGGCACTATTGGTAATGTAAGGCTTAAAAATTAATACATTTTATAATTTTTTAAATTTTCTAAAAGGTGTGGAATATTGTATATTCTAGAATTGTTGGAAATAGATATGGAAAGAAATATTAAAAGATTTCTTTCCATATCTATTTCCAACGATTATAGAATATATGATTATAAGACATTCTTCAGATATCTGTTACGTCTTAGAATGGACATCTTTAAGATGTCTTGGTGAGATTGAAATAAAATCAAGTTGCAGTGACAAGGTTACAAAAAATAATTTCACTTGATTGTTTAAACAATGTAACTATGTAACAAATACATTTTTATGTAACAAAATAAAAAGTAACGTAACAGAGGGGGGACATTTAACGTGGCAGTGATGCAACATGCTATGTAAGGAAAATATATTACAGTCGAACCTCCCAACTAACATTTATAGTAGCGGCTACATGTTCTAACGGCTTTGCTACTTTCTTATAGTAGAAATGTGGTGATCCCAACCAGAATTTGGTACTTTTTAGTTCTAACAACTATTTAGTATCAGGAAATAGTAGATGTTTCGTAAAAACGACCCTTTAAACTACTTCATAGGATTGTTTCTTGATAGTCGATTCTGATAGTCTTCTCTACCACAATAGGACGTTGCTAAAGTTTTACTTTCTTTTTAGTCGTTATTTCGTAGTCGCCCTGACTTTTATATCCTACTTAATTACCACTAGAAAGTTAAGCTTCATTGGAGTCCCAAACAAGTGTATCCGACAACTACATTATAACTTTAATTTTTACCACAAAAGTTTGTGTCATCATAGTAACATCTGATGTAACAATGTAGACAAAATAACTTTTTGGATCAACTTTAAAGCCGCAACTACTTTCAAGTAACCTTTTCGACTATCAGGGAATATAGTTTGGGACGCCATGTTTTTATGTAGGAAAGAAAATTTAATATTTTTGTTGTCGTTTTATGAGCTCATATTAAAGAGCCATACTATTTTATAAACAAATTAGTTGAAGCTTACCAAAAATGCTCTTCTTAAGCACCATTTGTTGGAGTTAACTGTCGATTATGAAAACATAACCTCCAAAATCACAACACAAAAATTCCATCAGCTACCAGAAAACGGCTCAATTTTACGGGCGCACCGGTTTTTTGCAATATATATAATGCATGTTATACAAAAAACTTTGCGTCGCACTCGAATTTTGATCCTCTGCTCGTAAATTCTCACACTTTTGGATAACATAGTTCATATTATAACCATAACCAAACAAAAAAACTAAGCGAGTCTGTTTACTGTTGTGTCCACCATATTGTGTTACAATTCTACCAAAAAGAAACGATTATATTATTTGCAACTACATCGCAACTTTGATGCCATTACGGAAAAAAACAGCCTCTTCGACGTAGTAGATACCTGGCTACGACGTAGTAGTGTAGTTGTTACTACAGTGACTTTAAACACTTGGCCTAGTAGTTACAACCAGAAATTGGTTCCCCACTTAGGGAATTATAACGTCGCTGTATGGTATACTGAGACGTAGCGGGAGTACGTTGCGGTTACTTTTAAGAAATTCTTTCTAGTTGGCGTTTCGTCGTTACAACTTTAAATGTTTGTTGGGCTCTCTAACTCGAACCTCTATAACTCGGACTTCTCTATAACTCCAAGCCTTTAAGTGGACCCTACACTTTTTATATGTATTTAAACCTCTTATTTTACTCGAATTTCTATAACTCGAACTCTCTATAACTCGAACTGTTTTGGTTGTCCCTTTGAGTTCGAGTTATAGAGGTTCGACTGTAATGTAATGTTAATGTAACAAGGTTTTGCAAACTGGAAGGGTTATTTATCGCATACACCCTATTTTATCTTAAGGTAACTGAAACCCAGCTCAGAGTATGCAACATTTACAACTCTCTCTCTCTCTCTCTCTCTCTCTCTCTCTCTCTCTCTTTAAGTCATCATCTAAGAGAGAGATAACATGCATCAAACAAAACAATGAATGTTCCTCATTCGGAACGAAACATGACGAAAATGAAGTCCTGTATGCCTCAAATTTTTGTCACTAAAGTTTTTTTGAGGGAAATGTAAAAATTTTTGGATGATTTTTGGAAATAAAATTTGCTGCAATAAAAACATTTTAAAAGTATGAGCAAAAGTTACTTAAAAGGATGGTAGGTAATACATACCCTCACCCTTATTACACCTAGTATTTTGTTGTCAAGTGTTTGGGTTAAGGGTTTTATGAATACTTTTACTTCAGTCACCTTGTTGTCAGATGGGTCATTTTGGAAAAGCTAAAAAAAGTATTATTATTTATTTATTTGCTTTTTTTTATAAATTTTTATTACTTTTGTTATTTTTATTATTTCATTTACTGTTTTATTAATTTTATACACAAATATACATATCTACTATATCAGTCATGTGATCATATGCAAGAGAGTTAAATTCAAAGTCACGTGACTAAAGAAAGGGTAGGTTTCGTTGTCTCGCGTAAAGAATGATCGAAGGCAACGTATGAATTCGAGAGCACGAAATTAAAGTTGCATACAGAAAGGATTACACAATTACATAGGATTATCTACATTTTTAATTTTAGTTCTTTAAAATTACACTCATTTAATTGATATTCACAAACTGTAAATCACTACAGACTGCCTAATAAACTAAATACACCAAAAATTAAAACAAACTTGCATTAGTACATATTTTTGGGCGAAACTTGTGAAAAAAAATATTTTTTCAAATATTACAAGTTTTATGTGAAATTTATATATTTATTTATTTGTATTTTGTAATTTGATACGAAATATTTGTGAAATTACCTACATATTATAGAAAGCTTTAATATTCACAAAGTTTTTGTGATTTTATTCATTTTAAGGAAATAGAGATCGTGATACTTCTAAGAAGTTAGGAAAATCACATTTTGTAGATTGTACTTTGGTAGGTATATATAGTTAATGATCTTAATGCCGATGCCTTAAAGCGAAGTCGTTTGTTCTTCCGCCAAATCTGGTGTAAAATTTCAAATCCGGTGTTACCCCTTTTCTTTTAACTTTTAGTTCACAGGTCACCGGGATTTGCTGCGAACCGAACCCTTATGTTTCTATTCCTATCCAATCACCTGCTAAACTAGTTTTTCTTTTTCTAAGCAGGCTACCCTATGATCAGTATAGCTTTTTTCCATATGGTATACCTGCAATATTTCGCAATCCCGTACTAATAAAAATTAAGAGGCTCTTGCAAAAAAATCAACAAATGCTGCAGATGTTACACAATTTTTTTTTTTGGAAATTTAAAAAATAGTTATTTGGTTACGTAGGTTTTACGGCATTTAGTCACGTGTTAAAATTGGATGTGAAACTCAATTTATTTTGACAAAAAATTTAATTTTTTGTATTATTTACTGTTTTTTTGAATTTTCTGATATCTTTTATGGTATATTTACAACGACGACCTGGAACGCCGTACCATTTAATGGCTGTCGTTTTTCGGTTTCAACTGACGTACCATGCTCTAAGAGTTCTAGGACGCACTACACCCTGTATTTATTTAAATAAGCGTTTACACATACCTCAAGAGATGCCCAGGGAAATATGCTTAATAGTTCACACTGTATCTCTTCCATGCAATTGTGATAGATAAGTTCTAATAGATGCATATAGTATGTATCATCGCTAATAGACCGTAATATTCCAGAGTACAATAAGATAAGGAAACAAGGCAATGCACTGTGACAAAGTGATTATTATGTTACATGTATGTATTCATAAAATATGTATCATAATCTATAAAAGCTTTTATTGAAAATTTGTTTTATTACAGCGTTGCAATATTGGTTAAAACTTATGTTTTAAGCCATGGGCCAGGGTTTTAACCCAAAATTTTCACATTATTTGACTATTTTTCAGACGCTGCTATTTTTCTAATATAATTATTTTATTTCTAAAATTATTGGAATAGCAGTATATTTTCGGTCCGGTGTTGGTATAGCAGGCCTTCAAATCGCGTACGTGTGTTGAGTATGACGCCGCGCGCCGTCGCCGAAAGCCGCATTTCACAGTCGGTCAAATGAAGTTATTGGCATTGTTGCGCTGCTAAATTGCAACACAACGTAGCTGGACGGCTAACGAGATCTGTGCTCGGCTAGGAAGCCCTTCCTGCGCCCCGCACCGCACTTGCTCATGGGTTTAAATAGCGAAATCTAGGAAAAAATAGAGCTGCAGAACTTGCAGTTCCAGTACAATCCCGGGCGGGCGGGCTCAGCGTTGCGTGTTTGCGGGCGCATTTATTTATTTAGAAGACGCCAAACGCATGAGCGGGAGGTTATGGTCGTGTTTGTTTTTGTATAATTGTGTCACAATGAATGAATTGTAATTTTTGCCAAACCAAACTTGGCAATTTTTTACTTTTTATAATAGACACGTGATCTGGACATTGTAAAAAAATAGCATTTTTTATACACCCTATCGGCAGAACTCACAAACTTTACTGTCACGAGCCGTCACTGCCATGGGCGTAGTCAGGGTGAGGCAGGGTGGGGCACTTGTCCCACCCTGGCTTGTCACCTGCCCCATCCTGGCTTTAGCTCATACGCGAGACGACAAACCTACCCTTTCTTTTAGTCACGTGACTTTGAATTTAACTCTCTCGCATATGATCACATGCCTGAAGTAAATCGATCACTAACCCAACAGCATTCGGTTTTTGGACAGTGATTTGGTCGTTCTATCTAACCAAAACCGTTTTAAAACAGTTCTCGTACTGCATTGCGCGTGCGTTGGGATTTTTCGGGCGGTTTTATGACTGTCGAACGGCCTGATGGAACACTCCTTTTGTAAATCTGTCAGAATAAAGCCGACTGTAAAATAAAGTCAGGTTTTATTCCAATAAGTCCCTATTATATTGAACGAAAACGTTAGTAAAAACATCGGCATCGTTGGATATACATGCGGTGTGGTAGTCAGTCTCCCACTTACCGGTCGAGGCAATGCCGCCATCAAGCAAAAGAGAAGGCCTGTGTTTTTGTGCTGACTGACTGTAGTAGTTGTTTTTGTTTGGTTGTTTGTTGTGGTCCGCTGCGTTTAGGGTCCTCGTCTGATAAATCGAAATCGCTATACACGACCGGGTAAATGCTTTCGACATAGCTGCAACAATTATCGGGGGTGAAAATAAAGTTCAGCTAACTCGCGCGATTCTAAATTAAGCTGGCCGTGTAGTTTTATTATCAGTGATTAGCCAGGAGTAAAAAAAAAAATTTTCGAACGTGAAAGTGTTTCTGTGGCATTGCCAGTTGAATTCCAGGCATTTTTTTATCGTGATTAACCGACACCATTAACAGGGTTAGTTAGTTTAAAGATGTTAGTGATTAAGCAGTGCTTTGTTGTGGATTACCTATTAATTGGATTTATTGGATTACTTTTACTTTTCATCTCAAGTAGTAGGTAAGTTTTTCTTTTACTTTTGTCTCTTGTCCTTTTAATTTCTCTTTTAAGAGAGAGAGATCCCAATTGTACAGTAAGAATGTTAAGATTGTCATTTAAATTAACTTCTTTTACCAAGTCCCTTTTTGTTTTATTTTATTGTTTAGTAGTCGGTACTTTTTAAACTCATTGCAACTGTTTCCATAATGTTTTCAATATTATTTTCTTTTTTCTAGTTTCCAGGTATTATGCTGGAATATCAGATGCGTTTTATGCCCGTTCTGTCGACTCAGATTTTCGCTATTTTCTAAAAACGTGTTTGATTTGAAATTCCATTGTTGTACAACGACTTCAAGTGCTTTAAAATTCTTCAGTAATAACCGGTTTTCTTTACTATTATTATTTTTATCATTTGTAACTTGTGCGGTTTACATCTCGGTTTACGAGGAGTTTTCTTTTTATTTTTAATTTGTAAAACTTACTGCTTTATAGACAAATACTGAAACCAGTATGGACATATGGTATTCAACTATGGGGTTGTGCTAAAGAGAGTAACATTCTAGTTGTACAGAGATTTCAAAATAAAGTATTAAGAAACATTGTGAATGCACCTTGGTACGTTCGAAATAGTGACCTTTATCGAGATCTAAAAATCGAAACTGTAGCAGAGACTATAAAAAAGTACGCAAAAAGCCATGAAGATAGACTCCATCGGCATGTGAATGTGGAAGCAATTCAGCTTCTAGACAATACTATGCTAGTTCGACGACTAAAAAGAGTGAAGCCGTTTGAGCTAGCAAACTAAGTGAATTACACATAAAACAAAATAATGCTATAAACACAACACAATTGTGAGTTACAGACTAAACAAAGCGGGGAGAACTGTTGAGTGAACCCTAAGTTTAAATCTGACTTTTCTAGTAAATTGAGTTAAAACAAAATTGCTAATTAGTCTTACTGACTAGATTGTAATAAAAAAAAACACAGCGTGTTTGACAAATAAAAAAAAAATAAAATTTGTAAAACGCAAACGTAGGTCACAATCATATTTCCTTTGAAATAATAGTTCTGTTCCATCAAACAGTGACGGTCATAGAACCGTTCAAAAATCCCAATGCGCGCGCAATGCAGTACGAGGAGTTCGAGGACTGTTTTAAAATGGTTTGGGTTAGATGGAACGACCAAATAACTATCCAAAAACCCAATGCTGTTCGATTTACTTCAAGCACGTGATCATATTCGAGAGAGTTAAATTCAAAATCACGTGACTAAAAGAAAGGGTAGGTTTGGCGTCTCGCTTAAAGATAAATCGAAGGCAACGTATGAATTCGAGAGCACGAAATTAAAGTTGCACACAGAAAGGATTACACAATTACATAGGATTATCATAATATATTTTTATAGTTCTTTAAAATGCAGATAAAATTACATCCATTTAATTTATACAGGGTGTAACTAAATAAGTTTAAAACATTTAAGGGGATGATTCGTCATCGAAAAAAAGATAGGATCTTTCATATAAAGAAACTTTATTGGAGCATCCCTTGTTCAGATACCGCCCCTTAAAGGGGGTACATAACATTTATGACGATGTATCTCTGTAGTTGTTCGTGAAATAATTATTTGCTGCGAACTGGTTTATTTTGGGCAAAAAATCCAAGAGAAATTTTTTATTTACAATGAAACAGGCTATCGGAAATACGTTTTTAAATGGAAAACAAATAATAAGACAAAAAATTACATTGGAAAGAAATTTTAGGGGTTGCGTTTTCCACCCCGTACAACCATGGGGTAAACCAAATTTATAACCGGCTATAAGTGTCTTTTTGGTAGTAGAAAATTTTATGTACCCCCTTTAAGGGGCTGTATCTTAACAAGGGATGCTCCAATGAAGTTTCTTTATATGAAAGATCCTATCTTTTTTTGATGCGGAATCACCCCCTTAAATGTTTTACACTTATATTTAGTTACACCCTGTATTCACAAACTATAAACCACTACAGACTAAAAAATTAAATATACCAAAAATTAAAACGAACTTGCATTAGCACATATTTTTGGGCGAAACTTGTGAAAATATATTTATTTTTTCTAATATCACAAGTTTTATGTGAAATTTATATATTTATTTATTTGTATTTTCTAATTTGATTTTTATAAAATATTTGTGAAATTACCTACATATTATAGAAAGCCTTAATATTCACAAGTTTTTTGCGATTTTATTCATTTTTAGGAAATAGAGATCGTGATACTTCTAAAAATTTAGGAAAATCACATTTTGTAGCTTGTACTTTAGTAATGACCTTAATGTCGATGCCTTAAAGCGAAGTCGTTTGTTCTTCCGCCAAATCTGGTGTATAATTTTACTTCCGGTGTTATCCTTCTTCTTTTAACTTTTAGTTCACAGGTTACCGGGATTTGCTGCGATCAGGGTAAACAGTTATGTTTCTATTCCTATCCAATCACCTGCTAAACTAGTTTTTCTTTTTCTAAGCAAGCTCAGTATAGCTTTTTTTCATGTGGTATACCTACACGATCCGCAGTACCGTAGTAATAAAAATTAAGAGGCTCTTGCAAAAAAATCAACAGATGCTGCAGATGTTGCAAAAATTTTTTTTGGAAATTTAAAAAATATTTCTATATTTACGTGGCTTCCCCGGCATTTTGTCATGTGTTAAAATTGGTTGTGAAACTCAATTTATTTTGACAAAAATTTTAATTTTTTAGGTTATTCACTGTTTTTTGAATTTTCTCAGACAAATGTAAGTTTAATGTAATTTTATGGTATATTATTATATCAGGTGATGTAAACTAGAAATGTGTGTGTTTTACATACAACTTTTCCGCGCCTTCGAATGCGCCTGTCTGCAATTCTTGTCTTTCAGAGGAGTCCGAAACCAGTTTAGGTTGCTTGATGGAACGGAAAACTGACTGTCCCATAACAGTTCAACGTCGACATGGAACGCAAACAGAATTTTTCGTACCGTTCTATAACCGTCCCACGCTTTGATGGAACGAAACTAATCTTAACCAGATGCAAGCTTAAGGCAGAA
This sequence comes from Aspidapion aeneum, assembly GCA_963576565.1. Lineage (NCBI taxonomy): Eukaryota > Metazoa > Arthropoda > Insecta > Coleoptera > Brentidae > Aspidapion > Aspidapion aeneum. Next base: position 33,612,955 of record OY755048.1, read on the forward strand.
CACCCATTATATTTTGAATTTGCGGGAAGTTTATGCCACATCTGTTTTCTTAAAATAGTTTTTCAAAACTTTTGAAGTGATCTGTTAAAACTATTTTACTCTTTTATCGGACTGCTAGTAGGTAATGTGGTTATAAAATTTGTTTTTTAAATGGACCATTTAAAAGTTTCGAAGATTTAAATCAACATCAAAAATCGCGCTGCGAATCGTTCAAAAGGATACTGAATCGTGAAAAGAGTCGTCGAGAGAGGTTTATACAGGGTGGCTTATTATACGAACGTCTGATTTTAAAATAAAGATTTGCTTTTCTGAACGCCTCTCCAGCATTTTGAATTTGTTTAAATAGTTTTTCTCAGGTATTTATCTAGCCTAGAAGAATAAACAGTTTTTAGTTTGGTTTACTATTTGTCAATTTTAAAATTTTAACTTAGTTGCTGAGAGCGCCACGCTTAAGAAATTTTATATTTTTTTTAATAAATAATAAAATATTAATTTTATTGATAATTAAAAATTTCTTTCAAAACAATAAAAAAATACTTGCATTAATAAAGTATACGTAAATACCATTTTTATAAAAACTAATACGAAGAGGTTTTTGTTCCTCATTAAAAACAAAGCCGACACAGTTGCAATAACGAACAATGATAACACACTTATGATAATTCAAGAACCACACTGTATATTTTTTAATTTAATATTTCTTAAGAAAACATCCAATCTTAGAATGCTATAAAAAAGTATTGATTATAGCTAATATCTATAAAGTAGGTAAGAATTTAATCAAAAATCTTTTACGCATACAATAAAAACATCTAATTTAAATATCTTGAAAACCGTTGCTCTAAGCGACATCCAAACGCTATAACTTTTTTATTTAAATAAAATAAAAAAATTGATGTTTTTAATAGAATCTTGTATACACCGAGGAGCAAAAAAGTTAGACCTATTTTAATGTAACGGTACCGACCCAGAGAACACCCTGTATAATATTTATTTTTTTTACCAAAATTAATTACCCAAAAACCACCAAACCGAATTTTTTGTGCAAAATTATTAATTAGTAGAAAGAATTGAAGAAAGTATCATACATAAATTAGGCATATCACTCACATGCAATAAAAACTTTAAATGCAAAAATCTCAAAAACCGTTGCTCTGAGCGATGTACTGTTTTAAGTACAACTTTTTTACATAAAAAGGATGGGAAAACCATTATTTTACATAAAAACTGGTATATACCGAAGCACAACAAAAATACACTGATTTTTATGCAATGGTAGTGGTCTAAGGAACACCCTGTACATTGAACATCAAATTTTTCAACGGAATCGTCTTGCCAATTTTAAAAAACCTTAAACGCTGGTTAGTTTTTGCAAAAATAGTAATTATTAAAAAAGTTATTAAAGAAAATCGAATTGAAAAAATAAAGTTTAACACCCTGTATCTCGGTTAGTACGAACTTTTGGACTAAGGTAAGTATGGCTAAATCGTAATATTTTGACCCAGAGAATCTACAGTTTAACTATGTACCATTAGTTCTGTGACACCCTGTATAGCCGTTTATTTTCGCCTGCTCTTGTTCTAGTTTCTCTTGTATCTCGGTAGATGGCGCTTCTTGCGAGGGTTTTCTCACTATAGACATAGGATTAGAGACATAACCGTCTAATTATCTTCGCAAGAGTGTTACATTGACCAAGCAGTGTTCTGAGGAGTCCCATAAGAATGAAAACGAAACTTGTTTGATTTTTAAATTCACGGGTACTAAATCCACGTTTATAAATGTTTTACTTATTTTTATCCAAAAATTGAAACCATCAAAACAGTTCTCTCCATAACGAAACTAACCAACAAAAGTAAGGCTCGAAACACTCCCGCGGATTCATTTCCTTGTGAAAAAAGATAATGAACTCACCTCACGGACAGAATAAACGTTCTATTTAAGCTCTCTTGCTGTTTATAACCTTAATTTCGCTAATGTTAGGATAAATCTCTGATTTAGTGTTATTTTAATACTACTTAGTACCGCTGCGTCAGTATCACATATTGATTTATTTCGCACAAGGTGTTTCGCTTTACCGGAAGAAATATTATTCTTCACCGTTTTAATTCTAGCGTGACCTGATATACCTTAACACTTGCGAATCATGTGAATATCTACATTGCTTCTAAGGAGATATCGATAATGATTCTTTGGTCATGCGTGCGATAATTAGTTATCCATTTATTGGAAAATGACTAGGGACTTTTTGGCCCAACATGTTTTTTTTATTTGCCAAACACACTGTGTTTATTGTATTACAATCTAGTTAGTAAGACCAATTAGTAATTTTGTTGTAACTTAATTTACTAGGAAAAACTAGATTTAAACTTAGGGTTCACTCAACAGTTCTCCCTGCTTTGTTTCGTCTGTAACTCACAATTGTGTTTTGTTTATAGCATTATTTTGTTTTATTTAATTCACTTAGTTTAGTAGCTCAAACGGCTTCACTCTTTTTAGTCTTCGAACTAGCATAGTATTGTCTAGAAGCTGAATTGCTTCCACATTCACATGTCGATGGAGGATCTCTGCTACACTTTCGATTTTTAGATCCCGATGAAGGTCACTATTTCGAACGTACCAAGGTGCATTCACAATGTCTCTTAATACTTTATTTTGAAATCTCTGTAAAAACTAGAATGTTACTATCTTTAGACCAACCCCATAGTTAAATACCATATATCCATACGGGTTTCAGTATTTGTCTATAAAGCAGTAACTTATTATGAATTGTTAAATTGGAGTTCCTTCCAATTAGCCAGTTCGTTTTTCTATACCTTATCTCAAATTCTTCTTTTTTTCTTAACATGTGCTCTCCAGCGCAACTTGGCATCCAGTGTCATACCGAGATATTTTGCCTGATTTGAATATTGTACGGGAATGTTGTTAATTGTTATTTATATGTAATTTATATTTTTGTTTGTAAAATCAACATGAATTGATTTGGATTCATTTAATATTATTCGCCACTTTGTGGTCCAACCGTGAACTTCGGTCACTGCATTCTGAAGTTTTTCTATGCATTCTTCAATAGATTTTTCTACCGTCAATAAACCAGTATCATCGGCAAATGTTGCTAGACAATTTTCTGGATTTGGGATATCGCAAGTAAATAATAAGTATAGATAAGGGCCTAGTACGCTACCCTGGGGCACTCCTGCTTAAATTTCTCTTACTATGGAGTATGAGTCTTCCTGTTTTACTTTGAAATTTTAGTATTTTATTTTAAAATTAAGGCTTTTATGCCACACTTTGTCAAATGCTTGTGCTACATCTAGAAAGACTGCAGAACAAACCTACCTATTTGCGTTTAGGTGATATTTATTAATATGTTGTGTGTGACTCTGCATCTCATTTTGTCTCCAAGATTACAATCTTACATCTGCCGAAGAAAGCTATGTTTTTAAGAATCAGTTGGCTCTCTTCAAGGCGATGGAGTACCTTCTTCGAGGTATAGGTGCCTTTTATGAAGTAAGACCGGACATTTGTAGAGCAGAGGTTCAGCTATCTCTGGTAAGCTACTGCAGAATTTTAAGTTGTCATCTTTGGCTTTACCTATTGTCTATAGATGATATTTAAATGGGCGGTGTTCGGAAATTTTTTTTTTGCTAAGCCTACGTGTTTGTTGTCAAAGCTCGGCTTTGGCTGCTCCAGCCAGTGCAGTAGTACAATTTAATTGTTTTTCAAGACGTTCTATGAGGAATATCACAGAATGCGGGGAATTAACAGTGCTATCATCTAGGTTTTAAGCGGTACAAATAATTATAATAATTCTTGCAATGCAGCCTCTTACGTAGGTTTTATTTCTGTTGACAGTAACTCATTAATATCTCGATTTTATACATCTTTTAAAGTATATAATTTTGAAACTTATGTCTCCTATGTTAGGAAGTTTTCAGTTTTTAACTGGAATATTTCTTTAGGGAATGCCAGAACTTATTATTCTTAGGAAGTTGTCTAATTGGGCTGTACCAAGGCCGGATGATGCAGAGTTGCAAATGTATTTGGTTCCGTTTTCAAAAGATCACTTTGGATGTTGAAAGAACCAGCTCTTTAGTTGTATTACTTACTTATTTTAGCTCACACTACTCATATATAGTAGTGTGAGCTATGGTGATCCTAATTTTTTCGAGAAAAAAAAGTTGCTTCGATTTCAAAATTTTTTATATATCTTTGCGTTTCAGATAATTTTGAAACTTTTTTGTTGCGCCGTCTGTCTGTCTCTCTCAAAAACAGCTTGTCCTATTTAAATGAAATTTGGTACCTATGCTGGCTCTTGGGCCGTGATGGTCCCATTTAAAAATGAACAAAATCCACCTAACGCAAGCCAAATAAAAGGGTGGGGGTAGATTTCAAAAATTAGAATTTATGTGAAAATATGGCGTGTGGGATATCAAACGAAAGGTAATTGAGTCTGGAGTTAAACAAAATGAATTTTAGTTTATTTAAAAAAAGGGTGGGGGTAGTTTCAAAAATTAGAATTTAAGTGAAAATATGGCGTGTGTAATATCAAACGAAAGGTAATTGAGTCGGGACAAAATACATTTTAGTTTTTTAAAAAAGGGTGGGGGTAGATTTTAAAAATTAGAGTTCAAGTCAAAACATGGCTTGTGTGGTATCAACCGAAAGGTAATTGAGTCTGGAGTTGAATAAAATATATTTCAGTTTTTAGTTATAATAGCTCACACGTACACCATAACTATAGTACCTAGTGTGAGCTTAGGTGCCCATAGATTGGCAGAGTAGTTTTTGGTTCTTGGCAGAGTACAATGGTATTAGAACAGAGTGTAAAGTTAAATCTCTCATATGAGAAATCAAAAGCAATTCATCGAGATAAGTCGACCGAAACTTAAGAAGCTTAAAAATAGTATTTTAATAATTTTCTGCTAACTGCATTCCACTAATTTTCTCTATTGATGTCGAGTAAAACTCGTTGCCACAGGATTAGTTTTTCTATAAAGTCTAAGGAAGGGCACATGGAATTTTTCTTTTCTAAAGGTTACCTTTATGCTTTAAATCCGAATTTCTAGACAGCAGTTGACTGTACTAACTTTTATGCTTTGAAAGGGGAGCGCAGACTGTCTATAATAGTGGGTCTCAAGTTTGTAAAGGGGCTTAAATTTCTCCAAAAGAAAATCTAGGAGTTTATGCGAAAGGAAATGTCATACTCGGCTTAATTCTATATAAAGAAGAACAAAATATTTTACTGCGTCTTCCTCATGTTACCATGGCCGAAGTAAGCCTTCAAATTTTGGGAGGGACTTATCCCCAGAACCTTAAAACATGGCTTTTAAAATGTTGGTGACATTTACAATTACTGAAAAATTTAAGGGGGGGCACTTTAAAGTTGGAGGGTAGGTAGCCCAAGTACCCATTTTTTCTTGAAACATTTCAGCCGATATTTGACCTATCTAAAACTCTACTTCGGAATTAGCTACAAATCTCAAACTTTGCACAGTCGTAGACCTCCATGGAGTTAACAATCCCTTCATGTTTAGTTTCATGGAATTCCCAAAAGTACTGAAGTAGTTACGAAATTTCAAAAAACGTCGAAATCGTCACTCACTCACTCACGCATGTATAGATCATCAAAATTCTACTGTACTTCCAGACAAACTACAAAGCTGAAATTTGGCAGACTGATAGAAATTATGACCAAACACCTGGAAAAAATCAAAAAGCCACAAAATTCTAATTTACTTCCCTCCCCTATACATGTAAAATTATGTAAAAGTAACATTGCCCACTTCCAGATATGGCAGACTGATAGGAACTACGATAAGACTATAGAAAAAAATTTAAAAACCCCAAAATTCTAATTTACTTCCCTCCCCTATAAATGTAAAGTTGTGTAAAAGTAACATTGTCCACTTCCAGAAACGCTCGAGAGCTGAGACTTGGAAGGCCGATAGGAACTATGATAAAACTATAAAAGAAAATTAAAAAACCCCAAAGTTTAATTAACTTCCCTCCCCTATAAATGTAAAGTTATGTAAATTGCCATTGTCCACTTCCAGAAACGCTAGAGAGCTGAGCTTTGAAAGACTGATAGGAACTACGATAAAACTATAGGAAAAAATTTAAAAACACTAAGATTTTAATTTACTTTCCTTCCCTATAAATGTAAAGTTATGTAAAATTAACATTGCCTACTTCCAGGAACACTAGAGGGCTGAGCTTTAGAAGGCTGATAAGAACTATGATAAAACCATAGGAAAATATAAAAAAACATTTCCAAACTAGTAAGAACCATTCATTTTGAAATTTGTATTGTAGAACTTGGCTTTACTTTTATCTCAATTCTTTTTACGGAATACCACTTTCGCATACTTGGCTTTTTTTTACATGAAATATTTTTGTTACGATAAACCTTTAGAAATGTGAATTAAGTGAATTGATATAAAGAAAGCACATTAATTTATTGTTGAAATAAAAGCTTTATGTTCCCTCTCTCAGTGTAGAAATATAAATATATATACTTTTATATTATTATATTTATATAAACTTTTAATTCTTTTTGGATTTTTCTCTCATTAAAGAAAATTGGTAATTATGCCGCAAACGTACTTCTTTTATTAAACTGATTATTGGAAAGTTTATTCTGTAGACAGTTTCTCCAAGTTTAGTTTCAGTTTTTTTCTTAAGTTTTTTTAGTCTCTTTATAGAAGTTTTCAGAAACATGTTACAGGAGAAGGAGTGAAAACGGGCGCTGGGTGGGTTAAAAACAACTCATAACACAAACAATGAAATAAAATGAAAAAAAACTTATGAAAATCTATTGATTTAAAGCATAAGAAGTTGAAAAACACATCTTATTTGGCTGTTTTCTCCAAAAACTGACTGGTTTTTGTTATAATAATATAATAAATATTGCAATTTTAGATCTGAAATATCAAATAAATTTTTTTTGTTACTACATAATATAAGTGTATTTTATTATATCTGCAACAAAAACAATAAATTATACATCTAATGATTTAAATTGATTAAACTTTTAGAAAAAATCCTACTTCTATTCTAAAACTTTCAACTATTTAAAAAAGAAACTCCAACATATCGTCTGGTAGGAAAATTCAGCTCTAAGAGCAAACTCTTGATTTATCAAATCATTTGTTTTGAATGAATGAAATTATTAATTATATTTGTTTGCAAATAAGCAAGCGGGAAAAACTCACGATTTCAATGTGTATTAAATGAAGCGCGCGAGCAGAGGTCCACTAGTGACGTAAGCAAAGCCTACCGCTGAAAGATTCGAGCTAATAAGCAATCCTGTGTGTTTACAATCGTTGGCCTCGACCTACATAGCAGCTGTGTGTCTACATGACAAAACACACACATGCGCACTTGAAAATTCGCATCCGCGAATTTAAATTTCTTTGAACATGTATTTATGCTATAATATATTTGGTTTTAAGCGATGCCGTCATTCCGATATTTAAAGACGGCTCAAAAATGAACGAGGGTGTAGGGTCCGAACTGCGCCCATGGTAAATGTGATAATTTTGTGTATGTAAAAATAGCCACGGTTTATACAGGGTGTTTCAGACCACCCGCACAGGCCGAATATTTTAAAAGGGATAATTATTTTTAAACAGTGCAATAGGCTCTTTCTGACGATGTAGGTTTTAAGGTCCTAGCCTCACAGGAAGTGTCAAAATTCGTTACGTTTTATTCGAAAACTTTTTTCCAAAAATGCCTTTTTAAACCTCAAAACTGATATTAAATTATTTCGCAGTTATAACCAAGAAAAAAACGGAAAGTAACCAAAATATTTAGTTCCCAAACTTTGGCATAACAAGGCATTTACAAAAGATTGTTTTTGCCTGTCTTGTGTCATTTAATTTAGATTTTGGTTACTTTCCGTTTTTGTCTTCGTTATAACTGCAAAATAATTTAATATCAGTTTTGAGGTTCAAGAAAGTATTTTTGGAAAAAAGTTTTCGAATAATACGTTTTAATTTTTTCGCGTAGAATTGAAATCCGCAATCAGAAATAGCATGTTACATTAAAAAAAAAATCAACATCGAGCGCAATTTTGACACTTCCTGTAAGGCTAGGACCTTAAAACCATCATCATCAGAAAGAACAAATCTCACTACCTTGATAGTGATTTCAAAATGTTTAAAAATAATTATCCCTTTTAAAATAATCGGTCTGTGCGGGTGGTCCGAAACACCCAGTATATAGCTAGCTTTTTTAGGCAATAGAAAATTAATGCTTGTTTCTTAAATTCATTTTATTTTTATTTGAACTACTTTATTGTTGTTTATATAACCACCTTCACCTTCATTATGATAATAATAAACCGCAAGGAAAAATAATAGTATTGAATATTTAAACACATTTTATGACTAAAAAAAACAGTATTTTACACGCTGACTCATAGTTTATAATAAATTGACTGATATATAACATTGCACATTGCAATTGAAGAAAATAATATAAATTATTTAAGCTTGGGGGTCAGTTTTTTTTCGTTTTCCTCTAAACACATTAAATATAAGACACCCTGTACAGTCATAAAGTCTGCTTCAGATTTTAGATTTTTATTAATGACAAAGTTATAATAAAATGTTTAATTTATACTTATAAGCCTGAATAAATATAATAATTAAAATTAATCAGTAACAATCTCGTCAATAATTACATGAAGGTAATTGTTTTTATTAGTAAAATGACTATTTTTAAATTAAAAAGTGACTAATCAACAAGTAAGCATAAAAATATGCACATATGTTTAAAATACGTGCTTTCTTAATAATGTAGTTTTTTACTGTTTGAATTGTTATTACCTATTGCGAATTTAATAAATATTAAATATATTATACTGGAACTGTGTTCATATCAAATCACAGTGTCCAGATATGGAATGAGCCATGCACAGCCCCGGATCTACGGGAGGGGAAAAAGGGAAATTTCCTCCCCTCGAAATCTGAAACTATATTTAGTTTTGATACACTGAAAACACCTAGCAGTTTTTTTCACCTGCTCTTGTTCTAGTTTGTCTCGTATCTCGGTAGATGTCGCTTCTTGCGGGGGTTTTCTCACTATATACATAGGATTAGAAACAAAACCGTCTAATTAACTTGGCAAGGGTCACATTGACCAAGAAGTGTTCTGAGGAGTCGCATAAGCACGAAACAGTTAACTGTCAACACTTATTAAGTGTCCATTAGATCTTGGACCCCCGTGAGGTTAAGCTTTCAAGCTACCCACGGAAAAATATGAGAGAAACAAAAATTTCTTTTTATTCGATTAGCCGTCAGTAAAGTACTTCCGGAGATAATGAGACCTTTTCAAACCGATGTCAATGGAACTAACATGGGCGCACCCGGGCCCCCCCCCCCCCCAAGCCTTAGATTTTTTACATATTTTCTACATATTTCATGATAAAACAGAAAAAATAGCTTCAAATTTGACATAATGAGGACTCGGGTCCCCCCAAGCAGCGGTAGTTCGTCGCGTCCCGCGAAAAACAAGAAGACCTTTTTTGTTTTTTTTGTTTTTTTTTTGGTCGCAAGATTTTTGAGGGGCGTCTTGTTGAGCTGTCGGCCCGCTCCTCCAACACACGATTACCTTTTTTTTTTTTGTTGCACGATTTTTGCGAGGCGCCCGTTTTAGCTGTCGGCTCCCGAGAGGTCTCGGGGCCCCCCCAAGACACATTCGTGGGTGCGCCACTGGAACTAACAACACATATATTATCTTCTATAACTAATAAACGCTGCATCCAATCCTAGTGAACTTTGGTGTGTAGGTTTCTTTTTTGAGTTTTTATAAATCCCAGTAAAATTATTTTTAAGCGCTGAATCTCATTATTTTAATAGTACCTACACATTTTTAGACCTCTGTTGCTGTAAGTTTTCGAGATATGACAATTCACTGAAATTTTACTTGCAAATTTGAAGTTTTGGAAAATATTCAAGTATAGTCCTGGTTATTAAGTATTTTGAATTTTATTTACCGCGTGATGTCACGGTAACGATCAATAAATTCGGGAATTGTATTTTGGAATCCACGATATCAATTTTCTTACTATATAGAGTAAAGGCGAATTTTTCGTGAATTTAGATATAGTTTTTCGCTGCCGTTTTGTTTCGTATCGGAGAGCGAAGTTTAAATAAAGTCCCAAATCCAGATTTACGAAAAATCGTAAGCGCAAAAACCATTTTAAAAAGCGCCCTGCTTTCAAGTTTTAAGATCTCTAAACACGACCTGAACCAAAACAAAGAAATTCGGGTCCAGTCAGCAAATTCTAAATTGCAAACCACAAAAGGTAATCCTCGGCAATTGCAATATTTTTTTATATTTTTTACAACCAATTTACGAACGAAAAATATTTAAAAGATACCTATTTCTTTCACATTTCAGTTAACTGGATGCAAGAGTTTGTATAATAAGAGCCCAGGTCCAGTTTTCGCTAGGATGCATCGTTTCGCTGCAAATTCACTTTTTTTTACAATCTTGTGTTATTATAACAGTTTTAGAAACCGTCCTCTTTAAGGCAGTCTTTAGAACTAAAGACTGCCTTAAAGAGGAGGAAGACTCTTCTGTGAAAGGTTTAAAGCCTTCTATGTAACAAAGAAAAAACAAATGTCAATAATATTGTCGCTACAATAAAATGAGCATTGGTATTATTTTAATTATTTTGCGAGCGGAAATACTAACTAGAAAAAAGGCAAAAATTTGATAAAATTTCGAGAACAGGATCAGCTAGAATTTATATGAATATGGCTCTGAAGTCAGCAAAGAGTCCATATTCAAAATGTGCAATTAGTTTTTGGAACCATTTTTATGTAACCTATACTTCATTCAGGCATACTGTGTACGAGTCATTGTCAAAAAGTAAAAAAATAACACCCTTTTTGTGAGAAACCCCTACTCTCGGAAATAGTATGAAGCGATAGTTTTCCTTTTTTCTTTCCTTCTTTGCGATTTTCAGTCTTGGGAAAAGCGATGCAAGACCGGCTAGCCCTATTGAAGTAAAAGTCGGTTTATAGTACAACAAAAGAAACTAGTAATTTTAAGTCTTTTTCTTTTCGAAATTCACGAACAAGCACCATGAAGGGTAATGTATTTTGTAATAAAACAGAGTGGGAAGTCAAAATGTACTTAACTGCTTGAAATAATTAACTCTTAAATGTTTTGCCTAATAAAGAAATAAAGAATCTGATGTATAGAGAAGGTCTTTCTTAAGTTGTTTTGGATTATCAAGTTACAGTAGACTAATTAGCATTTTTTTTATTCTAAATAATATATTAGACTGTCATATTAACGAAGAGGTAACACTCCCTATTGTTATCTATAGAAAAATCACAAGTTTGTTATATCTTCCACTCTTCTCTGTCTATCGCCGTGTTCATCCATCAAGTTCCCGCGTGTTTCTTTACATCGTTCGCCCATCATTTGAGGTCTTCCCCTACTTCTTTTATTTTTCCAAGGTCTCCAGTTTACAATACATTTGTATATTGGTAAGTATTATGTATTAATATATTTTTTAAAGTGTTAAGGAATAGTTTTATCGATATTTGTTGACTAAGAAAATAAGTTCCCAAAATCTTCATGGCCTCCCCTACTATTTTATGTATATGCCTTGAACGATAATGATAGTATGTTTTTTTTCGGCGTTACTTGGCTCTATTCTAATAAAAAATAACGTTTCAATAACAATATATATAAAGATGAACCCAGGTGTTTTTGCTTTTTGCCAATCAATGTAATACGAAAAAAAAAACACTCGGTGGTTCATAACACATATTATGTATGATCTTTATAGCTTTGAATGCAATATCCCAAGCAAAACCAAAAATGTAGTAGACGTTTATGTGTTGCCTATATTGGAAATTCTTGCGTACAACTCTGTGAAAGCATTCCTGAGATAAAAGCTGTTTTAAAAGAAAATATGGAATACAAAAGTCATCTATAAGATAATCTACAGATAATATTTGCAAAAAAACAGAAACTTAATACTAACAAAAAAAATTCTGATAAAAATACGCTTTTGGATATTGGCGGCTTTTAACAAACCTCGATAGTTCAATTGTTAGAGCCTCAGACGAACAAGACCGGAGTTCTTGGTTGAAATTTAGGCTCAGATGAATATAGTTATCATCTTATTTACTCTTTTTTGCCCTCTGTGTCACGAAAACCCTACATTGTTTTAAAAGTCATTGCCAATAATACAATGGGGTGTTAAAAAATATCTCCTAATTAAATGTCCGAGGTATACCAATTCTGCTATCAAAAATTAGCATTAGTCAGAAAGACTTAAAATGGGTTACGTATTTTTAATGAATAGACAATAATATCGACCATATACATAAAATAACGTTTATTAAGAATATCTGACCGAAAGTTATCATCACATGTTGAAATATATATATTTAATCCAAATGACAGACGACCAAATTTGTAGTGTCCATTTTAAACAGAAAATGTTGTTTTTTTAATATCTTTTCATCAATTTCTATATGATGGAAACCGGATGCTATTCTAACACCCTGTTTCCACCAATGCATGCCCACCCCGATTTAAAAAACGCATCAGGTGACGCTGCATTTAAAACCGGTGCAAATCTATGGGCCATCACGTGATGCCTTTTTTGAATCGGGGTGGGCATGCATCGGTGGAAACAGGGTATAAGTGTTCGGTTCGGTTCGGCATTTACCTAACTGATTTTATAAATCTGAAATCTTTGGAAGGAGATATTTATCGTCAACTGTAACTTTGTTTAATTTTCTGTAATCAATAACTATTCTACTAACTTCATTTTTATTTTTGAAACGTATTATTTTTTCATCGATAATTTTATTAATTTCCCTTTTTACTTTGTCTTTATGTATTTGAAGGTATCGATATAATTTAGTAAAAATTCCATGACCAGTGTTGGTTTTAATTTTATCTTTAATTCCAATAGTAAAGGTTTGGTTTATAGTATATTAAAATATGTCAAAAATCTTTCTTAACTCTAGGTAAATGATTTATAAGCTCAAAAGGTGTGTGTCAATTTTTAACTTAAGAAATTTGAAAAGCCAAAACAATATTCCTATTTTTACTGGCTTAAAGCTACATAAATTCGGGTACATTACTTAAATTTTGGATCAGTTTATTCAAAATCATGATTTTTGTTTAACCGAAGGTATCGGTATAAAACAAACCATAACCACAAACATCCTGGTCACAAAAGAGAAATGACCTACTCAGGAATTCCAAATAAAAGAATGTGAATATTATGTGAACAACTTTTAAAGCAGCATATACTCGTACTGGGTTCGTGCTGCGAGGTAACTTTAAAATTAGTAGCAGTCTGCAGCGCCATCTTAGTTGTTTTAGGTGGAAGGACTCGGTATTTTTAATGTCATGATTATTTCTAACTTCCAATAAGATCTTTCTTCTTACAATATTTGCAACTCCCAGACCTAATGGTAGAAAGGAGACATGAGGTGCTGCGCCTAACTGGTGAACTTCTGAACTGCAATCCTTCTGCCCATTATGCCACAATTGCGCAGGCTGGTGTGGAGAACGTTTTTTTAACGCTTATATAAATTTTAAACTTTCTTGAAGTTCATAAATAAGACATGCATCTTTAAATAAGGCAATTGCCATTCTAATTTCGTATTCTGTCGGCAGATGTCGCCTTGTTAATATTTTGGCGGGAAGTTTTACGGTCGTATTTAAATATGTGTCTAAGGGTTGTGCCACGTGTTACTTGAGATAAAATCCCACACCTGATGCCGTTCCTAAGTTGCGTGGTGTTTTATTAAAGTGTACAAGGAAACAATGTAGGAAAGCAATTTGCTTTGCCGAGGTGAACACAAAAATATGGCGTAGGGTCCAAGGGAAAAGGAAAACTTTTCTTTCTCGGGGTTTAACCAATATAACTACCTATATTTTTGAAGTCTAGACATAAGAGCAAGGAGTTATCCCCATTTTATGAGAGTGAAGAAGCAGTACAACTAGCCAGGATCGGAGAGCCAATGTAACCTAACCTAACCTAAATTTGTTAACGTCTTTAAACTTTAGATTATAGAATTAAGGAATTTGAACGTCCATGTTTTATGACTGCACCATATTCATTTACTCCAGAGTTAGAAATCAGAGACAGGAACATACAATCATATGCTCCAACAGCCAAGCGGTCCTAAAGACCATAAGAGCACCCAAGAAAGCCCGGGATCAGGCAAACTGGCCTTAATTTCATAATTTGTAGGACAGGAACCTTCTAGAAATAGCAACAAAGGATAATTACCGGTTACATCCAGCTGATGAGGCAATTGAAACGAAAATATTTTTAAAGGAATCTTATATGTTCATCATATCAATAAGAGAAGATGCGAAAAACAATTGCAAACAAGTGTGATCACTAAGACTGGACGGGTGTAGGCTGTGGTACCTGAGATAATCCAACGACGTATAAGGGCAGGCATTGAAAGGAAAGCCTGTTATGAATTAAAAAATCTGTTAATACAATTAAGGAAATACATAAAAGATGTTTTTTGAATGGCCAAATTAGTGCCAAGTGGGGGACTTCAACTTATAAGACACCGCTTGTGTACATTATAAACTGATTTTGTTGTCTCGCTAGTGAATTTGCATAATGTTTTTGCATAAAACAGTACCTGCCTCTTGCAAATAAAATGCAGATTTACCTCTCAAGGATGTTTTAGTCTTAATCTATGGCATGTTCGCGTTTAAGTGGGACGTATTCGTAAGTTATTTTTTCTCTCTGACCTAAAAACCTTCTCTAACATATTTATAGGGGAAGGTCCAAGGATAAGTATCATTCCCGTTTTTTATGGATCTATTAGGCCTACCTCTCCGATGTAGTTTGCTATCCTACTCAGCTATGCTTTTATATTGTATTTATAACCTAATATCTTAGGAAATCTGGTTTAATGTTCGAAGCCTTATATAAAACTATCCCTATGGAAATTTATTATCCTCACTATGATGTTTCAATTAATTATACCTCATGACTTAAGTCGAAAATCAACATTATTAGTTAACTAAGCTATAGAGGTTGTATTGTTACTTACTAATAGGAATCATGATGTTAATATGTATCTTGAACAAATGGCAGTCCGATACACCCTTTTACTTTTAGTTCAGACTTGTACGATTTGACCTTGTGCAAACGAAAGCACCGGCAAATATTTGGGGGATGGAAAAATGTAATAATGAAGTAAAAAGGGGCGTGTTTATAACTTGAATAAATAGCCTCGAGAATATTGAGCTGAGGCTGCAATGTTTTCTGTTGAAAATTGAATTAAACAAGGTCCAAATCCTCGCAAATTTTGTTTCCAAATAGCTTAGACTAAACTAGAGCGTGACCACCATAAATCGCGACCTCCCTGCTCTTTGAATTTTTTTTTTATCTTTATATTTTTTAAAAAGCCTTTTGACATATTATTATCAGCAAATGGTTTAATTTGTCCTTTCACCACATGAGGACCATAACTCTCCCGTGCAGTTTCCTTAATCGAAGAAATCTCACGGTTCACCAAACAAAGAAGGGGATATCCCAACTCTTCCACCTCAAACATTTCTACTCTTACGCTTTAAAATCCTCTGTAACGTGGCAAGAAGTAATTTGCACTTGAAGCATATCCTGCCGTGGTTAAGTGGTCTTCTGAGCACTCTAATCAAGAGGTTTATTTATCTTCTTTTCCTCTCCGGCAGGCAGCCTTTTTGGTTTTGCTGAAACTGCTACGAGTCTACAGCAGCCGTTGGAATCAGTTTTTTAGGTTTAATCTTATTTGCCTTTAGCTCAGATTCCTTCTTGGCCAGTTTAGACTCTCTGGCCTGCCACCCAGAGGAATTTGACTCACTTGCCTCAATTTCGTTCTCAACCTCAGCTCTTAAACGAAGACTCTCGTCTGGTAAACCGTTGTCTTGGGGCTTCTTATAGGATGTCGGTGTTCTTCATATACATTTCTGCACCTTTTACATTCCCTCTAAGTCGGAGAGCCTTGCTCCGTGTATTTCTTTGTATTGGTTAAAAGTTGTAATGGATGTTAACCTTCAGCGTCGATAGCAGTATTTCTCGCTTTAATGTCTGTATATTTATATATTATCCCTGTATCCAGGGGTAAACCCTCCTCTCAGAAATATTTCTGGATCCCTTTTCTTTAATGATAAAGGAAGTGTTGAGAGTTTGTATCAACAACACTAGACTCATCTTGGTTGCACGTGTAACCAAAAGGACCACTTAGTTTGAGGAAAATAAGAGTATTGACTTCTACCATATCTGGTTGCCAATAGTTGTTGAGTATTTAGTCCTTGACCCAAATCTAGTAGCTTTTGATCCGTTCGCTATCTAGATTAAATTATTTTAGTCGAAGGTCGTGGCTACAATTCAATAGCATGGAAAATTATTATGGAAAATGTTAAATCCGCGTTTGTGAGGCTTTATAGGGAGGTATATTAAATAGAGTTTTATACAAGGTTCCTTCAATGACCTCAAAAAATTTATTAAAGCTGCTTTGATGCATTTTTTAAAAAAAAATTTCAAACAAAATTTAAATTGTATATATTTTGTCGCGCTACGCGTAGTTTATTTTTAATACCCAATTATCTGAAAATCTTTCACTAAAAGCTGCTTTCTTTATCTGGGTCAAAATGGTTTAGTCTGCAGAGTGCATGGAAACCAAAGAGGGTTGTTGAGCTTGTACTTAGCTCTGTAAAGCCCATTAATCTCTCGCACTAATGCGAATTTTATATCACGTATTAACATCGGTTGAACAAAATTTTTGTTGTTTAAAGTTGTTCGGTCCCGGTTATGGCTCAACGTTTTCGAAACCAAATGATTAAAAGTATCCGTGACCTATGACAGCC
Source organism: Aspidapion aeneum (assembly GCA_963576565.1). Taxonomy (NCBI): domain Eukaryota; kingdom Metazoa; phylum Arthropoda; class Insecta; order Coleoptera; family Brentidae; genus Aspidapion; species Aspidapion aeneum. The sequence goes on from OY755048.1 coordinate 33,629,821, forward strand.
CTTCTGCCTTTCAGGTCAGATAAAAAACCGCTAATCAGCATTGATCTGGCTTGAAAGACATATGTGCTGTCGTAGGTCACGGATGGTTTCTTTTTCTGTGCAATCGATATTTTCATCGATCGATATAGTAGTTTATACTCGCCTGCTCTTGTTCTAGTTTCTCACGCATCTCGGTAGATGGCGCTTCTTGCGAGGGTTCTCACACTACAGACGTAGGATGGGAGACAAAACAGTCTGATGGACACACACACATTGACCAAGCAGTGTTCTGAAGAGTCCAATAATGACGAAACAGTTAACTGTCAACACTTATTAGGTGTCCATTAGATCTTGGACTCCGTGAGGTTAAGCTTTCGAGCTACCCACGGAAAAATATGAGAGAAACAAAAACTTATTTTTACCCGATTAGCTACGAAAACTTGTTCAATTTTCAATTGTTAGTGGTAGAGCATTACTGAAAAAGGATTCTAATATATCCTACGTTTTTTACTATATTTATATTTTATACGGTAATGCATCTACAGAGACAGTTTTAAGTTATTTATGTACTACATTTAGCTTTTTTATCGATCAGACATAATTTTTATAGTTTTTTTAAATTTATTTTTAAAGTTCATTTGAATTTTTGGTCTAAGTGCTAAAGCGTGATAGTTTAATGAGAAGGTATGAAAATAACAAGTTATAAACAATATTATTAAAGCTCAGAACACGAATTAAAATTTATTAAAACGGCAGAGAAAATTTCGCTCTAAACAGATTTCCCGATTTTACACTTCGGAGGATACGTACATTTTCCTCTACAAGAGAGGGTTTATATAATAAGTTAATTTGATTTTAGTCAGATTAACAAAATATTATTTGCTTGTTTGCCTGGGCTTAATCTCGCCTCGGAAGGAAAAAAAATCGCATAAGGGATCAGATAATTATTATTTACTGACTAGGGGATGAACTACTGACAGAGAAATTTTAAAACAAAAGTAGAATTAAAAAATTGTCCTATTTATCTATTTAGCCTTCTTCAATCCATCTTTAGACATAGGCCTCCCCCAATATCTTCTACTCTTCTCTGTCTGTCGCCGTGTTCATCCATCTACTTCTCGCGTGTTTTTTCAAATCGTCCGCCCATCTCATTTGGGGTCTCCCCTACTTCTTTTATTTTCCCAAGGTCTCCAGTTTACAATACATTTGTTCCATCGATCGTCTTTCTGTCGGATATTATGACCGGTAAATTTCCATTTTAATTTTGCTACTTCTCTTCTGACATCCCTTACTTTTGTTTTATTTCTTATCCATTCATTCCTTTTTCTATCTGTCAGCTTTACATGTAACATTTATCTTTCCATTGATCTTTGGGCTTTTGTTACCTTATCCATGTTTGATTTTGTAAGTTTCCAGCTCTGGGATCCATAGGTAAGTACAGGAAGGATACATTGGTTATACACTTTCGTTTTGTGGTACTGAGGATATTTTTATTTCTTAACATGTACCTTAATTTACCGAATGCTGCCCAGACCAATGTTACTCTCTTGATTTCAGCTGTTTGGTTTTCTTTTTTCAGTTTAATAATTTTTCCCAGGTATATATATTCCTCTACTTGTTCTATTTAATTTTGGTTTATTATGACCGTAATTTCTTCATCTGTGTTTGTTTTAGTGTAGTTCATACTTAAGCCTATATTTTTAGCTGCTGTATGCAGTTCTTCCAGCATTTTTATCAGTTCTTCTTTCTTGTCTGTTATTAAGGCGATATCATCAGCATATCTTAGGTGGTTCAAGAATTGTCTGTTTACTTTGATGCCTATTTCTTCCTAATCTAAGCTTTTAAAAACATCTTCAAGGGCCTGGTTGAATAATTTAGGGGATATTGTGTCACCCTGTCTCACACCTCTTCATATGAGGATTGGCCTGGTCCCTTTGTGAATTTTGATTGATGTTGTTGCTTCGCTATATATATTGGCTATTAAGTCTGTATATCTGTGATCTATTCGGCTATTAATTAAAGATGCTTTTAATACCCAGTGCTCAATGCTATCGAAAGCTTTTTCGAAGTCTATAAACGCAATATATAGTGGGATGTTATATTCGTTGGCTCCTCCTATTAGGATTTTCATCGATTCATGGCTTTTCATGGTTTGGTTCAGTAGTGGCGTGTCGTATAGGGGGCCAGGGGGGCGAAGTTAGGTCTAAGCCGTTAATATCCTTTATTTTAATTATTTCATATCTACTTAGAATGTGCTAGTTGCCTTAAAAAACTGTGCTCTTTATACTTGGCTTGGTTTTTTTATTAAACTTTGTCATAAAGAAAATTTTGGTTAGTAATAACAAAAACCGACTAAAATCCTTATAAGGGGTATTTGAACAAGATACATATCGGTTCATAAATAATGGGAAAGTCCGTCATTTTGATTTTTAAAACCGTTTTAAATTAATTTAGATATATATTAATTTATTTATTTAAATTAATATAGCTGCATTTTAGCTCACACATATACTATACTATAGTAGTGTGAGCTTTGGTGATCCTAATTTTTTCGAGAAAAAAAAAGTTGCTCCGATTTCAAAAATTTTTATATATCTTTGCGTTTCAGATGATTTTGAAACTTTTTTGTTGCGCCGTCTGTCTGTCTGTCTGTCTGTCTGTCTGTCTGTCTGTCTGTCTGTCTGTCTTTCTGTCTGTCTGTATGTCTGTCTGTAACGACCAACGCGCATAACTCAAAAACCGCCTGGCCGATTTTAATGAAATTTGGCACCTAGGCTGGGTCTTGGGTCGAGATGGTCCCATTTAAAAATGAACAAAATCCACCGAACACAAACCAAATAAAAGGGTGGGGGTAGATTTCAAAAATTAGAGTTTATGTGAAAATATGGCGTGTGTGATATCAAACGAAAGGTAATTGAGTCTGGAGTTAACTAAATATATTTTAATTTATTTTAAAAAAGGGTGGGGGTATATATCAAAAATTACAGTTTAAGTGAATATATGGCGTGTGTGATATCAAACGAAAGGTAATTGAGTCCGGAGTTTAACAAAATACATTATAGTTTTTGTTTTTTTTGAGGGTGGGGGTAGATTTCAAAAATTTGAGTTTAAGTCAAAACATGGCTTGTGTGGTATCAAACAAAAGGTAATTTAGTCTGGAGTTGAATAAAATATATTTCAGTTTTTAGTTATATTAGCTCACACGTACACTATAACTATAGTACCTAGTGTGAGCTTAGGGGCCCATATATTGGCAGAGTATTTTTTAAACTAAGATGCAGAGAAAAATTACATTCAATTTTCTTGTTGCCCATACAGAAATTTTTGTCACCAGAGTGTTTTTTATTGAATACATTCATGCTGAACGGCATTTAAAATATGTCCAATGTATCAATATTCTTAATATACAGGGTGTGACATTAAAAACTTATAACCCATGATTTGCCCACACAACTTGGTGATTTGGTTTTAAAGAAGGGCACTTTTTGTAATCTTAATTTTTCTCTAGTTATCAACTTCTAGCGAAGGTGAATTTTGACCTTCAATTTTATAAAAAAAAAATATTTAAAAAATCTGTCAATTATTAATATATCTTAATCTTATCAGAAAACTCTAGACCGCTTTGAGGCAGGAAACTCGAAAAACGTGTACAGCATTTTCAGTGGTGATGAATCGTGGATTTGCTCATATGAACCCGAAAATAAACATCAGTCGTCTGTTTGGGTGTGCCAAGATAAAAAAAGCCAACAAAAGTCATCCGTTCTCAAAGCGTATTGAACATGTATGTAGCATTAATTCCTCTAAAAGATCAAAGGATTGTTACTGCCGATTAGTACACCAGTTTTAGTATACCTACCCTTTACAAGCTCTGGCTGTTAGTTAAACCAAAAATTGTATTGCCTTTAGTTTACAACTTGGCTAACCCTACACTAAGTTAAATTCCGTTTTTGTGCGAGATACGGCAGGTACGATGGAAGTTTCAATAAGTCAATTATTTTAATCAAAGTCAAGGCAAAATAAGCTTGGTGAAGCATCATATATCTGTGGTACCAAAATAAAAGTAATATCTTCTGAAATTTAAAAACTGACAGCTCGTTTTGAGGTCATGGTGGTTAACAAATTTTTTATACGGATACAGTCGCGTTTATCGTTTAACAAACTACCTATGTTATGCCTCGACTGTCACGCATGAGTTCAGCTTCAGCTGTATCGTGGTTTTTTTACACTATGGCGAGATTGAAAATGTCGGATGGTACAAGGATCGCACGCATTACAGGCAAAGGAACAACGCAGAAATTACTAACGCCTTATTTTTTATAACCATTGAGTAAGAACTAAGAAGACAAGATAGAACTACTAGGAAAGGAAGAAGAATCTCTATATTAGGTATTGACAAGCAAAATACAAAAGAATTTAATATCGAGAGTCAAAATGTCGAGAATGTTGATGGTACTTTGATAAGTAAAGACGCTTATACAAATTAAATTTTGTTTCTTCTTGGATTTTACAAGCTTCTTGAGTAAACCCTAATTTTCCCTTACTTAAGCAAACGTAAATTTATAATGTAAATGGTTTTTAAAGAACTCATATGTTAGGCGTGAAGTAAGCACATTCCGAATGAAATGAAAATATAGCGGTAAGAGTATTCGACACTGACACCCCGTTTAGAGAAATACCGAACAATTATTTAAATATTGTATATGAAATAAAATACAACAGGTTAGCATTGGTACATCTATGATTGGTTTATCTGTTGTGATATGAAGTATGCCACAGGGAACAGTGCTGGGATAATCGAATATTGTAGCTGATTACGATTTATTTTTGTAAGTATGTAATGTTGAATTAAAATATGTTTATCTTTGTTTGTCAGTCAGTCTATTAACTAACTCAACACCAAACATAAAAGTAGTTTATTGGCTCAGTTCTATTTCTTGTTACTCAATGGACATTACTTTATATTCTACGAGACTTTGTCGTTGATACAATCCTCGTGTAAAAAAAAATAAATGTAGGTTGCCTGTCAAACGATTCTGTTCAAAACGAAGTGCAATATGACATGCTTGAAATTTGCCGCAGAGCGATGGGAAACGACGGACTCGGAAAATAGTTACAAGCTACAGAAATACCTGAAGTCCTTTTCAATATTAAATTTAATAATTTCTATGCTAAGCTCTTTCTTTTTTCTTTTTTTGCATGCCTGTCTTTTATTAATTCCACCATTTAATATAGAAATAAATTTATTTTATACAAACGACAGAACTCTAGCAGACTATGAAACGGTTTTCCAAGTTTTAAATATTAAAAAGAGATTTGAAGCTGCTTATTTATTGAAATAAACGAAGCATGACGGATCTAATAATTGCTTGCGTTCATTAAAATCAGAAATCATAAATTTAGATTAAATTATTATATATTATATCTCAAAAATCGAAGCTGTGGTAAAATTTTAGTTATTACAAGATTTGCCATTGGTCAGCCTTTAGTTGGATATTTAAAATCTAAATCGTTATCCGATCAAACCAGTTACGTTTCTTTAGTTACGACAAAAATACCAAGTTAAATATTCTTATTAACTTTGCCAGATTGATTTTTAAATTTGCAGGATTGCGTGAAAATTTGTAAGTTCTGCTTTTGGTCTTTGCTATAGTCGATTCAGTTTATTTTGGAATTTTAACCTTAACACTTGCAAGACTCTTAAATTTTAGGTTTCTTGAAGTAGAAGTAGCCTTTAAGAAGTTTTTAAATGCAAAAACATCTCTTGCTACAAAATACAGTTTTGGGCAATATAAATGCATTATGAAAACAAATTGTAATCTGCTACCATATTTAATTGTTCCAGCATTGTGGCATGCCTCAATTCACAACAGTTGAATCAATGCTCGCCTGTTTTGGCTCTACCTGTGATGCTGAGATGCATCTGGAACAGGACGTCTCACAGTACCGATTACTTTTCGTAATGGTACATTTACATTAAATTCGGAACGCTTAATAAACTAGTTCTTTCAAGACCATTTACATTATTGACAAGAGGTCAACAAATTTTGAAAAAAAAAAACTGTAAGTTCGGCTTTTGATCTTTGCTGTTGTTGATTCAGTTTATTTTGGAATTTTAATCTTAACACTTGCAAGACTCTTAAATTTTAAGATTCTTGAAATTAAAAATTCTTTCAAGTCTTACATTAAAAATCTTAATTATTTAGCCTTTGAGAAGTTTTTAAACGCAGAACCATCTCTTTCTGCAAAATAAAGTTTTGGGCAATATAAACGTATGAAAATAAATCGTAATCTGCGACCATCTTCGATTGTTCTGGCACTGTGCCGTGTGGCATGCCTCATTCCACAACAGCTGAATCAATGCACCTGCCTTCTCAGTACCTGTCATGTCGATATGCATCTGGAACAGGATGTCTCACAGTATCGATTACTTTTCCCAACGCTACATTTACATTAAATTCGAAAAGCTTAATAGGTATATTAGTTTTTTCAAGACCATTTACATTATTGACAATAGGCCAACAAATTTTGGAAAAAGAAGTTTGCCTAAGCCAAAAACCAAAATTTGGATTTAGAATAGGTTAGATAAGGTACTCAAGTACCACATGTGCAATAAAATAATTTCACGAGACTAACCTTAACCCTTTCTTTCGTGATATTGTGATATGAAGGACATATAACGTGAGTGCTTAATTAAATCACTGTTTATACATCTGACAAGCGCACTGAGCTCTATATCCCTGAGTTCTTCTAGGTCTTGGAAAACTTAGAGTGTTACAGCTCGTCCTGGGAGATTGCTCCTCCAAAGAGACCTGTAATAACAGTATTCGCTTTTTTCCAGCATTTCATCCCTATACCTAAGTAATTTGGGCTACAGCTTTATTGAGATGCTGCAGGTTTCTAACCATAGCCATATTTTCTCTGCTAGTCTTCCACGGGATTTGAAGTCTCAGAAATGGCCTCCGTTAAGTTAACCTGTTCTACTAAATCAGCTTTGGTTAGTATCATTACCTTGAATATCCAAGTGATCCGGAACCCAACAAATAATGACCTGATGTCAATTCCCCAACTCAAGAAGATTCTCCTGATATTTTCAAATAAGATTCCAGTTTGTACTGCAGGAGTTGATGCGCCTTGATCGCAGTCTGTCCGTGCAAATTGCGAGAGACCATGACATCAAGAAGAATTTAATCAAGAAGCTTGGCAAATCCAGGCAGAAACTAAATTTCATTAGCAATTTAGAAGCTAGAACAAAATACAAAGTGTCAACTTCTAAAAGTAGTCTCGAAATAAACTGAACGAACCATATATTATAATTATGTTAATCGTTAAAGTCTTAAACAGATTAATCAACATAAATAATAATGGGCAACTAAGTGCACAAAGCGAACATGTTTTGACACATCAAATAGATAATTGATTCAGTGCTTGTGCAAATTGCTTTTCTATCAATAATAAGGCAGTTTTAAATAATAACGCAGCCAGTGGTGGGTTTAGATCTGTTAGCGCCCTGGGCTAAAAATAAATGTGTCGGCTCCTGTTTGTTTGTAACCTATGTATCTATCTATTTAGCCTTATTCGATCCATCTTTGGACATAAGCCTCCCCCAATATCTTCCACTCTTCTCTATCTATCGCCGTGTTCATCCATCTAGTCCCCGGATATTTCTACAAATCGTCCGCTCATCTCATTTGGGTCTTCCCTTACTGCTTTTATTTTCCCAAGGTCTCCAGTTTACAATACATTTGTTCCATCGATCGTCTTTCTATTTGATATTATGACCGGCAAATATCCATTTTAATTTTGCGACCTCTCTTCTGGCATCTCTTACTTTTTTTTTATTGCTTATCCATTCATTCCTTTTTCTATCTGTGAGCTTTATATGTAACATTTGTCTTTCCATTGATCTTTGGGCTTTTGTTATCTTATCTATGTTTGATTTTGTAAGCGTCTAGGTCTGGGATCGGGGATTACTCGTCTCTTGATTTTAGCCGTTTGGTTTTCTTTTTTTAGTTTAATAATTTGTCCCAGATATATATATTCCTCTACTTGTTCTATTTTTTCTTGGTTTATTCTGATCGTGATAGCTTCATCTGTGTTTGTTATGATTTTAGTTTTAGTGTAGTTCATACTCAAGCCTATATTTTTAGCTGCTGAATTCAGTTCTGCATGTTTATGAGTTCTTCTTTCTTATCTGTTATTAAGGTGATATCGTCAGCATACTTTAGGTGGTGGTGGTGTCCGCTTACTTTGATGCCTATTTCTTCCAATCTAAGCTTTTAAAAACATCTTCTAGGGCCTGGTTAAATAGTTTAGGGGATATTGTGTCACCTTGTCTGACACCTTTTCTTAGTTTGTTGGAAAGAAGGAAATTTTTTGATCATAAAGAACTAGAAAATTATTTAGCGATACCAAATTTGTAATTTTTAAAATGCACTCTTTACACAAATTATTGGACATTTTTTTCTCTTCACTTTTTTATTATCTTTTTGGGATATAAACTAAAATAGGGTGTGTATATACAGGGTGTTTTACAACTTATCCAAAAAACTTAAACTTCTGGGTTTTACCTAAGTAGTAGATTTACGAAGAAAAAATTAAAAATAATAAATAGATAAAAAGGTTTTAATATTTAACATTATTCTTAAATAAGCTGTTCAGAATTGGACACGAAGTACCCAGCTTGCATGCAAGTCAATGGACTCAATGGAAACAACTTTAAGCCGCTTTTGCAAAAAACAGTAGGTTTTTTTTTAACTTTGCAATATTTTTTTCCTTTTCTGGTGAACTTATATTTTTTTATAAATCTACTTCTTTGTTTGCTGTTTTTATTATTAATCGCTACTTTTTTTCACGTGGAGTAGGAGCTTTACAAAACGCCGTATGCTGACCGCTTTGCCCCCTCGTTGATACGCTACTGATTTCAACACAGCAAAAACCAGTTTAATTATGTTTTTTAGTTCATTTACCGCTAGCTGCACAATATTGCCTTGCGTAAAGGTAATTTAGTGAAATTTTCGTATCAGTCTAGAGAACATATTACGCTATTTGACACCATGTCAATTAACTATAATACATGGTAATAGGTCGTGAAAGAATTTTTTTTTATTATTACAATAGATTTAGAAATTGTAAATAATAATAATTTATAAAGTTTAATTTGGCCATTATTTTTCTATTAATTAATGGCTCAGACAAACATTGGGTCTTTCATTACCTCACGGGTAAAAAAGTTATTAAATAATTAATTTAGTTTTGTCGATAGTTCAGGTCCTACAGATTCAGATACTGCGTTTAATGAGAGAAATAACACACTTGGTATGGATAGACATAAGACTCCCCCGAACATTTTGAGAAGAGGAGCCACCCCCCAACCCCTGGCTGGGGGCTTGTTTCCCCAGTGTTTGACAGTTTTTTGCTAATAACTCGAAAACTGTCAACTTTTTTATAAATCCTCAGAAGATCGTTTTTTAAGAAGACAAAATTTCCTTTTCATCGGTGTTTGATTTTTAAATTCACGGGTACTAAAATTCACATTTGTTAGTATTATTTGGCTTAAAAATTCCGCTGATTGACGCTCGCGTCTAATGGTTGGTAAAAACGCTAATCAGCGTTGCTCTGGCCTGGAATACAGAAGATCTGTCGTAGGTCACGGATGGTTTCTTTTTCTTTGCAATCGATCTTTTTATCGATCGATATATATATATATATATATATATATATATATATATATATATATATATATATATAGCAGTTTATTCTCGCCTGGTCTTGTACTAGTTTCTCTCATATCTCGGTAGATGGTGCTTCTTGCGAGGATTTTCTCACTATAGACATAGGATTAGAGTCAAAACCGTCTAATTAACTTCACAAGGGTGTCACATTGACCAAGTAGTGTTCTGAGGAGTCCCATAAGGACGAAACGTGAACTGTCGACACTTATTAGATCTTGGACTGCCGTGAGGTTAAGCTTTCGATCTACCCACGGAGAAATATGAGAGAAACAAAAAATTATTTTTAGTTAACTTAACTCAATTTTTCGAGTTGGTCTTATATAAAGTGGAGGTGGGGGGCAATCACCCCTCACCCACCACAAAAGTGCTCTCTGACAGTATTTTCCTAATTATATCCAAACTTTTAAACTTGGCGGAAAACAACTAAGTAATGGTTATTAAGAATGACAATGATATATAACATACCCCCCTTACGTCACCGCGCACCTTTTATAGATATTTCATTAAATGGAAGATGTCGAAAAAAAGGAATGTGTTAAAGATTTAATAAAACACTACAAGAAAAAATAAACATTTAGATTTTAAAAATGAACCCCTTTTTGATACGACTATGACACTGGCACTAGTGCTTTTAGAGGGGACTTAAGTACATCGATGGAAATACAATTTTGTCTCTTCTAGTTTTCTCATTAAACGCAAAATATCGCTCAAATTTCACATGTAGGGCCTGAACTACAGGGTTTTGTTGCATATAAACAACAGGGGGACCTGTCGACTTAACGGACACACGAATTTTGCGAAAAAAATTTTTTAGGCTTAAAAAGGGCGTTTATAAGAACATTAAAAAAAAAATGCGGATTGTGCGGTATTTAAAAAAAAAATGGAGAAAAAGTCCTATAAAATGAGCTGTTTCACCTCACTTTTTTCAATAACATTCAATAACAACTAATTTCAGAAAGGATGGCTGCCAACCAAAATGCACCTGAAATATGTTTCAAAAAGGCAGATCGCCACAAAAGTCGTCAAAATTAGGGAAAAAATAGACTTTTACTGTGTGGGTAAGATTTATTTAAAAAACTTACTTTAAAAATATTATTCAAACATCAAAACTGCATAAAACACTTTTCAACTAAACCTAACCTAAGCAAAAAACCATATTTGAACTAGAACTTGAATAAATCAAACCTAACCTAACTCAAACTTAACCTAACCTAATTAAACATAATTTATTGTAATGAAACCTAACCTAACCGGATCAAACATAATTTATTGTAATGAAACCTAACCTAACCTAACCTAACCGGATTAAACATAATTTATTGTAATGAAACCTAACCTAACCGGATCAAACATAATTTATTTTGCGAAAAAAATTTTTTAGGCTTAAGAAGGGCGTGTTTAAGAACATTTACAAAAAAAAATTGCGGATTATGCGGTATTTTTTGAAAAAACATGGAAAAAAAGTCCTATAAAATGAGCTGTTTAACCTCACTTTTTTCAATAACATTCAATAACAACTAATTTCAGAAAGCATGGCTGCCAACCAAAATGCACCTGAAATATGTTTCAAAAAGGCAGATCGCCACAAAAGTCGTCAAAATTAGGGAGAAAATAGACTTTTACTGTGTGGGTAAGATTTATTTAAAAAACTTACTTTAAAAATATTATTCAAACATCAAAACTGCATAAAACACTTTTCAACTAAACCTAACCTAAGCAAAAAACCATATTTGAACTAGAACTTGAATAAATCAAACCTAACCTAACTCCAACTTAACCTAACCTAATTAAACATAATTTATTGTAATGAAACCTAACCTAACCGGATCAAACATAATTTATTGTAATGAAACCTAACCTAACCTAACCTAACCGGATTAAACATAATTTATTGTAATGAAACCTAACCTAACCGGATCAAACATAATTTATTTTGCGAAAAAAATTTTTTAGGCTTAAGAAGGGCGTGTTTAAGAACATTTACAAAAAAAAATTGCGGATTATGCGGTATTTTTTGAAAAAACATGGAAAAAAAGTCCTATAAAATGAGCTGTTTAACCTCACTTTTTTCAATAACATTCAATAACAACTAATTTCAGAAAGCATGGCTGCCAACCAAAATGCACCTGAAATATGTTTCAAAAAGGCAGATCGCCACAAAAGTCGTCAAAATTAGGGAAAAAATAGACTTTTACTGTGTGGATAAGATTTATTTAAAAAACTTACTTTAAAAACATTATTCAAACATCAAAACTGCATAAAAACTTAAACACCTTTCAACTAAACCTAACCTAAGCAAAAAAGCATATTTGAACTAGAACTTGAATAAATCAAACCTAACCTAACTCAAACTTAACCTAACCTAATTAAACATAATTTATTGTAATGAAACCTAACCTAACCGGATCAAACATAATTTATTGTAATGAAACCTAACCTAACCTAACCTAACCGGATCAAACATAATTTATTGTAATGAAACCTAACCTAACCGGATCAAACATAATTTATTTTAATGAAACCTAACCTAACCTAACCGGATCAAACGTAATTTATTGTAATGAAACCTAACCTAACCGGATCAAACATAATAATTACATACACCCAAAATTGGCAACGGCGCACAATTTTTGTTTTTCTTTTTCCCAACCAAAAATTTATTCCAGGGTAATGTCACCTGTAATGTAAACAAAATTAAATACAAGTTTTTCCACGCGATTTTCCGTATAGTTTAGATTTTACCAAAACCATCTAAATATGCTTAAAAATATCTAAATTAATGTTTGCAAGTGAAATCGCGATAGAAAAATGTTTAGTTTTTGTGTCTCTAAAGTCGACAAGAACCACAACAGGAATCTTATAAAGTTTCAAAATTGTTTTACACCGGTGAATTCATCGATGGCTGAAAAAATGCGCCCTCTGTTGTGAATTTTTTCGGCAATTAGTGCAGCACTTTATTACTCAGTGTTCTTTATCGAATAAGTCCTTGATTAAGTAAGATAGCATTTCTATTAAATCGGAAATAACCGGGAAAAAATTGGCCACAAGGATGACAAAAGGCAAGGTAACGAATTGGAAGAAAAATAAAGGAGTGCCATAATTCCCAGTTACCGATTTTCGCTTTCTTTCCAAACGGCTGAAACAATCCCAATATAGAGATTCGAAAGCTTTATTCAAAAAGGTTAGAGTAAAATGAATAAAATTTTAAATCATAACAGAGATATAATATGTAGTAATAAATTATTTAAAACATATTGCAATGGAAGACCAAAATGGCCAAACTTTGAAAATTTGTATTTTAAAAACTAAATAGTTTATTAACAAAAGCACCGAGTTAGGGTATGGTGGCGTCATAGAGATATGAAAAAACCATAGTTTGGGGGGGTAGGGAATTCCATAAGACCAAAATGGCCAAACTTTGAAAATTCATATTTTAAAAACTAAATAGTTTATCAACAAAAGCACCGAGTTGCAGTATGGTGGGGTATTAGAGATACGAAAAAATCACAGTTTGAGTTAAGATTCGAAAAAACGTCATTTAGCGAATTTTGGGGTAAGGAATCCCATAAGAACAAAATGGCCAAACTTTGAAAATTCATATTTTAAAAACTAAATAGTTTATCAACAAAAGCACCGAGTTGCGGTATGATATGGTCCTAGAGATACAAAAAAACCGCAGTTTGAGTAGCTAAGATTCGAAAAAACGTCATTTAGTGAATTTTAGGGTAAGGAATCCCATAAGACCAAAATGGCCAAACTTTAAAAATTCATATTTTAAAAACTAAATAGTTTATCAACAAAAGCACCGAGTTGCAGTATGGTGGGGTCATAGAGATACGAAAAAACCACAGTTTGAGTTAAGATTCTAAAAGACGTCATTTAGCGAATTTTAGGGTCGAGAATCTCATAAGACCAAAATGGCCAAACTTTGAAAATTCATATTTTAAAAACTAAATAGTTTATCAACAAAAGCACCGAGTTGGAGTATGCTGGGGTCATAGAGATACGAAAAAACCATAGTTTGAGTTAAGACTCGCAAAAACGTCATTTAGCTAATTTTAGGGTTGGGAATCCCATAAGACCAAAATGGCCAAACTTTGAAAATTCATATTTTAAAAACTAAATAGTTTATCAACAAAAGCACCGAGTTGCAGCATGGTGGGGTCATAGAGATACGAAAAAACCACAGTTTGAGTTAAGATTCAAAAAAACGTCATTTTCCGAATCTTAGGGTAGGGAATCCCATAAGACCAAAATGGCGAAACTTTGAAAATTCATATTTTAAAAACTAAATAGTTTATCAACAAAAGCACCGAGTTGCGGTATGGTGGGGTCATAGAGATACGAAAAAACCACAGTTTGAGTTAAGATTCGAAAAAACGTCATTTATTGAATTTTAGGGTAGGGAGACCCATAAGACCAAAATGGCCAAACTTTGAAAATTTATATTTTAAAAACTAAATAGTTTATCAACAAAAGCACCGAGTTGCAGTATGGTGGGGTTATAGAGATACGAAAAAACCACAGTTTGAGTTAAGATTCGAAAAAACGTCATTTATTGAATTTTAGGGTCGGGAATCTCATAAGACCAAAATGGCCAAACTTTGAAAATTCATATTTTAAAAACTAAATAGTTTATCAACTAAAGCACCGAGTTGCAGTATGGTGGGGTATTAGAGATACGAAAAAATCACAGTTTGAGTTAAGATTCGAAAAAACGTCATTTAGCGAATTTTGGGGTAAGGAATCCCATAAGAACAAAATGGCCAAACTTTGAAAATTCATATTTTAAAAACTAAATAGTTTATCAACAAAAGCACCGAGTTGCGGTATGATATGGTCCTAGAGATACAAAAAAACCGCAGTTTGAGTATCTAAGATTCGAAAAAACGTCATTTAGTGAATTTTAGGGTAAGGAATCCCATAAGACCAAAATGGCCAAACTTTAAAAATTCATATTTTAAAAACTAAATAGTTTATCAACAAAAGCACCGAGTTGCAGTATGGTGGGGTCATAGAGATACGAAAAAACCACAGTTTGAGTTAAGATTCTAAAAGACGTCATTTAGCGAATTTTAGGGTCGAGAATCTCATAAGACCAAAATGGCCAAACTTTGAAAATTCATATTTTAAAAACTAAATAGTTTATCAACAAAAGCACCGAGTTGGAGTATGCTGGGGTCATAGAGATACGAAAAAACCATAGTTTGAGTTAAGACTCGCAAAAACGTCATTTAGCTAATTTTAGGGTTGGGAATCCCATAAGACCAAAATGGCCAAACTTTGAAAATTCATATTTTAAAAACTAAATAGTTTATCAACAAAAGCACCGAGTTGCAGCATGGTGGGGTCATAGAGATACGAAAAAACCACAGTTTGAGTTAAGATTCAAAAAAACGTCATTTTCCGAATCTTAGGGTAGGGAATCCCATAAGACCAAAATGGCGAAACTTTGAAAATTCATATTTTAAAAACTAAATAGTTTATCAACAAAAGCACCGAGTTGCGGTATGGTGGGGTCATAGAGATACGAAAAAACCACAGTTTGAGTTAAGATTCGAAAAAACGTCATTTATTGAATTTTAGGGTAGGGAGACCCATAAGACCAAAATGGCCAAACTTTGAAAATTTATATTTTAAAAACTAAATAGTTTATCAACAAAAGCACCGAGTTGCAGTATGGTGGGGTTATAGAGATACGAAAAAACCACAGTTTGAGTTAAGATTCGAAAAAACGTCATTTATTGAATTTTAGGGTCGGGAATCTCATAAGACCAAAATGGCCAAACTTTGAAAATTCATATTTTATAAACTAAATAGTTTATCAACAAAAGCACCGAGTTGCAGTATGGTGGGGTTATAGAGATACGAAAAAACCACAGTTTGAGTTAAGATTCAAAAAAACGTCATTTTCCGAAAAAATAGACTTTTACTGTGTGGATAAGATTTATTTAAAAAACTTACTTTAAAAACATTATTCAAACATCAAAACTGCATAAAAACTTAAACACCTTTCAACTAAACCTAACCTAAGCAAAAAAGCATATTTGAACTAGAACTTGAATAAATCAAACCTAACCTAACTCAAACTTAACCTAACCTAATTAAACATAATTTATTGTAATGAAACCTAACCTAACCGGATCAAACATAATTTATTGTAATGAAACCTAACCTAACCTAACCTAACCGGATCAAACATAATTTATTGTAATGAAACCTAACCTAACCGGATCAAACATAATTTATTTTAATGAAACCTAACCTAACCTAACCGGATCAAACGTAATTTATTGTAATGAAACCTAACCTAACCGGATCAAACATAATAATTACATACACCCAAAATTGGCAACGGCGCACAATTTTTGTTTTTCTTTTTCCCAACCAAAAATTTATTCCAGGGTAATGTCACCTGTAATGTAAACAAAATTAAATACAAGTTTTTCCACGCGATTTTCCGTATAGTTTAGATTTTACCAAAACCATCTAAATATGCTTAAAAATATCTAAATTAATGTTTGCAAGTGAAATCGCGATAGAAAAATGTTTAGTTTTTGTGTCTCTAAAGTCGACAAGAACCACAACAGGAATCTTATAAAGTTTCAAAATTGTTTTACACCGGTGAATTCATCGATGGCTGAAAAAATGCGCCCTCTGTTGTGAATTTTTTCGGCAATTAGTGCAGCACTTTATTACTCAGTGTTCTTTATCGAATAAGTCCTTGATTAAGTAAGATAGCATTTCTATTAAATCGGAAATAACCGGGAAAAAATTGGCCACAAGGATGACAAAAGGCAAGGTAACGAATTGGAAGAAAAATAAAGGAGTGCCATAATTCCCAGTTACCGATTTTCGCTTTCTTTCCAAACGGCTGAAACAATCCCAATATAGAGATTCGAAAGCTTTATTCAAAAAGGTTAGAGTAAAATGAATAAAATTTTAAATCATAACAGAGATATAATATGTAGTAATAAATTATTTAAAACATATTGCAATGGAAGATCAAAATGGCCAAACTTTGAAAATTTGTATTTTAAAAACTAAATAGTTTATTAACAAAAGCACCGAGTTAGGGTATGGTGGCGTCATAGAGATATGAAAAAACCATAGTTTGGGGGGGTAGGGAATTCCATAAGACCAAAATGGCCAAACTTTGAAAATTCATATTTTAAAAACTAAATAGTTTATCAACAAAAGCACCGAGTTGCAGTATGGTGGGGTATTAGAGATACGAAAAAATCACAGTTTGAGTTAAGATTCGAAAAAACGTCATTTAGCGAATTTTGGGGTAAGGAATCCCATAAGAACAAAATGGCCAAACTTTGAAAATTCATATTTTAAAAACTAAATAGTTTATCAACAAAAGCACCGAGTTGCGGTATGATATGGTCCTAGAGATACAAAAAAACCGCAGTTTGAGTAGCTAAGATTCGAAAAAACGTCATTTAGTGAATTTTAGGGTAAGGAATCCCATAAGACCAAAATGGCCAAACTTTAAAAATTCATATTTTAAAAACTAAATAGTTTATCAACAAAAGCACCGAGTTGCAGTATGGTGGGGTCATAGAGATACGAAAAAACCACAGTTTGAGTTAAGATTCTAAAAGACGTCATTTAGCGAATTTTAGGGTCGAGAATCTCATAAGACCAAAATGGCCAAACTTTGAAAATTCATATTTTAAAAACTAAATAGTTTATCAACAAAAGCACCGAGTTGGAGTATGCTGGGGTCATAGAGATACGAAAAAACCATAGTTTGAGTTAAGACTCGCAAAAACGTCATTTAGCTAATTTTAGGGTTGGGAATCCCATAAGACCAAAATGGCCAAACTTTGAAAATTCATATTTTAAAAACTAAATAGTTTATCAACAAAAGCACCGAGTTGCAGCATGGTGGGGTCATAGAGATACGAAAAAACCACAGTTTGAGTTAAGATTCAAAAAAACGTCATTTTCCGAATCTTAGGGTAGGGAATCCCATAAGACCAAAATGGCGAAACTTTGAAAATTCATATTTTAAAAACTAAATAGTTTATCAACAAAAGCACCGAGTTGCGGTATGGTGGGGTCATAGAGATACGAAAAAACCACAGTTTGAGTTAAGATTCGAAAAAACGTCATTTATTGAATTTTAGGGTAGGGAGACCCATAAGACCAAAATGGCCAAACTTTGAAAATTTATATTTTAAAAACTAAATAGTTTATCAACAAAAGCACCGAGTTGCAGTATGGTGGGGTTATAGAGATACGAAAAAACCACAGTTTGAGTTAAGATTCGAAAAAACGTCATTTATTGAATTTTAGGGTCGGGAATCTCATAAGACCAAAATGGCCAAACTTTGAAAATTCATATTTTATAAACTAAATAGTTTATCAACAAAAGCACCGAGTTGCAGTATGGTGGGGTTATAGAGATACGAAAAAACCACAGTTTGAGTTAAGATTCAAAAAAACGTCATTTTCCGAAAAAATAGACTTTTACTGTGTGGATAAGATTTATTTAAAAAACTTACTTTAAAAACATTATTCAAACATCAAAACTGCATAAAAACTTAAACACCTTTCAACTAAACCTAACCTAAGCAAAAAAGCATATTTGAACTAGAACTTGAATAAATCAAACCTAACCTAACTCAAACTTAACCTAACCTAATTAAACATAATTTATTGTAATGAAACCTAACCTAACCGGATCAAACATAATTTATTGTAATGAAACCTAACCTAACCTAACCGGATCAAACATAATTTATTGTAATGAAACCTAACCTAACCGGATCAAACATAATTTATTTTAATGAAACCTAACCTAACCTAACCTAACCGGATCAAACATAATTTATTGTAATGAAACCTAACCTAACCTAACCTAACCGGATCAAACATAATAATTACATATACCCAAAATTGGCAACGGCGCACAATTTTTGTTTTTCTTTTTTCCAACCAAAAATTTATTCCAGGGTAATGTCACCTGTAATGTAAACAAAATTAAATACAAGTTTTTCCACGCGATTTTCCGTATAGTTTAGATTTTACCAAAACCATCTAAATGTGCTTAAAAATATCTAAATTAATGTTTGCAAGTGAAATCGCGATAGAAAAATGTTTAGTTTTTGTGTCTCTAAAGTCGACAAGAACCACAACAGGAATCTTATAAAGTTTCAAAATTGTTTTACACCGGTGAATTCATCGATGGCTGAAAAAATGCGCCCTCTGTTGTGAATTTTTTCGGCAATTAGTGCAGCACTTTATTACTCAGTGTTCTTTATCCAATAAGTCCTTGATTAAGTAAGATAGCATTTCTATTAAATCGGAAATAACCGGGAAAAAATTGGCCACAAGGATGACAAAAGGCAAGGTAACGAATTGGAAGAAAAATAAAGGAGTGCCATAATTCCCAGTTACCGATTTTCGCTTTCTTTCCAAACGGCTGAAACAATCCCAATATAGAGATTCGAAAGCTTTATTCAAAAAGGTTAGAGTAAAATGAATAAAATTTTTAAATCATAACAGAGATATATATGTAGTAATAAATTATTTAAAACATATTGCAATGGAAGACCAAAATGGCCAAACTTTGAAAATTTGTATTTTAAAAACTAAATAGTTTATTAACAAAAGCACCGAGTTAGGGTATGGTGGCGTCATAGAGATATATAAAAACCATAGTTTGGGGGGGTAGGGAATTCCATAAGACCAAAATGGCCAAACTTTGAAAATTCATATTTTAAAAACTAAATAGTTTATCAACAAAAGCACCGAGTTGCAGTATGGTGGGGTCATAGAGATACGAAAAAAAAACAGTTTAAGTTAAGATTCGAAAAATCGTCATTTAGCGAATTTTAGGGTGGGGAATCCCATAAGACCAAAATGGCCAAACTTTGAAAATTCATATTTTAAAAACTAAATAGTTTATCAACAAAAGCACCGAATTGCGGTATGGTGGGGTCCTAGAGATTCGAAAAAATCACAGTTTGAGTTAAGATTCGCAAAAACGTTTAGCGAATTTTGGGGTAAGGAATCCCATAAGAACAAAATGGCCAAACTTTGAAAATTCATATTTTAAAAACTAAATAGTTTATCAACAAAAGCACCGAGTTGCGGTATGGTGGGGTCCTAGAGAAACGAAAAAACCACAGTTTGAGTTAAGATTCGAAAAAACGTCATTTAGTGAATTTTAGGGTAAGGAATCCCATAAGACCAAAATGGCCAAACTTTGAAAATTCATATTTTAAAAACTAAATAGTTTATCAACAAAAGCACCGAGTTGCGGTATGGTGGGGTCCTAGAGATAGGAAAAAACCACAGTTTGAGTTAAGATTCGGAAAAACGTCATTTAGCGAATTTTAGGGTAGGGAATCCCATAAGACCAAAATGGCCAAACTTTAAAAATTCATATTTTAAAAACTAAATAGTTTATCAACAAAAGCACCGAGTTGCAGTATGGTGGGGTCATAGAGATACGAAAAAACCACAGTTTGAGTTAAGATTCTAAAAGACGTCATTTAGCGAATTTTAGGGTCGGGAATCTCATAAGACCAAAATGGCCAAACTTTGAAAATTCATATTTTAAAAACTAAATAGTTTATCAACAAAAGCACCGAGTTTCAGTATGCTGGGGTCATAGAGATACGAAAAAACCATAGTTTGAGTTAAGATTCGCAAAAACGTCATTTAGCTAATTTTAGGGTAGGGAATCCCATAAGACCAAAATGGCCAAACTTTGAAAATTCATATTTTAAAAACTAAATAGTTTATCAACAAAAGCACCGAGTTGCAGTATGGTGGGGTCATAGAGATACGAAAAAACCATAGTTTGAGTTAAGATTCGAAAAACGCCATTTAGCGAATTTTAGGGTCGGGAATCCCATAAGACCAAAAAAGCCAAACTTTGAAAATTCTTATTTTAAAAACTAAATACAGTCGAACCTCTATAACTCGAACCTCAAGGGACATCCAAAACAGTTCGAGTTATGGAGAGTTCGAGTTATAGAAACTCGAGTTAAAGAGGTTTAAATACGTGTAAAAAGTGCAGGGACCACTTAAAAGGTTCGAGTTATAGAGAGGTTCGAGTTATAGAGGTTCGAGTTAGAGAGGTTCGACTGTAGTTTATTAACAAAAGTACCAGTTGCAGTTGTACTTGGTTGTTTGTGATTGTTTAAAAAAATGTTTAACTTGGCTCTCACTTTGCAAAACTGGGCGGATTGGTCATAAATGATACCCCTCAGAACCTTCCTTTGTAGACTGAAGTGTTCTCCAAGACAAATGTTACATCTAAATGTAATAGATAGAAAAAGAAATGAATGGATAAGAAATAAAACAAAAGTAAGGGATGTCAGCAGGATCATAATCACAGGAGACGTACCAAAATTCAAATGGGATTTACCAATCATAATATCAGACAGAAAGACGATTGGTAGAACAAATGTCTTGTAAACTGGGGACATTTGGTAAATAAAAGAAGTAGGGGAAGACCCCAAATGAGATGTGCGGCCGATTTAAAGCAACATGCGGGAACTAGATGGATGAACACGGCGACAGACAGAGAAGATTGGAAGATATTGGGGGAGGCCTATGTCCAAAGATGGATCGAAGAAAGCTGGATAGAATTGAAAGTGAAATATTTTGACACTAAATCAACGAACTAGTATGTTATATTTATCAAAAAAAAACTAAAAGAGACAAATACACATAACTTTAACAGCTGAATTCGTTTTAAAAAAATTATAAGAAAGCAATTTACAATAAAATAATGTTTTTATAAACAAAAAGTTTTAGACCCAATGCCAAAATGCAACATTTTGAAAAATAAAACCCATAGCTCAAAGACAACTTTATTTATTAAGATGCAGTTTCACCTCTGAACATTTCTGGAAATTTTTAAAAACGGAACTAAGTTTTTCTCAAGCTCTCCAATTTGGATATAATAATTTTAAATTAGGGAAAATGAGAAAAAATATATCAAACAAGTTGCGTGGCTAATCGAGTAAAAAGGAGTTTTTGTTTCTCTCATGTTTTTTCGTGGGTAGCTTAAAAGCTTAACCTCACGGGGTAGTACAATGAATAGAGGAGTTTTACCCTACCAAAGGTCTGGTAGTTCTGAATTTTGGATATGTTATTAAGATCGAAAGGGTAGTTGAAGAAGCGGTAAATATGAAATATTTTTTACCTGTTACACAACGTTTAAAAGGAAATTTTGTTATCTACAATTAAGTGAAAAACAATTTTTTTGATAAAGGGTATGGTTTTCAGAAAATCAAATAAAACCTGTGCAAAACATAATTTTGAAAAAAATTAATTAAATGGCTCCCATTTACGGACGTCGCTGGCGGGTTTGTTGTAAGTCAAACCCCATCGAATTATACACCGTTAAAAAGAGAATTTTACTGTCAATAAAGTACATCATTGCATTTTTTTTAAATTAGGCTTAGTTTTTGAAAAAATTAGATAAAACTTGTAACAAAAATATTTTAATTTGTGATTTTTTAAAATTGGTTAAATTTACGGGCGCCTCTGAATTTATAACCATGAAACCAATCCGACTTTCTTGTACAGCATTTTAAAGGAAATTTTATTTGCTACAACAGTTTATAACACATTTTGCTCTATAAACCTTGGTTTAAAAAAAAATATCGAATAAATCATGGAAAAAACATGAATATTTTTTGACTTTTTATAAATAGTTGACCCCCATCGAGTTTTACCTTTTTCAAAAGGAAATTTCATTGTCTACAATAAAGTGTATTACACATTTTTCTCTGAGAAGCGTATTTTTTGAGAAAATTTGAGAAAACCTAAATATGTTAGATTTTGGGGGGTCTGGGGGGGTTTTTGAAGAGGTGGTTAGTTTAAGGAGGTGTTTGACCTCTAAGCTCCCTTACCTTTTTGTACGTCACTAAATTTACACAAAAAAATAAAAATAAATAAAAAACGTGCCGTTTAAAGCACTAAATTTAAAAAAATTATTATTTCCTAACTTACTTACTTTAAGTTAAAAGTTACTCCCACTCCATTACAATATTTAAAAATACATTTAAAGAATGGATTTTGTAGCTGATAAAATTCTCTACAAGATATGTTCTTAGAACTTTTACCCTAACAAAGTATTTCGGAGCTTATGCCGTCTAAACTAGAAAAAATCTGCAAATTTGCCCAAGCACGTGATTTTAGTCATTTTTGGAAATTACCTAGCTCCGTTACTACTGATCGCAGAACAACCATAGTACCACCCAATTGTAGATAATTATATCCTCTAAAAAATTTCGTATAACTCTTTTTGCGATTTAGTGTACTGGAACGAAATTATAGGCAACAAACTATAAAAAGTGCCAATTTTTGATGGTTTTTTCAAGATGGCGGAGGGAGCACAGGGGTGGGGGTGACGAAAACTCAGATCTTTAACTACCTCCTGAGGTTAACAACATATCCAAAATTCAGAACTACCGGACCTTTTGTGGGGTAACCCCCCTATTTTGGCCTCTATTCATTGCACTAGGGGTCCAAGATCTAATGGACACCTAATAAGTGCTGACAGTTAACTGTTTCGTCCTTATTGGACTCCTCAGAGCACTGCTTGGTCAATGTGACACTCTTGCGAAGCGCCATCTACCGAGATACAAGAGAAACCAAAACAAGAGCAGGTCAAAATAAACTGCTATACAGATCGATCAATGAAAAGACCGATTATAAATAAAAGAAACATACTAATCCGTGACCTACGACAGCTCTTCTGCCTTTTAGGCCAGATCAGCGCTTATTGCGTTTTTATTTAAGCTACCCATGGAAAAATATGAGAGAAACAAAAACTCCTTTTAACCCGATTAGCCACGAAACTTTTTTGATTTTTAAATTCACGGGTATTAAATTTCACGTTTGTTAAAAAATATATCAGTGATTTGTTGCGCATGACAGACAGATAGCTCTTTGAATGGCGTGCGATTGTTTAAAAAATTTCCCTGTGCCTCTTTCACTTACCGGTTGCTCTCTCCATTTTAGTCAGTCACCCTTGCGCTTCCATTCTGGACAGATTTCTCTCCCGGCTCGCCCCGTTCTCTCTTACTCTGACTCTCTCCATTCACCCCCCAGTGTCTCCAAAGCTCACGTGCGAGAAAGGTGGTTTTTCGTGGGGGAGCTGTGCCTGTGCGCCCGATGCCAAGTCTGAGAAAGTATACAAATATTTCGTGCGGTCGAGTTTTTTAAGGAATATTAATTAAATACAACAGGAGTTCTTTGAAGTTTTGTTTTAAGGATACAATGGCATGTTCTTTAACAAAGTGATGAGGTAACTTAGTTGTAAATCTAGCACTACTAATGTAAAAAAGTGACAACAAAGTGTACGAAGTTTTTTATTTTTTAAATTAAAAAATTATTTAACATTATTTTCATAAATTTATAAATAAAAAAGCTAGGCTTAATCCAATAGAAGGAACTTAGCAACATAGCATTTTGCGTTGTGTTTGTAAATAGAAACCAGCATTGTTTATTTTTCCCATAGTTTCCTTAAAATATAAAACTTCTATTTAGCCTTCTTCAATCCATCTATGGACATGGGCCTCCTCTAATATTTTCCAGTCTACGCTGTGGCCGTGTTCATCCATCTTGTTCCCGCGTGTTTCTTTAAATCGTCCGCCCATCTCATTTCGGGTCTTCCCCTACTTCTTTTATTTTCCCAAGGTCTCCAGTTTACAATACATTTGTTCCATCGATCGTGTTTCTGTCTAATATTATGATCTACGAAACTTACTGTTAGGTAAAAGAAGTTTTTTACAATATTTAATCGGTTTTGTAATATTTTTTATTGAGTTTAAAGAAAAATCGAGTCTACAAAAACTTTAAAGATGGAAATAGTGGGCTGTGTTAACCTTGCGGGACACATAATATTTTTTGATGTGTTTCTTCTAATAAAAAAACGTTACCAAGGGGGGAGGAAAATTCTGAATTTATTCATTTTTAAAAAATATTAAAAGCTTTAATTTTCTGTGCAGGTTATTAAAATTATCACATTACATATACGTTTCTAAGAAAATCTAATTTTGGCTGTCACAGATTTAAGAAAATATATTTATTGAAACTTATCTAATCTAATCTATTTTTATATTTTTAAAACTTATTATGAAGAACACGAATAATTTTAGGTCTGAAACCACTTAGTCGCCAATTAACTAAAGAAAGCAACAAAAAAAAATTGGAACATGAAAATGTCACTAGAGGTTTGTCAAGTTTTTAAATTTAAATATTGCCTTGAAAGTGATGGAGCTAATAACTGAAACTTAACTTTTATAAAAGTTTAAAGTTCCTAAATTTGTAAACAATTTTGCTATAATTTATCCATAGAAAATTAAATTAAAAATAAAATAACTTGTCACAAGAAATTTGTCCCAGGCGGTAACAGTCCATTTTTCCGCAAACAAACTCTAACGTGGATTATGGAAAAAAAAGTTGTGTCATAAATTTGGCTTGGCCGAAAAATGCTAAAATTTAAAGATAATATCTCATCTTTAACATGATTTGTAATACTATTTTTCGATGTTACAGAAATTTTTCCTGTGTTACAGATGGGGACATTGAATTTTTTTCTTTGGAATCTAGTTAAAAAATAGTTGTATTTATAATCTGCCTTGATATTTTTGACCAATGTATTTTTGTAATTTTGTTTTATGCCATAAATTGTGTGCTTTTTAATTTTTGTCCCTTCTGTAACGTTGATGTCCCTTCTGTAACACCTCAAGTACCTGGTATTTTTGTCAAATTTGCAAGTCCAGTGTTATTTTAAACCAACTATTTTAATTTTAAATACAACTTAAGTAAAGCAATAAATTATTTTTTAGAGATTGTTTATTTTATAAATACCTAACCAAAATCTTGAAAAGCTCTCTCTCACTAGCTATCTTATATCAGGCATATTTTAACACATTTGATAGATTTTGGATAAATAATATGGAAAAAACTATCGTGTTACAGAAGGGACAAAAAATTGACCATTCCAACAAAAAGTCGGTATAAAAACGCAACTCACCACTACTAGCTTTTGATGACACATAATAGTTTTAAGTCTGGCACGTTCAATTTACAACAACAACTTTTATTTTTTTTAGCAAAAATTTTGGTTTTGAGAGAAACAAAAAAAAGTGCTATCAAATAACGCTGGCCACTTACTGTCCTTTTTCTTACGATTGACATCAAAAATATAAAGAATTGATTCAGTTTAAGACAACTTTTGAAAGTTGATTTTTTTCTTCTTGGACCCTTGCTTATTTTATTGCGGTTGTTTTAGAATTTATTATTATGATTCCTTGGAAAATAAAACAGGTCAAATATTGTAAGCTCTGTTCTGCTGAATAATTTATAAGAAAACATAATAAAATAATTTCAATGGTGACTGTAATAAACTTTTTTCAGTAATAAAATTAAAAATTAGGGCATAGTCTATATTTTATTATACTAAGGACTCACTCACAAATAACTTTTTCCGTCAATATTGATTTTCTAGTTTGGTTTCAAGGCCAACACAAAAATAGAGGCCACGACCCTGAAAAAATCAGCTGTTCTCCCGGGGCTGAATTTTACATTGGGTCTTATGGGAGGTCAGACGTTTTTTTATGATATTTTCAAAATGGCACTACAGATTTCCGCAAAAGTTCAGTGCAATATTATCAGACACCATCCCGATTTTCCACCAAAGGTTTGTAAGGAAGCAACATGATTAAAAGGTTAAAATCTTCAAGATTTAGCATTCCTTATTTTGAATTCAAATTACCCGCCATGTACCACATGCCAACTGTTATATTTGACATTTATTTGACTTTGTCATATGTGATTGTCACATTCGCTTCTGCTTTAAACTTAATTTTTGTGTGAGCTAATGAAGCGGCTATGAAAAATTAGGGCTTACTATACATTTAAAAAAAATTGTTCTGCCAGAATAAAGTAAAAACAATCTCAAAAACGGCTTTATTTAAAAAATAATCAAATGTCCATAAACCGTCATTCCAACTTCAATATTTTAAAGACAATCAGCTGTGTAACGTGACCATCAAAAAAAAATCAGCCCCGGATATGACGTCAACAAAGTGGAGGATCGTGGCCCGTCCATTTTGATAGCCCTGTTTGGTTTAAATGAATCTGATGTCAAAAGTGACATAAGCCAATCATTTGTCAAATTTTTGACGTATGTTGTAGTTACAGTCGAACCTCTATAACTCGAACCTGAAGGGACAACCAAAACAGTTCGAGTTATGGAGAGTTCGAGTTATAGAAACTCGAGTTACATAGGTTAAAATACATGTAAAAAGTGCAGGGACCGCTTCAAAGGTTCGAGTTATAGAGGCGTTCGAGTTATAGAGGTTCGAGTTAGAGAGGTTCGACTGTATTTTATTTTAAATGGAATATCGTGTATTTTATTAAATTCTTAGACTCCGCATTACTTTCTCATTCCAAAAATCATCTAAATCGCTAATTGCGGTTTGGGTTTTTATTTTGTTAAAGGTATCTAATAAATTACTATTTGTCATACCTACGTAACTACCTTTTTTAAACCCCTATTTTTTAATTTTTCTCTGGCTATGAAATAATACAATTTCTTAAAATCTACCTTTTATTTCTGAAACAAAAGTTGCATTTATTATTTAATTTAAAATAAAACTGAAAACCGATAACAAAGCATTGAATTAAATAAGAAATTGTTCGAAAATTCCACCGTTGTTATTCATGTAAATCCTGCATCGATGAATTAGAGACATGCATACATCTTCAACCATTTGTTCAGGAATTTTTTCTATGGCTTGAACAACGGGTGCCTCAAGTTTTTCCATCGAATTATGAGTAGTAGAATAAACTTTATCCTTTAAGTATCCCCAAATACAAAAATCTAGAGACGTAAGGTCCGGCGAACGTGCGATACGTTGCTGATTCAAATAGTCGGTTATGATTCTTGCATTATGTGGAGGTGCTCCATCTTGCTGGAACCACATGTTTGCTACATCTTGAAGAGGCAAATTTTCCAAAATTTGGTCAACGTAATTTTGTAGAATGTCTAGATATCGAGGTGCCGTCAAATTATTATGAAAAATGTTAAATAGTATTTGTCTGTTTATGCCTCCTAGCCATACATTCAAACCCTACCTAACTTGATGGTGCACCTCACGATTTAAGAACGGATTTTCATCGGCCCAGTACACGTAGTTATGTCTGTTAAACACCCTGCATTTTGTGAACCTGCTTTCATCGAACCACAGAACCTTAAACGGAAATTGAGGGTTTTCTTGCGATTTTTGTATGAACCAATTGTAAAACAAGGTTCTTCTTTCTAAGTCACTGTGCTACGAATTTCCTTTCTACCTCTCATCTTTGCTGTACTTCCGCCTAATCGTCATAACATAATATCCAGACTAAAAATCACTTAACGTAAAATATAAGGGGTGTGCCATTTTATCCTAGTGTGCCATATTATACCGAGAGTAGAAATTTAAATGCGTAATTTAAAGACTTGTTTCCATTTAAGGAAAAAAATTATTTTCGTAGAATATTAACGTAGTGTAAGGAAAATGTTTAAAATACCTCTTTACCCTATAGAGGAGTGTAATCAGTGCCGCTCTAGCTTTTTGGCCATCAGGGGATTTTTAATACCCTTCGTCTTGCATTAAAAATTGTCGTAGTGGTCGTCTTTTTTAGCTCACACATATACTATACTATAGTAGTGTGAGCTATGGCAATCCTAATTTTTTCGAGAAAAAAAAAGTTGCTCCGATTTCAAAATTTTTTATATATCTTTGCGTTTCAGATGATTTTGAAACTTTTTTGTTGCGCGGTCTGTCTGTCTGTCTGTCTGTATGTATGTCTGTCTGTCTGTCTGTAACGACCAACGCGCATAACTCAAAAACCGCTTGGCCGATTTTAATGAAATTTGGTACCTTGGTATCCCATTTAAAAATGAACAAAATCCACCGAGCACAAACCAAATAAAAGGGTGGGAGTAGATTTCAAAAATTAGAGTTTATGGGAAAATATGGCGTGTGTGACATCAAACGAAAGGTAATTGAGTCTGGAGTTCAACAAAATACATTTTAATTTATTTAGAAAAAAGGGTGGGGGTATATTTCAAAAATTAGAGTTTAAGTGAAAATAGGGCGTGTGTGATATCAAACGAAAGGTAATTGAGTCCGGAGTTTAACAAGATACATTTTAGTTTTTGTTTTTTTAAGGGTGGGGGTAGATTTCAAAAATTTGAGTTTAAGTCAAAACATGGCTTGTGTGGTATCAAACAAAAGGTAATTTAGTCCGGAGTTGAATAAAATATATTTTAGTTTTTAGTTATATTAGCTCACACGTACACTATAACTATAGTACCTAGTGTGAGCTTAGGGGCCCATATATTGGCAGAGTATTTATGTAGAACTCAAATCTGATTGATGCGTTTTTTTTTTGTTAATGGACTATCTTTTAGAGTGTTTTTAGCTATGTTTTGAAAAAATCAGTTTAGTTTCTAGTTAATGAGATGATGAGTCAAAACATGTCGTTTATTTTTAACAAAAAATGTTTGTTTAAATGCAAAAAATAAATATTTGAATCGTGAATCTATTCAAAATGAACAAATAAATAACTTTTATTATTTTACTATGGCAGCACCTTTTGAATGGTCCATCGTATTAGACAAGTAATTCGCACGTACAAGAAGCCCATATTTTGTCTCTGTTCAAGCCCTTGCGGTTTCGATATTTCCCTCTCTGTCAGACTAGAAAACCATACAAAAATTAACACGCAAAAAATCGACAGCGTTCGTGAAAATTTCGATTTTGCTGGTCAAAAGCCCAATATCTACACTGCCAATGTATAAAACAGCCCTGGTAGCTGTTTTTATTTACCTAGTGTACGAAAAACGATTTACTGGCTTGTGTGTGATATTTTCTAGTTTTATATAGTTAAAAACTTGTAATAACTGTCTTATACAAGACATTCTGTGATTAGCACATATGTAAATAGTTTATCATTTCTATGTTGCAAAAAATCAAAGACTTTATAGTAGTTTAACATGTTTTGATCTAGAAGGTGGAAAGTTACATGTTAAAAAGTAGGATGCAAGGTCTTTATACTTTTACACAGGTTGCCTACGTCATCGGGTTTCCATAAAACAAATGGTTCAGGGCAACCCCGTAGATTGACGCTCACGTCTGATGGTGGGTAAAAACGCTAATTAGCGTTACTCTGGCCTGAAAGACAGAACTACTGTCGTAGGTCACGGATGTTTTCTTTTTCTTTGCAATCGATCTTATTATCGATCGATATATAATAGCAGTTTATACTGGCCTGCTCTTGTTCTAGTTTCTCTCGTATCTCGGTAGATGGCGCTTCTTGCGAGGGTTTTCTCACTAAAGACGAAGGATTAAAGACAAAACTGTCTGATTAACTTCGCAAGGGTGTCACATTGACCAAGCAGTGTTCTGAGGAGTCCCATAGGAACGAAACAGTTAACTGTCAACACTTATTAGGTGTCCATTAGATCTTGGACCCCCGTGAGGTTAGGCTTTCGAGCTACCCACGAAAAAATATGAGAGAAACAAAAACTTGTTTTTACCCGATTAGCCACGAAAACTTGTTAGATTTTTGAATCTGATTACAGTTGGCCAGTCAGGTTCAATGACCTTTCAAAATCTGAGGTAACCTGTATAAGGTTGGGTAGGATGTTTGTGATGAGAGAATGACCCTCATATATTAAAATTCACTGCTTGAATCCCAAGACGTCCCAACATAGGGCCACCCCTGGAGCAGCCTTAGGTATAAGAGAGCACTTACCCTACCGCGTCATATTTTTTCTTTATTCATACTTTTGTGCCTATGCTTTTTTGTTAGTCCGCGAGACGGGGACTTTTTCATTCCACTTTAAGCCGAAAAAAGGCAAATATCATGCTACATATATCATACTAAAAAGTAAAAACCTGGAAATTTTATAGATGTGCCTTTTGGAAAGCTCTGTTGTTGAAACCCGGAATAAAACAACAGGCTTTCCTCCCTCTTTAGTTAAACATACGCGGGGGCTATTGTACGCAATATGCCGCATTTTGTTAACTGCCATTATTTAATTTTTGTTAGAGATCTTTTAGAGATAAGTGCCAATTCCCATTCATCTCCATAAAGGACAACACAAATCGTCACAGTCCCATTTCAAAATTAGGTTTTGAGAAAAGACGTTTTTGTCCGATCATTAGCAATCATTTTTTCACCGCGAATGTTTTCGCTCAGTTCTGGTTTTGATGAATGACGTTTTTGATGATGTCCGGTTATTAATAATTTCACTTTTTCTTTTGTTATTTATAATAAACTGTGGGGACCCATAAGTTCTGGTCTCGAAAATCCCACAGAATTTTAAGCAGTCTATTAACCTACTAAGTATATATCTATTTTTTGCCACATTTTTATTATGTTCGGTAATGTTCTGCCTATAGGCACTATTCAATTGGTACCTAAAATCAGTCTTGCCTAGCATAGAAAACTCTATGTGGATATTTGAATAACTATCACTCACTTTGTGTCTTTAACTTTTTACTAAAGTGCTTGATATTACACATTTCCTTTGCCACCCACGCAGGATAACTTCGTGGATTGTTCATAATAAGACAACTAAAGCAAAAAAAAGCATTTCGATTTTCACAACTGCACAACCAGTTTTCAGCATCGTTTAATTTTTATTACTTGCACTAAAATTTTGGTTAATTTTTAGGATTTTTAGGTTTGGTCTATATGACCATAAAGATTTTATTTGTAATCGAAGTTCATATGTCAACGTATTTATTTTTGCATAGTTAATTATATAATCGACGGTATCTATCCTCTATATGTTAGCTCGCGGTTAGAAAAACGATAACTGCAATCGACTGTAAATATTTTAATTAATGAAAGCGCGAACAAACATAAATATATTGATATGAAATTACAAAATAATCAAACGTCCATAGGTTAATTGTTATGCCACACAACGGCAATCAGAAACAAAGGCACTCACCAGTTTGCAGCCAATTTCTCCACGTTCCAAGGGGCCCCTGAATGGATCTAATGATGTCACCACGTAGCTGAATGGCTGAAGTTTTTAATTCTATGCTTCAGTACACCAAAATCGAGCACTTTCAGGTGTAGAAATTTGAAATAGTTGGAGAACGAAATTAACACGCCATTTCTCGAGGCGATTGACAAAGGATCTCCTTGATTGTTGGTGCGCATGTCCAAAATGCGCAAATGCACTCTGTCCTTTCATCCAATTGTGTGGTTTTAAAAATTTACAAACAACCGCGAAATTTTAGCGGGAGCTAACATAGATATATTGAGTCTTAATCTTCAAAAATTAACTTTCGAAAATTCTCAGTTAAAAAATCAAAAAGACGAGTTTCTAAAAAGAATTGAAGAATGTTGCTGTAAGGAATATAAAAAACTAAATCTAGATATAGATAAAATTAATAAAATGGGTGAAATAATTAAAAATTATGAAGCTGAATTAAAAAATAGTAATTCTAAGAAATTAAATTTAGACATAGGTGATTTAAATAATAAAAATACAATTTTAAAACAAGAATATGCTAATGTCAGTGACCTAAATACAGAAATTTTAAAAAATATGACTGATATAGAGAACAAACTTTCAGAAACAAAAACACAAAAAGCAATATCTGATAACAAATTGGCAGTTTTTGAACAGACATCGGTAAAAAAAAATAATGACTATTTATTGTCCAGCACTATTTACAAAAGAATAAAAATATGGAAAATGAAATTAAAAAGTTGTTGAAGACATTGAAAATTTGGAGACTGAAGTTCAAAGAATGCATCAAATTAACTGCAATCTTACCTATGATTTGGAAAATTTAAAGTCGATTGAAGAACTTAAGACAGAAATAGATAAGATTCGAAAACCAGATCCAAATCCTAGCATGGTTAAAAACAATTCAGAAATACCAGAAGAGATATCTAGTCCCGCGCGGTGCTGCCGGCTTGTAGTTATTTACGCTAAAAAAGTTTAATAATCGCTTTTTGTTAACCACAGACTAAAAAAAAGTACTAGATATGTCGTAAGGCAAGACTTAACTTTTTTAAAATAAATCAATTAAAAATACTGTTTGTTGTCTAGCTTTGGGAGGGCACTGCCCCGTTGCTGTCCCTGTAGCAGCCGCCACTGGTAGCCTCTAAACTGGATTGTTTAGTTTACACTTAAAAACGGTTAGAGATACTTATAATCGGGTCAGTGACGTATATAAGATTTGTTTGAGATATTTTCTACATATTTCATGAATACAAACATAAATAAAATACGGCCTCATGAGGTCTCGCACCCCCCCCCCCCCGAAACTGTCTCGGGCCCCCCCGAAACTTTTTTCTGTCTCGGGCCACCCCGAAACTTTTTTCTATATACGCAACTGCATCGGGTCGTGTTTAAAATAAATAAAGAGAATGGTCCGAAATTTTGTTGTTACCAATAATGTCTAATAATAAATAAATAAATTTCCTAGTGGATAAATTAAAATGTGCTCAATCATTTGCGATATTATAGAGCGGTTTTCGTGTTTAATAAATGTTGTCTCTATAAATATTGCTTTTCAACAAAATTTTTCAAAGTAAATTTTCACTCCGCGTTCGCTTTGAAAAAAGTTTAACGCAAAAGTTTGTTGCGTTCGTTCGTCGATATTTGCTAAAAGGATCAAAGGGATTTTGTTAAAAAATCTAAAGATAATTAAGGCTTTATGAAAGTTTATGTACAAGACTTTCTTTGCGGAAAATGTTCATATGTCTATGATAAATTTGTTCGTTTATATAACGTATATTTATTAAGTTTTGTTTAAGTTTGGGGGAACTAATAAAATGGTGTTGGAAAAAAAATCTGAAAGCGTTTGAATAAAGAATTTTTGAAATCGCCCTTTATTTCATAAAATTATGCGAATATGGTTTTTGAATAGGGTGGGAAGAATGACAGGAGGAGAGATGGGTGGGAGCAGGGAGGACTACAAAGTAACTACAGCAAATTAGAGGATATTTGCAATGGGTAATCAAAGGAACTTCAATAAAATCGCCTGAAATTTAGATAATTTGTATGCCTTAAAGCCTACATCATGTGACAAAATGGCGTCTGTAGAAAAAAATATAGCCCATAGCACCTTCAGGATCAGTAGGAATTTAACGACACCTCTTTTGTCAAAATCGGTTAAGTCGTTTAGCCTCTAGCGAAATTTCCGCCATTTTAATTATTTTCAAGTTTAATACATGCATTTCGGTTCATAAATTAGAAAGTCCATCATTTTGGATCCGCCATTTTGGTTTTTTTTATGATAAGAAAATATTAAATTGCATTGTTATCGGAACACCTGTCAAAATTGCAAACTAAAAATACAGCGGCGGCAAATTGTCCCATTCCCCCGGTAACTACCCAGGTAGCAAGGGGTCATCAAATGACGTCTTTTTTTCGTCGCAAAGTGGTCATTTGGATGACCAGCAGGTCATCTACCAAAAAATGTTGTCTTTAAGGCGTCAGTTACTTGACGTCTTTTCGTAGTGTAGTTTTTGACGTCTGAAAAACATCATATATTTGTCACTACCCACACTGCACACTTTGTCCAAGGGACATACACTCATACTTACATAGATGGTGCCCCAGTCAGTACTTGACCGGATTTATACGGAATGTGGGGGTACGTATGTAAAATAAATTAAATATTAAATCAAGACAAACTTCGAGGCTTCTTTCGCTTCAAGGTGGAGATTCTCTACAAGACGCTAGCGCTACCAAGTCCACTTCCAATCCCTGGCTTCGCATGCGTAGATCTACCAATATTATTTACCTCATGTATTAGAATCGATGTACAGGGTGATTTTCACTTGAATGATTCTAACCACATGAAAATAGAAAGTTTCAAAAACCTAACCTAACGAAACCTAATCAGATCTAACCGAACCGAACCAAAGCAAACTAAACCAATATTTTTTTTCAAAAAAAAAACTTTCCTGACTTCCTACCTGGGATGCTAGAGGATGTGAATTCGAACCGGACCGTACCGAACCGAACCTATCCAAACCTAACCATACCCAACAAAACCTAATTAACAGTACGTGTTGTAGTTTAGTTTGGTTAGGTTAGGTTTGGTTCAGTTTAGTTAGGTTCGGTTTGGTTCGGTTCGGATTCACATCCTCTAGGATCCCGGGCAGGAAGTCAGGAAAGTTTTTTTTTTGAAAAAAATTATTGGTTTAGTTTCCTTCGGTTCGGTTAGATTTGATTAGGTTTTGTTAGGTTAGGTTTTTGAAACTTTCTATTTTCATGTGGTTAGAATCATTCAACTGAAAATCACCCTGTATGCATCTATTCTAAGACATGAGGTAAATAATATTGGTAGATCTGCGCTTGCGAAGCCAGGGATTGAAAGTGGACTTGGTAGCGCTAGCGTCTTGTGAGATGTGTAAGTCTAGGTATAGGTCTATTTTGATCTGTACCTCACAGACGAACACCGCTGTACCTGTTCCAGTACTTCCAGGTCTAAGTCACAGAAGAGTCATCTTATGTGTCTAGGTTTCCTTCAGTGTTCTCAACTGCAGGGAATATTTCATATATTCAGACGAGTTTAAAAAAAGTCATAAATAGGTTTGTGTCTGTGTGTGTGTGTCTATTGTTCTGATTTGGTCCCAAATACGTCATATTGCTGACGTCTTTAAAACGTCTAAAAATGACGTCATTTTGGGTGTGTCTTTTGAACGTCACATTACATTAGAGACGTCAATGGTCATTAAAAATGACCTGTTTTTGACGTTTAAAAAACGTGTCCTTGCTACCTGGGTATGCAAAACGCGAAAAATCCCCACCCCCCCCTCCCAAATGAAATTCCTATATCCGCCCCTGCCCTATTACTGCTGGCCTTATTTTAAATTTCCAATAAGTATCTAGTATTCTGCCTTGCTTAAAACAAATTAAAATTCTGTTGTTTAAAACAAGTCGTTTCCAAAAAGTACTTTTACCTCTATTGTTTTGAATAAAATACCTGGAAAATGTAAAGTATCCAATTTAGAAGAACTTTCAGCTCCATGACGTTCTCCTTGTCTTTAATTCTTGAGTGTAATATTAGCTTTGGAGGGTCCAAAAATGAACCGGATCAAATAGGATTAGCTACCATCATTAATTTTCTTGAAAAGAGGAAATTTTAAGCAAGTTAAAGAGAAATTTTAAATTTATTTTTAATTGCCTAAGTCCTTTTTAGGGGCTTTCTGTCAAAATTAAATTTAAAAGGAGTACAATTTTTTGGAGTTAAATAATTATTGATTTAAATATGTTTTTTAATTGCAATTAATTTATTTTAATTGAACCGATTTCAAAGTAGTATTTTTTTCGTTTTACTTTTGTTTATTAGTCGTAGAGCAAAATTGTTAATGCATTGTACTACTACTATGTCGGTTTAGAACGTTTTTCTACGTTGTCCGACGCCTATTCTCCACCTCCTTTGATCCTGACAATCATCTTCCGTCAGGTTTTTTTAACTCATTGATCTTTGGATTGACTGTTGCCATTTCAGTTTAGAACGCCCTCTTTTTCTGCGCCCTATTGGTTGCCATTCTAGGACCTGCTTTGGTAAGCTTTCGTCGTTCATCCGTTGTACATGGCCGTACCATATCAGTTGTCTTTTAGTGATGTCATCCGTTATGCATGCCTCGATTCCCATTCTTTCTTTTATGATCTCATTGATCTTCTTATTGCATCCTGTTCGACACTTTCCATTTTTGCTTTGTATTTTCCTGTTACGCGACAAGTCTCTATTCCCTACAACAGCGTGCTTTTCTTCATTGTTTCATATATGTTAAGTTTTACATTCTTTTTTATCTCTCTGCTCCATAAAATACTGTCAAGACAACCAATAACCTTTTTTGCTTTTACTATTCTTTTTTCCAGTTCTTTACAGTCTGTTCCTGTTTCATCAAACGTGACACCCAAGTATACATACTCATTGCATGGAGATATTGTTTGTCCATTGTTTGTCACTTGATTCGTTTCCACTACATAAGTACTGTATCTTGTCCACGTTCACTGTTAACCCCCACTTGTGGTATTCTTCCGTCAACTTTCTCATCATATACTCCATGTCTTCTTTATCATTAGCTACAATTACTTGGTCGTCAGCAAACTGTAGTGTGTATATGATAAATCGGTCGTTAAGTTGTATTCCCATGCCGTGTACTTTACTTTTCCAGTTTTTTAGAGCTAGTGCGATACAACATCCCTGTCTTAAGCCTTTCGTTACCTGGAATTCTTTTGAAAGTCGATTTCCAATTTTAATTTTAGATTTTGACCCTTTGTAAAGTTCTTTTATCGCTTTTATATATGTATGATTGATATTAGTTTGTTCTAACGCTGTCCATAATTTTTCTACTGGAACGGTATCCTATGCTTTTTGTAGGTCCACAAAGGTAACATGAGTCTCTATATTTCTGTCACTCCTTTTCTCATTTACTTGTTTAAGACAAAAACATTATCACTACAAGATCTGCCTGCACGAAACCCACTTTGCTCTTCTTCTTCTTGTTCATGAAAATTGTTCTCTATTAGATCTCTAAGAATCCTATCGTACAATCTACTTAGAGTACTGGTTACTGAAATTCCTCTATAATTGTTGCAATCCAGCTTTATATCTATTGAGGATATGAATGCAATTTTCCAATCATCAGATACTGGATGTCCGTTTATGCATTGATTGATAATATATGTGAGATTTTCGAGTAGTTTCTCTCATACATATTTGATTATTTCAGCATATATACCTTTAGGTCCGCTAGCTTTTCCGGATTTAAGCTTTTTAATACTATTCTTTAACAGTTCTTTTTCGATGATTACTTCCTCTCCATGTACTTCTATGTCTCTCCTCGGAGAGGCTGCCAGATATTCGGGTCTCGTCTCCTGCAGCAGTCCCTAGAACTCTGCCTACTACCTACGTGTGTATTTAGTTCATTTAATTATTTTCTGTGCGTATCAAATTTCTTAGCTGTCTTCTGGTTTCCCTGTAGATCCTTAGGTCTCTTTGTTCTTTAGTACTGAGCCATTTCAAGTATGTACGTTTTTCTCTTTGACCTTTTCCTGTATTTTCTCGGTCCACCACATTCTTCCTGTTATTTCTATTATCTCAGAATACTGCCTGGTACTATTATAGCCAGGCTGTATTCCAATAATCCTCTACTACCTACCTAGAGCGCTGAATGATGCTAGTTAATAAAACAATACATCGTAATTTTTCACACCTTTTCTGTTTTCCCTAGATAACCTGAAAATCGGGTTCTTTTAAAATATTGAGGAAATTCAGCCTCGTAAAAAATGAGCCAATATGTTAAAAGATGGATAGTTTGGCAAACAGTCGTTTGTTACGGAAATTTGTGAAGCTGTCCCATTGAAAAATTGAACTTTATTCTTGAAAATTGGCAAATTTTTGCAACGCAGCGGTCACTTTTTATAATCAACTGTGTCATTAATCAACTGTACAGGGTGGCCCAAACAAGCGCGGATCTGCGCACATTTATTGGTTTATTTATTTTTTAATGAATAAGAAGAAGAGCAAAGTGGGTTTCGTGCAGGCAGATCTTGTAGTAATAATGTTTTTTGTCCTAAACAAGTCATTGAGAAAAGGAGCGCCAGAAATATAGACACTCATGTTACCTTTGTGGACTTACAGAAAGCATATGATACCGTTCCAGTAGAACAATTATAGACAGTGTTAGAGCAAACGAATATCAATCATACATACATAAAAGCGATAAAAGAACTATACAAAGGGTCAAAATCTGAAATTAAAATCGACTTTCAAAAGAATTCCTGGTAACAAAAGGCTTAGACACAACTCTAAAAAACTGGAAACGTAAAGTACACGGCATGGGAATACAACTTAACGACCGATTTACCATATACACATTACAGTTTGCTGACGACCAAGTAATTGTAGCTAATGATAAAAAAGACATGGAGTCTATGATGATTAACAGTG
Source organism: Aspidapion aeneum (assembly GCA_963576565.1). Classification (NCBI taxonomy): domain Eukaryota; kingdom Metazoa; phylum Arthropoda; class Insecta; order Coleoptera; family Brentidae; genus Aspidapion; species Aspidapion aeneum. The sequence continues at coordinate 33,668,516 of OY755048.1, forward strand.
AACTTGGACACAGTATTTATGTATTGGAAACGAATCCAGTGAGTTAGAACTAGACAATGCACAAACAATATCTCCTTGCAATGAGTATTTATACTTGGGTGTCACATTTGATAAGACAGGAACGGACTGTAAAGAACTGGAAAAAAGAATAGTAAAAGCAAAAATGATTATTGGCTGTCTTAACAGTATTTTATGGAGCAGAAAGATAAAAAAGAATGTAAAATTTAACATATATGAAACAATGGTAAAAAGCACGCTGTTGTATGGAATAGAGACTTGTCGAGTAACAGAAAAATACAAAACAAAAATGGAAAGTGTCGAAATGGATGCAATAAGAAGATCAATGAGAATATCTAGAATAGATCACATAAGAAATGAGGTCATAAAAGGGGGTCATCAAGGGAAGCATAACGGATGACATCACTAAAAGGCAACTAATATGGTACGGCCTTGTACAACGGATAAACGACGAAAGATTACCAAAGCAGGTCCTGCAGGATTGGCAACCAATAGGGCGCAGAAAAAGAGGGCGTCCCAACTAGAATCGCAACAGTCAATCCAAATACCAATGAATCAAAAAAATCTAGAAAAACGTTCTAAACCGACATAGTAGTAGTATTTTTTATTTTTTTTATGATAAAAGCAAGCACAGAACCTGGTTCTAGAAGCGCTTGTGGAAAATTTGGGGGATGGCTTTAGTCACCAAAGAGAGCGACTTTAAATTGTTTATAATTGTTAGAAAGAAAAATAACGTTTTTATGATTATAGTGGCACAAAAATTTCATTCTGTAGGGATAATTTAGTCTTCATATTTTTAAAAGCTTTCCAGGCGTAACTTTATGAGACCTTGCAATAAAATATTTTGAAGTTTACGAGTGGCATTACCGAGACCTCGAACTGACCGTAACCCAAACGTTAAGTGCCTCGGTTAAATTTTTAAACAAATTGTTTAAATGCCTGCTACGATCTTTCGTTGCTATTTAAACTTATGAGTAATAAACGTGGAATTTCGTACCCGTGAATTAAAAAATCAAACAAGTTTCGTGGCTAATCGGGCAAAAAGGAGTTTTTTTTTATATTTTTCCGTGGGTAGCCTGAAAGCTTAACCTCACGGGGGTCCAAGATCTAATGGACACCTAATAAGTGTTGACAGTTAACCGTTTCGTCCTTATGGGACTCCTCAGAACACTGCTGGTCAATGTGACAAATCTTGCGAAGTTAATCAGACGGTTTTGTCTCTAACTAAATGTAATTAGTGAGCAAACTATAGCAAGAGGCGCCATCTACCGAGATACGAGAGAAACAAAAAACTAAAAGCAGGCGAAAACACTGCTATATCGATCAATGAAAAGATCGAATGCAAATAAAAGAAAACAACTATAGTCCGTGACCTACGACAGCTCTTTGTCTTTCAGGCCGGATCAACACAGATTGCATTTTTACCCGTCTTCAAGACAGTGAGCGTCAATCAATGAGTAATGCTTAAAAGACAAAATATTCTAATTTTAAATCTATTCAGTCAGCTTTAACACAAATCCTACCACTATTCTTTGTTAATAGACACTTATTAGAATGAAACCTGACCTTATTTTAAAATCGACCGTATTGTGACAGATTTACATATAAAAACCAGCTGCTTTCTTAAAAAATTCGGCCTTTGTGTATTTTAGAACCGGATTTATTAGTGTCTGTATTTATTAAATGCAAGTTAACGACTTTATTTTTAAATTTGACTTTGGTATGTCAATTTTGAGAGGTTAGATGTAATTTTTCTTTGTAAATCTGTCAGAATAAAGTCGACTCTAAAATAGAGTCAGGTTGTATTTCAATAGGGACCTATTGCAATAGTGCCAGGCACAAATTGTGCCGGGCACTATATTGACAGTTTCTCATTATAAGAGCAGCTGTGTCCTTTCAAAATTAGGCCTTTGTGTATTATACGAGCCGGATTTAATAGTGACGCCACTATTAATGGAAAATAAACGAAGGGATTTATAAATTCGACTTTGGTATGTCAATTTTGAAAGATCAACTGTCAGTTTGTAATGCGAAACTGTCAATATAGTGCCCGGCACAATTTGTGCCTGGCAATATTGCAATAGGTCCCTAATAAGTCCCTATTATGTTCTTTAATAAAAAATTTGACGGCCTGAGTGTCAGCGAAAGTCACGGTTATCAAATGAGAAAAAAAAATTTTACGGCAATGTGAAAAAAATTACCAAAAAACTAATTTAGACATTAGATTTCAAAATAAGTCATGCGTTTTTAAAACACAGAAGCAGAAAGCATTGTACTGTAAAAAAAAAGTTATACGTATTAATTATTTAAGTTTAATTTATCATTGCTTGTCAAAAGGAGAGTAGTAATTAACATGTAATATTAAATATTTAGTTAGATAAAACATTAGTATAATAACTAACATAAAGGAGAGTTTACACATGCATGGATTTGCTGGCGCCAATAAAAACTGGCGCGCCAGTAAGTTAAATTTGCAAGTGTAAACACCGACTTGCACACAAGTTATTTTTTTGCATGCATGTATCAAAAAAGTCTGCAGCTGACTGAATTTGCTGGCGCCAGTGGTGACGCATGCGCGCAGAAAAAGAAAATTTTCATGTGTAAACAAGTGCTTGCACGTCGGCTCGCCAGTTTTAAGTTCATTATTTTACATTGTTTTTTATTTTCATTGTGTTTGAGCTTCAAAATTTTGTTTATTGTTGTTTTTATAGCTTATTATGGCTAAAAAAAAGTGGTCAGCAGAACTGACCATACAGTTTCTTGAAGGCTATGAATGTTTTCCTTGTTTATGGGATGTACAAAGATAGTCGAGATAATGCTTACCAAAAAATTAGTGAAATAATGAATATTGAAGGCTTTGAAGTTGCAGAAGTAAAAGCAAAAATACGATCCATAAGAAACACATATGCTTTTGAATTGACAAAAATTAAAAAAAGCCCACGTTCCGAAACCGGTGCAGATGAAGTATACACCCCAAAAGTACCATGGTTTAAAGTAGCAGACCGAATTTTAAAGAATGTTGTTCAAATAAGAGAAACTCAGTAGATCGACGAGCAATCCATGCTTTAACCCAGATACGGCCTTTTCGTTGTTCCTTTTTCTGAATCTCTTTTATTATTTTTTTTCAATAAAAGTTTAGCTACTTATTTTGCAGGTTTCCGAGAGTTCAGCCGACATATCGCGTATCGTGTACACTTTAAAAATGAAACTGGCGTGCCAGTCTTTTTAATTTTCGTACAATAGTGTAAACCTTTACTGGCGTGCAAATAGAACTGGCGCGAACTCTGGCGCCAGTAAATTCATGCATGTGTAAACCCACTATAAGCGTAATAATCTAAAATTTTGACTGCAATTTTTTTCTTTATAATAAATATTGAAAACTATGGTTAATAAAATCAAATAAAAATTACTTTGATTTTCTCCTTGACAAAGTACGCTAATCACAATACAATACCTCCCTAATATTTTTTATCCAACTGCAGCACGGCGAAAAGAAAGTTCATTGTGTCACGCTAGAGGCTAAACGGCTGAACCGATTTTGACAAAAATGGTGTCGTTAAATTGCTTTTGATCCCGAAGGCTATATTTTTTCAAACAGGAATCAACATGGCGGTCTTCAGACGCCATTTTGTCACTTGATGTAGGCTTTAAGGCATACAAATTACCTAAATTTCAGGCGATTTTAATGAAATTCCTTTGTTATCACCCATTGCAAACTGTCCTTTAAATTGCTGTAGTTACTTTGTAGTCCTCCCTGCTCCCACCCATCTCCCCTCCTGTCATTCCCCCCGCCCTATTCAAAAACCATATTCGCATAATTGTATCAAATATAGGGCGATTTCAAAAATTCTTTCTGCATACGCTTTCAGATTTTTTTTTGGAACGCCATTTTACTGATTCTCCCCTCCCCAACCCCCCAAATCTCTTTAAAAACGAACTTTAAAAAAATCAAAATGGCGGTTCTACAATGGCGCACTTTTTTATTTATAAACCGATTTGCCTCAAACTTAAAACATCGCGACGCTTAAGGTAACACAATAGAATTTTTGACTCAAATTTATAATTCTGAAAATGGCGGATTTTCCCATTTTTGAACCATTTTGCATTCGGAATTTTAAGATCTTTCAGGTCGCTGATTATAATTTCTAACTTAAACTTTAAAAAAATCAAAATGGCGGTTTCACAATGGCGGATTTTCCCTTTTATGAACCGATTTGCATCAAACTCGGAATTTTGAGATCTTTCAGGTCGCTAAATATTATTTTTAACCTAAATTTATAAAAACCAAAATGGCGGATCCAAAATGGCGGACTTTCCCATTTATGAACCAACATGGACCTGAAAAATCTCAAAGTTCCGAATTTGATGCATATTGGTTTATAAATGGGAAAATCCGCCATTTTGAATCCGTCATTTTCAGCTTTATAAATTTGAGTCAAAAATTTTATTCTGTTACCTTAAGCGCTTTGATGTTTCAAGTTTGAGGAAAATCGGTGTATAAATAAGAAAGTGCGCCATTGTGGAACCGCCATTTTGATTTTTATAAATTTAAGTTAAAAATAATAATCAACGACCTGAAAGATTTTTAAAGTTTCTAGTTTGATGCAAATCGGTTCCTAAATGGGAAAATGCGCCATTTTGGATCCACCATTTTATTTATTTTTTTAGTTAAAAAAATGTTGAATTGTATACTAAACGAACCGAACCGAACCTGGTTGGAAAAGTTTGAAAAAAGTTATAACCAAACTAATAAACCAATATATTATATGAAGTCAAGCCAAATAAAAATGTTTTAAACAATTGCCAACGGTAATATCACAAATCAAAAAATCTCGCGGCGAATTGTCCCCGCGGCAAATCGGCAGGCGGCGAATTGTCCCGCGGCGAATCGGCCGCGGCGAATAGGCCGCGGCGAATTGTCCCATTCCCCAATTTTGTACCTAACTGCGACAAGTAGTTACAAGTAAATTTAGCAGTTGGGTGTTTCTCTTATTTAAATTTTTTTTATTACCTAACCTTGATTTAGTATTTATTCATTTTGTTTATGGCTTGTAACACATTATTTTGTATGCAAAATATTTAAATAATTACCCTATATCTAAATGGATTACAAGAATAGTAAATAACAAAATGCATTGTTGTTACTAGTAGTTAGTGGGCAATTTGAAAACCAATAATAGTTTCTTGCTTAACCCCATTATTCCGATATCTTAATATCTAATCTTTACTTTTAAACGCTTATCTTAGAAATCTGTAATTATTATTTTAATCCTTTCTACAGTAGCATAAAATTGTCAAGAGAAATCTTAGTATTCACCACAATATACATAATTAAACCTTTTATTTTTTTGACTGGTCATACACCTTTTTTAATTATTATTTCATATTTTTTTTAGTTAATATTTCTATGTTCTTTACACTGACTTTGGTGACCAGAGGCAGATGCATTTCAATTTTACATGGGGAAAAAAAAACTCCATTTTTTGAAGGACTTTAATGTTAAAAACATATGTCAAAATTGCGACTACACAACCTTTTGCAAGCTGGGAGTCTTTTTTTCACTCCATTGACTGGCCTACAACGCTTTGATCTACTTTTAATGGTGATAAAAAAGTGTTGGCTCCAGTTTTCTTGCACTTGGACTAAAATGACCAATTACTCAATAAAAACAAATTTTGTATTTAATTCAACATACCTATGACATCATGTCTAAGTTAATATTCTGCAATTTTAAATCGCTTAAGTAAATGTTACAGAATTGACTTTATTTAAGGTCACATTTAATTAAATTACCAGTTTCAGAAAATATGCTAAACATATCGTCCTTTACCATGTCACAGAATTGAAAATATAAATCTAGGATAAAGATCGTAACAAGATTTGTTACATACTAGAACACCAGTGACACACGAACAAGAAAAGGGAAAAAATTAAGGTGTTTTGAATTGTGGAAAAGTGGTAGTCTCCTATAATGGCAGAAGTCTAACCCTACACATATTTTTTCTGCTAGCTTTACGACTGTTGTGTTAATGTGATTAATAGAAGGATCTTCGTATTTCTCTAATTTTTTTATTTTCTTTTTCAGGTCCCAAATGACGTGAAAAGGTGTCCCGTTCAAGTGGCTCCGCCATGATGCGGACTACGATCAAGCTGAGCTTAAGCTACTTGGTGGCAGCCATCTTGGCGGTGGCTGCTGCCATTCCTTCCGACATCGTCCGGACGTTTCCTGATCCGAAGGGCCGGATCAAAGTAGAGCCTTTTAACCATCTGGTTGTGGATAAGAACACTGGAAGAGTTTACATAGGAGCTGTTAATAGATTATACCAACTTTCACCTGATTTAGAATTAGTTGTCGAAGAAAAAACCGGGCCTCAGTTAGATTCAGAATATTGTTCTGTATTAGAATGTACAAATACACTAAACAAAATATGGACTGATAATGTAAATAAAGCCTTGGTAATCGATTATACGACAACGAGACTAATCGCGTGCGGGAGTTTGTTTCAAGGTATTTGCACAGTAAGAAACTTGCACAATATTTCTGATGGAACGATAGAAGTACGAGAAGCTGTAGTTGCCAACAATGCTACAGCTTCCACTGTGGCATTCATAGCTCCTGGACCACCTAATCCCCCAGTATCTCAAGTTATGTATGTTGGAGTAACGTTTACGTTAGGTTCTCCATACAGGTCAGAAGTACCAGCCGTAAGTTCAAGATCATTGGACAAAGACAAAATGTTTGCAATCGCACAAACTGCTGTCACAACAGGAACTAGAATGTTTGCTAATTCGTTAGCTAGAGAAAGATATCCTATAACGTATGTTTACGGATTTCCTTCGGAAGGTTTTAGCTACTTTTTAACTACCCAAATGAAACACATGACTTCTAGTCAATATATTAGTAAATTAGTTCGGGTTTGCCACGATGACGAGAACTATTATTCTTATACCGAAATTCCAATTGATTGTATTAGCGAGGGTAGAAAATACAATTTAGTTCAGGCTGCGTACGTGGGTAAAGCTGGTTCGGACTTGGCTTCAGATCTCGGCATTACAGCCCAAGACGATGTACTCTTCGCGGTTTTTAGTGAAAGTGATCCTGTTAATACCAATAAACCTTCAAACTTGTCCGCGTTGTGTGTTTACTCGTTGAAGGCCATCAGAAGAAAGTTCATGCAGAATATCAAACATTGCTTCAGCGGAAAAGGGCAGAGAGGTCTGGACTTCATTTCTCCTAGTCATTCCTGTGTTCCAACGGTAAGTTTTTCACAAATAGTTCACAGTTTAATTGCAAATGATAAAGTTGATGGTCTGCTTGAGCCATTCGCAACTATTTTATGAGCTAATTTAGTAGCCGATGCTAAGTTTACAATTACACTTTTAAAATATTTCATCAAAGCAATACGTTTTCTCATCTTTTTAATTCTGACTAAATATTCTTGCTTATTAATAAAAGTATTTTAGTTGCTTTTGTTGTCTTGTTAATTAATAAAATCTATCGTAAAGACACCAACACATTCATAATACTAAACAATGAGTTTGATTGACAGACATATAACAATAAAAGTGAAACTTTTAAACTTATATAGGACAACGGAAGGTAATAGCACAGTCTTTGATAAGTCTAACCAGTCTGCTGTCCTCGCGATAATAATTTCATCAATTTCATATTTTATTTACCAAACTGCAGCACGGCGAAAGGAGGAGTAATGTTTTTCGATTGTTGTGTGTATGTAAGTATGTTTGTGTCACGCTTGAGGCTAAACGGCTGAACCGATTTTGACAAAAAAGGTGTCGTTTCATAACAGACCGATTTCAAAAATTCTTTCTGCATACGCTTTCCGATTTTATTTCCAACACCATTTTACTAGTCCCCCCCCTTCTCTCCCTCTCTCGTCGTATACCTATCAATTTTGTACTCAACTGCGACTAGGACTTACAAGTAAATTTAGCAGTTGGGTGTTTTTTTTATTAAATATGTTTTTTTTATAAAGAGAGAAGTTTCAAAAATTGCAAAAAAACTAGTATTATTTTATATACTATGTGGTAAGGAACAATACGTTTAGGCAACTATGCAATATATTGTACTATTTAAATATGCCGCCTGCTACGAATGGTTTATATTATGATGTATATGATTGTTTACGGATTATATCAAAGGTACCGTAATGATTTGCATTTAAACCATTTTATATTATTATATAAATTTCCATTTTAATTTTGCTACTTCTGCTCTGACATCCCTTACTTTTGTTTTGTTTCTTATCCACTCATTCATTTTTCTGTTAGCTTTACATGTAACAATTGTCTTTCCATTGATCTTTGGGCTTTTGTTACCTTATCCATTATGCTTACTCGTCTCTCAGTTTAATAATTTGTCCCAGTTATATATATTCCTCTACTTGGTCAACTGTACTGAAACCTTTTCTAAAGCCTGCTTGTTCCTGTGATTGATATCCGTCAGTATTTGTTCTTAGTCTATCTATTAATATGTTCGTGAAAAGCTTATAAATTACATTGAAGAGTGTTACAAAATTAGAATATAAGTTGCTGTACTTGTCAAAAATCAATGAAAATATAGAGATCAAACTCGTGCCGCTGTCGCTGGTCGTAACTGCAAAACAGGTGTGCGATTCGGCGTTTGATGTCGGCCGCCGGCTCAAAGATCCACCAGCCACTAACCCACTGCAAAACAGCTGTTCGATTCGGCGATTGATGTCGGCTTCTGGCTCAAGTGCAACATCTTATATTTTAATTCTGTAAACTTTGGCTTAGGTATAAAAAATTCTGTAGCTTGAACAAAAATGTAAGTTTCCTCCCACACGTCGGTGGCGTGCGCCTTTTTCCGTGGGTGTAACTTTTTCTTTTCCATTTAGAATTCTTCGTTTAAGAACGCGGTTAATATATTATTTATTTATCTTTGACTTTTATTTTATGGCTCTTTCTACAGGATGTGGCGTTTCATTTAATTTGATATCGAAGGCGACTATAAAAATAACTTTGCATTTTAATTTGTCTGTTGATAAAAGCCTTTGTCCTTTATAAAGTGAAAGTTTAAATAAAAACTTAAATATCGTCGGTTTTTAAGATTAAAAAAAAAAATTCATTGCAACAATATTTTTCTCAGGGTCCTTTTAACCTCTTTTTTTTAAATCAAATGAGAGGTGTCGTTTCCACTGGAACCATCTCCCACATAGCACAAAAATCACATCAACGTTAAATTAACGTGAACAAAAATAACAAAGATTTTTTTTACTTGAAAACAACCGCATACCATGTAACATTTATTTTGTTAAATCTACATGCTTAAAGATAACTTAAAAACAAAGAGAAATCAAGCCATAAAAATGTACTTTTTGCTGAAGTTTCTGGTGCTGTGTATATAACGTGTTTTTTTACCCTCGTTATTTTCATGTACCAAATTCACACTTGAAAAGTCCTCCACAACATGTTGTAAAACGCCACTAGATTAAGACTTCTCAAACCTACTAACTTTCTGCGTCTTTTTTGGTCACGTTTTTTTAAACCCATTTTTTTAACTTAAAAGAGACGCGAAAGGAAGTTATAAAAGTTCACTAGTTTAAGATTACAACACTTCAAGACAATTTCAAAGATGGCGCTCAAGGCAAGACAAAATATCTATATATCTATCTATATACATTATGTTTTTTTTAAAGCTAAACAAGATTTTTTAACAGAAACACTTTCACAGAATATTATTGTGTCTTAATCAGGTTAATAACAGATGCCTCGTGATCGTGGATCAGTTCCTTAACAGGTTTTTGGAGTTTAGAGGCCAAAGCACTGCCTGATAGATTTCGTCAAAGTGAAAAATCCCGACAATAGGTGGCGCCGCTGCTAGTAAAATCTCAAAAATATTCGGTAGAAAAGCAATGCAAGTCGCGTTTTAAAATTCGTGTAAAAAAGGCGTGAATCTAATGTGATGTTAACGTTGATAAAAATCACGTAAAACTAACGTAAAATCATTGCTGTTTTAATTTGATAATGGCGTTATTGAAACGCAGTTTTTAGCAACGTTATTTTTTATAACGTTATTGAATGACCTATTAAGCTTCTTTTCATATATGAAATAAACGTTTTTTTCTAGCAGCTTTTAAAATCAACGTTTTTTTTTCTCATGCCTTTTTTACATGTGAAATAAATTCGACACTTTAATTTTATACTAATTATGAACTAATTAAGTCCCGCTTCAATTTTTTTCTCAGGTTTCTTTATACTCCTTTTTTTAATCAAAAGGAGGGGTGAGGCTTTCAGGGGATAGTATTGTTTTATTTTTCAACGATTTACGGTCGGCCACTTTTTTAATGTCCTCTCATAATAGGATATTTGACAAATTTTAGAAAAGAGCTTAGAATGACACATAGATCCCTAATTTGCTATGCAAAATTGTTAAAATAGTATATTTTATCATGGAACACATTTAAAATAAAGTTTTCTAATTTCCGATTTGAATTTGCCGCTAAAACGCTCATTTCTAGCATGGCGTTGCGATGACGTCACAGCGCAGTAAACTCGCGGACAAATACACGGCACTCAAGTGTTTATTTGTTTTTGGTCTGTGTTTTTACTGTTTTTATGTAAAAAAATGTCCTACAAGTGGTGTGTAGTGCCTGAGTGTTCGAATACTAGCATAAAAACACCTAAAAAACTATTTATTCATGTAACTACAGCAGTATAATAACGGAAAAAGTGGCTAGAACTTGTTCGAAGAGACCCAAGGGCCTTATCTAATACATCTTCACTTTACATTTGTGAAGATCACTTTGATTTGAGTATAACTAAATTGTTTCTATTAATTTTTCTCACGTTGTCTATAATATATATATCTATTTCGTAAATGACGATGAAATTTTTGAGCTTAACTATAATAGGCAGAAAGTTGTACAAATTGGCTGTGCTAGGCAGTTATTAAGCAGGACTAGGGAGTACCTCTAAATGCAGGATTAGACAGTGCACATGCAGGCTAAATGTAGGACTGAGCAGTGCATATGCAAGACTAGGCAGTGCATAGGCAGGACTAGGCAGTACCTACACAGGATTATGCAGTGTAACCTATGCAGTACTTCAAGTATTGCTAATCGTTGTATACTTTTTGCGTACCTGTCCCTCCCTCGGTTTCTTTCATGATTTTTATTTTTGTTTTTTTCAGATAATGAATCTATTGTAAGTGTAACCTCAAAATCTAAATGAGTAAAAGTAGGCGAAGAATATCGTAAAAAAACTTTCAGTTATATACAAAACAACTCATCTAATGCTTACATCAACATTTTAACGTTTCTAAATTCCGCAGAACAAAAATCACTGTTGTTGGCAAAGAAGCCTGTTACCACAAAAGAGTTCAGCATTGGCAAGTTGGAGCTATCGGCTTTGGAGAATCCGTTTTCCATTGAAAATGTTTTTTATAAGCAAAACACAAAATAAAATCTAATTTAGGACGATAATTCGCACTTAAAACCAAAGCAAACATTACCTTCCATAAGAAAATAACACAGAAAATAGGTTCGTTCGAAGCGTTTACTGTTTTGTGACGTCACTCGCAGCTGATTGGTAGATCGCCTGTTTTGAATCGCGTGGCTAATTGTTTTAATTCAATGAATTTATTTAATTAAAAGAACTATGAATTTGAGAAAAAATTAAACAAAAAATTTGCATTCCCAAGACCTAAAGAGATATCTAAAAATAAATATATATTTATATATTTATTTTTTACTACTGTCAAACACCCTATTGCCTGAGCTATCTGGAAAACAATGCAATGTTGCCAAATGACACAAACTATTTAAATTATTTATATGTGAAAAAAATTACCGGACGAGTGGAGCAACTCAATGACAAATTACTCCTAACTGTCCAGTGGAGTCCATATCTAACTGTCTATTTAGCCATCTTCGATCCATCGTTGGACATAGGTTTCCTACAATATTCCACTCTTCTCTGTTTGTCGCCGTGTTCATTCATCCATCTAGTTTCCGTATGTTTCTTCAGTTTGCCATCTCATTTGGGGTCTTCCCCTTCTTCTTTTATTTTCCCAAGGTCTCAAGTTTCCAATACATTTGTTTCATCGATCGTCTTTCTGTCTGATATTATGACCAGCAAATTTTAATTTTAATTTCAATTTCTCCTCTTACTTTTGTTTTATTTCTTATCCATCATTCATTCCTTTTTCTATCTGTTAGCTTTACATGTCACATTTGCCTATTCATTGATCTTTAGGCTTTTGTTACCTTATTCCATGTTTGATTTTGTAAGTGTCCAGGGTCTGGGATCCATAGGTAACTATAGGAAGGATACATTAGTTATACACTTTCGTTTCAAGTGACTGAGGATATTTTGTATTTTTTAATATGTAGAGTTTACCGACTTTTCAGCTGTTTGGTTTTTTTTTAGTTTCATAATTTGTCCCAGGTATATATTTGTTCTCTTTTTTCTTGATTTATTCTAATCGTGATATCTTCATCTGTGTTTGTTATGTTTTTAGTTAGTAGTTCATAGCTGCTGTATCCAGTTCTTGCAGTATTTTTATCAGTTCTTCTTTCATAACTGTAGTTCGCTATATTGGTTATTAAGTCTGTGTATCTGTGATCTATTCGGCTATTAATTAAAGATGCTTTTACTGCCCAGTTATGGAAAGCTTTTCCAAAGTCTATAAATGGCGGTTATTTACAAAATAATTTTTGGCACCTAAGTAAAAGACCACAAAGAAAGATATTTTTGAAAATTCAAGATGATGATTTTGATAATGTTTGGGTCAGGAATATGGGATTATTAACTGTTTAGTTTATAGAACTATGATGATATCATTCCCTGATTTAAGAATCGACCTGTAAAAACTTTTCATCTAAGTATACGTTGTTGTTTGAAAATAAATATAATACATAACAATTTGTTGAATTTAAATAGCAAAAACCGTATATTTTATGTGTGGAACTTAATACTTGTGTAATTTAATATCTTTTTTCAAATAAAAGGAGTCATGTGTTTGAAATAATATAAGGTCACATAACTGTTTAAAAGCAATAGTAGTAGGTAGATAATAATATTAAAATATAAAAATATGTATAATGTTAATAAAGTATATTAGATAACAAGGCACAAGAAAAGAAAATAAGTTATGGGCGGAAAAACTACTAAAAATTGTTTGTTTTCGAACTCATGGTACAAAATAAAAACGCAGATTTAATTTCTTTGGCAAAAATATTTAGATTTAGCCACACTTACCTACCTATAGCCAACGATTACAACATTCCACTATATATTGCGTCTATAGACTTCGAAAAAGCTTTCGATAGCATTGAGCACTGGGCAGTAAAAGCATATTTGATTAGTAGCCGAATAGATCACAGATTTTCAGACTTTATATATATATATATATATATATATATATATATATATATATATATATATATATATATATATATAGCGAAGCAACAACAAATCAAAATCCACGAAGGAACCAAACCAATCCTCATAGAAAAGGTGACACAATATCGCCTAAACTATTTAACCACGTCCTAGAAGATGTTTTTAAAAGCTTAGATTGGGAAGAAATAGGCATCAAAATAAGCGGAAAATACTTCAACCACCTAGTATATGCTAATGTATCGCCTTAATAACAGACAATAAAGAAGAACTGATAAAAATATTGGAAGAACTGGATACAGCAGCTAAAAATATAGGCTTAAATATGAACTACATTAAAACTAAAATCAGAACAAACACAGAAGGTATTGCGATCAGAATAAACCATAAGAAAATAGAACAAGTAGAGGAATTTATACATATACCTGGGACAAATTATTAAACTAAAAAAGAAAACCAAACCGCTGAAATCAAGAGACGAGTAAGAATAAGAACCATTGTATCCTTCCTGTACTTACCTATGGATCACAGACTAACAGATAGAAAAAGGAATGAATGGATAAGAAATAAAACAAAAGTAAGGGATGTCAGAGGAAAACTAGCAAAATTAAAATGGAAATTTGCCAGTTATAATATCATAAAGAAAGACGATCGATGGAACAAATGTATTGTAAACTGGAGACCTTGGGAAAAGAAGTGGAGGAAGACCCCAAATGAGATAAGCGGAAGATTTAAAAAACACGCGGGAACTAGATGAATGAACACAGCGACAGACAGAGAAGAGTGGAAGAGATTGGGGAAGGCCTATTTCCAAAGATGGATTGAAGAAGGCTAAATAGATAGATAGAGATCTTTCTTAATAGCACGTCTTTCTCCTAGTTGCATGGCCGGATATGATTCTTTCTATCAGTACTAGGCTTAAAAAAATGAAAAATACGCAAGAGTGCATGTTCCGATCACATTAGCTCCCAGTAAAATAAGTAATTTGCTCTACCTTGCATGTTTTAAGACAGTTTTTGACCACGTAGCCAAATACTTAAAGAATTTGTGGGCAAAATTAGAAGCTACAGTTAGAGCAATAAATGTGGCTGATATACATATATACATACACATTTGCAGGTCCATGTTAAATTGGTGGAGGATAATTCTTGAGTTAAGCTTTTTAAATGTAGTTATAAAGATTTTAAAAAAATATGAGGCTGAAACAAATTTATTGCTGACTAATTATAAAGCAAAAATCGTTGCCAATATATTAATATTCTCATGTCCTTTCACTCAATCTCCATGTTTAATGAATGATCTTATATAAATATTATTGTTTTCTTTAATAACTGAAATTTGAATTCTAAGACCAAAATGCTTTTTTTTTAATTTGTCAAACACACTCTGATTAATTGTATTACAATCTAGTCAACAAGACTAATTAGCAATTTTGTTCAAACTTAATTTACTAGAAAAAATAGATTTGCTTCGTCTATAACTCACAATTGTGTTGTGAGTGTTTATATCATTATTTTGTTTTATATAACTCATTTAGTTTTCTAGCCCAAACGACTTCACTCTTTTTAGTCTTCGAACTAGCATAGTATTGTCTAAAAGCTGAATTGCTTCCACATTCACATGTCGATGAGCCTTATCTTCATGGCTTTTTGCGTACTTTTTAATAGTCTCTACTACAGTTTCGATTTTTAGGTCCCTATGAAGGTCACTATTTCCAACGTACCAAGGTGCATTCACAATGTTTCTTAATAGTTTATTTTGAAATTTCTGTAAAACTAGAATGTTACACTCCTTAGTACAACCTCATAGTTAAAAAATAAATAATAATTGTCTATAAAGCAGTAACTTATTATGAATTGTTAAATTGGACTTCCAATTAGCCAGTTCATTTTTCTATACCTTATCTCAAGTTCTTCTTTTTGTTTTCTTAACATGTGCTTTCCAGCGCAATTTGGCATCACGTGTCATACCGAGATATTTTGCCTGATTTGAATATGGTATGGGAATGTTGCTAATTGTTATTTGTATGTGATTTACAATTTTGTTTGTAAAATCAACATGAATTGATTTGGTTGCATTTAATTTTATTCGCCACTTTGTGGTCCAACTGTCAACTTCGATTACTGCACCCTGAAGTAGTGGCGTTTTTAGAAAAATGTTTCGGATGGGGGCCGAACAGTTTCGGGGGAGGAGGGGCCGAGACCCCATGAGTCCGTATTTTATGCTATTTTATGTTTGTATTCATGAAAAATGTGGAAAATATTCAAAAAAACTTTAGCTTCGGGGGGGGGGGGGGGGGGGGGGGGCAGGCCCCCCTTATATACGCCACTGCCCTGAAGTTTTTCTATCCATTATTCAGGGGGGGGCAGGCCCCCCTTATATACGCCACTGTCCTGAAGTTTTTCTATCCATTATTCAATAGATTTTTCTATCGTCAATAAACCAGTATCATCGGCAAATGTTTTTCTGGCTTTGGGATATCGCAAGTTAATAAGTATAAATAGGGACCTAGTATGCTACCCTGGGGCACGCCTGCTTAAATTTCTCTTAAATTTGAGTATGAATCTTCCTGTTTTACTCTGAAATATCTATAAGATATGTGCTGCATCTAGAAAGACTGCATAACAAACTTTTCCCTCTTCTAGTGCTTTTTCTATTATATTAGTAATTCTGTGTACTTAGTCTATCGTGGAATGCTTGTTTCGAAACCCAAATTGGTGAGATAGAATGCTGTAGGGGGTGCGTGTTTTTTTTGTTTCTTCATAGGTTTTGTTTAGGTTCAGCTATGTTTGTTAAAAAAACATTTAAGTAGTTCCGGAGATAATGGATTGATAATGTTTAAAGTTTAAACCGATGCGATGTCCAACACTGAAACAGCAAAAGCAATTCAAGGCTTTTAATAAAAGTTATAACTGAATAAGACTAAAATAAATATGCAAGTTAGATTTACATAGCTGATATGTAGGTATGTAATTAATATACATAATAATAATGGTTTGGCATTTTATTCATTCATAAATACATAAAATATTGGCAATACGAAATAAATGAATTGGTTTAAACTATATACGGTATCCGGTTAGATAGAATTCCGACAATTAATGTGAAAAATTGGTTTTGAAAAGCAAATAGGGCATTTTTTTCTGCTATGTTCATGAACAAAACAATGACAATATACTATTTCAATAAAGGACCTTGTACACTGTAGAATGCCATTTTGGTTCACGGTGCAAGAACCGATCCAAAATCTATTACGTAGTTAATGACTATAATTTAATGTAAATTATGTAATTTTTGTTTAAAAATGTCAAAAAATCAAAAAATGACAATAGCGTCAAAAACGGACATTCAAAGTTTAAATTAAAAAAATGTTTCAAAAATGTTAATAAATATCAAAAATGTTAAAATTTTAAAAAATTCTAATTTCAAAATTTTTGTCAAAAAAAATAAAAATTATCAAAATTTGAAAAATGTCAAAATTTTGAACAAATTTGAAAAATGTCAAAATTATCAAGAAATTTGAAAAATATCAAAATTTTCGAAAAATTTGAAAAATGTCAAAAAAGTCAAAACAAAAATAAATTTTCAAAAATGTCAAGCAGGCAATATCTATATGTCAAAAATAAAAAAAAATAATTTTTCAAAAATTTAAAAAAAATCTGTCGAAAGATGTCAAAAGCGTCAATAATATCAAAAATTATCAAAATGTTTAAATTTAATTATTGGTTTTCGTGTCAAGTTTTAATGCAAAAATGTTCAAAACATTAATTAAATTCAAAGTCATCGTGGTGGTTGCAGTTTAAATTGTTGAGAAAAAATTACAATTTATTTTTGTTAAGGGGCAATCATATCGATAATTTTAGGGTTGTTAATCGGACAAAGAAAATTTGAATTCCTTTGAAATTTCATTATCGAGTTAAGAGTAGCGAATTGTTAAAAGTATTTTTAATGGCATTCCTTTTCACGAGTTGCTATCTACGGGGAGCATCGGCACGCAAGCAATTCTGCAACCCTTTAATTTTAGAAAAAGGGGTGAGTCTGCATTATTTTATAAAAGTCTAAACTGTAGCCCCTTTGGTGCGCCTCTTAACAGCTAAATAATCCGCTGTCTGCAATCAATATAACCCCGTTTATACAAAATAAGAAATATCTATCAGTCTTACCTTCACAGGCAGTATTTAAGAACACACTGTGTTTATTGAATTACAATCTAGTCAGTAAGACTAATTAGCAATTTTGTTTTAACTTAATTTACTAGAAAAATCAGATTTAAACTTAGGGTTTACTCAACAGTTCTCTCGGCTTTGTTTGGTCTGCAACTCACAATTGTGTTGTGTTTATAGTATCATTTTGTTTTATGTAATTCAGTTAGTTTACTAGCTCAAACGGCTTCACTCTTTTTAGTCTTCGAACTAGCATAGTATTGTCTAGAAGCTGAATTGCTTCCACATTCACATGCCGATGGAGTCTATCTTCATGACTTTTTGCGTACTTTTTTATAGTCTCTGCTACAGTTTCGATTTTTAGATCCCGATGAAGGTCATTATTTCGAACGTACCAAGGTGCATTCACAATGTTTCTTAATACTTTATTTTGAAATCTCTGTAAAACTAGAATGTTACTCTCTTTAGCACAACTCTATAGTTGAATACCATACTGGTTTCAGTATGTCCATACTGGTTTCAGTATTTGTCTATAAAGCAGTAACTTATTATGAGTTGTGAAATTGGACTTCCTTCCAATTAGCCAATTCATTTTTCGATACCCTATCTCAAGTTCTTCTTTCTTTTTCTTAACATGTGAATTTTAGCGCAATTTGGCATCAAGTGTCATACCGAGATATTTTGCCTGATTTGAATATGGTACGGGAATGTTGTTAATTGTTATTTGTAGAGGTAGGTAGGTAGAGGAACAAGAGAAAATGCTATACATATCGATCAATGAAAAGATCGAAAACAAATAAAAAGAAACAAACTAATCCGTGACCTACGACAGCTCTTCTGCCTTTCAGGCCAGATCAACGCTTATTGCGTTTTTACCCGCTATCAGACACGTGAGCGTCAGTCAATGGAATTTTTAAGCCAATTCAAAAAAAGTAAAAGTAGTAATTACGTAGGAACTGTCCTGTGTACAACTTTGTTTTAAAAATCTAATGCCTTACATACAAAGAAATACATACTTAAAATTTAAAAATAAATATAAATAGAGACAAATCCTAAAATAATCGAAGGAATCAAAAAGTAATCTTTTAATTTTCGGATCGCTATTCGTTACTCCGTTATTTGTGGAGTAATAAGTACTCGAGTAACGAATCTGAGGGCACGGCAGTGCCTCGCCAAGTTCGCGCGCCGTAACCATCTTTTCTGGAAACATTTCAGCCGATATTTGACCTACCTAAAACTCTACTTCGGAATGAGCTACGAAACTCAAACTTGGCACAGTCGTAGATCTCCATGGAGTTAACAAACCCTCCAAGTTTCATGAAATTCCATAAAGTAGTAAAGTAGTTACGAAATTTCAACAAACGTCGAAATTGCCACTCACTCACTGACTCACTCATGTATAGATCATCAATATTCTACTGTACTTCCAGACATGCTACAAAGCTGAAATTTGGCAGACTGATTGAAATTATGACCAAACCCCTGGAAAAAATCAAAAAATCCCAAAATTTTAATTAACTCCCCTCCCCTATACATTTAAAGTTATGTAAAAGTAGCATCGCCCACTTCCAGAAATGCTAGAGAGTTGAGCTTTGGCAGAATGATAGGAACTATGATAAAACTAATGGAAAAAATCAAAAAACTCCACAATTTTAATTTACTCCCCTCCCCTATACATTTAAAGTTATGTAAAAGTAGCATTGCCCACTTCCAGAAATGCTAGAGAGTTGAGCTTTGGCAGACTGATAGGAACTATGATAAAGCTATAGAAAAAAATTAAAACACCCCAAAATTCTAATTTACTTCCTTCCCCTATAAATGTAAATTTATGTAAAAGTAACACTGCCCACTTCCAGAAACGCTAGAGAGCTGAACTTTTTAAGACTGAAAGTCAATATGATAAAACTATATGAAAAAATTTAAAAACACCAACATTTTAATTTACTTCCCTCTCCTATAAATGTAAAGTTATATAAAACTAACATTGCCCACTTCCAGAAACGCTAGAGAGCTGAGCATTGGAATGCTGATAGAAATTATGATAAAACCATGGGAAAAAAATTAAAAAGTCCAATATTTTCATTTACTCTCCTCCCCTATAAATGTAAAGTTATGTAAAAGTAACATTACCCACTTCTAGAAACGCTAGAGAGCTGAGCATTGGAAGACTGATAGGAACTATGATAAAACTATAGGACAAAGCTTAAAAACACGACAATTTTAATATATTTCACTCCCATATACATATAAAGTTATGTAAAAGTAACATTGTGCACTTTCAGAAACGCTAGAGAGCTGAGCTTTGGCAGGCTGATAGGAACTACGATAAAACCATGGAAAAAAATTAAAAACCTCAAAAATTTAAGTAAGGCATTGCAAAAGTTTTGAACAATATTCCGCATATTTTACTACTTTAAAAATTAAGTATTATCCAATTCCTTTAAAAAAGAAGTGAAATCATAACAAAAACATTTCATGTAAAAAAAAGCCAAGTACGCGAAAAAGGCATTCCGTAAAAAGAATTGAGATAAAAGTAAAGCCAAGTTCTCCAATACAAATTTCATAATAAAAGGTTCTTACTAGTTTGGAAATATTTTTCTAAACTTGGCTATTACGGCTGTAAATGACCCTTAGGCACAGTGCTAAATTGAACATAAAGAAGTTTGGCTGTAATAGCAAAGTTTAAAAAAATATTTCCAAACTAGTAAGAACCTTTCATTTTGAAATTTGTATTGGAGAACTTGGCTTTACATTTATCTCAATTCTTTTTACGGAATGCCTTTTTCGCGTACTTGGCTTTTTTTACATGAAATGTTTTTGTTATGATAGTTACTTTTTCAACACTTCTATCACATACCCCACCTTGGCTTATTTATCTAGATTTTAAAATAATTTGTAATGTGTTCAATTTTCAATTTTATTGAACTAAAACATTTTTCATTAGGGAATATAATATTATACATACGCATATTTATTACTAATTAACACCTACTCTTTAAATTCCTTTTAATAAATTTTTGATGTTGGCACTTGATAAAGCAAACTACATTTTAATTATGATAATTAACTAGTACACATAGTTTGGCTATTTAAAACCGTCCAAAACCACGAGAAACGTCGAATTTGTTTTAAAACTTGTTTTTTTAACATTAAATTGTCATGTAGGTGCAACGGTGAACATTTACCAAAAGAAAAATTAACATTAAGACAAGATTTTTAAAAAAGTGTATTTTGCATACGGTACTGGTTGCTTTTACAATGTAGCAGAACTAATGTACAGTAATATCCATTATATGTGGGCACCCCAATCTATTAATACTCGGTTTATCTTTGACATAAGACAAAATATGTTTGAGTTTTATAGTTTGATAATTTTTTCTATGTTCCAAAAATTAAAACAAATGCTTTCAACGTGGTGTTCAGTGTAGCTATTCTTAAATTTTTAAAATTAATGGCCGACGCAGTGAAATCCTCTCCTTAACACAGATGGCATGATTTTTGATAAAAGTTTTTCTATTGCATAGGCAGTTGGTGAAAGAAACATGAATCTCGTTTTAGTACCACAAATGTAATGCTCTAGACGGAGTGTCCATGTATAATGGATGTTACTGTACCTACGATGTAAAAAGGAATCATGTTTTACAAGTTTTTTACGATACATTCCATGCTTGTATGATTGCAAATAGATAGCCGTCGCAAGATCTCCTCACTTGGCAATTTGATGTAAACTGGTAATTTTTGCCATATCTCATTGATCATAAAAGTTTCCTACGTATCTATCCAACAAAATGTTTAATATTAATAATTTTTCTTGTTTTCTGATAATATCCTCATATGTATTTAGAAAAAATTAAAAATTTGGGACCCTATATGAAAATTCTTAACACGTGTGTTATAGATCATTAATTGCATGTTCGGCACCGTTCTTATGCTATTTGATGGCGTGGTCTGAACCGTTTTTCATATATTATTGGGGAGAGTGTTACAGAGATAGGATTCCAATGGAAGCTGCGTTTTTAGTATTAGGTAATTAAATATTGGTTCGTATTAAGTGTAGCATCTATAGAGATATTTTTAAATTATTTGTGTATTATTTGGTTTATTTTTTTTTAGTTATATCTTTTAGTAAGCATTAGTACTTCTGCAATTTCAAGACTCAACCACCTCTTAAATATGGTTGCAGTTCTTATTCTATAAATTATGACAGATTGTTTAAATGTTTTTGTTTTTTACCTATTAAAGTTATTTGACTTTAATATGTTTGTTGAAGCTTCTTTCACAATCATACAACAATATTAAATGAAAACTAAAAAGCAAAATTTTGTTATCATTGGTCAGTAAATTTAGTCCGTTTTGGTGAAATTTTATAAGCTGAAAAGTTGCTTATTCGAAAAATCGAACAAATAGCGAGAATTTTGGACTAAATAATGGAAAGTTCGGAGTGAAATGGAAAAATCACTCAACCTTTTTTTAAATAGGCGAAATGGAGGTTTTTAAGGCAATTTTCGAAAGTTTAAACAAACTACGATAAAAAATTTCATTTAGGCAACAGTTTTTATTTTGAAGCAAAAATGTTTGGCTTTAGGATGGTAAAAAATGTACACGTGGATTTCCGCAAAATATTTTATAACTATATAAAGGTATTTTTCAAAAAATATTTATGGCTATGCTTTATATGGGTTTATATTTAATACATCCACATACATATTTTATTTTTGCCATGTTTCCACAGCCACGGATACCAAAATTGCTAAAATTGAACATTTTAATTTAAAATTTCATATAAAGGTGATTAAAAACAAATTTAAAATTTATCAACATTAGCTCGACATACAACTTATTTTTTAGTTGTTTTTCACCAAATTTATCTAAAAAAAATTATCAAACGTAAAATTTGGACCCCCGTGAGGTTAAGCTTTTAAAGCTACCCACGGAAAATATGAGAGAAACAAAAACTCCTTTTTACCCCTTGTTTGAAAAAAAATTATCCTAGTAAAAACAGCAGTAACTTTGGCCCCTCCCTCTAGGAAATCCTGGATCCGCCACTGCTCAAAGGATATTGAATTGACAGTGAAAAGGTTAGGCTATTTAAATAAATCATCTGCTTTTTTTGATTTTTTTTCGAAATCGGTTTAGTTATGCAGCTTTTGGTCCAAAGTTTAACACCGCGCTTTTTATTAGTCTTTCTCCCGAAAAACTTAAGGATGCCAACTATATTGTACGAAATGTCCAAGCACGTTTTTTATATAATTTCTTCTCTTACGCCTGACTGACCACTTTCACAAGGCACTGTATTCAACTACAGTGAAGTCCGGATATAACGAATCTCAAAAATGAACTAAATACGGTTCGTTATATCCGAGGTTAGTTATAAACAGTAATAAATAAATTTTGTTTAATTTTTTGTGTTTCTTTTTTTAATAGTATCCAAGATTAAGAAAACTAAAAATATTACAAAAAATACTATAAATTTTTATATTTTTAAAAAAAGGCAGAATACATACGAATAAAGACGTTTATTATTATTGTTATACACAGAAATATGTAAAGTACATAATATGGGTGGTATGTAATACATACATAAAAGAAGCCTAAATCTTTTTTTTTATTATTATGAAATCCATAATTTTTGTTTGTTCATTTCTACTTGAAAAATATTCCCTGTTTATATAGCTTTCAAGGTTACAAAATGATGCTCATATTTTATCAGGAACTTGGCGTGATTCCAAAAAATTACGAGTTTCCGAAATTTTGTTTTTCATTTCACGAATGGTTGGAACATCAACCTTAGTAACTTCAACAGAATTATCTTGAACATGATCATCATTATCTTCGTCATTATCACTTGAAACCATGTTTGAGGTTACGGACAGATTACAATTTGCTCATAGTCAGATAATCGTTAAAATCGAAGTCACACATTTTTCTCTTAGCTTGTTCTTCTACTAAATCAAGCATATCATTAACGAATTCATACTCGTGATCATATTCTGGGTCTTGTGCATGTCTTTGCAATCATTCTTGTCGTTACCGTATCGTCTAGTGTGAAAACGCCCATTGTCTGCTTTTATAAAGTTCGTTTTAAAAGAAAAATACATATTCTAGATTATTAAAATTAAGTTCGCTATATCCGGAAGTTCGCTATAAGCGGGATCGTTATAACCAGTAAGACAACACATGAATATTTATGGATGACGTTTCGTATAAAGAAAAAAGGTTCGTATTAACCAGAAGTTCGCTATAAACGGGTTCGTTATAAGCGGACTTCACTGTATTATCATTTTTTAATAATACCGTAGTCATGAAATTGGGCAGCTTAAATAAAAATGTTTAGTTTTTACAGTAACGGTAACGAAATTACTATTGCCATCCATTAGGGTTAACCTACTCATGGACATCACGGATTAAGGTCATTTTTTAAAAATTAAATTTAAATTACTTTCTTTATCAATATCTGCTTTCTTTATATGATATTTGCTTTTGATATTTCTAACAAAAAAAACCGATCATAACAAAAACATTTTATGTAAAAAAAGCCAAGTACGCGAAAATGGCATTCCGTAAAAAGAATTGAGATAAAAGTAAAGCCAAGTTTTCCAATACAAGTTTCAAAATGAAAGGTTCTTACTAGTTTGGAAATGTTTTGGTGATGAGGTACTGACGATATAGAAATCATACCAGGTCTTAAAGGTATTGTAGTTAC
The DNA here is from genome assembly GCA_963576565.1 of Aspidapion aeneum. Lineage (NCBI taxonomy): Eukaryota > Metazoa > Arthropoda > Insecta > Coleoptera > Brentidae > Aspidapion > Aspidapion aeneum. The sequence continues at coordinate 33,692,780 of OY755048.1, forward strand.
CGTATTTAAGTCTTCAATTTAAGTATCTTGCGCATGTCACAAATAATTCCAAGAAAGTAATGATAATTTTTCAATATTTAAATTTCAAAATTTCATTTGCATATAAAACTGAAAAATATAGCTTTATAAAAGACAGCCATGGCTATCTTGATTTACATTAATCAAAGTTGGATTCTTTTATTGTCCCCATTTAGAGGTATTGTTGTCCCTAGTCGCGACCGCATAAAAGATGTATCCACATCTATTAATAAATTCGATTCTTACACGCCATCCAGAAATTAGAAAAATTATATACCGGGTGTTTTCCCAGGGTAGTTCACACACTTTTTAAACGTTTTTATTTAGAAAGGTTAGTTTTATTTAATAGACCAGTCTTCGGATCTTATATATACAGGGTGTCCCATAACATAAGGGCCATAAGCCAACAGGTGATAGAGGAAAAAAGTTCTTATAATGCATGGATCAAAACTCTTTCTTTGTCGAGATACATAGCATCAAAGTTGGCAATTTTTTTAACTTTTTTAATAATAACTTAAAAAAAAACGCAATAAAATATATAATTGGGTAAAGTCGTGTGCTAGAACAAGAGCAACAAACTGAAATAAAAAGAAAATCAGTCGGTGAATTTTTTTTTTTAACTATTTTTTGGTATAAACTTTTATAAATGCGATATTAAACGCAATGTTTTTTTTAAATATTTTTTGTTAATAAAAACAAGTCTCTAGCTAGACATAATAATAAAATATTATTGATATTTTTTAAAAGAATAAAAAAGCAAAAAAATTTTTTTTTAAATTATTGTTTTTTATACATTCTTAGAGGTTATTTTGACAGCCTGTATCTCCTCAACTTGTAATTTTATCCAAAAAAGGAATACCACATTTTTGAATCACAGTTAGCTGAGTATTCAGCTGGCTGTGACAGATTTTTTTTTGTAAATCTCTTTTTCCCCCCACCTCCCAGACATATAACTTATTTTTTAGCTTAGCGGCATCACTTATTTAAAATTTGTCACAACTGTTACATAATTTTGAAAAAAATTTCGCCTGCTGCGCCATTAATACTAAATTTCACACCTCAGATCTATCAAAAACCGCTAATTAAAAATATTTTGATGTTTGCTGCCACTTTGGCCCCTCCCCCCTGGAAATCCTGGATCCGCCACTGCCCCTAAGTTATGGGACACCCTGAATATGTCAAATTTTTCACGTCACTGGTGGTCCAGCTGATTTTTGTAAACAAAAGTTAAGTCAAACTGAATGTGATCGTTTAGTATCAAAGGTAAACCGAAGACTTGGGAAGTAAACAAAGGTTCGGCTCGGTTCGTTATTCGGTAGGTTAGCGGGTTACTTTTGAAGCTGAAACGAACACATTTTTTTCTTCGAATTTTAATTTTTGTGTCAAGAAAAATGAAGCGTGCTAAAAAAAATAACACCTGGTATGTCTCAAAAATGATTATTTATAAGAGTATACTAAAAAACATTAGAAAAATTGCCTTAGTTTTCAAAAAATATTAGTTTTTCATATCATATCTAACTTTGGTTTACAAAAATCAGCTGGACCACCAGTGTTCAGTTGTTTTAGATCTTGGAAGTATAGAAGACACAGAACGTTACATTTCGTCCTGTTAAGTTTTAAAAAAGCAGTTGACTTAACAAATAATAATTTTACAAATTGTGAAAGGCTTTCGCGGCCATCGTCCAATGGTGGGTGTGCTTTCGGGCTGTTCGGCCGTCGTCGTTGGAAATTCGTTCTCGACGTTTCGCCATCTCGAGTGGATGGCGTCTTCAGGAGATGTTGACTGTTTGTCGGCTTCTCAAAGACAGTCTTTGAGAAGCCGACAAACAGTCAACATCTCCTGAAGATGCCATCCACTCGAGATGGCGAAACGTCGAGAACGAATTTCCAACGACGACGGCCGAACAGCCCGAAAGCACACCCACCAAATAATAATTGTGTATAACATTCGGTAAAAACGATTAGATTTATTTTGTTTTAGCTCAGAACATTTTTGTTATGGTGGCCTTGTTTTTATGGTATTTATTTACGCCGACTTGTAGTTATATAAAATCATCCTACCCACTAAGTAAAATCATGTGTAATTCCCGACAAATGTTTCAAAAGTTAACAATAATGGAAACATTATAGCTAATAATGCTAACTACCAGTATTTCTTTCATTTCCATGACATGGAAATATTTATTTGATAAAATTGGGCTATTAAACTGTAAAATAATTGTATTTACGATACTAAATTTATTTGAAGAAAACATGTTACAGGGTCTGACAAAAAATTATTATAATAGATAATAGGAAACTTTTGCAAGGCCCATCTAAGTATTACTCTATTCCTTATTTGAGGCATGCGCAGTTATCTGCTTTGAACTTTATCCCTTGTATGAATGGATGAATGTATGAATGTACGGTAGTGGCGGTTAATATCCTTAATGGATAACCTGGCACCTAGGCCGTTTTTCTGGGCCCGTTGTGCACCACGTACCTACTATGTTCGACTCGGTTGATAATTTAAATGCTATCTAGTATATAGAACCCAGTAGACTTCAAATTATATTTTAGGCCAGAAACTTAGTCATCATGATATACCACATAATGCCATGGTTGTAGCCTTAGACCACTGATAAGTCATAAACCTTTTGATATAATCAACAAGGTACAGAGAGCCACAATGTGCCCGCACTGCTAGCTCCAAATAGGCACTACATATATCCTGTCCCATGTGTTGATTCCCGAATGGCCATGCCACCGAATCCATTGAGAGAATATCACCAAGTATAAAATGCTGATTGAGATTTATATTACCGAGGCCATGTTCTAAAATTTGTCTGTTATAATTGTTGTAATTTCCTAAGGATAATTAGAATTCGTGTACTTTCTTAAGATTTGTTCATAATTAAATTCTTTTATTTCCCCAAGCCCATTCACAGAGTTGCCGCTAAATAAAATAGCATTTTAAATTACTTTTGATAAAAAATCATTAAGAATTTCTCGCCTTTTGATACCAGTTTAATTATAAAATCCGTGGGTAAGCTTGTAAGGCCACCTCACGATTTATTGATATAAACTCTAAATATGTATAAAGAAGAAATAGGCAAGGCTATATGCTATGAATTTATTTAAGACATGTTTTCATGATTACATGAGTATCTCGTCTTTTGCTTTAAACTATTAGGTAGGTACCTTTTCATAAAAGTACCGAATCAAAGCTGGGAGGGCCAAAACGAAGCAATGAACGACCAAAGATAAACTGGCACTCATGATTTGTAACCACGAATCACCTAATCCGTGGTGTAACTGTATCGGCTCTCTACTGGCCGATTATCTTTTTGCCATCTTAGAATCGCTGGATGTAGATGTATTGGGCTACGCGGATGACGTAGGAGCAATCATTAGAGACACTCGAAAAGAAGAATTATCTGGAAAGATACAAGAAGTACTAAACATGATAAAAGACTGGATAGAGAACAGATGTCTGTTAATCCCAGCAAAACAGTCATTATACCATTGACCCGTAAAAGAAACTTAGACTTCCTGACTCCTCCGGAGCTTAACGGTGAAATAATTCCATTTGCGTGAGAGTAAATACCTAGGGGTCATCCTAGATGAAAATCTCAGCTGGAATGCCCATTTGGAAAAGCTAACCCGCAAAAGCACACTGTCCCTATGGACGTGCAAAAGAGTTATGAGCGGAAAAAACCTGGAGGCACTAGCCCCAAACAAATGTACTGGCTGTATATAACAGTCATTATGTATCATCATCATCATTACAAAATGATTGCGTACGGCGCAATAGTCTGGTTTGAGACAAGACATCAAAGAACCTCAAGGGCCAAACTAACCAGCTTACAACGACAGGCCAGTCTTGCCATATGTGGTGCAATGAGCTCTAGCCCATCGACTGCGCTTGAATGCTTACTAAACTTACCTCCGAATAGCACTAGTGGCCGCAGTGGCTGCAAGGCCCACTCAATCATCAACTGAGCATCCGAATATAACAAGCCGGACTTGATGCTACCTATATCCAACTTAACTTTTAAGGTTCTAAAATGACGGAAGAAAGAACCGCAACTGTTAATTGATTACGTGTGATACTGGAATTTAAAAAAAATTAATGTCGTGGGTCCAGGAGTTAAGGATCCACGAACTGAAGTATCAGTGGGACTCGAAAATGTAGCAACAATTGTCCAAGCAGAAATACTGCCAACCTCTTAAAAAAAGCATCAGAATGGTTTTAGACAGCTTATGAGCTCTTAAAGACATAAAATTTAATCCAGACTTGTCTAGAATTGCCCGCAAGCCCTGCTACAGGCTGGCAGAATGAACAGGATAAGTCTTGTCTAAGTGCCTTCTCTGAGTCATGTGGGGTGTTAAGGGCAATCAGAATGCAGACTTACTAGCTAGAGTGGGAGCAGAATCAACGCTGCTAGAGCCCTGCTTCGGCGTACCTAAAGCAATACTTGCTGAAGAACTAGGAAAGTGGGTTGTTAGAAAAACGAGAGAAACGTCGGCAAAACAGCATGTTCTTCCATTAGAATAAATACGACGGAGTTAGAACAAAGAAGATTAGCCTTCTAATAACCACAGGGTTATCCACAGGCCAATATTGACAATGGATTGCAGGTTGTATGTGGTTGAGGAGAAAATGCCACTTTACATAATCCTCCTCCTGTTCGGCACGACCAGGGCGAAATTATTCTGACCTGAGCATATGGAGTCCTATGAGGTGGGAGAAATCTCACCTGATAATTTTTATGTGCTTCAGTGACCCAAATTTGTGGATAGATTTGCTTTATATCAGCAGTAAAAACGAATAAGTGAATCTGAAAATGACAAAGTGCAACTTGGATCCTGGCAGAAGAGTTTGGTTGAGTTATACTTATGAATCGCTAGCAGAAGCATCGAAAGCAATCCTCATGAGCGTAGTTATGCTATCTGGTTTTAAAACATAATGGTGTGGAATTTATATTTCATTATATACAAAGAACCTGCACTTGTACTTGGTGGAGGTACCGGAATTATATGACCTGAAGATAAGTAGTCGTCCATAACTTCTTTGTAAGAATCACACAAAGTTGAATCACGAAGAAGCCGTTTTTTCATGGACAAAAAACTATGAAATGCAATTTCTCTAGAATTTTGTAATAAAGAGGAATCACCCTTGAACGGTAAGGCAGTTAGATCTCGTTCACAAGCATGTATTTTATTGTTTACATTCAAGTTGGAATAAGCCACAATAGACCATTTATAAGTCGCAGTTGAGAATTTGTAGACATCAAATTATTTATTATTCTGGAGTGAGCGGGAACTGAAATCTAGAGCGATTAATCGATTAGTTTTTTAAGTTGTGAAGTTGAATGCTCTCTACCCTAGTTTATATTTTCTGCTGCTGATTGGGCTGTCTACATCTAAGTAAGAACTTAGATGAAGTTTGGTTGCAAGGTAGCAATTCGAAAGTTATTGTATCTAGAGGTGGGAGAATATTTAGGTTTGATGTAGGTCAGGCAATTTTCAAAATAATCTCCTTGCAGTTAAAGAAAAATATATAAATATATTTTACAAATTCTTACTTATTCTCTACGCATTTTTATTAGTTCATTAGTATTCTGTTTTTGTAAGTCGCGTGTAGAGCGCTATACATATTTAAATTTAGTCGATATTACTCTTTTAGTGTTTAGTAGATTTATTTCTCTTTGGTCCACCGGAATATATAAATGTTAATAGACAACTAGGTAATATTTCCAAATGATTGTTATTTTAAAGACTATTGGAATTCTCCTACCCACATAAAATCCAATTCTTTAAAAAAGTAACCTACAGAAAAAAATTATATTTTTACTTGCTTGGATGGTTAGTCGTACAAACATAATTAAGCTTAATGTAGAAATAAAATTTCGGACATCCATTGTCTTTATTTATTTTAAAAACGACGTTTCGGTTAGTAAGTATCTCTAACCGTTTAGTGTAAACTAAACAATCCAGTCTAAAGGCTGCTACTTATACTACTTGGTGTGCAATCAGGTGTGACGGCCCGCCCCCTTTTTTAATCGTAAGACGCTTGTTTTGTTTAAGGAGTGGTTTCCATATGTTTTGTATGTCCGTGCTTAGTTGTCTGAAAACTTCTTTATTCTGCATTATAAGTGCAGCTTCAATAAACTTTCGTTTTCGCCAATGTGACTCTTTATGCAAAACTTTAGCTTCAGATCATTGAATCATTTGACTGCATGTTCTGCTAAACCGGATTTTTCAATATCCCCTAATTGGGTACTTTTTAGATGTTCATTTACTCTAACCTGAAGAGGGCGTTTCATTTCACCTACATATGATTTACCACACTCACACAGAATTTGGTAAATACGTTCGTTTTTATTTGAGAGTTTTTCTGGTTTTGTTTTAGTTACAAAACTTCTTATCGTATTTCCCGGTGAAAATCTTTAGTGTTTGACTATTCGTCTTATGTTTTCTGAAATCCCTTGGACATATGGAATGTTAATAACACCCAACGGATTATTATTATTTTGAGAATTTGCAACAGGTTTGGATATAATTAACTTTTTGTTAATTAATGTAATATATTTTAAAAAATAACATGCATTTTGCTGTTTATATTTTGATATTTCGATTTTTCCGCACGTCGCTAAATGACATGCGAGTATAAGGGACATAAACTCCATTTCATCCACCCTTTGGCTGCTTTATTTGCGACCAAGCTAACAATTTTCTTATCTTAACTGTCCATCCAGTATTGAATTTTTAATGCAATGGAGCTCTAATGGTCGTCCATTTTTTTCATTAACTCACGGAAAATTATGTGTCACAGAATAAAAGGCAGTTGAACACAATTTTAATTTTGAACTACCACAAACTTTAACTATTATAATTGGTAAAAATACCATTCCATCATTAGTAACTAAAAATGTTTAAACTTGCAAACATTAAATATTTTCAACACTCTTGATAGAAGATGGAAAAGTAAAAACAACGATTATTAATAGCAACCCAACAATGTGATTCCTATTACAGTCATTTAAAAATAAATTAAATAAAACTCAGAAGAGAAATTCGAACTTGCTATCCCAAGCCTTGTTTTTTGATATTTTTGCTATTTAAGGGTTCTTACTTAAGTAGCCTTACTAAAATTATAACAAACACAGATGGAGATATCGCAATCAGAATAAACAAAGAAGAAATAGAACAAGTAAAGGAATATATATATATATATATATATATATATATATATATCTGGGACAAATTATTATTAAACTAAAAAAGAAAACCAAACTTTTAAAATCAAAGTTTTAAGTTATTCTGGATAGGTCTAAAAACGTTCTAGAAAATTCTGGAAATGTTTTAGATTTTAAAAAAAATTAGTACGCCTCTATATGATGTCTAAATGATTTTTAATGTTTTATATTTGGGCCAAAGAAACTAGTATGACTAATATTTGAGTTTTATTTACACTCTGCTTAAGGTCCGGAGGGGGGAATCAATACCTAAAACCGATATATGCTCTCCTGTACTACTATTTGCTTTATGTGGCGACATTGCCGCGTTTCTTATTAATAGTCGTTTCCAAAAGTATTTATTCCAAGATGGCTTTATCTTTTTCTTCTTTGTTTGCCGTACAATTCTCTAAGAATATTAAACCCTTTGACTATATTTTTTTTATAACCTTCGGCACCAACTTTCAATAAAAAGTCAGAGGCTGCGGTGCACTTTACTAAAATACGAAAAATGAGATTTTTGTATTGTGGCGTTTCTAACCTTACATTTGTTTTCTGGTTTGTTTTGTTTTAAATGTTTTATTTGTTAAAAATTAAAAATGGATAACATATTATTGTTAAGGATCTTCACACACTATACTTTACCTCTTTGAAGTTGCCTTTTATACTTTGTTTACTGCTATTTTAGTTTTATACCTACAGCATTGTATAGAGATCGTGAAAAATTATTACTGTAAGACAAAAACAACTGTATATGTATAAAATATGTTGTATGTATTAAAAAAGGATAGAACTTTACACGGGATTACGCCCATTATTTGAGGATAGTGAGACCCACAGCCAATACCTGTCCTCTGTGCTGCCCGGTAAAGTAGTCCACTTCTCACCTGTTTCATTGCATACGACGGAATGACGAAAAACTTCGTGAAGACGAGAGGTCACGATGTATTCCCCTGCTTTCCCACTACCAGCCGAATAGGGGTCTAAAACAGCGAAAAATATTTCAAGACAGACGTCCAAGATATATTTTTCTCTCATTTACTTCTCCCTAACACACATTAAGCACTTAATCTTACCTATAAACTACTAATAAAAAATATCCTCAGTACCGCAAAACGAAAGTGTATAACCAATGTACTTACCTATGGATCCCAGACCTGGACACTTACAAAATCAAACATGGATAAGGTAACAAGAGCTCAAAGATCAATGAAAAGACAAATGTTACATGAAAAGCTGACAGATAGAAAAAGGAATGAATGGATAAGAAATAAAACAAAAGTAAGGGATGTCAGAGGAGAAGTAGCAAAATTAAAATGAAAATTTGCCGGTCATAGTATCAAAAAAAAAAAGAAGAAGAACGATGGAACAAACGTATTGTAAACTGGAGACCTTGGGAAAATAAAAGAAGTAGGGGACGACCCCAAATGAGATGGGCGAACGATTTGAAGAAACACGCGGGAACTAGATGGATGAACACGGCGACAAACAGAGAAGAGTGGAAGATATTGGGAGAGGCCTATGTCCAAAGATAAGGAGTGAAGAAGGCTGAATAGAATAGACTAATAATATACTCCTTTTATTGTGTGTTTTGGTTCTTCTAACGTTATTTTATACCTGGCCGAAACGGCAACGTGGGACCTATAGTAGAAAATAATACTAATAGGGGTGAAAAAAGAATGCGCTTAGGTGCTTATGAATCAAGCAAGTGCTTGAAACATGCGCCGAGGTATACCCTTTATTTCCGGCGGAAAAACACAAGATAAATTATCCTCTGCCTATCATTAGAGACTCAGATAAATAGAGAGAAAATGCCAAACATTTGACTTAACGGTATACCTTATCCAAAAGCGTATTATTGTGATAGCTACCATGATAAGAACACGATGAATAGATTTTTATTTACCGTTTTAAAATTATCACGAAACCCCTTATTTAATATTGTAAAAATAGTCTCAAGAAATTAGCTATTTCCAAGGTGGACTATTTTTTTGTTGGCCCTGGATATACATGAACGTCAACTGTCAATTCAAACCGCAATGTTGCCGAATTTTCGCTGATCCCCTGGTGGCGAAATTCTCAATGACGTCATAATATTATATATGTTAGCTTTACATGTAACATTTGTCTTTCCATTGATCTTTGGGCTTGTTTTACCTTATCTATGTTTGATTCTGTAAGTTTCGAGTTCTGGTATCCATAGATAAGTACAAGAAGGAGACATTGGCTATACACTTTCGTTTTGAGGTACTAACGATATTTTTTATATTTTAATTTGTAGCTTAATTTTTCGAATGCTGCCCAGGCCAATCTTACTCGTCTCTTGATTTTAGTTTCTTTTTTTAGTTTGATAATTTTTCCCAGGTATATATATTCCTCTACTTGTTCTATTTTCTTTTGGCTTATTCTGATCGTAATATTTTCATCTTTAATTTTAGTGTAGTTTATACTTAAGCCTACATTTTTGCTGCTGTATTCAGTTCTTCCAGCATTTTGATCAGTTCTTCTTTCTTGCCTGTTATTAAGGCGATATTATCAGCATCTCTTAGGAGGTTCAAGAATTGTCCGTTTACTTTGATGCTTATTTCTTTCCAATTTAAGCTTTTAAAAATATCTTCTAGGGCCTGGTTAAATAGTTTAGGGGATATTGTATACCCTATCTGATACCTCTTCCTATGCGGATCTTTTTCTTTACGAAGATTTATTACTTGAGTTTATTCGTTATATTAGAACAATTTGGCAATTTATACATTTATTTATTTCTTACAAACACTAACTTTTAGAGCAACTTTTGGGGTCTTTTTTTATTTCGTTGTGAGGCAAGCAATAAAAATATAACAATTGTTTTGACGTATATCCAATAGCAAAAAAATTGACTTTTTTTTTTCATTTTCAATTTTTGATAACCATTACATCTACAACGGTAATATTTTTAGGATAGTATAAGGGCCTCCGTAGCTTCGTCGTGGCACTGTATCAACCAAATGTTTTTTTTGAAATTTTTGGTGAAAATTTTCCTGACCAAAGGGGTACCCAAAAAGTGCAGTTTTTTATTTTTTTTAAATTGTTAACTTTGTAAAAATATATATTATAATACATTAAATTAAACTTCTCGGCCCTCCCTATAAAACGATATAAAAGATAAAGTACAGGTGTCTATAATAATGCTGAGAGAGGCCGCCAAAGTCACTTCAGTTTTGAGTTTTGGCAATTTAAACATTTATTTATATCTTACAAACACTAACCTTTAGAGCAACTTTTGGGCTCTTTTTTATTTCTTTGTGAGGCAAGCAATAAAAATATAGCAATTGTTTTGACGTATATCCAATAGCAAAAAAGTTGACTTTTTTTTAAATTTTTTGAAAATTTTCAATTTTTGAATGTATTTTTCTCGATAACCATTACATCTACAACTGTAATATTTTCAGGTTAGTATAAGGGACTCCGTAGCTTCGTTGTGGCACAGTATCATCAAAATGTTTTTTTTTGAAATTTTTGGTGAAAATTTTCCTGACCAAAGGGGTACCCAAAAAGTGCAGTTTTTTAATTTTTTTAAATTGTTAACGTTGTAAAAATATATATTATAATACATTAAATTAAACTTCTCGGGGCCCCCTATAAAACGATATAAAAGATAAAGTATAGGTGTTTATATTAATGCCGAGAGAGGCCGCCAAAGTCACTTTGGTTTTGAGTTTTGGCAATGTAAACATTTATTTATTTCTTACAAACACTAACCTTTAGAGCAACTTTTGGGGTCTTTTTTATTTCTTTGTGAGGCAAGCAATAAAAATATAACAATTGTTTTGACGTATATCCAATAACAAAAAAGTTGACTTTTTTTTAAAGTTTTTGAAAATTTTCTACTTTTGATTCTATTTTTCTCGATAACCATTACATCTACAACGGTAATATTTTTAGGTTAGTATTAGGGACTCCGTAGCTTCGTTGTGGCACAGTATCATCCAAATGTTTTTTTTGAAATTTTTGGTGAAAATTTTCCTGACCAAAGGGGTACCCAAAAAGTGCAGTTTTTTAATTTTTTTAAATTGTTAACTTTGTAAAAATATATATTATAATACATTAAATTAAACTTCTCGGGGCCCCCTATAAAACGATATAACAGATAAAGTATAGGTGTTTATATTAATGCCGAGAGAGGCCGCCAAAATCACTTTAGTTTTGAGTTTTGGCAATTTAAACATTTATTTTTTTCTTACAAACACTAACCTTTAGAGCAACTTTTGGGGTCTTTTTTATTTCTTTGTGAGGCAAGCAATAAAAATATAACAATTGTTTTGACGTATATCCAATAGCAAAAAAGTTGACTTTTTTTTAAAATTTTTTAAAAATTTTCAAATTTTGAATGTATTTTTCTCGATAACCATTACATCTACAACGGTAATATTTTTAGGTTAGTATAAGGGACTCCGTAGCTTCGTGGTGGCACAGTATCAACCAAATGTTTTTTTTGCAAATTTTGGTGAAATGTTTCCTGACCAAAGGGGTACCCAAAAAGTCCAGTTTTTTATTTTTTTAAATTGTTAACTTTGTAAAAATATATATTATAATAAATTAAATTAAACTTTTTGGGTCCCCCTATAAAACGGTATAAAAGATAGAGTACAGGTGTTTATAATAATGCCGAAAGAGGCCGCCAAAATCACTTCAGTTTTGAGTTTTGGCAATTTTGACATTTATTTATTTCTTACAAACACTAACCTTTAGAGCAACATTTGGGGTCTTTTTATTTCTTTGTGAGGCAAGCAATAAAAATATAAGAATTGTTTTGACGTATATCCAATAACAAAAAAGTTGACTTTTTTTAAAAATTTTTGAAAATTTTCAATTTTTGAATGTATTTTTCTCGATAACCATTACATCTACAACGGTAATATTTTTAGGTTAGTATAAGGGACTCCGTAGCTTCGTTGTGGCACAGTATCATCAAAATGTTTTTTTTTGAAATTTTTGGTGAAAATTTTCCTGACCAAAGGGGTACCCAAAAAGTGCAGTTTTTTAATTTTTTTAAATTGTTAACTTTGTAAAAATATATATTATAATACATTAAATTAAACTTCTCGGGGCCCCCTATAAAACGATATAAAAGATAAAGTATAGGTGTTTATATTAATGCCGAGAGAGGCCGCCAAAGTCACTTTAGTTTTGAGTTTTGGCAATATAAACATTTATTTATTTCTTACAAACACTAACCTTTAGAGCAACTTTTGGGGTCTTTTTTATTTCTTTGTGAGGCAAGCAACAAAAATATAAGAATTGTTTTGACGTATATCCAATAACAAAAAAGTTGACTTTTTTTAAGTTTTTGAAAATTTTCAACTTTTGATTCTATTTTTCTCGATTACCATTACATCTACAACGGTAATATTTTTAGGTTAGTATAAGGGACTCCGTAGCTTCGTTGTGGCACAGTATCATCCAAATGTTTTTTTTGAAATTTTTGGTGAAAATTTTCCTGACCAAAGGGGTACCCAAAAAGTGCAGTTTTTTAATTTTTTTAAATTGTTAACTTTGTAAAAATATATATTATAATACATTAAATTAAACTTCTCGGGGCCCCCTATAAAACGATATAAAAGATAAAGTATAGGTGTTTATATTAATGCCGAGAGAGGCCGCCAAAATCACTTTAGTTTTGAGTTTTGGCAATGTAAACATTTATTTATTTCTTACAAACACTAACCTTTAGAGCAACTTTTGGGGTCTTTTATTTCTTTGTGAGGCAAGCAATAAAAATATAAGAATTGTTTTGACGTATATCCAATAACAAAAAAGTTGACTTTTTTTTTAAGTTTTTGAAAATTTTCAACTTCTGATTCTATTTTTCTCGATAACCATTACATCTACAACGGTAATATTTTTAGGTTAGTATAAGGGACTCCGTGCTTCGTTGTGGCATAGTATCATCCAAATGTTTTTTTTTGAAATTTTTGGTGAAAATTTTCCTGAAAAAAGGGGTACCCAAAAAGTGCAGTTTTTTAATTTTTTTTAATTGTTAACTTTGTAAAAATATATATTATAATACATTAAATTAAACTTCTCGGGGCCCCCCTATAAAACGATATAACAGATAAAGTATAGGTGTTTATATTAATGCCGAGAGAGGCCGCCAAAGTCACTTTAGTTTTGAGTTTTGGCAATGTAAACATTTATTTATTTCTTACAAACACTAACCTTTAGAGCAACTTTTGGGGTCTTTTATTTCTTTGTGAGGCAAGCAATAAAAATATAAGAATTGTTTTGACGTATATCCAATAACAAAAAAGTTGACTTTTTTTTTAAGTTTTTAAAAATTTTCAACTTTTGATTCTATTTTTCTCGATAACCATTACATCTACAACGGTAATATTTTTAAGTTAGTATAAGGGACTCCGTAGCTTCGTTGTGGCACAGTATCATCCAAATGTTTTTTTTGAAATTTTTGGTGAAAATTTTCCTGACCAAAGGGGTACCCAAAAAGTGCAGTTTTTTAATTTTTTTAAATTGTTAACTTTGTAAAAATATATATTATAATACATTAAATTAAACTTCTCGGGGCCCCCTATAAAACGATATAAAATATAAAGTACAGGTGTTTATATTAATGCCGAGAGGGGCCGCCAAAGTCACTTTAGTTTTGAGTTTTGGCAATGTAAACATTTATTTATTTCTTACAAACACTAACCTTTAGAGCAACTTTTGGGGTCTTTTTTATTTCTTTGTGAGGCAAGCAATAAAAATATAAGAATTGTTTTGACGTATATCCAATAACAAAAAAGTTGACTTTTTTTAAAAATTTTTGAAAATTTTCAATTTTTGAATGTATTTTTCTCGATAACCATTACATCTACAACGGTAATATTTTTAGGTTAGTATAAGGGACTCCGTAGCTTCGTCGTGGCACAGTATCAACCGAATGTTTTTTTTGCAATTCTTGGTGAAATGTTTCGTGACCTAAGGGGTACCCAAAAAGTGCAGTTTTTTAATTTTTTAAATTGTTAACTTTGTAAAAATATATATTATAATTCATTAAATTAAACTTCTCGGGGCCCTCTATATAGCGATTTAAAAGGTAAGGGACTGGTGTTTATATTAATGCCGAGAGAGGCCGCTAAAGTCACTTCAGTTTTGGGTTTTGGCATTCAAACTCTTATTTATTTCTTACAAACACTAACCTATAGTAATGAATTGTAGATTTCTCCAGGGTGAAGTCCTTGAACCATTGTTAAAGGAGAAGAAACGAAAAGTCCTGCTTACTTCACAAATATTTTATTGTCTAATCACGACGCGTTTCGGTTTTTAAAAAACCATTATCAAGTGGTCTGGTAGACAGTTAAGAATCATATTTGAAACAAATGAAAAACTGGAACACACAAAAATAAAAAATTAAAAAACATTTAAAACAGTCTAAAACAACATACAGATTAAAAATCAGTCAAACGGACATAAACACGTCTTAGACGTCTTAGACGTCTTAGAACGGACATAAACACGTCTTAGACGTCTTAGACGTGTTTATGTCCGTTTGACTGATTTTTAATCTATATGTTGTTTTAGACTGTTTTAAATGTTTTTTTATTTTTTATTTTTGTGTGTTCCAGTTTTTCATTTGTTTCAAAGATGATTCTTAACTGTCTACCAGACCACTTGATAATGGTTTTTTAAAAACCGAAACGCGTCGTGATTAGACAATAAAATATTTGTGAAGTAAGCAGGACTTTTCTTTTCTTCTTCTTTAACTAACCTATAGACCTTTTGGGGTCTTTTTTATTTCTTTGTGATGCAAGCTATAAAAATATAAGAATAGTTTTGACGTATATCCAATAACAAAAAAGTTGACTTTTTTTTTGAAGTTTTTGAAAATTTTCTACTTTTGATTTTATTTTTCTCGATAACCATTACATCTACAACGGTAATATTTTTAGGTTAGTATAAGGAACTCCGTAGCTTCGTTGTGGCACAGTATCAACCAAATGTTTTTTTTGTGGCCAATGATTACACAACTCTATTGTGTAATCACTGATTACAAGTAACTGTAGTTACAAGATAGTATACTTTTTTACTTGTTCGAATTACTCGCCTTTGCCATTTGTTTGTTTAGTGCCACCTCGTTGTATCGAACCAGCTTGACCATGATTCTTTGTGTATCTTCAATTTTTTCTGCTAAAAATCATGTGCTATCTTTTATAGAAACTCCAATTATCTTTATTCCTACACCGTTCTTGTCTATCACCTTCCTTTAAACTTCTTCAGAGTAGGCGTTAGATAAAAAGGAACATAACTTTGGCGTTCTTGCTCCATCTCCACAGTGGCGGCTGGTGATGTTATAAATTGGGGGGGGGGGCAGAATTGGGGGGGGGGGGCAGAAATTTATATTGCATGGAAAAGGAGATAAAAAAACACCTAAACAAATTTATTTTAGCATTTTTACAAACAAGCAGCCAGTGGCGGATCCAGGGGGGGCCAGAGGCCCCCCCTCCCGGACATATAACTTATTTTTTAGTTTAGTATCACTTATTTAAAATTTGTCACAAATTCTACTGAATTTTTAAAAAAATTTCTTTAGATATCGTAAAACGAGGTGACTTTGCGCCCCCTGGTCCTACTTTGCTCCATTGCAAAAAAAAAGTTCTTAGATATTCCACATTAAAAATCTGCGCATGCACCACAACGCCACCACGCGTGAATTATCCGTTGCGAATTTGATTTTGCAAAGACGCGGTAGCCGCTGTTTTCCGCTAAGTCGTCTCGAGTTAATACCAGAGTGAAGTGCAGCTTGAAATTCCTTTAAAATTTGACCTCGAAAAATTTGGTGTCTAGTGCAGTTATCGATTTCTATGCAATTAAAACAAAAAAACCAATATTTTTATATTTTTTATTCACCATTTTCATGGGCGCACCCAGAGGGGGGGCCCTGGGGCCCGGGCCCCCCCCCCAAGGCTTAGATTTTTTTACATATTTTCCACATATTTCATGAAAAAATACAAAAAAAAGCTTAAAATTCGACATCATGAGGCTTCGGGCGCCCCCCAAGACAAATTCCTGGGTGCGCCACTGCATTTTGATTGTTTGGGGAAAAGCTAACTAAATATTGGGTGTAGTTTGCGCCAACATATAAAACACCAATATTTTTTTTCAACTTTTATAAAGTGGGGCAAAGTAACCTTGGACTATGGGAAACTTTGCTCCACTTTTCAAGGAAAAAAAAATATTTATTATACTAATTTTTAGGATTTAAATTTACGGTATTTATTTCCATTTTGAAAACAAACAAAAATAAAGATAATGGACACGCGACCGGCAAGGCTTTTAACTATCTACTGACCCTGACGTACCCCAAATCAAAACAAACTCATACGTCTTCACTAAGGATAGAACCAACAACACGCAGGAAGGGCAACGAACGATTTGGCACGATGAATATGGCCGACGTCAACTAAAACAAACATTCATCCCGCCCCTGCGCGAGAACAGCTACTCATACACCGCTGAAAATCGAGTGAAATTGAAATCTGCTCCCGCGCGGTGCTGCCGGCTTGTAATTATTTACGCTAAAATGTTTTCCCAGTTAACCACAGACTAAAAAAAGGAACTAGAAATGTCGTAAGGAAAGATTCAACTTTTTTAAAATAAATCAATTAAAAATACTGGTTGTTTTCTACTGGTTGTTTTCACTGCATCTCCATCCTCGCAGGGCGAATTGTCTTAACATGCACGCCCCTGTATTCGTATTAATATCTGTATAAACCCCTGGCACGATTTGTGCAAATACTTGACCCGTTCGGGAAGTAAACTATCGATAAATATCTAAATGTCCAAATGTGCTTATTTTGTTTGCACGGGATGTCTCGAAAGTCCTTCGCGTCCGACGAGGGTTCAAGTTGTTTCTGTTGTAGTGTCACAGATTGCTTACCTTATCCAGAAACAAAACAAACAAATACAGATATATTGTAAAAGGCGAAATGGTAAAGGTTTATTTCGAATTCTGTTCAAAAAGTAACACTAATTGTCACTGAATTGAGAAGGATGACCGTAAAGACCGACCAAAAGCTACCAAACTTAGATGGCTGTATTTTAGCTGGACATAACTGGTTGAGGGAGCACATGACACATATAGGAGTCGAGAACGACTCTTTCTGCTCAGCCTGTGAATAAGAAGAAAAGACATCATGACCTCGTTGCAGAGCAGAATGTGAGGCCTACGCAAGGATGAGACAACAGGCACTCGGTGCACCAACCCTGAACGAGGAAGAGCTGCACTTGCTCAAATTGTCCGACATACTGAACTTTGTAAAGAGAACAGGAAGTGGGAAGATCCTACTCTGGCCCACTCTATTACTACTACTACTGCGAAGGATGGCAAACCTGTTTATTATCCTGCCCGTCTAAAACGTGATAAACTAAACCTACAACTTGCCAGAATCGGGGACTAAAATCATAAAAAAGCAAATACAGAGCAAGCTTAATACATAGGCGAAGAACGGACTAGGTCTTTCGTGGAAACAGCGAATAGTATTCAGACATTCTAAGCAATTTTTAAAAGAACCAATTGAAGATTAAACTACTGACAGATGAGGATGATGATTCATATGTGAGTGGGCTTTGCAGCCCTTCCACTGCGACCACTAATGGGTCTATTGTGGCTAACTTTTGAGTAGTTTCTCACTACTGTATGCCTAATCCTCCAAAAAGGTTTGCTATCAGTTTGGGTGAGATACTGTTCAGATCTTCTGAATCAATCTGAGGTTTACCGAAAGTGTTTTGACGTGAACGTGCAATAGCCGGACATTCGCACAGTACACGAACCCGTAAAAAGTCCAGTCAGTATACGGATCTCCTGTCTGGTAAGTCCAATGATATTCCTGGCTCTCTTCTGACAAGGTCCTTTAATGAACTCTTTAGATTGAGCCAGTTCTGGTATATTCATCAAGTATTGTTGGAAGCTGTTCTCCATTCATCTCAATATGGTTAATTTAGCAGCATTCTATGATATCCCCAGGGCTGGTTCGGGGACGAAAAATTCGGAAGATGCCGCTTCTTCTTCTCATTTCCTTTGTGTCCAGAATGCCCTGGTATCCATACTAATGACACCTTATTAGCGCTACCAAGCGCATTCAGCGAGTCCCTGCAGTTCCTTACGGTTCTCGATGAGACCATGTAGGGATCAAGCTCTTTTAAGGCTGCTTGACTGTCGGAGACGATTTTTATTGTCCTGTTGGTCCATTCATGGTCAGTAATCCACCGGGCATAATGAATCTCTTTCTTGGATACTAACAACTCCAGATCCAACGCCTGATGGCATTTTGGATCCGTCGGTATACCAGAAGCCATCGTTATTTGAAAAATTGTCCTGTTCATTAACCATTCCTACTGACAGAACTAATGCTTCCTATGCTCCAGATAAGAGTTAATGATGTTCATATGTACATAACACAACATGTACAACATACATAATACAACATGTACCTACTGAATTTTGCCAAGAAGACAGGGATGTCTACAGAAGCAGTGGTTTAAGCGAAGAAAATGACACAACAAAAAAGCCCGACTTTGGCCAAAACTATAATCTACCATTACTCTGATCTCTGATTTAGGGCCGGTTTATCAATGGCGGGGTATCTCTTCGTGTTAGCTAGCCCTGGGCCAACTCTGACCTTGGGGTAACCCTCGAGTTAAAGAGAAAAGTGTTTATCCACGCGATTTTAACCCAGAGCTCCGAAACTCGCAGGTTGGCAATGCTGGTAACAATCGACCATCTAAGTTTTCCCTTCTTATTTAATAGTCTGTGGAATTTTTGACATTTTGTGGTTATAATCATATGTTTTTTTGTTTTGTTGGTTTCGGGTGTTTTGTTAAAAAATATTATTTGGAAAAAACTTATTCAGTTTCTTCAGTTATTGTACTCTAGCCAGTAAGTATCTACTATATGTATGATGAAAATAATTTAGCTACATTAAAATTAGCATGTAGTTCCAACTTTGTAAATTATTTCTGTTGTACTTAACTACTAATATAGTCTAAAATAAAAATGCATCTATAGGTACCTATCTACCTATTAAAGCTAGATAATTTAAGAGATAAAATAAGTTAAAAGCAAATGGATTAATGTCTTTCATAATTCTGCATTTTTTAAGTTTATTTTTAAACTAATACACCTATTTTATTTTTGTTACAGGTCATGTCTTTACAAGGAAACCAAACAAACTTCTACATTTTAATAAAGAAATATCAATAAGGCACATCAACAAGAAATAATGGTACTAGTTTCTGACACATCAACATGTTATACCGGAATGACTGACACCCCCCTGTGCAGAGCAAGCAGAGGCTTCCTGGGTGACCAAAAAGTGTTTAAAAATGATGTGATATATTATTTATTCTGTAGCATATTTTTTGAAATTTAAAAGTGCTCTAGCATGTTGCAATAATTTAAGTATTTTATTTTGATGTTACGTACTATATATAAACTTAATTGTTGATTATTTCTGATTCTTAAAATGCTGTTGTATAACAAAAGAACTTAATAGTCATTTTTCAGGGGCCGCCAAATAAAAATTTTAAAAACTCAGTGTGTAAAATATACATTCACTTTTTATTTTGCATTTTTAAATATATATTAAAAGTTTTAAAATTATATACATAAATTAGTAATTATAATAAAACTGGTACACATATTGAGGAAGACATATGTGAGTGGGCCTTGCAGCCCTTCCGCTGCGACCGCCAGTGGATCTATATTATGACTCGGTACCTACACATATTAGGTATAGCTCTAGTTGGCAGGTGGGATCAGTGGCGGATCCAGTGTCTATTGTTGTTACCATCGAAATTACAACCACTGACTAATTCAATAAAATGCTGCTTAAAAAAATATATACCGTTTTTTACCAACAGAGAATGTCACCTAAAGTATCCCCCCCGAGAAGTACCTCTGGATCCGCCCTTGGGTGGGATATTTATTGGGTGCTTTTCTATTAAACATGATCTTGCTCATAGAAAAAAGAATATTTATTTTTGGCTTGCGTGGTAGACTGCTCCCATGGCAAAAATCTCCATGTCTGTGGAGAATTCCGTCATCTCAGCCTCACACCATAAAAAGTAGCACCGCTGGTGTTTTAAAAATTTTCGGAGCATCCTATTTAACACTAAAATTGAAGTACACAAGTTGAATGTTATGCTTTTGAGAAAAATCAACCAAAAAAAACAAAACACTTCAAAATAATTGGAAATTTTGACGTTAACCCAGAGCTAAATACGCTACCCTGCCGTTCGAGCGCGGGTCAAGTTAGCCTAGGATTAACCCTCGAGTTTGCATTTAACCTTGGATGGATAAACACTTTTGGCAACTTTAACCCAGGGCTATCTCTAACTCGAGGGGTAACCCTCCATTGATAAACCGGCCCTTACAAGCCGTTCCAATATTTTAAGGTTAAAAGTTAACAGATAACCGGGTTACCCGTTTTAAAGAATTTTAAAAAATGCATGATGATATCATCGTAACCCTGATGTCATTTCGAATAAGTGACTAGTAAACTTGAGGAAGTGTGGTTTCTGCATAAAGGTAGTTTAGTCTGCAACTAGAAACGCGCGTAGATTCCCGAGCGTGTTAAAAGTTTACTTGCGGCCCAATCTTATTGCGGGGTTGTCACATTTCACGCCGGATTGACGCGTTAAGAGTTCTGGTCACGTGGGAAACCCGACTCCATATTGGCATTTGTGCCACTGAAGAGGAAATAAATAAAATGTACTTTCGGTTAATATCTCGGCAATATGTGTTGTGGAATAAAACTTTGCTTGGATGAGCACAGGAGTTGAAAATCGTGCTTTTGCACAAGCGTGAATGTGTTTTAATTTGCAGTTTATTTTTATAAGTATCATAACAAAAACATTTCATGTAAAAAAAGCCAAGTATGTTCTTTTTACGGAAATGGTATTCCGTAAAAAGAATTGAGATAAAAGTAAAGACAAGTTCTCTAATACAAATGTCTTGTGTATATTTTTTTAACTTTGCTATTACAGCCAAACTACTTTATGCTTAATTTAGCACTGTGCCTAAGAGTCATTTGCAGCCGTAATAGTTTAGAAAAACATTTCCAAATTAGTCAAAACCTTTCATTTGAAATTTCTATTAGAGAACTTGGCTTTACTTTTATCTCAATTCTTTTTACGGAATACCATTTTCGCGTACTTGGCTTTTTTTACATGAAATGTTTTTGTTATGATTTCACTCCTTTTTTAAAGGATATGGATAATATTTAAGTTTTAAAGTAGTAAAATATGCGGAATATTTTTCAAAACTTTTTTCTATGGTTCGGTACATCAGCCTTTCAAAGCTCAGGTCTCCAGCGTTTCTGGAAGTAGACAATGTTAGTTTTACATAACTTTACATTTCTGGGGGAGGGCAGTTAATTAAAATTTTGTTGTTTTTAAATTTTTTCCTATAGTTTTATCATAGTTCCTATAAGTGTTCCAAAGCTCAGTTCTCTAGCGTGTCTGGAAGTGAGCAATCTTACTTTTACATAACTTTACATTTTATCATAGTTTCTATCGACCTTCCAAAGCTCAGCTCTTTAGCGTTTCTGGAATTAAAAAAGTTACGTTCACATAATTTTACATTTATAGGGGAGGGAAACAAATTAAAATTTTGGGGTTTTTAAATCTTGCCTATAGTTTTATAATATTTCCTATCAGTCTGCCAAAGCTTGTAACATGTCTGGAAGTACAGTAGAATTTTGATCATCTATACATGAGTGAGTGAGTGGCAATTTCGACGTTTTTTGTAATTTCGTAACTACTTTACTACTTTATGGAAGTCCATGAAACTTGGAGGGGTTGTTAACTCTATTTATGAAAATCTACAAGTGTGCAAAGTGTGTGATTCGTAGCTTATACCAAAGTAGAGTTAAGGATGGGTCAAATATGCGCTGAAATGATTCAAGAAAAGACGGGTACAGCAGTTTACGCCGCGAACTTAGCCTGGCAGTGCTGTGCCCTCAGATATCTATTGTTTATTAATAAGAGGCCTTGCTGTAGTACAGAATACCTCGTTATTAATGGAATTTTATTGAAAACTTGTATAAGGAGTTCAACGTCTCTGAATTATTTAAGTCTGGTTACTTTTAATCGGTCAACGAATTCTCTTGTCTGTGTGCAGCCTGTTTGTGCTTCCCAGGACTTGATAAGTGCCTCTTAGGCACAGTTATTGAGCCTGGTCCGCACTTGTTTATGGTCACAACTTCTATTTCTTTAAAGTTCTAAACTTAAAGTTGAAAGCAAGCTTAGATTAAAGCAATTAGTTCTTTTCTTATTCGTAGAGATTTCTGTGAAGAGCAGAACTAACTCCTCGAAAGGTTTTTTTTGCAGGAAGCTCTAGTAGCCGCCTATGTATTAGTACTTATCAAGAGTCCTGTGGGTTCGAGTTTTAACTTTCTCTAGAAACTAGAGAAGAACTAATTGCCAAGGTCAGATAGCAACTGCAACGCATTCAATACTTTAAATATATCGATGTTGTTCTTGTTACGGTAATTTATGGTGAAAAAATAATAACCAAACCTGAAACATGCCTAAATATGTGCCGAAAACCGGCACGGTAAAAAAATTTGTCTACAATGAAAACACGTTCTTTTCTTGAATAAATTGTTTTACCTTAAAACAATTTGTTTTAAATTAAAATATTTCTTTTTAGTTCAACGCAGCGTTTAATTTTGAAATGAGACTTTATTTTTCTTCTTTAATTGTTTTGTTTTAGTATACTACATTTTGTAACAAATCAAATTGTCTTCATATAAGTAATATCATAACAAAAACATTTCTTGTAAAAAAAAGCCAAGTACGTGAAAATGGCATTCCGTAAAAAGAATTGAGATAAAAGTAAAGCCAAGTTCTCCAATACAAATTTCAAAATGAAAGGTTCTTACTAGTTTGGAAATATTTTTTAAACTTTGCTATTACAGCCAAACTTCTTTATGTTCAATTTAGCACGGTGTCTAAGAGTCATTCACAGCCGTAAGAGCCAAGTTTAGAAAAATATTTCCAAACTAGTAAGAATCTTTCATTTTGAAATTTGTATTGGAGAACTTGGCTTTACTTTTCTCAATTCTTTTTACGGAATGCCATTTTCGCGTACTTGGCTTTTTTTTACATGAAATGTTTTTGTTATGATTTCACTTCTTTTTTAAAGGAATTGGATAATACTTAATTTTTAAAATAGTAAAATATGCGGAATATTGTTCAAAACTTAAATTTTTGAGGTTTTTTAATTTTTTTCCATGGTTTTATCGTAGTTCCTATTAGCCTTCCAAAGCTCAGCCCTCTAGCGATTCTGAAAGTGCACAATGTTACTTTTACATAACTTTGTATGTATAGGGGAGGAGAGTAAATGAAAATATTGGACTTTTTAAATATTTTCCCATGGTTTTATCATAATTTCTATTAGCATTCCAATGCTCAGCTCTCTAGCGTTTCTGGAAGTGGCTAATGTTACTTTTACATAACTTTACATTTATTGGGGAGGAGAGTAAATGAAAATATTGAACTTTTTAAATTTTTTCCCATGGTTTTATCATAATTTCTATCAGCATTCCAATGCTCAGCTCTCTAGCGTTTCTGGAAAAGTGCAATGTTAGTTTTATATAAATTTAAATTTATAGGAGAGGGAAGTAAATTAAAATGTTGGTGTTTTTAAATTTTTTCATATAGTTTTATCATATTGTCTTTCAGTCTTAAAAAGTTCTGCTCTCTAGCGTTTCTGGAAGTGGGCAGTGTTACTTTCACATAACTTTACATTTATAGGGGAAGGAAGTAAATTAGAATTTTGGGGTGTTTTAATTTTTTTCTATAACTTTATCATAGTTACCATCGGTCTTCCAAAGCTCAGCTCTCTAGCATGTCTGGAAGTAAGCAATGTTACTTTTACTTAACTTTACATTTATAGGGGAGGGAAGTAAATTAGAATTTTGGGGTGTTTTAATTTTTTCCTATAGTTTTATCATAGTTCCTATCAGTCTACCAAAGCTCAACGGTCTAGCATTTCTGGAAGTGGGCAATACTACTTTAACATAACTTTAAATGTATAGGGGAGGGAAGTAAATTAAAATTTTGGGGTTTTTTGATTTTTTCCTATAGTTTTATCATAGTTTCTATCAGTCTGCCAAAGCTCAACTCTCTAGCATTTCTGGAAGTGGGCGATGCTACTTTTATATAACTTTAAATGTATAGGGGAGGGGAGTAAATTAAAATTTTGGTGTTTTTTGACTTTTCCCAGGGGTTTGGTCATAATTTCTGTTAGTCTGCCAAATTTCAGCTTTGTAGCATGTCTGGAAGTACAGTAGAATATTGATGATCTATACATGAGTGAGGCAGTGAGTGAGTGGCAATTTCGACGTTTTTTGAAATTTCGTAACTACTTTACTACTTTATGGAATTCCATGAAACTTGGAGGGGCTGTTAACTATTACGGCGCGCGAACTTGGCGAGGCACTGCCGTGCCCTCAGATTTTGCTTCCAAAGAAAACGGTGCCTTAGATTAATTTAGTTCCTAGGCAATTTGGTTTGATCTAAGACATTTTTTTTTTACCGTGGGGGTTACCATGACATCTTAACAAGGTTTTCCAGAATAGCCACCCCTTTTATTATGTTAATCCCTTCAAGCAAATTTTGATAAGCGAAGTAGGCCGTATTGTGGATTGAATAATACAGTCAGAACTTCCATAACTTACTTATATTTTGATAAAAAATATAAAATTGGGTAACAAACTTTTCTCTCGGATCTGCAGCCACTATGGAAATTTGATTTAAATCATGTACTGTGTATATTTGCGGCAAAGGCAATTAGTTTTTTATATTTTTTTTGTTTAAAGTTAAAATGTAACTTATTTAATAACAAAAAAATCTTATTTGGCTACTTGCCAAAGCGTATACTTTTTTTTTTAATTTCTCTTAATTTTTTTAACATTGTTAACAGTTTTTATATCAAAACGCATTAGACATTTATCCACCCAGTGCCGTAACTAGAGAGGTGCGACCTCACCTTAAGTTAAGATTGGGAAAAACGTCATTTAGCGACTTTTACGGTAGGGAATCCCATAAGACCAAAATGGTCAAACTTCGAAAATTCATATTTTAAAAACTATATAGCTTACTAAGAAAAGCACCGAGTTACAGTATGTTAGGGTCATAGAGATGCAAAAAACCATACCTTGAGTTAAGATTGCGATAGGACGCCCATTTAGCGAATTTTAGGGTAGGGAATCTCATAAGACCAGACAGACAATTCATTCAGAAAATTCATATTTTAAAAAGTATATGGTTTATCAACAAAAGCACCGTGTTGCAGTATTGAGGGCTCATAGAGATGCGAAAAAACCACACCCTAAGTTAAAATTCGGAAAAACGTCATTTAGCGAATTTTAGGGTAGGGAATCCCATAAGACTAAAATGGCCAAACTTTGAAAATTCATATTTTAAAAACTAAACAGTTTATCAACAAAAGCACTGACTTGTAGTATGGTGAGGCGAAAAACCATACCCTATAGGTTAAAATTCGGAAAAACGTCATTTAGCGAAGTTTAGGGTAGGAAGTCCCATAAGACCTAAATAATCAAACTTTGAAAATTCATATTTTAAAAACTATATAGTTTAATATTATGTTGTAGCTTCTGCTAGATTATCAGAGGGGGTTGGGAGATCAGATTAGTATTATATTATAGCCTAGAGACTACTTTTTTGATGTGATAAAAGTTTTTGGTGACAAAGAAAATTGTCTTCCATATTTTGTGATCTTTTTTTGTTTTTAATTTAAATCACATGTTTTAGCTTATTCTGCTAGATTATCAGAGGGGGTTGGGGGATCAGATTAGTACTATATTATAGCCTAGAGACTACTTTTTTGATTTTATAAAGATTTTTAGTGAAACAAAATTGTCTTCTATATTTTGTGATTTTTTTTTAATTTAAGTCACATGTTTTAGCTGATTCTATATTTTAAAAACTATGAAATCACATGTTTTAGCTTATTCTATATTTTAAAAACTATATAGTTTGTCAACAAAAGCACCGAGTCTCAGGATGGTAGGGTCATAGAAATGCGAAAAAACCACACCTTGCGTTAAGATTGGGAAAAACGTCATTTAGCGAATTTTAGGGTAGGAAATCCCATAAGACCAAAATGGCCAAACTTTGAAAATTCATATTTTAAAAACTATATAGTTTATCAACAAAAGCATCGAGTTGCAGTATGGTGGGGTCATAGAGATGCGAAAAAACTACACCATAAGTTAAGATTCGAAAAAACGTCATTAAGCGAATTTTAGGAGAGGGAATTCCATAAGACTAAAATGACCAAAATGAAAAAAAACCACACCCTGAGTTATGATTTGGAAAAACGTCATTTAGTCAATTTTAGGGTAGGGAATCCCATAAAATCAAAATGGCCAAACTTTGAAAATTTATATTTTAAAAACTATACAGTTTATGAACAAAACCACCGAGTTGCAGTATGGGGGGTCATAGAGATGCGAAAAAACCACACACAAATTTAGGATTCGGAAAAATGTCATTTAGTGAATTTTAGGGTAGGGAATCCCATAGGACCAAAATGGCCAAAGTTTGAAAATTAATATTTTAAAAAATGTATAGTTTATCAACAAAGGCACCGAGTTTCAGTATGGTAGGGTCATAGAGATGCGAAATAACCACACCTTGCGTTAAGATTGGGAAAACGTCATTTAGCGAATTTTAGGGTAAGGAATCCCATAAGACCAAAATGACCAAATTTTAAAAATTAATATTTTTAAAACTATATAGTTTATGAACAAAAGCATCGAGTTGCAGTATGGTGGGGTCATAGAGATGCGAAAAAACGACACACTCAGTGAAGATTCCGAAAACCTGTCAAAAACTTCCCTCAGTCAGTCGGCAATGGATTATAGTATATTGTTCCTGCCCAGATAAAACAATGAGGCGAGCACTTTTTTAAATTATTTGAAGCCGTTAGTTATTTTACGGTCAAGACTCGTTCGATAAACGCTTATTTTCATATTTAATACCTTAAAGAAGAATTCCTTTAGCAGGGTTATCAATTTTCATTTCCAGCATTCGCCTGTTCCAGAATTCCGAGGCTTTTTCAATTAACCGACTTATTAATTAAGAACCCTTGTATACTTCTCCTTTTGCCAAAATTTGGCTTCTCAAGATCTCTTGAAACTTCCGTAACTGCTCCCCCTTGGCTTGTAGAGGGTGGTAATTTTCTTACAAAGGTTTAAAAAAAATACGTTTTTCTTGTTTTTTGTCTTAACCAAGTAATTGAGAAAAGGAGTGCCAGAAATATAGAGTCTCATGTTACCTTTGTGGACCTACAAAAAGCATATGATACCATTCCAAGAGAAAAATTATGGATAGTGTTAGAGCATACTAATTAATATCAATCATACATACATAAAAGCGATAAAAGAACTATACAAAGGGTTAAAATCTAAAATTAAAATTGGAAATCGACTTTTAAAAGAATTCCTGGTAACGAAAGGCTGAAGGGATGTTGTATCTCTCCAACTCTTTTTAAAATATATATCGCAGTAGCTCTAAAAAAATGGCAACGTAATGTGCACGGCATGGGAATACAACTTAACGACTGTGTTACCATATACACATTACAGTTTGTTGACGACCAAGTAATTGTAGCTAATGATAAAGAAGACATGGAGTATATGATGAAAAAGTTAACGGAAGAATGCCAAAAGTGGGGATTAACAGTGAACGTGGACAAGGCAAGTTAGAACTAGACAATGGACAAACAATATCTCCATGCAATGAGTATGTATACTTGGGTGTCACATTTGATAAGACAGGAATAGACTGTAAAGAACTTGGAAAAAGAATAGTAAAAGCAAAAAAGGTTATTGGATCTCTTAACAGTATTTTATGGAGCAGAGAGATAAAAAAGAATGTAACACTTAACATATATGAAACAATGGTGGAAAGCACGCTGTTGTATGGAATAGAGACTTGTCGCTTAACAGAAAAATACAAAACAAAAATGGAAAGTGTCGAAATGGATGCAATTAAAATATCAATGAGAATATCTAGAACAGATCACATAAGAAATAAGATCATAAAAGAAAGAATGGGAATCGAGGGAAGCATAACGGATGACATCACTAAAAGACAACTGATATAGTGCGCAGAAAAAGAGGGCTCCTACACTAGAATGGCAACAGTTAATCCAAAGATCAATGAGTCAAAAAAACCTGACAGAAGATGACTGTCAAAGGAGGTAGAGAATACTGCCGTCCTTTGTAAGACCCACCTATCTGCAAAAAAATCAAAAATGAGTTAGGACCGAAAATGGCTTTAAATAGGTTACTTTCATCTGTTTAAAAAAAAAATACCCAAAATTTTGTATTTTATTTTGAAAAACAAAAAAAAATTACTATGTACTCTTGGCAAGCATTTAAACTTTAAACTCGCTTTTCTCGAAATAAGTTAAAACGTAGATAGGTGAGTCTTACTAAGGACGGCAGAATAGGCGTCGGACACGATCTAAACCGACATAGTAGTAGTACGTTTTTGTTCTGGGTATATTTACCAGGTGGGCAATTTCTTAATAAGTTTTTAACTATTTAACCTTGAGTGTCCATTCTTTAAGCGTCGATCTTATTTGCCCTCTTGTTAGCCCTAGATAGGGTTCAGAATCAACCAAACTCTGTTCTGGCGTGTATAAGATTGATGATTATGATTTTTGACAGAAACCTGACTGACTTTCAAAAACTGAAATAAAAAATCAGGGCGCATAAAAGCTAAATAACGTCTGTATAATTATATAAGAAAGACTCTAAAAAAAGTGTTTTCAAATGCGGTCATACATTTTTATTTTAATGGGTCAAAAATGTTTAAAAAAATATCCTTATTATTTTCTAGTTAGTCTTTAAATAAAACCGTTTAACCACCTTTTTTTTAATAAATTAGAACACGATTTTATTTGCTTATTTATTGGTGTAAAAGTGCTTTGTTTTATCAAATAATTTTACAGAACGCCGTCTCGTTTGATGTCAACAATCGATGTTGGGGGTTTTTCCATTACAAACAGTGTATTTTCCTTTGTATTAAGATAGAGAAAACACAGTTATGAAGTTGGCAAGAATAGTTATATGCAATCAAGAGTTACGCGTTTCGATTACTTTTCAAGTTTAAATAAGTAAGAAATCTTTATTAACAACGAACTCTAAAAGTTTCCTTACTGTAGGAAAACTTTGTGCCGACCTAGAACGCCGTGGCCTGGGCAAATAGCCAGCTGACTATGTGTTAAAATATTGAATCAGCTAGAATATTAAAAGTTCTCAACTTCTTTTAATTAACAAAACTGCCTTTGCTCGTATTCGCTTATTCGTTTTGGTTAAAACTTCTACTTCCGCTTTATGCTATACATTGACACTCTCTATCAGCAGTATTTACAAAAGGGTACTAAATACTAAATCTATAGATTTAGTCCCAAACGGTTTATGTTGAAGGTTCAACAAATTTTTTGCCTTAAATGCAAAAGGTTAATATTTTTATTATTGTTTGGTAATGCATCTGATAAGCTGTGGTTGAGTTTGCCTTGTGATGTCTCAATCACATTCGATAGTGATTAAAGCGGAACAAACACGACATACCGTGTTTAGTGTATCGTAGATTTTTAGGACACTTTTTGCTAGGTTTTAAGTTTAACCTCATAGCAATGAGATCTGTCTTTTAAAAAAGGCTAAGCTTTTTAATGCTGCGTTTATCAAATGTCAAACCAAAGCTATAGCCTTATAACATCAAAATGATTAAAGGCTTTATCATGTTATATTTTTTGGCTGTAAAGAGGGAAGCTAAAGCAAACAACAAATAACAAAAATAATGTGTCATGTTAGGTTCAAAAACAAAAGACAAAAAAATAATAAACCCGAAATACGTAGGTGACGTCTTTAATAAAAGCTAATGGATTCAAAACAACGAATATAAATAAGACGAAGGAGGCATTTGTCTTAATTATAAAACACATTTTATATAAAAAAATACCAAACTAGTTTCATGGCTAATCGGGCAAAAAGGAGTTTTTTGTTTCCCTTATATTTTTCCGTGGGTAGCTTGAAAGCTTAACCTCACGGGGGTCCAAGATCTAATGGACACCTAATAAGTGTTGACAGTTAACCGTTTCGTCCTTATGGGACTCCTCAGAACACTGCTGGTCAAGTGACAAATCTTGCGAAGTTAATCAGACGGTTTTGTCTCTAATTAAATGTAATTAGTGAGCGAACTATAGCAAGAGGCGCCATCTACCGAGATATGAGAGAAACAAAAAACCAAAAGCAGGGAAAAACACTGCTATACAATATCGATCAATGAAAAGATCGAATGCAATGGGTATGAAATTTCACGTTTGGTAAAAAAATACATTAAAATGCCAAAGTAAAAATATTTGTGAAATTTTTTTGGAATATTGATCTGGCTAACATTTACACAAAAACGAAAAATGTGTATGTATTTTATTTTCTCATTCTTGGATGATGGATAGAATGGTCTTCCAATTACTTAAAACTCCAAAAATCCAAATTTTAAATAAAAGTTAAAAAATCCGCCATTTTGAATTCTTGTTTGTCAAAAATGATATTAAATTACCTCATACACCGCAAAGTTGTAAATGTAAGACAATTTGGTTTATAAATTAATAAGTTTTTCATTTTAAATCCGCCATTGTGATTTTTTTTATAATAAAAATGTTAAACTGTATTAACGTTCAAGTTTCTAGCTCATCGGAAAATAGTTAAAATCGTAAGATTGTGAGCAAAGATTTGAAACAAATATATTTGGAGTCAAGCTAAATAAAACCACAAACGTAAAGTTTAGTACCCCTGAATAAAGAAAACAACAATTTTTCGTGGCTGCGATACTGAATGCTTGCCACTAAAAATTGTTGTTTTCTAAATAAGTAACGTTTAATAAAGTTAGCAAGTTTTGGTGTTGTTACATTTAGTAAGTCATACATTTTTCGTTTCAATAACATTTTTCCGGGAGGTTAGTTTTATTTAAAATATAGCGTAAATTTAACGCGGTGGTAAGGTAAATAATTAAAATTTCCCGAACCGAGCCCGATTTAGTGAAAACTGAGAAATAAACGAATTTAACGATATTGGTGTTCCCGTTACAGAGAGGCATTTCGATAAATTTCATACACATTGCTTATTGAATTAAATCGCAATTGGTAAAGACTAACAAAAAGTGCTGGAACTACTGGAAGTAATGCTAGAAAAATTCACAAAAAACAGTTGTCTCAACATCTCACATATATTATCAATCAATGCATAAACAAACATTCAGTACCTGATGATTAGAGAATTGCATTCATATCCTCTATATAAGAAGGAAACAAGATGGACTGCAACAATTACAGAGGAACTTCAGTAACCAGTACTCTAAGTAGATTGTACGGTGAGATTCTTAGAGATTTAATAGAGAATGATTTTCATAAACAAGAAGAAGAGCAAAGTGGGTTTCGTGCAGGGTGAATAGATCTTGTGGTGATAATGTTTTTTGTCGTAAACAACTAATTGACACCTACAAAAAGCATATGATACCGTTCCAGTAGAAAAATTATGGACAGTGTTAGAGCAAACTAATATCAATCATACATACATAAAAGCGATAAAATAACTATACAAAGATATAAACTCAAAAATTAAAATTATAAATCGACTTTGAAAACGAACGAGAGGCTTAAGGCAGGGTTGTTGTATTTCTCCACTCTTGCTCTAAAAAACTGGAAACGTAAAGTACACGGTATGGGAATACAACTTAACAACTGATTTACGATATACACACTACAGTTTGCTGACGACCAAGTAATTGTAGCTAATGAAAAATAAGACGTATATGATGAGAAAGTTAACGGAAGAATACCGAAAGTGGGGGTTAACAGTGAACATGGAGAAGATAGTACTTTTGTATTTAAAATGAATCAAGTGAGTTAGAACAGACTGTAAAGTAATTGTAAACTATTGATTTATGGACTCACCTGCATTAATATTTACACTACTAGTGCCACTCTATTCAAGGTTGCCTTTTGCTTTAAACTTAAAGAATTTTAATTTGTTTTAATATTTCGGAACAATGAAAATTCAGAATAGTGACAACAATGCGGACTAATTTTGCCGCCCATAATATAACCTGTCTGATAAACAAAACAAAAGAAAATATAAATAATTAGCAGATTAATGTCGGGTTTCGTTTTTAATTTTGTGCCGTTTGCTTTCCTGATGTGCTTGAATTCTTGTTTTTTGTTGTTCCAATGTACGATCTAGTCTGAAGGGTGAGTAACGAATTTTAAATATTTTAACAGTCCTTTTTAAATTTTAACATAGGTTTATAATGTGTACATTGTTGTTATTTTCTACATGGTATTATGGCTTGCTACAGGTTTTATTTGTTATTGTTGTTTTTATATGAATAGCTGATTGATCTCTTTGTGCGTATTTTATTGAGCCACCCATCAGTTACTATAGTGACAAAAAAAAATTTTTGAACCTTTGTATAAAAAATTTTATATATGTATATTTAAAAAAAAAAGGAAGAAAAATAAACCATAATTTATTCTTTATATAAATAAATAGAAAAATCAGTTTCATATACATTAAAAGGGAAAAAAATATTTAGGAAAAAAATAATATATTGTCAATAAGGTCATTTTAAATGTTATTTATTGGGAAAAGAATAATAATTTTTAATTGGTGATGTATTAATGTGCCGTATTTTGTATTATCTTACTAATGAGTTGTAACCTTTTTAGTCTGATGAAGATAAAAACCATTGTCGAAACGTTACCGATGGATTAAAACGTATATTTACCAGAACAACAGTGTCCTTATTCCCACTAAATTTACCTATTATTAATATTTACTTATATAATTATGTATTAGCTCACACATATACTATACTATAGTAGTGTGAGCTATGGTGATCCTAATTTTTTTTGTATTTACGGAATGTTTATATTTATTGACAACTATTTGCAAAACACTTCTAGAAAACAACTTTATTCTAGTTCGCTAACTACCGGGTAGCAGCGCCCTTTTTTTGCAATGCATGACTTGCTTTTCATGTAAATAAAACTTTTAGCTTACTAGGGTTTTTTAAAAAGGCGTTTTGTTCGAAAATGTAATTTTATTGAATGAAAAAAATACCACAAAATTAGTAGAGCGTACTTTCACAGAATGGTGTAGCTACCCACGGAAAATATGAGAGAAACAAAAACTTCTTTTTACCCGTTTAGCCACGAAAACTTGTTCGTTTTTTAAATTCACGGGTACTAAACTTCACGTTATTATTATTGGCACAAAAAGTCCGCTGATTGACGCTCGTGTCTGATGGCGGGTAAAAAAGCTAATCAGTGTTGCTCTGGCCTGAAAGACAGAAGAGCTGCCGTAGGTCACGGATGGTTTATTTTCCTTTGCAATAGATCTTTTCATTGATTGATATGTATAGCAGTTTATTTTCGCCTGCTCTTGTTCTACTTTCTCTCGTATCTCGGTAGATGGCGCTTCTTGCCAGGGTTTTCTCACAATATACATAGGATTAGAGACAAACAGTCACATGGACCAAGCAGTGTTCTGAGGAGTCCCATAAGGACGAAACAGTTATCTGTCAAGACTTATTAGGTGTCCATTAGATCTTGGACCCCAGTGAGGTTAGGCTTTCAAGCTACCCACGGAAAATATGAGAGAGATAAAAACTTCCTTTTACCCGATTAGCCACGCAAACTTGTTTAGTGTGAGCTATATTGATTCTGCCAAAACAAAAAAATAAAAGTTAGCTTGTCTACAGGTTGCTTTATTACAAATAAAGAACTAGCAAAACCTAGATAATATGAATATTGTCAGGCTTTTATAACCTTTAACGTCTATTTCAAAATTTATTCCTATTCATTAAAATTTTAGTGTAATGTCATTAAAATTTGAATAAAGATATTTAATTAAAGATAAAGCAAAAATGGAACAGTAAGTTTATAAAAAATTGATCTGTCTAAATCATGCTTACAAAAACCTAAATTAAAAAGTAAGTTTTTAATTCGCTTAAATCCTGCCAAAACTTTTTTCCCGCAGATATTTAGCTCTATTCTAGACTCAGTTAAACATTTATTCCATTGTTTGAATATAACAAAGTTTTCCTCATCAATTTTGTTATTTACCTGAATCAAAAGAAAAAGCCGTTTAATTTAATCAGCAGATTAAAATAAACAACATTTATTATTTATAAACTTTCTCTGCTCACGTTTGCCAATTTTAAACTTTAGGTCTGACGAAATGGCATCCCTAATTAACAAACGCTTCTTTCCGTCAGGACCCATGTCTGTCAAAACTTCCTATTTTCAACCCCATTAAAGTGTCTAATTCAGATCCAACACTTGACCTTTTCTTGCCCGGATAATATCAAAACGTCTCGAAAGGCATAATGTATCTAATATGTTTGACACACACATGTCATCTTCTTTATACCACTCGGTATCGAGTATCATTATCATCTATCCATCATTGACATAGATTGTTGTGCGTTTTTCGATGGCTATATTAGCCAATTCTGGAGGCACACACTCTTCTGTAGTCCTGGCAAACTCAGTTTCCTGCGATAGCTTGACCGTTCTTCTCTCGATGTTCTACATCCTTCCTGCTTCGCTCCTCTTTAAATATTTGTAATCCTTCATGGACCAGGTGGCGTCAGGCAGCTCAATCCTTAGCCACCGTTTCGAAGTTGTTGGTATCTATTCGGAAGTTTCTCATTTTGCTGTTGAGAACGTCGTTGTATCTTTTCTGTTGTCATCCCTGATTTCTTCTTTCATCCATTAGATGTCGATTGAAGATCTGCTGCTTTGGAAGACTTGACATGGGCATGCGAATAACGTGGTCTGTCTATCAAAATTCATGCTTAAAAATAAGGGCTTCTATACTAGTTGTTAGTTACCATCCTCATCCAATTTGTGCGCCGATCCTGCCGTTTGATTCTTAAGATCATTTTTAGGTAGTAGTGACATTTTTCTAGGCACTGGATGTGTGAGAGTTGGTATTATAACGGCATTATCGACGAGCAGTTTTAATTCTCACTGTCGATGGATGCATTTGCTGATATATGACTTCCGAGGTATGCATAGTGCTCTACATTTTGTAAAAGCTGATTAGTATTATATTTAGGCCTTGGGGGTTCATACCCGGTGCTGGTTGATGTAGAACTTGCGTTTTCGAGTGGATGACTTCAAAACCGATGCTTTTGTATGCTTGGTTGAATGCATTGAGGGTTGCTTGTAGACCTTCCTCCGTATCGGAAGAGACTACGTTATCATTGGCATACTGCAGATCGATTTATTGTTGTTGTGTAAACTTTTGTTTTAGCACGCAGTCTGTTTCGATTGAATAAGCCTGCGTCGAATCTGTACAGGATTTTACAACATGTGGCTATCATTCCTCACCAAGGTGAAACATTGGAAATATAGTGGGTGCAATCCATATATATAAATATTACGTATATGGTGCAATCAAGGAGCCTTGCTTGGCACTTGTGCTTATCTGAAAAGGCTCAGCTGGTCCATGATGTTTAGGACAGTAGCACTCATGATATCATGGAGCGAGCGAACAATTTAAAAGTACTTTTGGGGACACCCATTTTTTGCTAGCACTTTTTGAAGGGCTTTAGAGAGGGCATATCGCTTATAAATTACGGCTTTATTGTAGACCATTTTTATCAATGCGATTGGGATAAAACTTGATGAAAAATTATCTTTTCTTTTTAATGTAGATTATTCTGCGACTTCTAAAATCAAATTTAACTTTTGATAGATATAAATTTAAGTTGGAATTGCCATTTCATCTTTCTTGTTTTATTTAAACATAGACATCATGATCATTAATCATGGCCCCCTTCCACAGCGCCGCGCCCCTCGTGCTCCAGCGGCAAATGGAGTAGCAGAAGCCGGAGTTATACTGACAGTTGGACAAAAACGAAATATCACATTAATATTAACCTTTAAGGGGTCTGGTGTCTACCACTATTATATAAAAAATTTCCTAAATAATTGTGAAAAATATCAATCACAACAAAAACATTTCATGTAAAAAAAAAGCCAAGTACGCGAAAGTGGTATTGCGTAAAAAGATTTAAGATAAAAGTAAAGCCAAGTTCTCCAATACAAATTTTAATATGAAAGGTTCTTACTAGTTTTTTTAAAATTTGCTATTCCAGCCAAACTTTTTTATGTTCAATTTAGCACTGTTCCCAAGAGTCATTTGCAGCCGTAATAGCCAAGTTTAGAAAAACATTTTTAAACTAGTAAGAATCTTTCATATTGAAATTTGTATTGGAGAACTTGGCTTTACTTTTATCTCAATTCTTTTTACGGAATACCACTTTCGCGTACTTGGCTTTTTTTACATAAAATGTTTTTTGTTATGATTTCATTCTTTTTTTAAAGAATTTGGATAATATTTAAGTTTTAAAGCAGTAGAATATGCGGAATATTGTTCAAAACTTTTCCAATTGTTCAAAACTTTTCCAAAAATTTTTAGTTTTTTTTATTTTTTCCTATGATTTTATCATAGTTTCTATCAGCTTTCTAAACCTCAGCTCTCTAGCATTCCTAGAAGTGGGCAATGTTACTTTTACATAACTTTACGTTTATAGGGGAGGAAAGTTAATAAAAATTTTGGTGTATTAAAATGTTTTCCTATAGTTTTATCATAGTTCCTATCAGTCTTCCAAAGCTCAGCTCTCTAGCGTTTCTGGAAATAGACAATGTTACTTTTACATAACTTTACATTTAGAGGGAAGGGAAGTTAAATAAAATTTGGGGTTTTTTAATTTTCTTCTAGAGTTTTATCATAGTTCCTATCGGCCTTCCAAAGCTCAACTCTCTAGCGTTTCTGGAAGTGGACAATGTTACTTTTACATAACTTTACATGTATAGGCGAGGGGAGTAAATTAGAATTTTGAGGTTTTTTGATTATTTACAAAGGTTTGGTCACAATTTCTATCAGTGTGCCAAATTTCAGCTTTGTGTCATGTCTGGAAGTACAGTAGAATTTTGATGATCTATACATGAGTGAGTGAGACTGAGTGGCAATTTCGACGTTTTTTGAAATTTCGTAACTACTTTACTACTTTATGGAAATCCATGAAACTTTGAGGAATTGTTAACTCTGTAAAGATCTACGACTGTGCAAGTTTGAGTTTCGTATCTCTCCGAAGTAGAGTTTTAGATAGGTCAAATATGGGCCGAAATGTTTCAAGAAAAGATGGCACAGCAGTTTCCGTGTGAACTTGGCGGGGCACTACTGTCGAGTTAAAACATATTTATATACTAAGCCGCAGTTTGGTTTGTTTTTGAATTTAAAAACTTAACGATCACCAAAATTTAAAAAAAACCAAACTTATCAAATTCTGAAGATAATAATGCGTTTGGTTAATAACATTTCATATGTTCAAGGGATTTCAGAAAACATAAGACGAATAGCCAAACACTATAATATTAAAACAGTATTTTCGTGGAAAATACAATAAGGAGTTTTATAACTAAAACAAAACCTGAAAATTCCTTAAATAATAAGGAATGTATTTCTCAAATCCCGTGTGTGTGGTAAATCATAATATAGGATAGACTAAAGACCCTCTTCATGTTAGAGTAAAGAAACATCAACAGATACTTATAACAATAGATAGTTTAAAGCCGTTTTCAAGCGAATAACTAGTAATTACCTCTGGTTATCCCTTGGTTGACATTAAAAATCAGCTGTTAAGGCCCTTAGTCTATTACCACAGAAACGCCGCTTGAATAGCTTTTTTTATAACCGGTTATTGTTTGTTGTTGCTTTTTGCGATTTTTTAAAGAAGTTTAGTTGGTTTTAGTTTAGATGAATAATAATCTTCTTGCCATTATTGAACTTAAGTTCTTCTCGACCGACTCTGAAATACTGGCGTATTTGATTCGAAAAGGGCATAATTTGGAAAAAAAATAAGTATGATAAACTGTGGTTAGAGGACTACAATAATACTGTTTTTTTTTATGATATTTCGTGTATCAGTCCACATTGGGTAAATTCGAGTAAGCCAAGGGTTGATGAAAATAAAATTTTGGCAAGACAATATAGAGGAGGCCATCACTTTGTACAATTTTCTTTATAATTGAGGCACACATGATAAATTTCACTCATTTCAAAAATTAACAGAATATTTTTCCGAAAAAAAAGCAAAACAAATGATTGTGAGGTTAGAAAACGCAATAACCTTCCTCAAAAGTGTGGTAATTACCGGTAATAAACGATGACGTCCAAAGGGCTCATTTATGACGTCACTCTTCAAGGAGTGGTATTTACCAAGGCCGCTTGAACGGCAGTGGTAAATACTAGTAATTACTAGTTATTCGCTTGAAAACGATTTAAGTTGTGCTACGTATTTTTACGTAAGCATGGGATTTGACAGTTACGCAAGCGTAGGGTTACCAGACGTCCGGATTAATCCGGACATGTCCGGATTTTTACTACGTCCGGGTGGGTCCGGGCGGATTTTTCATAAACGTCCGGATTTTAAAGTAGCCGCCTTTATAAACATCAAATAATGCAAAATAAACTAGTTTCAAAAAATGTAATTAAACAATAATCGTCGATAAATTTAGCAGTGTGAATTCACCTTTAAGCGGGTCTTCACATAACGTTTTACCTTACATCTTGCTTGTTCAGTCAAAACGCATCAAGTAAAACTTTGTGTGAAGACGGAAAAACGGACGTTTTACTTGATTTAAGACGGAAGACCGCCTAGAGAACTGACCGGATCACGCATTGTTTTCCAATAAAACCATCGTGTTGTATCAAAAACTGATCTAAAAACGTACGTTAAAACTATCAAGTGTCTAGTCTTTCAACCGTCATACTTGACCCTTTTGACTGACAGGCAAGACGTAAGGTAAAACGTTATGTGAAGACCCCGCTTAAAGTAGTATTATTAATTTCGCCTTGTTGAAGTTTACACTTCTGCCGTGTGGTCTTAAGCACACACAATTTTTTTGATGAAGTTTGTAATCTAAAAAAGTACATATCAGACAATTCTACTTCTGATGACCACAATCTGCCTACCCACGAAAAATGGGCAAAATATTTTAATGCAAGTATTTCTACCCAGTGGACCTACCGAAGAAAGAAATAGGCTGCTTTTATCTTCTGTAAAAGGAATACTCATGACTTCATACAATTTAAGAAATATGAGCTGGTCAGAATTTTACGATTTTGTACTTCTGCCTAAAAATTCAACGCTGTTAAATAAAATACAAAGCAGTGAAAAGTACCTATAAAATAGTAGGTATATTATGTTATTTATTAGTTATTGTTTGAATAAAAAAAAAGTTGATTTTTTGTGTGTGGCATCGAAAAAATTTTGACGTCCGGATTTTGTCCGGATTTTCTTGACGGCTGGTCCTGGTTAGAGACGTTTTCATCAGGTAACCCTACGCAAGCGCACTTCGTCACACCGTCGTCAAGGTCACGTTAGGAGCTTACGTATTTACGTTAGCTTACGGCAGTCTGCGGGCACCTTAACGTTACCAAAGAATAGAATTGGTTGATTGACCGATCGAAAAATGAGGCCTAGACGATAATTTCCGCTACCAGTACAAACGATTCTTTGCAAATATATTCCTACTGTAGTTGAAAAGACAAAAAACAAAATTGTAACATCAAAAAAACACAGTGTCGAATTCCATATTCTCTGCTATTAGTAGACTTGTTATGGTAACGTAAAAACATTCAACTTAAACTCAAATTTGGAACAAAACGTAGAGCGCTTAACGTGCAGTTTTACGTAAAAATACGTAGCAAGTTTAGGAAGAAAATTTCCTTCTACTCATTGTCTACCAGTTTTAAAGAAATATGTTTAGTGTTTAATAAATTTTTAAAATTTACTTCGTGTTATTCCGTATGGAAAAATGTACTAATAATTATCACCCTCTTAAACATGGATTTGTGGAGACGCAAAATCTCTGCGAATCAACCAACCCCATTTTTGATAAAGGACGGTTGACGTGAGCCGTAATACGTACGACAAATCCAAAGCCACCCTTATAGCAATTAAGGTCACTGAATCGTGAAGGCAGAGCAATTTTAATTCTTGGTTCATTTAATACGGAGTGAGAATAGCTCTAACACTGCCGATTGGAGATATAAATTTTCTGCAGTGCCTGACATTCTGGAGCGGCATTTCTTGAAGTAGTGTATGTAACACCCCCACTGTAACTATTTTAAGTGCAAACTTCTGCCTTGGAATTCGTAAGAAATCCTATTGATATACAGGCACATGCTGGGACTTTAAAATATGTAGTAAAAAATTTAGAAAAAAAAACTTTTTGAAAACAAGCTTTTATAAAATGGACTAAAAAGCATAAAATAATATTTTGAGTGTTCTGATATCATAATAATAAAAGCGATGGGCGTATTAAAGGAAATTTACCACTTTTTGTTTTGGCCTTGTTAACTCGAAGTTCATTATATTATAGCAGAGAAATGTAAGGGTAGACAATTTAACCCAACCCAATCCTACTCAAGCTACTCTTACATTTTTCTGATATGGATGGACAAGAGTGGGCCCATCATCGGTTGTGGACGATCCATCAAATGCGCATGGAAAGGCATTTACCTAATATTAAATACGCCCATCGCTTTTATTATTATGATATCAAAACACTCAAAATATTATTTTATGCTTTTTAGTCCATTTTATAAAAGCTTGTTTTCAAAAAGCTTTTTTTTCTAAATTTATTTTTTAATTTTTAAATTTGTTCAAGTCTATGCATTTCAATTTTTGAATATCTAAGTCTTCGATGAGAAGGCCGTCCAACAAAGGCGACATATGCTAAAACTGCCGTTATTATTATGATCATTATACGCAAGGATTAATTAATTTTGGTCGAGATCAAACAAACTAAAGCCTCTTCTACGCCCCCCCTCCTTTTTTGTGAGAGAGCATGTGAATTTTGAAATCAATCAGATACCTACGTGGAAGTCAGTTAAAAGTAATCAGAAAAAATCGTCTTTAAATCGTCCATTTTGAATCCGCCATATTGAATTTTTGTAATCAGATCAAAAATTCGTAATCCTCATTCTCAAAAACCCCCAGATACCAATTTTGGTGGAAATCCGACAAACTAAAATTTTACCCGCTCTCCGCCCTCCACGTTAGGGGGGAGGTAGGCAGTCAGTGATACCACATTATTGGATTTTCATCGGAACTATAACGGTATGCTAAATTTGAAGTCAATCGGATACGTGGAAGTCAGTTGAAAGTAATCAGAAAAACTTGACATTAAATCGTCCATTTTGAATCCGCCATATTCAATTTTTGTAATCTGAT
This sequence comes from Aspidapion aeneum, assembly GCA_963576565.1. Taxonomy (NCBI): domain Eukaryota; kingdom Metazoa; phylum Arthropoda; class Insecta; order Coleoptera; family Brentidae; genus Aspidapion; species Aspidapion aeneum. The sequence goes on from OY755048.1 coordinate 33,734,407, forward strand.
TAAAAATTCGTAATCCTCATCCTCAAAAACCCCCAGATACCGATTTTGATGGAAATCCAACAAACTAAAATTTTATCCCCTCTCCGCCCACCAGGTTAGGGGTGAGGTAGGCAGTCAGTTATACCACATTATTGAATTGTCATCGGAACTATAACGGTATGCGAAATTTGAAGTCAATCGGATACGTGAAAGTCAGTTGAAAGTAATCAGAAAAACTTGACATTAAATCGTCCAATTTGAATTCGCCATATTGAATTTTTATAATCTGATCAAAAATTCGTAATTCTCATACTCAAAAACCCCCAGATACCAATTTTGGTTGAAATCGGACAAACTAAAGTTTTACCCCCTCTCCACCCCCACATTAGGGGGAGGTAGGTACCGGATGAAACCATATTATTGTATTGTCATCGGAATTAAGACGCTGTGCGAAATTTGAAGTTAATTGGATGTTTGGAAGTTCTTCAAAAATGAGTTGCAAGATTTGATTACATACATACCCACATACATACATACATACAGGTGAAGTTAAATAAAAGCTTGTAAAAAAAAAATAGGAGTTTCACGACTAATGGTGAAGACACTATGCTTTAGAACAAAATATCGAACTTGCATTGCCTTTATTTATTTCAAAAACAACGCTTTGTAAGTAAGTATCTCTAACTGTAAAAAACTGTAACTGTAAAATAGTTTTTTTCGTATTCGGTAGATGTCGCCACTTGTGTTTAAAGCATACGGTATCGCAGGCATTATTTTTCATATCTCTTCCCAATATCGTAAGATGAGATTCATGTACCGTCTCTCTAGCTTTACAAGGGTGTCACATTGACCACGCAGTGTTCTAAAGAGTCGATATGAACGAAACAGTTAACTGTCAACACTTAATAGGTGTCAATTAGATCTTGAACCCCCGTGGGTGTACAGCTTTCGAGCTGCCCACGAAAAAATACAAGAGAAACAAAACATTTCTATACCCGCTTAGCTATGAAAAATTTTTGTTTTCTTTATTTACGCGTACTAAACTTTACGTTTGATAATAATAATAATAAATGCTTAATCACTAATATATGTTTTTTCTTTTTAGGTAAGTTACAAGTCCTTCTACTAAAAAGACAAGTAATGGTAAGTGCCAAGATTAAATACCGCGTGAACAAGTTTACATCTAGGGGTATAAATTTCCATAAGAGAATAAAAAACAGATAGAGTATAGCATTTATTAAAAAGAAACGGCGATACGCCCAAGTCCCACAGAAAGTTTTGCAGCGTTGTCAAAGGTAACCTTGATAAAATAGTACAGGCGCACGAGGTCGCACTCGTCAAGGGGCAGACAACAGTTAACGGTTAACTGTCAACACTTATTAGGTGTCCATTAGATCTTGGACCCCCGTGAGGTTAAGCTTTCAAGCTACCCACGGAAAAATATAAGGGAAACAAAAAACTCCTTTTTGCCCGATTAGCCATGAAACTTGTTTGATTTTTAAATTCACGGGTATGAAATTTCACGTTTGTTAGTATTATTTGGCTTAAAAATTCCGTTGATTGACGCTCACTGTCTTGATGACGGGTAAAAATGCAAAATGCGTTGATCCGGCCTGAAAAGACAAAGAGCTGTCGTAGGTCACGGACTATAGTTGTTTTCTTTTATTTGCATTCGATCTTTTCATTGATCGATATTGTATAGCAGTGTTTTTCCCTGCTTTTGGTTTTTTGTTTCTCTCGTATCTCGGTAGATGGCGCCTCTTGCTATAGTTCGCTCACTAATTACATTTAATTAGAGACAAAACCGTCTGATTAACTTCGCAAGATTTGTTACTTGACCAGCAGTGTTCTGAGGAGTCCCATAAGGACGAAACGGTTAACTGTCAACACTTATTAGGTGTTCATTAGATCTTGGACACCCCCGTGAGGTTAAGCTTTCAAGCTACCCACGGAAAAATATAAGGGAAACAAAAAACTCCTTTTTGCCCGATTAGCCATGAAACTTGTTTGATTATTCTGGTTGTTTATCACCCCATTTGATGAATGCACTTACATAAAACTGAAAAGTTGACCTTTCGCAAACCAAGTAGCGAATTCTGATATTTTCGCTAAACTGGCAACGTTGGTCTGTTCTCCCATGCTATCCTTATGGCCCATACAAAAATCCTACCCCTAGATAGAAGGCTGGGCACGCGGTATAAACAGTAAAAGCAGGGCATAGGGAAGAGTAGGGCAAGTGGAATTAAATTTTCACTCTTTGATAAAATTGGCATAGTTTTTTTTACTAGGAGTTCTTTTAGTTACGAAATGTTTGAAATATTTCATACCTGGATAATTAGCTCACACATATACTATACTATAGTAGTGTGAGCTATAGTGATCCTAATTTTTTCGAGAAAAAAAAAGTTGCTCCGATTTCAAAATTTTTTATATATCTTTGCGTTTCAGATGATTTTGAAACTTTTTTGTTGCGCCGTCTGTCTGCCTGTCTGTCTGTAACGACCAACGCGCATAACTCAAAAACCGCTTGGCCGATTTTAATGAAATTTGGTACCTAGGCTGGGTCTTGGGTCGAGATGGTCCCATTTAAAAATGAACAAAATCCACCGAACAGAAACCAAATAAAAGGGTGGGGGTAGATTTCAAAAATTAGAGTTTATGTGAAAATATGGCGTGTGTGATATCAAACGAAAGGTAATTGAGTATGGAGTTAAACAAAATACATTTTAATTTTTTTTTCTTCAAAAAGGGTGGGGGTAGATTTAAAAAATTAGAGTTTACGTGAAAATAGGTCGTATGTGATATCAAGCGAAAGGTAATTGAGTCCGGAGTTAAACAAAATACATTTTAGTTTTTGTTTTTTAAGGGTGGGGGTAGATTTCAAAAATTTGAGTGATAACATGGCTTGTGTGGAGTTGAATAAGATATATTTCAGGTTTTAGTTTTATTATCTCGCACATACACTATAACTATAGTAGCTAGTGTGAGCTTAGGGGCCCATATATTGGCAGAGTATTTTACATTGACTTGTCAATAGAATACGTCAAATAGATAAGTGTGGCCATTTCAGCATTTAATTTTTCATTTAAAATTCTGAAAGGGATTTCGTTATCTCTTTTTAATCACGAAACATTGTTTTATACAGAATATTCGTGAATTATTAAAATTATGTTACGTTTGTTGAGTTTAATGTTATAAATTCTATGTAGTCTTTATGGAATAATAATTGTTTTTGTTTGTCATAATAGCGTTTTTACCAAGCAATTCGTCCTTTAAATTATAATGGCATTATTTTCGTTAATGGACTTTTGGGAATTCATTTCAAGTTAAAATTATTTTTAACGTCAATGTTCCAATTTGACTTTACTTAATTTATAAAATTACTGTAGCTAAATTTCATCATATTTATATTTGGTAAAAAGTTTTACATAATTTGGACCCTTATCTTATACCTTTACATCACTTCTTAACGCGGGAAGAATGAAAATGTCACTTTTTATTTAAAAATAAATTTCGTAACTAAATTCATCAAGATTTTTTTAAAGGATATTTAAAAACCCCCTAAAAATTTAAATACCTTTTTAATTTTTTGTTAATATTCTCGGGTAAAAGGAATTTAAGACAAAGAACTTAAATTTCTTCAAAAATATCATCATAACAAAAACATTTCATATAAAAAAAAGCCAAGTACGCGAAACTGATATTTCGTAAAAAGAATTGAGATAAAAGTAAAGCCAAGTTCTCCAAAACAAATTTTAAAATAAAAGGTAGTTTGGAAATGTTTTTTTAAACTTTGCTATTACAGCCAAACTTCTTTGTGTTCAATTTAGCCAGTGGCGGATCCAGGGGAAGGGGCACTAGCCCCCCCCCCGAGAATTTTTTAAATATACAAAAAATGAGTAAAACGTAATGTTTTTGTTAATAAAAATTCAAAATTTTTGCCTGCGGCGCATGAAAGTGTCTATTGTTATTATCATCGAAATTACAACCACTGACTAATTCAATAAAATGCTGCTTAAAAAAATATATATCGTTTTTTACCAACAGAGAATGTCACCTAAAGAGAGAATTTTGGGTTTTTTATATTTTTTCTAAGGGTTTCGTCATAATTTCTGTCAGTCTGCCAAATTTCAGCTTTTTTGTTAATTACTAATGTCTCAAATTTGTATTTTGATTTTATTATAAAAGCTTCTTCCCGAACTCATAGTTCAAGTTATATTATATTTTTACCTAGTAAGCATTACGTTAATTATTTCAAATATGTTTTGCGTTGTTTTTTAATATCAATATCTGCAATAAAAATGTTATAATTTTGTCAAAGTTATTACTACAATTTTTTTTATAAAGTATATTATATTACTGAACACTTATTAACAAGCATTAAACTCAAAAATCCCTAGTCACGTGCTTAATGTCATGCCAGTTAGTATTGCCTTTATATTTGACAGGCGATTTCGACCTCTTTAATTTTGCGACCCTAAACTCCTAAGTAAGCTACTTTCACCTAATTGTTTTCGACTCTCTTGATTTGGTGACACTTTTTAGACAGCTTGTTCTTATTTTTTATTAGTTTTATCACGTTCAAATGCAAGGGCGTCGCCTGAGAGGGGTAGCGGGTCCCAATCAGTGGCGGCTGCTACAGAGACGGCAACGGGGCACTGCCCTCCCAAAACTAAACAACAAACAGTATTTTTAATTGATTTATTTAAAAAAAGTTAAATCTTCCCTTACGACATGATTGTCTAGTTCTTTTTATTATCTATGGTTAACAACGAGCGATTAATTTGGTGAAGTTTTTTAACGTAAATAATTACAAGCCGGCAGCGCCGCGCGGGGCAAGGTTTCAATTTTACCCGTTTTTCAGCGGTGTATAGGTGGCTGTTTTCGCGCGGGGGCGGGGCGGTTGACGTCGGCCATCATCATCGTGTGACAATTTTTGTTGCCCTTTCTAGTGTTGCCGGTTCTATCCTTAGTGAAGACGTATGTATAAGTTGGTTTTGATTTGGGGTACGTCGGCCTTGCCGGTCACGTGTCATTGTTTTTGTTATTGTTTGTTTATAAAATTAAAATAAATACCGTCGATTACATAACTAACTGTGCAAACTTAAATACGTTGACATATGAATTGCGATTACAAATAAAATCTTTAGGGCCACATAGACCGGACCTAAAAATGAACCAAAATTTTAGTGTAAGTAATACCGAGGGGTATTCCATAAAAACATATAATAGAAAATTTAATAAAAAATTATACGATGCTGAAAACTGATTGTGCCATTGTGAGAAAAGAAATGCTTTTTTTGCTTTATTTGTTTTGGTATCAATAATCCACGAAGTGATCCTGCGTGGAAAGGGAATGTGTAATGTCAAGCACTTTAGTGAAAAGTTAAAAAGACACAAAGTAAGTGGTATTCATTTAAATAATCACATAGAATTTTCTATGCTAGGCAAGACTGATTCAAGGTGCCAATTGAATAGTGCCCATAGGCAAAACCGAGAGGTGATCAGCTGAACCAAATTTGCACACCGTCCTACAGGACTTTAATAAATTTTTGTTCCTGTATAGTCCTGTACAAGTCCTGTATAGTCCTGCCTATGGGGTCCTGTATAGTTCTGTGGCTGAAAAAGCCCCCATAAAAAATTCGTGACTAAACAAAAAAAAAGGTTATCACGTCTTTAATCGCGTTTTTCTTAGAGAGCCGATTTGCCTTTGCCGGCCTTAGTACTTCTTAATCATGCTTAGGGCACTCTTAGGTGCCAGTACCCTCGAGGTCCTGTATAGTCCTGTGGAAGTCCTATATAGTCCTGTGGAGTCCTGTGGAAGTCCTGTGGAGTCCTGTGGAAGTCCTGTGGAGTCCTGTGGAAGTCCTGTGGAGTCCTGTGGAAGTCCTGTATAGTCCTGTGGGGTCCTATAGAAAAATTTGTACACCTACTGTGGGCAGCTGATCACCCCTCGGGCAAAACATTACCGAACATAATAAAAAAGTGACAAAAATTAGACATATACTTAGTAAGTCAATAGACTGTTTAAAATTCTGTAGGATTTTTGAGGTTGCTCTACGGGGCCATAAAAAAGAAAGGCGAATGGACTTTATCTATAAACAAATAAACTAAAAACTACACCAAGTTGCTGCTTTTTTGGAAAATGCTAAAATAAAATTGTTTCGGTAACTTTTTTATCTCATTTTTCATGCAATTTAAATTTCTGCCCCCCCCCCCAATTAAAACCTTTAAAAAAACTGTTTATAGGTAATTTTAAAATCGGGATAATTCTGCCCAAATATGGAAAAGGCGGTAAATAGCAAAAATATTTTTTAATTTTGAAGTAATAAAATTTGGCACGCATATCGATCGTCTTTTAAGGACTGGTTCTACAGGTGACAAAAATTAAAAATAAGAGTAATTTTATAAAAATACTTAATTTATGTAATATCTCAAAACAGCAGAATTATGTTAACTTCTTTTGTAATTTACGGGTCTGTTTTCCTGTCCTCTCCCTAAACCCCCGAAAGTGCTCACTTTGAATCCCCTGTATAAAGAAGAGTCCTAAGTCTATTTTATAGTTAGAAAGACACCCGTTGCATATTTTCCGACTGCTTTAAAATTATATTTTCATCCCCATGATTTATGGGAATCTTTTATTTTTTGGATTTGGCTAACCTGTCAGCCGGGGAGTCTGAGCATATCAAATCTGGATGATTCACGGTGACTATAAATCAGCACGCGCGAAAGCGAATATTTTCGGATATTATAAAAAGAATATATAACAACCCTTCTTGCACTATTAGAAAATAAAGCATCATGAGCATGCGCTGCATCTAAACGCTATTTTAAGGTACCAGCCGAAATTTTTGTTGCTATTCGGGTAAAAATATTTTATTTATTTTGTACTACTATAATCAAGTCTTTTTTGACAACTTTCTTTCAACTAAGTGACAAAAGCCCTTTATATACTTTAAAACAGTAACGGCCAAAAAAAAAATCCAACGACACTACTCATGACCGTGACATAATACTGGTTTTCATTTCATCTGCCTGCTTTTATTTTTATTCTGGTAGTTTCTTTTGTATTTGCAAATTTGCATTCTTTAACCAAGTTTATAGATTATACTTTTCAATCAAGTATGCACCTATTGTGTAAGAGTGAGTCGAAGCTTAACTAAAATGAATTGTGCCTTTGAATGCTCATTAAACTATTTTATGGTTTCCTATCTGGCATATCCCATTTAAATGGGACAAAGCAGGGTGACTCTATCATCGTGTTCCAGCACCCATTGTCCATTTCCGTCAATACGACAACCCCAACAATTAAAGGGTATTATATGATCGTACGATGGCATCAGTTACGACCCTTTATAATCTAAAGTGGCACCTACCCAACTAGCAACTTCTCGACTAGTCAACGTTATGCATGACATGCAAACGTTGCTGCACAACATTAGGTTTTCCTTAAACGCAACCCACTTTTACACCAATTTGGTGAATGATTTTTTTCGTTGAGTTTAATTGAAACTTTTTAAAATAAAATATCTTGGTACAGTACAATCCCGATTATCTGAATCGCAATTTTCCCAAAGAAAAAAAAACTTTTTTTTTAAATATTTTTTTTTATAAAAAATATTTTTCTCTTATAAAAATGTTTTTCTTAATTTTTTTTTCCTACAAAAATTTTTTTTACCAAATTTTTTTTCTTAAAAAGTAGTTTTTGTAAAACTGTAAAAACGCATTATTTTCAAAAATAATTAAATTTATTTTTAATGTAGTTTAAAAAAAAAGACTTATTTGTAAAGATATTTAAAAAATAATTTTTTAGAAAATCACTATTTTTAAAAATTTTAATGTAAAAGCATTATTTGCAAAAATACAAAAAATGTGTTATAAAAAAAAATTAAGTAGTTTTTGGAAAACTATTTTTTGAAAAAACAATATTTTGAAGATGAAAAAAATAATTTATGTTTTTTTTAAGTAATTTTTGGGAAATCTATTTTTTTGAAAAAGTATTATTTTCAAAAAGAATTTTTTTCTAGATTTTTGTACTTTTTTCTTAACTATTTTCACAAAAAGCACTACAAGTAATTTTTGTTTTTAAGTAGTTTTAGTAATTTATATACGAATTAAAAAAAAAGTTATACAAAAAATTCTAATTTTTTTTAGTGTAGTATTTTGGAAGACTATTTTTTGAAAAGGCAATATTTTTCTGTAAAAAAAGTTTACTTGTAAAAAAATACTTTTTGAAAAATCATTATTGCTAAAATAATTTAAAAAAATATAATTTTTTTTTGAAAAGTCGTTTTTTAAAAACATATTTGCTTATAATTTGTTTTAAGGAGTCCTTTTAAATACAACGTGCGTGCGTTTTTACTACAATTAGGTATATTAGTTTTAAAGGTGAGTGTGCTTCATGAGCTGGAAATACTTTGTTTGTTATTGATGTTTTTATACCAAAGTTTGTTGGAATCGATCGCCAGTGCGTGAATAGGGGTTGAATCGCATAGGGCGACATATTATAAATGTACTGTCCCATTGTCTATATTAGAATACTCAATCCAAAGCCTCGCAATTCATAAAAAATCCATTAGCAATAAAAAAATAAAATAAAACCTTTCTTTGTTGACACAGTTTTTTGTTTATTTTTACCACCAATATCCTTTTTTTCTACATCCCTATGATCAATAAAGTTGTGGGATATTTTATCGGCTATTCACTACACGACTATTTTTAAATTATTGTTAGCCTAAGCGCCAAACGTTTACGAAAACAAACTGGCAAAAAATTAAAAATACAAGAAATGATTGGGACATAATTCAAGCGAACGCAAGCACAGCACACGGATTCCAATGCCTTTTACCAGAAAAAATTTTTTCTAATTTAAGAAAAAGCCTGTTAGTGGCGTAAGAAAAACTACCGTTATTCAACGTCTTAACTCTCCCTTTCTCAATCAAAACTTGCACACAGAAGTATAGAAGGGTTCAACAACTCCCTAAGGACAACTTGACAAATCGCAACGAGATGTGTCAAGATAACCTCACTAAGACTAATAATAATGGAAGACTGAAAGTCTTTTCATTTCGGTGTTTATTGTATAACTTTAAGAGCTGTGTTACAGTGTATGGAAAAATCAAACCAGTACTTCAACACAAATAATATAAAATACTGTTTAACAAAAAATAAGCATTTTCTATCGCCCCAAAAATAGGCGTAATCACTTTTTGTCCGTTAATCCGTTGTTTCTCGTATACGGAGGAATTTTCAAAATAACGTAATTCAAACAAACTTTTTGTTTGAAATTCGTAGGCAATGATTGAGTAGAAATAAACTTTCGCATTTCCATTGCCTTTAGTTATTTTAAACACAACGTTTCGGTTAGTAAGTTTCTCACACCTGACTGCACACCAAGTAGTATAAGTAGTAGCCTAGAGACTAGATTGTTTAGTTTACACTTGAAAACGGTTCGAGACACTTACTAACCGAAACGTGTTGTTTAAAATAAATAAAGACGATGGAAGTCCGAAATTTTATTACAAACAAACTAACATTCTTGCCTCTTTTACAAAAATAAATGGTACCTTTCCGGACAGAGGTTTATAAGGCAACCTTATTTCGATGCTTTCTACAACCCCTCTCGGTTTAGTACAACAATCATGAAACACGCTGTATAATAAATCACAACAGGTGGGTTTTAATCCGGAATGAAATAGGAGAAAATGCCGCTTAAATCTAGTAAACTATATGAAGGTTAGTGGCGATAACGACGTCCCAATAATCCCTGGGTTCCCAATAAACCCTTAAGAGTCCGTTCGCCCGGCCTATTTTTGATGGAAAAAGCTCTTCTCTCGAGTGCCTTTCCTCGCCTTCGCGTCGGTAGTTCAACAGATTAATTTTATAGAACGGGTAATAATTCTATATGTTATAATAGATATAAATCACATTAAAAAAATATATTATGCTTTGTCTGTACTTTAAAATCTTTTTTGTCTTTTTTTCCTTTTCTCCTTGAAGTTTTTTTTCCCAGCTCTAAGCCACATCATGCCGTAAAGGTCTTTCAAATTCTGAAGCTAAGATTTTCTTCATTTCCTTTAATTTTTTTGGGGCCTCTCTTACTTGACCAAAGTATTCCAACTTTATTCTTTTTGAAAGTCAGAATAGGATCTCTCTTCATCAGTTTTTGATTCTCAGTCCATGAAATTCTTAATTACTTTATTGTTCATGCTTTACAACTTTAACGAAGGTTTAAAAATACTTAGCAGCGCAGAATTCTTACAGACGATTTTTTTGATTTTTATTCGGTATTTCAATTCTTCATTTATTTTCCTGAGAGAATTATTTGTAATGCTACTATTTTTCTATTATGTGTATTATCGTTAGTCAGATTTCCAGCGACAAAATTTGGCTTTCATTTATATATTTAATTTAGTATTATTAATGTTATGTTAAGTTTAATCTCCAGTTCATAAATCTGACATGCTTCGTTAAATATTTCTTATAACATTTGATGATCTTGTAGGTTGTATGTTGTAGCCAAAATAGCATAGGTAATATCGTTGTTTGTTAGAAACTTTACCACTGATAGCTATGCTCTTTTCGCATTCACTTCAACCTTCAATAAATTGTTGATATTGAAAAGGACTGGGAAAATGATACAGGCTTATTAATATTTTTACTTCAAATTTGATTTTAGCTGTTTAGTTCCAATAAAAATTTACTATAATTGTCATTTCCCGATTATCTTTTTCTTTAAGTATCACCATAAGACCTTATTGTAATTTGAAATTTATATTTTCCCATATTAATTTTAGTCAATATTTTCTGGCTTTATTTTGTAGTTGTTTGGTTAAAATATATTCACTTAAAGCTTCAGTAAATTGTAGATATTGAAAAGGAGTGGGAAAATAATACAGGCTTATTATTTTTACTTCCAATTTGACTTTAGCTGTTGAATTCCAATACAGATTTACTATAAGTGTAATGTCCCTACTATCTGTTTCTTTAAGTATCACCATTTTTTCCATATTAATTTTAGTCAATATTTTCTGGCATTATTTTGTAGTTGTTTTTTTCAAATCGAATGGTCTTTTCTAGAACTCATTCATTTACTTTGTAGAGCTTTTTAAAAAAATGTCTGGTATTTCATCTAAATTTTCTTTGAATATGCAACTGATTATTTTTTATTTCTAAAAGCCGATGAAAAGAAAAAGCTCTGCAAACGTGTGATTACAATTTAAATAGAGGTAAAGTTCTCGGTAAAAGGGCGTTAGGTTTCAAAGTAAAAACTCTAGACAATTTTAAAAACTATGATTTTAATTTCAACCAAACAATTTTTATTAAATTCCGTATTTTATTTTATAACCATTTTCCAGTTAATTAAGTATGATACATTTAATAGTATATGTATTAATCTTTTTATTATTTTTCTGATATTTTTTTAATTTAATTATGCAATACTATATGGGATCCAATTTAACCTTTGATTGGTAATATATGAAATAATCACATCGTCGGTCTCATTGGTCGGTCCAACAGTTATATGTTATGTTATATATATATGAGTACCAACAATCATTTAAATCACAAATTTAGTATATTTTATTAAGTTAATAATCAAACAAACTGCAAATATATTCCTATTAAAAAAAATACGTAAATATTATATACAGTGAAACCTATCCTTTAGGCGGACAAATTTGTTGCAACCAAGCTTTTGCCTATCTCTTTACATGTAAAATTCACTCCTATAATCGGACACTCTAATAACCGGACGCGAACAATTTTTTTTGTTAAAAAATTCTGAAACCTCCCTTAACCGGACGTGAATCTCTGACAACGGGACGGAGCGCTGCACGAGATCGGCATAAATATTGTGTAGTATGTTGGCAACAACGCACTCTGCAGCCCGTGAATTACCTCTTTCCGTTTTAATGCGGAGACTAAATACTTCTTTTGTATTTACAACATACTTTATTCGGCGGGACTGCTGTGTTTTATTTTTATTGTTCAGTTGGGTAGTAATAAGCGGACACCTCCAATAAGCGGACAAAATCGACGAAAACGTGAGTGTCCGCTTATAGGAGGGTTAACTGTAATTTGTCTTTATCGTCGGTCTCACAGACCTTGCGTTACCATTTGAGGGTTATGTAATTTTTATGACTTGCTGAACCTGAGGCGAAATTCAAAATTGATTGAAATATTTTGTTTTTTTTTTCAAACAAAATGGATGATCTTTATTTTCCTGAAAATGCGAGGCCACACACGAGCAATTTAATAAATAAAATTTTCACGTATGGTTTCAATTGTTGAGCGGGTTGACTTATTGCTTTGGACTGAGAAGCAAGAAAAACATTATTTTCCGTTTAATTTTCACCACACGTACCCCCAGGGGCGTTAAATTTTGATGCGGAAAGAAACGTCAAAAGGCTATTTGAAATGAAAGAATTACTGCAAGGACATTCAATAGACCGCGACCTTAATAGGGACATTTTGAACCAGTAAATTCGGATAAAAGTAATTTTAGTTCTCAAGTACCAAATTGCAAATAATAATAATAACAGTGGGAAAGAAGAATTTCATCAGAAATCAGTTGGATGACTTGGTCGAGTTAATACCCTGAGAATTTCTCGTTCTTGTATTGAGACACCGCAGCCTGCATAGATGGAATTTTTCCGAAAATTTATGTATGGCTTTGGTAGTTCAGTGGTTAGAATGTTTGCCTAGATAGCAAGAGATCCCGGGTTCGATCCCCGGCCGAAGCAGAAAACTTTTTTCTTATTTTTCTTTCTTTAATTACACTTGTTATTTATAGTTTTAGGTCCTTGCATTATTTGCAATTTGGTATTTGATAATTATATTGGCAATCGCCCATTTTGCGATCAGAAATTTTAACACATGCTTTCAGACGTTGATTCTTTACGTCTAATTTGAGTTATCATACCTTTGACAGTGGGAAAGAAGAATTTCGAGAGATCAGTTGGACGACTTGGTCGAGTTAATACCCTGAGAATTTCGCGTTCTTGTATTGAGGCACCGCAGCCTGCATAGATGGAAGTTTTCCGAAAATTTATGTATGGCTTCGGTAGTTCAGTGGTTAGAATGTTTGCCTAGATAGCAAGAGATCCCGGGTTCGATCCCCGGCCGAAGCAGAAAACTTTTTTCTTATTTTTCTTTCTTTAATTTCACTTGTTGTTTATAATTTTAGTTCTATTGGGTTTAAAAATTGCATTAAAAAATGTTGTAGTTTTGATGCTTTTTCGATACAAAAGCTGGCCAAATAACAATTGGTAACGAATATCTTAAAAACTAAATGACAACATTTTTAGTTACATCAGTTATTTACGAGTAGTTTAAAACTGTTTTCGAATACTTTTTATGGCTTAAGGTTTTAGCCCGATTAACCAAACCATCAATTCTGCTCCTTCTTGTACGATTCTTCCCCTTCTTCTTACTTCCACACAGTTCCACCTTCATCGTTGCCTCTCTCTTACTCTTATTCCTGCAGGTCTCCGTTCATTAATTTTCTTGGTGGCAGTGGCGTTATAAATTGGGGGGGGGGGGGCAGAAATTTATATTGCATGGAAAACGAGATAAAAAAAACTTTCCTAAACATTTTTATTTTAGCATTTTACAAACAAGCAGCTACTTCGTGGAGGTTTTAGTTGATTTGTTTATAGATAAAGTCTATTCGTCCTTCTTTTACATGCGCAAAGTGCTCAGATTAGCACCAGTTTCAAACCCTGTAGAGCAACCTCAAAAATCCCACATAATTTAACAGTCTATTAACCTACTAAGTATATTTCTATTTTTTGCCACATTTTTGGTAATGTTTTGCCTATATGCACTATTCAATTGGTACCTAATATCAGTCTTGCCTAGCATAGAAAATTCTATGAGGTTATTTAAGTAATTAGCACTTACTTTGTGTCTTTAACTTTTCACTAAAGTGCTTGATATCACACATTCTCTTTGTCACCCTCGCAGGATCACTTCGTGGATTGTTCATAATAAGACAAATAAAGCGAAAAAAGGGCATTTCGTTTTTCACAACCGCACAACCAGTTTTGAGCATCGTATAATTTTTTATTACTAAAATTTTGGTTAATTTTTAGGATTTGTAGGTCCGGTCTATGTGGCCCTAAATATTTTATTTGTAATCAAAGTTCATATGTCAACGTATTTAAATTTGCACAGTTAATTATATAATCTACGGTATTTATTTCTATTTTTAAAACAAACAAAAACAAACAATGGACACGCGACCGGCAAGGCTTTTAACTACTGACCTACCGCAAATCAAAACATACTTATACGTCTTCACTAAGGATAGAACCGGCAACACGTAGGAAGGGCAACGAACGTTTTCGCACGATGAATATGGCCCCCGTAAACTAAAACAAACATTCCTCCCGCCCCCGCGCGAGAACAGCCACCCATACACCGCTGAAACACGGGTGAAATTGATATGTTGTGAAAGTTTACCCAATTAATCGCCTTTTGTTAACCACAGACTAAAAGAAAGAACTAGACATGTCGGACGGAAAGATTTAACGTTTTTTTTTAAATAAATCAATTAAAAATACTGTTTGTTGTCTAGTTTTGGGCGGGTACTTTCCCGTTGTCCTCCCTGTAGTGTTCTTTAAAATATTTTTAGTTTTTCTGGATTGGTTTTTGTCAGTGTCAATGATTCCCCAAATATCACTACCCAGCTAATTATTATAGTGTAGTTTTTTGTTTGACAGATCTTTAACTTGAGTAGTTTTTGACGAGACTTGATTGTTACTGTTTTATATTATGTCACGAGGGGGTTTTATCGTGACGAACACAGTTTAAGTTAGGTGTAATGGTTTTATTATAATACTTATATTTACTACTTACATTGTACTTAAATACATCTTGTCTACAAATCTTCTTTGATACGCTTAACTTCTTATACTTGACTATTGTACTACTTGTTCACTATTAACTAAGCCTGGGCGTTAGGTTCTCAGCGTACAACTAACTGCTAAACTCTTTTGGAGATGCTTTTATTACAAACCGTTTGCCATTGATAGGATATCGAGATGTGTTTTGTTTCCTGTATAAACATCATCGAAATCCCATTAACCGCGTCGTTTATAATAAATCTGTATACAATTTATTACTTTTAATACAATTTGAACTATATACAGAAGTTCATTTCCTTAGAATGTTTAGGGTTAATGTGCACTTGCTTATAAACGTAACTTGTGTCATTCACTTAATAGGACATTATTTTCTATCCTGACACATCCCCCTTGCTTTTAAAAAAATCTGTCCCCACAGATTGTCTACTAAACTATTTTTCACAAAAAAATATAACAGTCGTCTGTACCTAATAAATTATAAAAACTAATTAATTAAAATAATTGTCTATCCATCCCCAAGCTACTCGTTCCGATTGTTTTGCATTCTTCAGGTGACGCAACCTAGTCCAATGTAGGTTTATAAAGAAGTATCAGCCGCAGTGTTGCCGTGACGAATTTGTGGGTTTTGCACGCTGCCTTCAAAATGTTCAGATCTCGCTTTGTTGCCAACTGTCCTTATCTCGTTTTGACTTGTGCGGTCCATTCCCTCAGGAAGACCTGGATGGTAGGTCCTTTTTTCTGTTCGTAGTGTTTGATTTGGCGGCACGACTGGCGGGGGTTTAGAGAGAGAGAGAAAACCGATGCTTTGATAATAGTTTTTAGTTACAAAAACTTCATGGAAATCGATTAGGTAGTTTCGTAGTTTTTGTGGTACAGACAGTTACACATATATCATGACAATATTGTGTCAGAATGCTCAAAACCAGCTCATTTGACATTGCAGTGTCATCTCAAATTTACTTTGCCGAATTTAATTTATTCTCTCTGCTAGAAATCGTCCCAACAAGGTAAATAAATTTATAGGTTGGTCCTTTTGACCCTGTTTCCTATTCTATTAAGATTCAAAATGTTAGATTGTACAGTTGGCCCGGTGTAACTGACTATTTATTTATCATTCTGCAAGGTATATTATTCTGGATGACGCGTATGTGCTCTGTGGTGTCCATTGCCGTACCCAGGGGAGGTCAAAGGGATCAATCCCCCCGAAATGGTTAATAAAGTGTGAAGTGTGGTAAAAGAGATTTTTCAGCGACACAACTAGAAAGTGCGGCAGGGTAGTCCAGTGGTATATTCGTCGGCTTCACATGCAGAAGATACCGGGTTCGCGTCTCAAATAACGACGCAAAAAGAAAAAAAAGAGTCACGTAGCCCTGCCGCGCACTTTCTTTTCAGCGTTCAACAGTCGACATCGAAATGGTGTGCAATACACATGCACACAAAAACATATGTTGACCTTGTACAGTCGGGGACTTAATAAATGGCCGCTGCCGTTTTCAGAAGAGCTTGGATAAGAATCCCAATACCGGCCGGATTTCGTGGCGCGTCGTTCAACACATATAGTTTATTCGCATTCCTGGGTTAAATTCAATCATGAAAAATTTCTCTTCGGTCTGTATTCCGTTTAAATGTTCGGTTAAAAAAATACACATAATTGCGGAAAAAATTAGCTTTGGTCTGTAGTCCGTTTGAATGTTCGGTTAAAAAAATACACATAATAGTGGTTTTTCAGGATTTTAATTTATTCTTATGTTTTTTATTACATAGTTACATAGAGAAACACAAATGCAACATGTTTGTATTTTTAGCCATGTTTAAAATGGTAAGTTTTTAAAGTGTAAAGCTAAAAAAAATAAATACAAGCAAAAATTGGTTATTTGACTAAGGGCGATTCGAAAACAGCTGTGATGACGGCCTTTACTTTAAGATTTGAATTGTTGTAAATGTGTATGTCATTATAGAATTTTAGTTTGCAAAAATAAACTCGAGATTTCGACCTTGGGGGCGGCCGGCTCCCCCGCCATCTTGGATTTAGTGTGCACAAAAAGGGTATTTTTAAAATGACTTGGTTACTGTACGTTTTAGAAAAAAAGTTTTAAACAAAAGCTGAAGACAAAAAATTTCCTACAAAAACACTTTTGCATGTTTATTTGTCAGACGAATGGTTTTTGAGTTATGGCTAAATATTTCGCCGTAATTTTGGATTTTAACCAATTTTGATTTTTAATGGCCTATAACTTCAAAACTGCTTATTTTTGAGAAAATCTGTAATAACACAAAATAAAGAACAACTAATAGCCTTAAAACGAGACATCACTAAGTTCTCTGGGTAGTACTTTTGCTGAGATTCTAACCGTGAAGTATTAACAGTACACCCGTTTCCTATGTATTTCCCTAGTATATGCAAAATAAACCGAAATTATTCAGTTGTCATTTTCTCAAAAGTTAAGCATTTTACAGAAATTGTTTAATTAACTTTATTATAGAAAATTAAATTATCTTTTAAACGATGTATAACCAAGTCAACCCCACGCTATATCAGCCTTAAAAACAGTTTTTTATAAATACATTACAATACAAAGTTACAGTGTCAAACACAGAAACGAAAATGAAAAATAAAAAAATGAAAAATAAAAAATGAAAAATGAAAAATAAAAAATGAAAAATAAAAAATGAAAAATGAAAAATGAAAAATGAAAAATGAAAAATGAAAAATGAAAAATGAAAAATGAAAAATGAAAAATGAAAAATGAAAAAATAAAAAATAATAATAAAAAATGAAAAATGAAATGCCTTGCCGCGCAATTCTTTTTGTTCAACAGTCGACATCGAAATGGTGTGCGATACACATGCACACAAAAACATATGTTAACCTTGTGCATCGAGAATATAAGCAGGTGTAGTCCAGGAGCCAACAACCGAGGAGCCAAGATTAATAACCCAGGAGCCTGTTATAGTTGGAACCAGACTTTTGCGCTGAAAAGGAAAAAAGTCTATCGTCTATAACCAAGTTCTGCTGGGACGATAGCGATGTTAGGTAGATGCAAGTCTAACATGTAGCAGAACCATCTTTTGGAAGGGGTGTAAAAGCGTGGGTCCACTGTGTATACTTGCTACGCAGTATAAAGATCCCTGCCCTCGACAAAGAGGAGTCAGGCAAAATTAAGTCCTCTTAGAGAAAGAAAACTTGCATCATAAGGGGAACGTGCATCAGTTTGGTATATGGTGTACGGACAAATCGGGGTTTGCGTGCCTAGTCGCTAGACCAAAAATGGTCGTCCCACCACTACTACTACTAGGACAAAAAAATGATACAATACGCAAAATTTAATCCTCCCCGAAATTTTTTCCTGTGTACAGCCCTGACAATATTTCCATGGTTATATGGTTTCAGTGTTTCTGAAAATACTTCTTTTCCCCCGGTGAATAGAGCCAGCTGCAACGGTAGTGAATTATAGAGGAAATGGATTGCGGTTTTAAGTACAGAATGTAGATTGCGGATCACACCACCACACCCGAAATTATAAGACAATTAAATTAAAAAGTCGATTAGAACTATTATACGAATCCTATACCCGAATGTATACTTATCCTTAGTTGTTAACAATTGCTAAGTTAGTTTTTTGTTTGGTTTGTTTTAAGTTTTCGTAGATTGCGGATCACACCATCACACCCGAAATTATAAGACAATTAAATTAAAAAGTCGATTAGAACTATTATACGAATCCTATACCCGAATGTATACTTATCCTTAGTTGTTAACAATTGCTGAGTTAGTTTTTTGTTTGGTTTGTTTTAAGTTTTCGTTCCAGCACGGCGAAAGGAAGGGTAATATTTTTCGATTATTGTATGTAAGTAAATATGTATGTTTGTGTCACGCTAGGCTAAACGGCTGAACTGATTTTGACAAAAAAGGTGTCGTTGAATTGGTACTGATCCCGAAGGTGCTATAGGCTATATTTTTTTTAACAGAAATCAACATGGCGGTCTTCATACGCCATTTTGTCACATGATGTAAATTTCAGGCTATTTTATTGAAATTCCTTTGATTACCCATTGCAAATCCTCTAATTTGCTGTAGTTACCTTGTAGTTCTCCCTGCTTCCACCCATCTCCCCTCCTCTCATTCCCCCCACCCTATTCATAGACCATATTTGCATAATTTTATCAAATATAAAGCGATTTAAAAAATTCTTTCTGCATACGCTTTTAGATTTTTTTTTCTAACACCGTTTTACTAGCCCCAACTATTACTAAGTATAGCTATGCCTTTCACAAATATAGAGCTATTTCAAAAATTATTTCTGCACACGCTTTAAGACTTTTTTGCAATATCATTTTACTAGTTTCCTCCTTCCTCTGCCTCTCTTCTCCCCACCCTCCTTATTAGCAATAGTTGTAGCTATATCTTTCACAAATTTAGAGCCATTTAAAAAAATCTTTCGGCACACGCTTTAAGATTTTTTTCGACACCATTTTCTAGTGCCCTCCTCCCTCTCTCCATCCCCACTGTTAAATATTTTTATTAAAGATAATTGTCAACTTTGTATATTTATACTTTTTGCTAGAAAATAAGAAGACAGTTACTGTGACAAAATTGAGAACTATATTTTTTTTTATATTGTCAACATCAAATCATACACAAACTAAATGATACAAAGTTGACCATTATTTTTAACAGAAATATACAAAGTTGAAGCATGTCGTACATTATAGGTATATCTATCAAGTTTGTACTCAACTGCGAGTAGTAGTTACAAGTAAATTTAGCAGTTGGGTGTTTTTTTATGATTTTTTTTGAATAATTTTTTTTATGGAGAGGTAATTATTAATGAACTGTGATTGTGAGCTGAACGAATAAAACCTGTGCACATTACCACGGTCACTGTTCAGTCAAATTCGAAAATATTTCTTGAATTTTGAAATAATAGATATATTTTAATTAGGTTGGTACCATATTCATGGGCTTTGGATATTAATTAAATATGAGCTGAAAGGCTTATCCATGCGGAATTGGCTAATTTGAAGCTATAACTGCAGTAATAATTAGAAACGGCCTATTATTAATGTTGTTAATATAATTATATGTCATTTTATTATTCCATAAACAATAGACAGCAACATACAGATAGATTTTGATTGGCTCAGCGTGTCGATCGGCAAAAAGTTATGACGAAAATTTCAGGTAATGTTTTTGCAAAGTCACCTGAAATGCTCCTAATATGGGGTTCTATCGTTTTCATGAAATTTTCCCCTTCAAAAGTTATCCAAATTCATATAAAATCTTCCTGGTATAATTTCAACCCAACCGACAGAGAAAAGGCGCGGCTCTTTGCGGTCCGAGCAAAAAGTCTTTGTTTTCTGACCGACCCAGCACAGGTGGATAGACGGCACCTGATTGGCAGATTTTTTTGAGGTGCGCTTTTAATTGCTTTCGGGTGTGCTTTTCAAAACCCTTTTAGTCGGCAGTATGCAGAGTTAGAAAATAAATCAGTGTTGTGTCTGTAGATGTAGGAATAGAAAGTTTTATTATCTATTTTTATTTCTTTAGTTTACGCCATAATTAAATGAAATAATTTTCATGAGTATATCTACCGCCGCCCATTTCACTTTCTTTAAAGGATATGCCGATGGTCGGCTTTAACCTTTGTTCAACTGACTTTACAAAAACTATACGGCAAGAACGACTTTTAATTTTCACTGATTTCTTAAATTAGACACAGTTTAATACACCATACATTTAATTTTGGGCACGAAATTACACAGTTGTGAAGAGCTAATATTTTAGCTTTACATGAAAACTTGCTAGATACTAGCACGGTTTAGTAGCTACTGGTTACTAAAAAATAGTGTTACAAATTTAAGTATTTAAATTTTATAGTTAGAATTTATTTAGGTTTAGTGTAGTATTAGGTTGACGTATTTTATGGTTGTATTCCTAATCTAGGTTTTAGTTGCGTTATCTGTGACAAACTGGTATGCGGAAGTCTAGAAAAGGGCTGGAATGAGTCCGAATCGAACAAGGATGGAAGGGTTCTCGAATAGTAGGCAGCCCTCATATATAAGGCCGGACGTCGTGCATCAGTCAGTCAGTCACAGATAACGTACTGTAGTGGTCGTGAGATATTAACACGAAGTTAATAGACCGATTATAGTAGTGAATTATTAGCAAGTTATTAGTAAGTTTAAGTGCGTGTTTTTTTGTACATAATTTGTCGAAATAAATTGACGTATCGTTTTCAACAATTGCGAGCTTTAATTTGTCGTTGTGAACCCGTAACAATAGTTTGTCTAAACGGCTTTTAACCACTACTACTACTCTGCCGTCCTAAGTAAGACCCACCTATCTGCAAAAAAATCAAAACTGAGTTAGGCTAGCTGGCTTTAAATAGGTAATAATTTGTAACTTTTTTTTGTTTTATTACTTAGATATTGTTATTAGAAACCCATAAACATTTACCAACAAAAAAATATATATTATTATGTAACTCTTGGCAAGCATTGAAACTTTAAACTCGCTTTTCTCGAAATTAGTGAAAACGTAGATAGGTGGGTCTTACTAAGAACGGCAGTACTACTATGTCGGTTTAGAACGTTTTTCTACGTTCTCCACCTCCTTCGATCTTGACAATCATCTTCTGTCAGATTTTTTTGACTTATTGATCTTTGGATTGACTGTTGCCATTCTAGTCTAGGACGCCCTCTTTTTCTGCGTCCTATTTTTGCCATTCTAGGACGTGCTTTCGTAATCTTTCGTCGTTCATCCGTTGTACATGACCGTATTATATCAGTTGCCTTTTAGTGATGTCATCCGTTATGCTTCCCTCGATTCCCATTCTTTCTTTTATGATCTCATTTCTCTTGTGATCTATTCTAGATATTCTTATTGATCTTATTGTATCCATTTCGACACTTATTATATTTTTGTTTTGTATTTTTTTGTTAGGCGAAAAGTCTCTATTCCATACAACAGCGTGCTTTTCACCATTGTTTTATATATGTTAAATTTTACATTATTTTTTATCTCTCTGCTCCATACAATACTGTTAAGACATCCAATAACCTTTTTTGCTTTTATTATTCTTTTTTCCAGTTCTTTACAGTCTGTTCCTGTCTTATCAAATGTGACACCCATGTATCCATACTCATTGCATGGAGATATTGTTTGTTTATTGTGTAGTTCCAACTCACTGGATTCTTTCCAATACCTAATTACTGTGTCTTGTCTACGTTCACTGTTAATTCCCACTTTAGGTATTCTTCCGTTAACTTTCTCATTATATACTCCATGTCTTCTTTATCATTAGCTACAATTACTTGGTCGTCAGCAAACTGTAGTGTGTAAATGGTAAATCTGTTGTTAAGTTGTATTCCCATGCCGTGCATTTTAAGTTTCCAATTTTTTAGAGCTACTGCGATATATATTGTAGGAGAGATACAACATCCCTGTCTTAAGCCTTTCGTAACCAGTAATTCTTTTGAAAGTCGATTTCCAATTTTAATTTTAAATTTTGACCCTTTGTATAGTTCTTTTATCGCTTTTATATATTTATGATTGATATTAATTTGCTCTAACACTGTCCATAATTTTTTTACTGGAACGGTATCATATGCTTTTTGTAGGTCCACAAAGGTATCATGAGTCTCTATATTTCTGGCGCTCCCCTTCTCAATCACTTGTTTAAGACAAAAAACATTATCACTACAAGATCTGCCTGCACGAAACCCACTTTGTTCTTCCTTTTTTTGTTCATGAAAATCATTCATTCTCTATTATATATACTACTACTTAGAGTACTGGTTACTGAAATTCCTCTCTAATTGTTGCAATCCAGCTTGTTTCCTTTTTCATGTATTGACGATATGAATGCAATTTTCCAATCATTAGGTACTGGATGTCCGTTTATGCATTGATTGATAATATATGTGAGATTTTCGAGTAGTTTCTCTGATCAATATTTGAGCATTTCACCATATATTCCCCCAGGTCCGCTAGCTTTTCCGGATTTAAGCTTTTTAATACTATTCTTTATCATTTCTTTTTCGATGATTACTTCTCTTTCCTCGGAGAGGCTGCCAGATATTCGGGTCTCGTCTTTTGCAGCAGTCCCTTGTAGTGTTGCCCATTGTTCTGGTTTGATGATCGAGATGTTTACTTTTTCTTTTGTTGGTTTTTTACTTACTTACTTCAGAACTGTGCCTACCTCCTACGTGTGTATTTATATTGTGGTATTTGCGTTCGAACATATCATTTTTAACCTTGGACTTGAAATAGCTCAGTAGTAAGTGGGCTAGTCACTTATACCACTAACTGATACAAGTAACTATACCAATGTAAACTCTGCTTAACTATAGGTACCTACCTACGTTTTTATTTTTTTCAATTTCATGTTCAAAAAACTTCAAAAACGCACAATAAAATAATAATTAAAAAAGTTTATTACAGATTACAATTTTACCTTTGCACATTACAAAGGCTGGTCAAATCAAGCAAAGCGTTCACCACGATATCCAATTAATGTGTGCAAAATGGCGAATAAAGGTCTTTTGGCCCCGCTATATCTCTATATGGAATATGTTCGGCAGAATAAAGGGTCAAAACTAGCGACTGCTATATGGAAACCGCACAAATCCTTTGCAGGGAGGTGCGTACTTTATTTAAATTCGTATTAAAAGCCACGAATCTTGCCTACGGATACCAGAGGCCTTAAATTACGTGTTAAACTGCGGCCATTTTGAAAGTGAACCATCCAGTGGTGACGTGGAAAAAACTCTGCACTAAAACTCTAGTAGTTATATTTTAATGTCTAGATTTACAATTTTTCTCTTGTTTAATAAATATTTTTTTATTACAGGCTTAATTTTCGTATGTTTTATAGACAGAGAGGGATAGTCGTAATCCGCAATGGGCGTCGGTTGGCTCTGACCAGGAAGACAGCATAAGAAACGCGCGTCTGGATACATATTCTGTGCTCTGTTTAATTTAAATAGCGATATGTTATGTCGCCTACTAATTGCGAAAAATAGAAAGAAAGAACGACATGTCTATGGCACTTGAGAGTATATCAGGTAGAAATATCGGATTTAATGGAGCGATAACGGGATAGTTACCCTCCCACAAAATTGATCCGATTTTAGTTTATTTTTTTAAATTGATTTAAGGTTGTGAAACCAAAACACAAATTAATTACAAGCTTATTTGTCAAAATCTAAGGCTATTTCATTACGCAGGCTTTTGATTCGGAATAAAGCACACAAACACGATACTGAAAGCCTACATACTTCTGGGTGCGCGGTGAAAATAATACTTTGACAAAATAATAATTTGGCTTTCTAGAAATTATAATTGGCTAGTCTGTTGCTATTCATAAAGTTGTAGCAATAACTTACGAATAGGATTTGAAAGTTCAATAAGAATAAAAACAACTACAACTAAGCTCAGAGCTTCATACAACTCCATTGAACAACGATAGAGTCCAGTGGCGTATATAGAAAAATGTTTCGGGGGGGGGGGGGGAACAGTTTCGGGGGGGCCGAGACCCCATGAGTCCGTATTTTATGCTGTTTTATGTTTGTATTCATGAAATGTGTGGAAAATTTCCAAAAAAACCTTAGCTTCGGGGGGGTCTCCCCAAGCCCCTCCCCTTATATACGCCACTGATAGAGTCTATAAGCCATAAAGAGGTCCATCTCAATAGTATTACAGTTGCAAGATTCGTATTAATCTCATTAGTTAGATACTAATTACGTTCCATTTCAAACAATGTTATGTCAAATGTCGTAGGATTTAAGGTAAACCGCTCTAATAGCTTTTTTGAATTTGAATTCCTGCTATTTAATGTACACATACCGGGTAGGCCAAAAAAAACCGGTAATTTTTTTTTCATAATAACTATACCATCGATTTTAATGGGACAAACTGCACTTTGTACAGATTTAATCAGAGTTTTGAATAAATATATCTTTTTGTCCGTTATCTCAAAATCCAAGATGGCGGACGAAATTAAATTGTACCCTTCAAAGATGCTCGTTTTTTTTATTGCGAACATGTTTTAAATATTTGTAACAAAATATTCAATTTCTTTTTCGATTTGTTGTGGCGTTTGCAATGGTACTAATAGGTTTATTTTTTTGACAGACTTTGTTTAAAACTAATCCAGTCGGTCAGGTTATTAACTAGTGAGATATTTGCTTATTTCTTTATTACGTTTTTACTAAGAGTTAGAATAATAGGTAAATCAAAACTTTCTTCTATATCTACAAAACTTAAAGATATATTTTTTACTATAAAAAAAATCAATTAGATCTGGAATTTTGTGGGCTTACCAGTTGATATCGGCTCACATTGATATTCACTAATAGCTTGCAAAAGTTATTTTCCTTTAGAATTCGTCAGTCTAGATCCCTAGTAGGTATTTTTTGCATTAGTCACCTTGTTCTATAAAACGGTGCGCTGTTCTGTTCGGTTTGTCTGTTCGGTTTATTAGTCTGTTCGTCAAAGTGTTTAGGTCTGTACGAACCAGACGAATCAGATTTATACTAGCTACACATCGCTCTTTTCATAGTATGTATTTCTTGTCTGAGGCAAAAGCCAGAATTTTAAGACTAGAAAATTGCATCGCAGCATCGTCCCATCGTCTAGAAATTTTACGGGGTGCTAAAATTCTAGGCATTAAGGAAGAAACATTCTCCAGCGACACCGATCGTTTTACAGAAATTACCTGGCTTTTTTATGTTTTCCTTTGGGACCTAAACACTATTCTAACTTAATTTTCTGTGTATTATAGCAATATTAAGCTCGACCAGGTCTCATGATTGTCCTAAAATTCCTATTTGTTCTAATTTTAAACAGTTTGTCTTAAAAAACTTGAACTACTTTCCTAATTTTTCCTTGTTGAAATACTGATCACCAATTAATTTAAACATAAATTTTATTTGTTGTTAAATCTATTTTGACAATTTTTACTTCTCTCTAAGGCTATTATATTTATTTTTTTAAGAATTGTCAAAATTTTGGATTTGAAGCACCAGCCTAACATCAGCAGCTATTGAAAGTAGCTTTGACAATTTTTATGATGTCATATAGATATGAGAGTTGATACACACTACAGTTTGCTGATGACCAAGTAATAAGTAGCTGATGATAAAGAAGACATGGAGTATATGATAACAAAATTAACGAAAGAATACCAATAGTGAGGATTAACAGTAAACGTGGACAAGACACAGTACTTATGTATTGGAAACGAATCCAGTGAGTTGGAACTAGACAATAGACAAACAATATATCCATGCAGTGAGTATGTATACTTGTGTGTCACATTTGATAAGACAGAAACAGAATTTAAAATTTAACATATATGAAACAATGGTGAAAAGCACGCTGTTGTATGGAATCGAGACTTGTCGCGCAACAGAAAAGTACGAAACAAAAATGGAAAGTGTAGAAATGGATGCAACAAGATCAATATAAATATCTAGAACAGATCACATAAGAAATGCTATCTTAAAACAAAGAATGGCATTCGAGGGAAGCATAACGGATGACATCACTAAAATACAACTGATATGGTACAGCCATGTACAACGGATGAACGACGAAAGATTACGAAAGCAGGTCCTAGAATGGCAACCAATAGGGCGCAGAAAAAGAGGGCGTCCTAAACTAGAATGGCAACAGTCAATCCAAAGATCAATGAGTCAAAAATAAAGTACCTCCCTGGTGGTAGATAAGGAACAATTGTTGTGCGGCAGGTTAAGAGTTTGTTGCATCAAGTCACACCTCCTTTCTAGTTTGATAATTGTGTACTACTGTACATGCCACAAGAGAAGATTTACGACTAATTGATTCTGATGATGAACCTTACGACAAAGAAGGAAGCACGCTAGTTAACGCAACTACTAAAGATGATCTGAAGGAAGCATTTCCAACAAAAGAACCAATCAGATCTATTAAAAATATTCCTGAAAAGTCTAGTGAAGAAAACTATATCCAACTGATACTCTTCGCTAATCTACACAAATCAAGAACAGACCAACTCGACGACACAGTCATTAACTTCTTATTAGTTGTGTAAGTTATGCGAATTAAAATCTAAACTTACAAAATGTTATTTTTTCTAAGCCCATGAACACTTCGTTTGGATACTGGACTTGGATATTTATTTTCATGAATCCCTTTTAATGGTATGGGAATTTCTAATGTTAAGCATAGAAATAAATGAATTAAGAAAAGGTCGATAAACCTGACCCCATTTCTCGCCTCGTTTATTCGACATAATAAAATCAGATAATATTCAAATCAATAAACGAAAAAAAAACTTAAACTATATTCGAATTAAGAAACCACAAACGTGAAACTTTAGATCTTGAAGTAAATGAAATCTGAAAAGAAATTGGGTGAAGTGAAGAAAATAATGTGCTCAGCGGGTGGGTCTTAAAGAAATACACTAATAGACTATTACAAATCATTTTTTGAAAGGAAAAAATTTATACTACTATGTCGTTTTAGAACGTTTTTGTACATTGTCCGACGCCTATTCTCCACCTCCTTAGATGCTGAAAATCATCTTCTGTCAGGTTTTTTTGACTCATTGATCTTTGGATTGACTGTTGCCATTCTAGTTTAGGACGCTCTCTTTTTCTGCACCTTATTGTTTGCTATTTTAGGACTTGCTTTGGTAATCTTTCGTCGTGATGTGATCTGTTTAGCTTCCCTCGTTTCCCATTCTTTCTTTTATGATCTCATTTTTTATGTGATCTGTTTTAGATATTCGCATTGATCTTCTAATTGCATCCATACTTGGTCTTCAGCAAACTGTAGTTTGTATATGTTAAATCGGTCATTGTATTCCCATGCTGTGTACTTTACGTTTCCAATTTTTTAGAGCTACTGCGATATATATTTTAAAAAGAGTTGAAGAGCTACAGCATCCCTGTCTTAAGCCTGTCGTAACCAGGAATTCTTTTGAATTTCGATTTCCAATTTCAATTTTAGATTTTGACCCTTTTTATATTTCTTTTATCGCTTTTATGTAGGATTGATATTAGTTTGCTCTAATACTGTCCATAATTTTTCATCTGGAAAGGTAACATGAGTCTCTATATTTCTGGCACTCCTTTTCTCGATTACTTGTTTAAGATTAAAAAAACTTATCACTACAAGATCTGTCTGCACGAAACCCACTTTGCTCTTCTTCTTCTTGTTCATGAAAATCATTCTCTATTAGATCTCTAAAAATCCTACCGTACAATCTACTTAGAGTACTGGTTACTGAAATTCCTCTGTAATTGTTGGAATTTAGCTTGTTTCCTTTTTTATGTATTGAGGATTCGAATGCAATTTTCCAGTCATCAGGTACTGGATGTCCGTTTATGCATTGACTGATAATATTTGTGAAATTTTCTAGTAGTTTCTCTGATCCATATTTGAGCATTTCAGCGTATATTCCGCAATGTCCGTCAGCTTTTCCCGATTTAAGCTTTTTAATACTATTCTATTTCTTTTTCGATGATTACTTCCAATCCATGTACTTCTATGTTTCTCCTAGGATACAGCAGTCCCTTGTAGTATGCTGTCAATTGTTCTGGTTTGATAATCTGGATGATTACTTTTTCTTTTGTTGGGTTTTTTACTGTAGAAATGAATTTCCATACTTCAGAACTCTGCCTACCTCCTACGTGTGTATTTATATCGTGGCATTTGCGCTCGAACATTTCATTTTTTTCTGTGCGTATCAAATTTCTTAGCTGTCTTCTGGTTTCCCTGAAGATTTCTAGGTCTCTTTGCTCTGTAGTACTGAACCATTTCAAGTATGTGTTTTTTTTCTCATTGACCATTTCCTGTATTTCCTCCGTCCACCACATCTTATTGTTATTTCTATTATCTTGGTCTCCAACAGCTTCTTTGCTTGCTTCCTGCAAGCTTTTCATTATGTTTGTGTATATCTCTTCAAATGAGTGTTCTGGAAAAAATTAATAACACCATAAAAATTGTTGCAAATGGATTGAAATATACCGCAGCTAAGGGAAAAAATAAAGTAGACTCGATAAGATTTATATTTTTTGAAAGGTATCTGTGCTGGTCTATAATGTCATTATTGTCTGATGTCAGTCGTACTTATTTATAGCATTATTTATAATATTTTAAAGGTAATTATTAGACAAGCCAAAAAGTATGAAGAAACTTTTGATTTATTTAAAGCAATTTTATTATAATTAGTTATTTCAAGTAAAACTAAAATAAAAGGCAGAGTAAGGAAACTCTAAAATAATTAGACTTCGAGATAGGAAAATAATTAATTTTAGTTTTCGTTTTCGTTTCAAATAAGAAATTCGTGAAAGTTCTCTCGAGAATTTTCAATTCATTTCTACCTATACAGACTTCGAAAAATAGGTTATAAAATGATAAAACGTGAAACTCGGCCAAAAGTAATTTTAATTGTTATTGAGGAAAATTAGCTTCCGTTTAATTAGTAATTAATTATTATTACCGTCTACTTTTATTCAAGGCAACATTTTATTGACTATTTTATCAACTTAAATATAAAAATTCATAAATAAAGCAATGAAAATAAATTTAATTAAAGATTTATTGTCCAAAACTTAACGTGGTTAATATTAAAACATTTTATTTTTATTATATTTGTATATATTTTATTTTAATAAAAATTAATTAAAAAATGTTTTGTTTGATGTTGTTTTGATGCCCAAAGCGCACTTACGAAATCATACATTTTTGTATTTTTATGAATCAGATTATTGGGTAATTTTGTACCCACTGTGACTAGAAGTTTCAAGTAAATTTAGCAGTTTAGTGTTTTTTTCATTTATTTTTTTTTTATTTCCAACTTTTAGGTTTAATTCTTATTCAGTCCTATAAAAAGCACTATACCTTTACAATTAATTAAGCTTTATAGCTACAACTATTACTAATAAGGAGGGTGGGCAGAAGAGAGGGAGAGGAAGGGGGAAACTAGTAAAATGATGTTGGAAAAAAAGTCTTAAAACGTGTGCAGAAATAATTTTTAAAATCGCTGTATATGTGTGAAAGGTATATAGCTACAACTTTGACTAATAAGGAGGGAGGGGAGAAGAGAGGGAGAGGGAAACTAGTAAAATGATGTTGGAAAAAAGTAATCAAGTGAGTGCAGAAAGAACTTTTCAAATCGCTGTATAATTGTGAAAGTTATAGCTATAACTATTACTAATAAGGATGGCGCGGAGGAGAGAGGGAGAGGGGGGGAGACTGGTAAAATGGTGTTGGAAAAAAAAATCTGAAAGCGTATGCAAAAGGAATTTTTAAAAGCGCTCTATATTTGATAAAATTATGCGAATATGGTTTTTGAATAGGATGGGGGGAATGACAGGAGGGGAGATGGGTGGGAGCAGAGAGGACTACTTAGTAACTACAGCAAATTAGAGGACATTTACGGCGGGAGTCTCAAAAATTACTGATTGGAAAAAGATTTACACAATTTTTTTTTAGAATATAGTATTCTCAATTTAAGACCTTTAAAAGTGTATGCCTAGTGATCTAAAGTTAGGATATAAATGATTTTAAAGGTAAACCCATATATCTCGACCCGCATGCAATCACACAGAACTCAAAAGTTATTTGCATTTAAATCAGAGTTGTGTTAGTTCGATCCATAACTTTTCGAAACAATAATATACACTATACAGTACGATGGTCAAAGGTATTTTGTTTTGTTCCTAAGGGTACATAGTCTAATTTTTTTAGTCATCTATACCGAAGGTATGGATGTTATTTTTTTAAGCTTACATAAACCTTGCTTGATAATGTTGTATGAACTTAGAAACGAGTCGGTAGACTTCAAAAAAATAAAGAAGCTTAGCACCCAAACTCAGTTTTTCTTTTAAAACATACGTAATATATCTCAAACAAGTTTCGTGGCTAATCGGGTAAAAAGGAGTTTTTGTTTCTCTCTTATTTTTTCGTGGGTAGCTTAAAAGCTTAACCTCACGGGGGTCCAAGATCGAATGGACACCTAATAAGTGTTGACAGTTAACTGTTTCGTCCTTATGGGACTCCTCAGAAAACTTCTTGGTCAATGTGACACTCTTGCGAAGTTCATTAGACGGTTTTGTCTTTAATCCTATGTAAATAGTGAGAGTTTCTCACTTAATTAATTAACCTACCCCTCGTAGAATGTTCCCCATTCTATAAAAATTCAAATATTGCCACAAAAAGACCCCCTTGTAAGCTGAATCGAATTGTTACGGGAATTTTCTAAATTTAGGGTGGGTAGTTCTAAAGTAAACACCCTGTAAATGTATCTACTTAAAATATTATTTTAAAAAGGGCTTTGAATAAATATATATACTTAGTTGTTTCAAGCTTATTTAAGACTCCTACTTATTTGTTAGCAAATGTTTGAAGTTTCCTTGTTCCAAAAGAAATAAGACATTAAAGAAAAATGTTGGAAAAAAACCTTCTTTTCGTTGTTTCTTTTAAAAACATAATCATTAAAACAAAAGACATCTTCATAAAATCTTACCCAAAAATAAATCCTCGCTTTGCCGGGTAATTTTTACTTTGAGCAAATTGCTGTTTTTGTTGTTTTCTTTTTTCTCCTTAATTACTTCTACCTCCAAACGACGCCCTGGTTTGCCACGCAAACAAAATAAATTTACAAAAAAATTCAGATCATCTCGCTATAATATGTTTGTTTACCTTTTGATGTTTTAAATGGAGATCACCTTCGGATTAAAATGTCTCTTGGACACAAAGATATGTAATCTCTATGATGCAGGGGGATAGTTTTCTTGTTGTATTGATTTTTGTTTAAAAATATTCCTTTTGTATTTAAAACATTTTTGCCTGTGGCGTATGTCGCCTGCGAGCATTTAAAGTAACATTACTTCAATATTTTCTGAAAATTTTCGTTTTTAGTGTAAAAGGCATAACTACTCATAATTATGATATTTGTCTTGAAAAAGTACTAAATGAGCTCCGCGGAACTACTTTTAAGGCTCAATATCACCTCTGCCGCCCCCCCAAGGTCTCGACCACGCTCCCGCGTCCTATAAACACGCTGCGTTCACAGTGGTCTACCATTAACCTTGTTAGGGTTAGACTAAAATTGCATTGAAAAAACCTAAAATTAAATAACAGTTAGCTTAGCAATAGATTGGTAAACTGGGGTGTTAAAAAATTGACTTTAGTGAATGTGAAACGAAAATCAATAACAAGAATAACACTTTAAAATTACGTTTGTTTGTAAAAGTAAGTGAATTATTTACATTTAGGAACAAGGAGAATTTTAAGGTATTATTCTGGTTGTTTATCACCTCGTTTGATGAATGCACTTACATAAAACTGAAAAGTTGAACTTTCGCGAACCAAGTAGCGGATTATACTGATATTTTCGCTAAACTGGCAACATGGCCTCTTCTCCCCTGCAATCTTTATCGCCCATACAATCCTCTCCTAGATAGACGGCTGGCCACGCGGTATATGGAGATTGAGGGATTAATTTGTAAAAGGCATATGTTCCTACGCGCGACGATGCAGGCCATCCCCGATTTTGGAGACTTTTGGTAGAAAT
Organism: Aspidapion aeneum; assembly: GCA_963576565.1. Taxonomy (NCBI): domain Eukaryota; kingdom Metazoa; phylum Arthropoda; class Insecta; order Coleoptera; family Brentidae; genus Aspidapion; species Aspidapion aeneum. The sequence goes on from OY755048.1 coordinate 33,766,823, forward strand.
AATAGAGATCATTTTGAAAGGCGGGGTCACGAAAAAAAAGAAAAGTCAGGCTATCAATCGGAGAAGCCTCTAAGAATTAATTTGGGACAGGCGGTATAGAAGGTACAATGCAATACATTATTTTTCGTAAGACCCTGTAAAACTTAAGATGTACGTAGGCACAGTGTACCAATTACTAGATAATGAAAGTGCTTTGTGTAAAAACAAAAGAGAAAATCAATAGAATCATTAAACCACTAGGCATAACCACAATCAATCATTTCTTTGGATTTCAAAACATACTTAAAAACAATGGTAAATCTTAGTTTAAATCTAAGCAAAATAAAGCTGGTGGTAGACATGCATTTTTAAAACCAGTTTAAATTGATTCCTTTACAGCGCCCAAGTAGGTACTTTAAGAAATAGCCATGAGGTACATACTTTGAAATGTAAAATCACATCATGAAAGTAAACTACATCTGGGAAACAACGAGTTCCAGACAAAACAATAGCGCCAGACGAGGTATTATTACCAATATAAGCTTAAAAATAATTTTTTGCTTGTAATAAAATTAAGCGTAGTATTAATGTCGTATGGGTCTCCGGGTTTCCGTTAACGATAAGATCAGAACATGTACATTTTTTGATAATATTGTGCCCTATAAACCCTACAAAGCCAGCACTTTATCTGATGGATACATTTTGGAGAGTAACTTGAAATGTATCCATTTGAAAGAAATACTACTACTATGTCGGGTTAGAACGTTTTGTCTACGTTGTCCGACACCTATTCTCCACCTCCTTCGATCTTGACAATCATCTTCTGTCAGGTTTCTTTGACTCATTGATCTTTGCCATTCTACTTGTTTAGGACGCCCGCCGTCTTTTCCTGCGCCCTATTGGTTGCCATTCTAGGACCTGCTTTGGTAATCTTTTGTCGTTCATCCGTTGTACATGGCCGTACCATATCAGTTGTCTTTTAGTGCTGTCATCCGTTATTCTTCCCTTGATTCCCTTTATTTCATTTATGATCTCATTTCTTCTTATACTTACACTTTTCATTTTTGTTTTGTATTTTTCTGTTACGCGTCTCTATTCCATACAACAGCGTCTTTTTCACCATTGTTTCATATATTATGTTAAATTTTAAATTTTTTTATCTCTGCAAGAAATAAGAAAGAGTTGCAAATCAAAGTATAAGAGAAGTTATGACAGTGGGTAAACGTACTTTAGTGGATGATATAAGAACAAAACAACTGGTGTGGTACGGACATGTACAAAGAATGAATGATGAAAGACTACCTAAACAAATACTACAATGGATACCAACTGGCCGAAGAAAACGTGGACGGCCAAGGAGAAGCTGGAGTGAAGGAATAGACAGTGAAATAAGAATAAGAGGCCTAGATGATGAATTATGGGCAAACAGAAACGAGTGAAGATTGGGTATCGGAAGACGTAGAACGTTGTGAAACCGATAAATGAAAAAAAATTAAGAAATACCCTCTGCAACAACTCTCGAGAGTATTTAGTAAATATAGGTCCAATAGTTTTACCCAATTTTCTTGGTATTTTTAAACACTTGTTGATTTTTTTGTTGTTAGCCTGGATTTGTCACGTCTAGATTGGACAAAAGGAAGCCGACGCTTGATGCCGGTATCGACATCTCTTTTCTACATTTTTTTTGTAGATCAGGTATATTGAATGCAAAGCAGCCACAGCAATAAGGAAGACATTTCTAAAGACCACTAACTAATGTGAATTAGAGGCCGGAAAATTTTACTGCTTAATAAATCCTTTTTCATTGAAAAAAAATTAGTTTTGCAGGTCAAATACTCAATTCTATGCTGTAAGGGTACAGTTGGCAATGAATACAACATTTCACTATATATTGCGTTTATAGACTTTAAAGAAGCGTTCGATAGCATTGAGCACTGAGCAGTAAAAGAATCATCAATTAATTATTAGCCGAATAAATCACAGATACCAATACAAGCCAATCCGAAAAATATAGAAATAAGAAAGAAGAACTGATAAAAATGCTGGAAGAACTGGATACAGCAGCTAAAAATAAAGGCTGAAGTATGAACTGCACTAAATTTAAAATCATAAGAAATACAGATAAAGATATCAAGATCTAAATAAATCAAGAAAAAATAGAATAAGTAGAGAACTAATATCTGGGACAAATTATTAAACTAAGAAAAGAAAACCAACCAGTAAGATTGGTTTGGGCAGCATTCGGTAAATTAAGCTACATCTTAAAAAATTAAAAATATCCTCAGTATCTCAAAACGAAAGTGTATAACCAATGTATCCTTCCTGTACTCACTCATGGATCCCAGACTTAGACTCATACAAAATCAAACAGGAATAAGGTAACAAAAGCCCAAAGATCAATGGAAAGACAAATGTTATATGTAAAGCTAACAGATAGAAAAAGAAGTACATGGATAAGAAATAAAGCAACAGTAAAGAATGGCAGAGCAGAGGTAGCAAAATTAAAATGTAAATTTGCCGGTCATAATATCAGACAAAAAGACGATCGACGGAACAAATCTATTGTCAACTGGAGACCTTGGCAAAATAAAAGAAGTAGGGGAAGACCTCAAATGAGATGGGCAATAACTAAACGATTTACTTGTCTTCATATGATGGAATTTTGTCAGTGTAGGTACGAACGACTACCTTTTTAATGTCAAAAAAACTGCAAAAGTAAATCAATTAAAGTTCTAAGGACTTTCTTTAATGTAAGCTTCGATGTAGTTTCATATGCGAAGATGAGAGAAAATACCAAGACGATTCAGCGAACCGAAGTTTTTTTATAGCCCAAACATTTTCTCACACACTGAACTTTCGAATTCGGTCTTTGAAATACGAAATCCTTCTCAGTTGAACAGTCAAAGTATTTTTAGCAAGAAAATCTCTGCGAGAAAACGGCATAAATATTTAAAAATCTAAATTATGTGGCAAAAAAATATATAGAGAGATATATGTTGAGGTAAATTTGGGAACCATCAAAATATGTTGCTTGCTCATCACTAGTTTTCATTAACCATTTTAAGACGATTTTAATTTTAAATATATTCTTAAAGAAACGGGAACCAGTTTCTGAAAACTCTTCCTACCCCGACTTGTTCTAGAATTTAATCTGTTCTGAAATTTAACCTGTCTAAAAATTTAACCTTTTCAGAAAATTAACTTGTTCCCGAATTTAACCTGTTCCGGAATATAACCTGTTCTGGAATTTAACTTGTTCCAGAATTGAACCTATTCCTTAACATCCCTGGTCGTACAATCCTGTCGCATCCGAAATCCTAAGCAATTTGATTGTGTATGCCTGTCTATTTCTATTTAGCTTTCTTCAATCCATCTTTGGACATAGGCCTCCCCCAATATCTTCCACTCTATTTGTCTGTCGCCGTGTTCTTTAAATCGTCCGCCCATTTCATTTGGGGTCTTCCCCTACTTCTTTTATTTTCCCAAGGTCTCCAGTTTACAATACATTTATTCCATCGAACTCTGTCTGTCTGATATTATGACCGACTTTCCATTTTAATTTTGCTACTTCTTCTCTGACAACCCTTACTTTTGTTTCATTCATTTTTCTATCTGTTAACTTTACATGTAACATTTGCCTTTCTATTGATCTTTGGGCTTTTGTTACCTTATCCATGTTTGATTTTGTCAGTGTCCAGGTCTGCGATCCATAGATAAGTACAGGAAGAACACTTTCGTTTTGAGGTACTGAGGATATTTTTTATTTTTTAATATGTAGCTTGATTTACTGAATGCTGCCCAGGTCAATCTTCCTCGTTTCTTGATTTCAGCTGGTTAGTTTGGTCTGTTTTTAGTTTAATAATTTGTCCTAGGTATATTGCTCTACTTGTTCTTTTTTTTTTTGGTTTATTCTGATCGTAATATCTTCGTCTGTGGTTGTTATGATTTTATTTTGAGTGTAGTTTATACTTAAGCGTATATTTTTAGCTGCTGTATCCAGTTCTTTCAGCATCTTTATCAGTTCTTTTTTCTTGTCTGTTATTAAGGCATATCAGCATATCTGAGGTGGTTCAAGTATTTCCTGCTTACTTTGATGACTATTTCTTCGTGTATGCCCATACCTTCAACTAAATCGTAATTTTGAAACTCGGAAGTTGATGTAATTTTATAATTTGGCCATTTTTGGGTAAAACTTATTTTAATTTAATATCCCCAAATTTTCTGTCAAACTGTACAATGCTCTTAAAATATGATCCTCTTGTACGACCCCGCAGTATCATGAGTTGCCGGCCTCCTTAAAGTTCTAAAGTAAAGAAATCTACAATTCATTCTAAAGTAATTTTCTTAGACAAAAAATTTAAAAAAATATCTATATATATATATATATATATATATATATATATATATATATATATATTAGATAAATTGGTGAAAACCTCCATTTGAATCTCAACAGTTAAAATTCATTATGTTAGTTTTTTTGGCAGTGTTATTTTATGATTACAATTATCAATATTGCTGAATATTAAACTTTTAAAAATAAAGAACACAACATTCCTTTTATATAATTAAGTTTGTGAAGGACAATCGTGAGCTTGAATTGTACCATCCCACTAAAACATAAAAATTATATGGGCTGAAATTAAGATAATATATTCCGATAAACGCTAAGATGATTTATTAAAATTAACGGCCAGATTTAAAATTATTATTTGTGTACATTACATACTAACTTGCTTCATCGGTACACCTCCTCGCAATGTTAAATTGTTTAATATGTTTTGCGTAGGATTTGAATCATAATTTAAAAACCCATTCAAAGGAAATGGAATTGGCAATCATGTTATTATATTTTTTATTTCTAAATGAAGGAAAAATTAATATATTTTTTCTTTTTTTTTAGGTAAGTTAAAGCTTAATGAATCTTGATTCAGGATAATTGCTCTGTAAGTACCTATAAACATTAGTCTTCTTATATCACATTATTATAAGTGTGTTTATTGTGATAAAAGTCATAATAAAATAGTGCAATTTGAATTTTTGGTGCTCATAGCGGTGACATTTAAAATGTAGCTCCGATGGTATCAGCTGTACGTTGATTATAAATTACAAACTTGAAATTTTCATTACCGCGTGACGTAATCATTACGATCTATAATGCGGGGAGCAGGCCAAACATTCTCAAGGTTATATTGTGTAATACGTATCGTGCTTATGTCGAATAGGAGGGTATGGTGGAATATAAAAAAAAATCATTATCCATTCACACAGTCTAGTTTCCAATAAAACTCCCGTTTAATTGCTGGCAGGCGACGTTTAGTATTATTGAACGCCACCAAATGCTAGTTAATTATTTCCATTTCGAGTCCATGCAAAGTACAAAACCTTAAAGATGACCATTGAAAAGAAAACGGGTACATAAAATTTACTTTATATTACCTTGTATGTTTTGTGTAATACTAGTATACAGAGTGTTCTGGTATTATATTAAAATTGGTGGTTAAGAAATTAAAAAAGAATTACAAAATATATTTATCAGAATACAGGTTTATTTTCAAATAAAATTCAAAAAAAGTTTGCCAAAAGCTTTATTACTTTTTTTAACAAATTTCAAAAGAATCTATATATTTAAGCTTAAAAAATTGAGACAATAGAGAAAAATAGAGCACGCAATTTTAGTTTAAAAAAATTCAAAATAAAGAACTGGTTTTGACCAATAAAATTTTTAAATTTAAAAGATAAATAATCGAAAAATAAATTATTCTGTAAAAACCAATTTTTAATTTTGTTGATCATCGTTATTATACAATTTTTTTTTGCTTAGCCTTAAGAAATATTACGGTATATCAAATCAACAGACATGCATAGGTACGAAACAATATTCGTATAAAGAATACTAAAAAGAAACGTTATGGCATGCACATTGACATGTATTATGCAGAGGGTATAGATGATAATTTCTGGTCAAACAACAATACAAGTTAGTGAAGGACATCCTTTTGTCTAAATACAATGAATATATTGGTCATAATAAAAAATTATGTAAATATTTTATAAATAAAATCAATATGCCTAAACAAAGAATAAAGAAATTTGAGGATTGAGGAATATAAAAAAAAATAATTTTTCTAAGTTGACAGCAAACATAACGAAAAAAAAATAGGAGGGCCAAAGATCAAACCTTGTAAGTGGTGTACGTTTAAAGCGCCAAGAGGCATCCCACCAACAAAATCAGCGTTCAAGACATTTTTAAAGATTGATAAAATCCCAAAAAGGGCTTTGTTTGCATTTTTCTGTATTTCCATTTAACTAGTTGGGTATTTTCCGATTTTTTTCCTGCGCTACATGTAGAACAATTTCTCAAAAGACCCACTGAAACGTTACCAGCAGAACTCTCTAATTTTTAATTCCGCCAGCGCCGTGTACCTAGTACAAGAAATATAATGAGAATAATGAGATCAATTCAGGTCACTGAAGATTCACGATGCGTTTAACATAAAAGAACAGAGAACGTTTACGGATATACGTAGCTGCGAAATAAAGCAGCAGAAACAGTCTGGGCCAGGTAACCCAAAAAATATTTGTTTACCTCTAAAATGATTGCAAGACTATCAAATAAAAGTAGATGAAACATTTCAAAGAAAAATTTCTTTGGAAAAGTTTTGGATACGGTAAACGACCGTATGGGTTTAGCTGGGCACAGATGTCTCTTAATTCCACCCACACAGTTATTATACCGTTCACTCTACCTAGAAAGCTAAATTTCCTAGGTATATCAATACTTCTTTTCCATTTGTATAAGAAGTAGAGTATCTGGGTATGATCCATAATAAAACTCTCACCTGGAGGGAGCACGACACGACCTGTGGACATTTAAAAGGATTTGTGGTAGATCTTGGAGGTTATAACCAGCTTAAATGAAATGAATGTTTCTGAACCTGCCACCTGATCATTTCTTTTTTCTATATGAAAGCAAGAAAAGAATTATCTGAAAGATATCACACTATTATGGCCAACCATCAGGATGGCAGGAAAGACAAGGTGGTATCGGAGGTCCTTATAACGGAGCTAGAAGACAACCCTATGTTTTATAATAGAGGAAAAAGCTTTTTAACATTCTTCTAAGTTAGTAGTAGTTTCCAGTTAGAAAGACCGTATCAGGGAATCACCATCTTAGGATATGTGGAAGATGTCTTCCAGAGAAAATGAACAAACCTTCCGGAGCTAGATTATTTCAGGGAGTTAAGAGGAATCCTGTATTTAGAGAGATAGTCGCTCATAGTACTTACAAGACAGGCAAGGCAATATTCAATATATTTTTGGCTGCTTCTCGAAATGTTTCTTTGAGTTTTAAACCTGAGTTTATGATACCTGTATCCAATATGATAATGTAAAATTTTTTCTCCAGACCTAAGGTTATCATTATTGATACTGCAAATTGGCAGTTGGTTTTTGCTTTTTTTAGCTTTCATGGTCTCTTTTCATCGCCTTTCCATTTACGAGCCAGAATATCCATATTTCGGTTTCCTTTAAGCTTTCATTATATTTATTTAATCGGGACAGACACATTATTGATGACGATCCCAAAAATCCTTAATGACTCCCTTTACCGCCCCCCCTTGTACACCCCTCTGGTTGCCCACCTGCCAATAAAATATTATCCGAAAGATTGCGATGAGAGCAAGGCTTCCTGTAATACAATTTATTTTTATCCTTATCCGATTTTATCTTAAGCCCCTAAGACCAACGACGTGACTTTGTCTGAAATATGAAAAAGCTCTAAACAATTTTTAATGCTTCAATCAACTTGAAGTTATAGGCAACGTGAGTTCAAAGTTCAAACAGCCATCTCGTTTCTAACCGACGAGACGTGCCACAAAAGATCTGAACTGTTTTAAATGGTAAAATTGTTTTTTGTTTTTCTTACAATGACGTGTTTCTAGGTTCTATCGCTTCGGGATGTCAGTCAAGTTAAAAAGGTGTTGTTCGTTTTGTTGGTATGGGGAAGTTAATACCAAAAGCGTGACTCGACATGACTTAACTAAGAAACCCTGACCATTAAAGTAACGAAATCCCTGACCTTAACGGTATTTTTCTGCCATTAAATCGGTTTGGGCATACTGATTATAATTTTATACCGGCAAACGTCGCACAGTTATAAGGTTGTTTTAAAACAATTTCAGTCAACTGAGAAAATGTATTATTTACGTTTCGCTCATACTAAGCAACAACAAATCATTTCTTTAAATAATAAAATGTGTTACTAAGGTATCTCCGAGGTGCGGGAATGAAATAAAAGAATGGGACTTTTTTTTCAGCGATTACACTGTTACATCACAAATTAACTTACTTGTATCAAAGATGACTTGGATTGTGGTAGATTACTTACAAAATTGAAGCAGAGGAAAGAGACCGAATACTGACTTTATTAGGACTCAATGAATCTTTCTATAGGATGTCTATAGCTCATTTATTTTTAACTTTTTTTGAAGGACTGAACTTATACCGACAACACTTTCAGGGATCACCACCAAATGATATAAAATATTGCGTCTGGTTAAAATAGACCCACTTTATTACGCAATGCGCGCTGCTTGCATAAATGAATCAAGTTATATGTAACATCTTTATTTTGGATTTTAAAAATATGATTATTGTAAGATTATTCTTCGAATACTAAACAAAACTAAACATTTATTCGTACTTATTTATCAATTTGTAATCATGTAATAAGCAAAAAATTAATTGATTTATTTCTTTCGTATTGTAACTAGCCTACTAATTCAATCGGTATCGTAGGAGAATTTAAATAAAAGTCATTTATAAAATTCAGTTGTAATGGAACTATAAATTACGTACCTTTACTTTGCTTCGATTTCTTGTTTAATTATTTTAATCTACCCGCTGTCACTTTGCGTGAGGTCTCTTTGACGACTTGATTTCTGTATATCCTCTCGAGATTCTAGGATTGTAAGTTATGCCTCATTGTATCGAAGCTATTGTCCATTACGAACACTTGTTGTGTACTTCCTTTAATTGGTTTTATTTGCAATACCAAACTCCGTCCGGTGGCAGAGGGGAAATGGATTAATGCCATTTCTGTAAAGGATTTTAAGACTTACAAAACAATGAAGGATGTGATCGACATGAGCATCGACTAAGATTGGCTGAAAGTAATAAAATGGCTATGACTTATTATTTAAAACGTTCCAATTTAGCATTCCATATAAATAACAATAACAGGAATTTGTCTTTAGACATCTAAGATGCCGTCCATTATTTAGAATGTATATACAGAATTTAATAAGTTGAGTTGTGTTGTGTGGTACATAGAGACTAATCTTTCAATATTCATTAAGTTTATGTGAGTGTTTAGTTTGCATCAATCCTGTTTCGCTACTAACTATTGGCAAATTTAATGATCTACTATTCCCTGGTGGCATTTGTTTACACACTTCCCGCTTAGTTTGTTTAAATTTGTATATACGTACATATGTGTATGGAGTATCTAATAATTTACAGACTAGCTGTTCTAATACGAATTTCCAAGGGAATAATAAAAGAGTAATTTTCAAAAATATTACATTGGCTAACTACTTTTAGGACGAAAAAGTTGACTATAAACACTTTTTTGTTTCCATCATAACTTAGAACAAAGTGGGCAAGAGAAACATAACATTAATCTAAAAATAATAAAACTAACGTAAAATTAACAACTTATCCGCATCACCAGTTCCCAGCACTCAGTTTTCTCTTTGAACTCTCAGGCTGGTCGTCTTTATGAAACCCCTAGCTTTTTATCTCAGTGTGATCTACATAAAGGGACCAACCATAGGAGTGGTAGGAGAAAGAGCATTAAGCCAGCCACTGCTTTTGTAAGACTGCAGTTGCCAAAGACGCGCTATATATCTGTTCCGGCAGCCCAGTGGAGCTTTCTCAATTTCACATTCTTCAAGCAGCAAGTCTCGATTTTGAAAAAACTAAATATCGGGCCGTGGGATTATGGCTTTATTTAGAAAATACGTGTATTACTATTAGCAGCATTATTCTGTTTTAACATTTTATTATTAATTTGTATGCTTTGTTGATTTTGTTATCCCGCTAAAATTTGAAAAGTTTGACATCATTAGCCATGTTTTCCGCACTTTCGAACACAATATGTGTAATTGTAATTCTATAGTATATATTTGATATACTAATTGGATTTAGTTCGTAGTTTATAGGTGTAAGATAGTAACGATTCTCAGTGTAATGCATTGCTGATTTAAGGTGCTTTGCAAAAACTTCAATCAGTCCGATTTATTTATTCAACTAAGTGATAATGGTTTTAAAGACCGATTGTAATACAGATTATAGTTGCTTTCCTATCACATTCCTTTCTTTTATCCTTTTAGGTAGATTTAGATTCCTTTATTTTCGTTTCGGTGTTCCAAGATTGTTTTGCTTTTTTCATTGCTTTTAGATGTTCTTTAGCTATACATTAACCGAAAGATGAGGCTGCAGTTCCAAAAGCTATATCTCTGTTTCTGCAGCCCAGTGAAGCTCTCTCATTTTGACATTCTTCCAAATATTGAACCATGGGATTATGGCTTTATTTACAAAATACATGTATTACTTTATTAGCAGCATTATTCTGTTTTACCATTTTATTATTAATTTGTATGCATTGTTCATTTTGTTATCCCGCTAAAATTTTTTCCCCCTTTTCCGTACTTTCGAACACAATATGTGTAATTGTAATTCTATGGTATATATTCGGTATACTAATTGGTTTTAGTTAGTAGTTTATTAGATTAAGATTTTAATTATTTTTAGTATTATGCATTTGTGATTTAAAATGCTTTGCAAAACCTTCAATAGAGTCCGATTTAGATCAGGTTATACCATTTGAATCATCAATTAATGTAAGTGATAAGGCTTTAGAGATCGATTGTTACACTGTTTATAGTTGCTTTTCTATCACATTTCTTTCATTTATCCTTTTAGGTAGATTCAGATACCTTTATTTTCTTGTCTGTTCTCCAAGATTGTTTTGTTATTCTCGTTGCTTTTAGATGTTCTTTAGTTAATGGAAAAAATGTTATCCATGTTTTATCAACACTTATTGAATCGTGACGGCTTGAAATGCTTTTTGGTCTGTTATTAGCTTTTAGCTGTGTGCAAAAAAAATATATGAGTCACTTAGTTATCTCCTGTAAGGCATCGGAGTCAAAAATTACAAAATTTTTCTTTAAGTTCTTTTAGGTAGATACTGACTCTTTTATTCTCTTGCCTGTTTTAATATCCTCGTTGTTTTTAGATTTTCTTCGGTTACTGCAATAATTGCCTTTTTTTGTCCAAATTTTATCGACACTTAATGCATCGTGGTAACGTGTAATGCTTTTTGGATGGTATTTGCTTTTAACAGTCTGGCACGAAAAATATTTCGGTGACTTAGTTATCTTTAAATTTTGTAAATTTTTTTGACACTAATCAGGATCAACATCGGCTCTTGGATATTTTTTCACCCTTTTGACACCCTATAAAAATAAAATAACAAAAAAGCTAGGAAACCCTTACAGCACGTGAGTACTTTATAAATTCTGACGATCGGTCACAGTACCAGTTAATCATTTTTGAAATCTAAAAATTGTCATGTTCTAAAATTAAAATTAATCACTACACATTTCCTTTACAATTTATTTAAATAACAACTTGTTAGGACCACCCATTCATTTTTTGTTCAGCGGATTTCATTAGTAATCAGATAAAAGTAAAACATTATTTAATTTTTTTGTCATTGTCTTAAACTAAATAGTAGGTAAATGTGGAAAACATGCTGCAGAGAAAGAAAGTCAATTTTTTATTTCGCAGGCATTTTATAAAAGTAAAATTTTTCAATACGACTAGGCTAAAAACAAAAGTTAGGATTTTTGACTTTACAAACGGCTGTCAAAGACGTCAAAATTTTAAGGATTCCTAAAACTCCCTATTATACGCGGCGTCGGTATTAGCGATTTTTAATGTATTTTTAATTAGCAAACAGAGCGGCATCTCTCCCACTTACCATAATAAAGGTTACAAAATCCATGTAGCATAAAATTATGAAACGCTCTTAAACAATGTTTACTAAATTATTATTTTTTCCTTAAACCTCAAGTACCTACTTGGAAATGGTTGTAAGCAGCGTATACTCATGATGGAAATTATAAGCGCTCTAATAATGGTAATTAACGTAAAAATAATGGCAAACTCGTGCCTGGGTTGTTTCCGGTGTTTTGGAGACCATGCGTTTTATTTAAAAACTACGTATTTTTTTCACACTAAAAAGTTTATGCTCTAAAGAAAGAAGGTATTTTAAGGGACATTCCATTGTGACTTCCAGTGGGGCATTTAATTTCATACTTTGACGAATTATAAATAATACCTGTATTATTCATCAAAAAAAAAATACAGGACCAATTTTTTAAACAACGATAGCTTTCGGTATACCGACGGATCCAAAATGCCATCTGGAGTTGTTAGTATCCAAGAAAAAGAGAGATTTAACATAGTCTCGGCCAATTGGCTACTATATTTTAGGATGAACTCGTAGCCATTGAACTGTGTGCCCGGTGGATTACTGACCACGAATGGACCAACAGGACAATAAAAATCTTCTCCGACAGCCAAGCAGCCTTAAAAGCGCTTGATTCATATACAGTCTCATCGGGAACCGTGAGGAGCTGCAGGGACTCGCTGAATGCGCTTGGTGGCGCTAATAAGGTATCATTAGTATGGATACCAGGGCATTTTGGGCACGAAGCAAATGAGGCCGCATCTGCCGAATTTTTCGGCCCTGAACCAGCCCTGGGGATATTATACAATGCTGTTAAATTAACCATATTGAGATGGATGGAGAGCAGCTTCCAACAATACTGGATGAATATACCAGAACTGGTTCACTCTAAAGAGTTCATTAAAGGACCTTGTTAAAAGAGAGCCAGAAATATCAATGGACGTACCAGACAGGAGATCCGTATAGTCAATTGACTTTTTAGGGGTTACTGTCAACTAAGAGTACCCATGCACAGAATGGGAATAACAGAAGAGACCGAATGTAGACTCTGTATGGAGGATGACGAAAGAGTTAGACATGTACTATGCGAATGTCCGGCTATTGCACGTTTACGTCAAAACACTTTCGGTAAACCTCAGATTGATTCAGAAGATCTGAACAGTGTCTCACCCAAACTGATAGCTAACCTTTTTGGAGGATTAGGCATACAGTGGTGAGAAATCACTCAAAAGTGAGCCACAATAGACCTACTAGTGGTCGTAGTGGAAGGGCTGCAAGGCCCACTCACATATGAATCATTATCATCCATCAACCTTCGACCACTACAGCCTTAAACAGAAGCGATGAAACGTTGGTCGACATTTTTGTAAAGTGTCTTTGCTAATGTCACCATTGGTTTATTGACGATTGAAGTACAAGTAAAGCGTTTTTACATAAGCCAAGGATATATGAATATTCTATATCCTTGACGAAATAAAACGTCTAAATGCAGCTTAATAATAATGAAAAAAAAGCAATGGCAATGACAAACAAAACAAAAATTAAGTAAATTAATACAATAGAATCCAAGCGCGTTGAAATCTCTATAAAAATGGCGAATTTCAATTTTTGCCCATTTCTTCCGATCCGCACATGATTCAGAAAAGTTCTATTTAGTTTTCTGTTTCTCTGATGTCATCAGGACGCTTATTATTGACTCCTCATGATGTAAGATAAGGTAAGCGTTCAGCAAATCTTAAGAGGCTTATTCTTGACGGCCCATGACGGACGTGAGGTGTCACTTTCACGGGTGAACTTAGGTTCACCACGTTTTTCAACGAGGAAATAAATCCACGGAAATTGTTGTGGTGTTTATAATCATACTTTTGCTTATCAGTTTTGTTTTGACGAGCTTTTTCTAAAGTGTGGAGGTTGATTGATGATGATTCATATATGAGTGGGCCTTGCAGCCCTTCCACTGCGACCACTAGTGGGTCTATTGTGGCTCAAGTGTGGAGGAGTTTATTAAAACACTTTCCTCCAAAACAAAACTGAACATTAAAAGTAAGGTTAGAAACACTCCCCCGGATTTATTTCCGCGGTCCCTAGAATTAAACCGGTCTTCGGATCTTATATATATATATATATATATATATATATATATATATATATATATATATATAATATATATATATGTCGAATTTTTCACGTCACTGGTGGTCCAGCTGATTTTTGTAAACAAAAGTTAGAGATGATATGAACAACTAATATTTTTTGAATTTCTTGAAAATTTAAGGCAATTTCCCTACTTTTATTTTGTATATTCTTATAAAATAATATTTTTGAGACATACCAGTCGTTATTTGTTTCAGCCCGCTTCATTTAAAATTCGAAGAAAATAATGTGTTCGTTTCAGCTTCAAAAGTAATCCGCTGACCTACACCTTTGTTTACTTCCCAAGTCCTTGGTTTACCTTTGATACTAAACGATCACATTCAGTTTGACTTCTATTTTAAGTTTTGTGTAATAAAAAATAAAGCGGGCTAAAAAAAATAACGGCAATACGGCTAAAAAATTATATTTTATAAGGATGTACTAAAAAACAATAGAAAAATTGCCTGAGTTTCAAAAAATTCAAAAAATATCAGTTGTTTAGGGAACAGTCCCTATTTAAGGACAGCCTTAAATTACGTAATGCTCTAGGGGGGAAGGGGGGGTTTGGTCTTGCGTTACACTCAATGTTTTTTAATGGGTTTTTTCTTGAAAATGCGTTATGAGTGGGAGGAGGGGGGGGGCAGGGGGTTTCAAAAATCCAGAATTTTTGCATTACATAATTTAAGAACGTTCCCTTATATCATATCTAACTTTAGTTTACAAAAATCAGCTGGACGTGGAAAATTCAACATGAACATTTCTCTCATCTCACCTCATAGGCAGTCAAGAATAAGCATCCAGAACTTATAAAATTGTCTAACGAATCACCTTATACTGATTTATTTAATACCTAGAAAGAAACACTTTTATTATGTTGTATTGTTTTCTTTGTGCACTTGATACAGACGAAGTAACCTAAACAAAAATGGCGTTTCTTCCTGCTTTGTAAGGAAATTTAATCTGAGCTATAGACACTAAAACCTTGGAAATTTCAGATATGCAATTCAAAGCCTCGGCTTTTAACGTTTTGTGAAATAACATTTGATCCTTGCTTGAAGCCAATAAAGAAACGCATTTAGATTTATAGTACAAGACTCCATAACACTTTACCTTTATCCGTATGAATCCCCGTGGTATAAAGGGTCATGACGCCTCTTACCTTGCGGGTAGGGCCAGAGCCTTTCCTAAAAGGGCAAATGAAGTCGACACTAACAGAGTAAACTCAGAAAGAGATACAAACGGAATGGACCAATGTAGGAAACGCCAGACAGGCGAAGGAGTATGTGACCCCCCCGTAGGGACTGGCTGCTCCGTAGAACACGAAGAGAGGTGGGAGCCATAGTGGGAGTTCTAACCGGACACTGCGTCCTACAAGGTCACTTGGCAAAGATGAGAGTGAAGGAGGACGCGACGTGCAAGCGATGTTGGGCCGAGGACGAGACCTCGGCGCATTTCCTCTCATCATGTGAAGCATACAAGAAGGCAAGAAGAGAGGTATTCGAAGAGGAAGCCTTTGAGACGGAGAACCTTCTGAATCTGAGGTGGCCTTTCTACAGAAGACGGGCAGATTCCTTAGCGAAGAAAGGGCGCAGTAGGGGGGATGCCCGGGGGTTGGTAAAAAGGTCGCTTCATGTGCATAGTCGCCAGGCCTAGAGTCTACCCCACACTACTACTACCACTACCGTGCAGGTAATCCGGGTTCGATTCCCGGCTTTGCCATTGGATGATGTGTGCGTTTTTTAAACAATTTAATTTGTTACAATCACGTTTGAATAAAGTTGTAGTATTGTTCCAGTATAAAAAATACTCTGCCAATATATGGGCCCCTAAGCTCACACTAGGTATTATAGTTCTAGTGTACGTGTGAGCTAATATAACTAAAAACTGAAATATATTTTATTCAACTCCGGACTCAATTACCTTTCGTTTGATACCACACACGCCATATTTTCACTTAAACTCTAATTTTTGAAATATACCCCCACCCTTTTTTTAAAATAAATTAAAATGTATTTTGTTTAACTCCAAACTCAATTACCTTTCGTTTGATATCACACACGCCATATTTTCACATAAACTCTAATTTTTGAAATCTACCCCCACCCTTTTATTTGGTTTGTGTTTGGTGGATTTTGTTCATTTTTAAATGGGACCATCTCGACCCAAGACCCAGCCTAGGTACCAAATTTCATTAAAATCGACCAGGCGGTTTTTGAGTTATGCGCGTTGGTCGTTACAGACAGACATACAGACAGACAGACAGACAGACAGACATACAGACAGACAGACAGACAGACAGACAGACGGCGCAACAAAAAAGTTTCAAAATCATCTGAAACGCAAAGATATATAAAAATTTTTGAAATCGGAGCAACTTTTTTTTTCTCGAAAAAATTAGGATCACCATAGCTCACACTACTATAGTATAGTATATGTGTGAGCTAAAAAATAACTTCATCCAAAAGGTAACAGAAAAAAGTCTCATTAATACTCTGGATATTGTAGTATTAAAAAGCAGATGATACTCATTATGTTGCATGCATAAAGATGCAATGTTATGGGATCTTGGACTACATTCTTTAGAATATTTTACTGGGCGATCTAAGGTATTTTATTTTTCTTCTATTTAAGAAAAAATAAACTCATACTTTGTGTTTTTTTTAGTTTATTTCTTCAAATTTGATTTTGTTAGACATTTTAGTTAAAATATGCATTTTCTATCGTTTTTAATAGTCAAATTCAGTTAATAAATAAAGATCCTAAATTTATTAATACCTAATACGAATATAATATAAATATACATTTAAGAACTTAAGACAAAGAACCAAATAAATTAAATCATCCAGAATTTTAATATCCTCCAGAAAAGCGGATAATATTCTGAAGAGCGAAGCAACATTTTAATTCCTTATAATCCTCTCAATAAGTAAAAATAAACATGAAACTTTTTAATCAATATTTAACTTTTGAAGAAGCTAAAAAGTTAAGTAAGGAACAAAATGTAAATCTTACAGGCACGGACGCTTAAACTTTTAGAAGGTATGTACAACCTTAAACTTAAGCAAATCTATTCAAGGAGTAAAATGAAAAACTTTATTTAAAAAATGTGAATATTCATTCACAATACCCGCTCGTTTTAAAAGTTTACCAATCTTTTAATCTGATCGCCAAAATACGAATCTGCCAATCAATTAAACCCGCGTGAACATGGATCAAATCAAACCTTTTCATATTTTTGCAGCCTCCTATTTTTTTGACTAACCAAATGAAATATGTATAGGTACTTGGAAAAAAGCTATTAAACTAAAACAAAATGGGCCAAAAGAAAGGTTTATATATACAATAATACCATTAACAATTATCTCGCGGCAACATTTTTATTTTACTAAAAAAGTCCTTCTGCCAGCATGATGGCCATTTTTTGCTAGTTTAATAGCTTTTTTCCAACTTTACGTCAACTTATGCATCACTTTCGGATTTCCAAAAACACAATGGTGACAATTGACACCATTCCGCGTCGCCCCAATAATATCAACTAAAACGAAGACGGCTTTTTATGACAAGATCCTTTAATCAACTCTTTAGAGTGAGCCAGTTCTGGTTTATTCATCCAGTATTGTTGGAAGCTGTTCTTAAATTATCTCAATATGGTTAATTTAGCAGCATTGTATGATATCCCCAGGGCTGGTTCGGGGCCGAAAAATTCGGCAGATGCCGCTTCCCTCGCGGGTTCATTTCCCTCATGTCCAGAATACCCTGGTGTCCACACTAATGACACATTATTAGCGCTACCAAGCGCATTCAGCGAATCCCTGCAGCTCCTCCGGTTCTCGATGCGACCGTATAGGAATCAAGCGCTCTTAAGGCTACTTGACTGTCGAAGAAGATTTTTATTGTCCTTTCATGGTCAGTAATCCACCGGGCATGTTGAATCTCTTTCTTACTAACAACTCCAGATCCAACGCCTGATGGCATTTTGGATCCGTCGGTATACCAGAAGCCATCGTTATTTGAAAAATTGGTCCTGTTCTTTAACCAGTCCTCCCTCTCTTTGAGTATAGTGTTGTATAGCTTTCTACTATACACCGTGTTGGGCATGACGTCGGATATCATTCCTAGAGTTGCATCCAACTTCTGTTTCCTAATTAGAGCTGTTGATATAACTTTATTTCTGGTGGTTGGCCCTTATTTTATAAGTTGCTCTTCATGCCTCCGCCTCTAAGAAAATGTGAAGCGGAGGTAAGTTTAGTAAACATTCCAGCGCAGTCGATGGGCAGCTCATTGCACCACATATGGCAAGACTGGTCTGTCGTTGTAAGCTTGGGAATGAAACAACGTTTACGTCAGAACACTTTCGGAAAACTTGATTCAGAAGATCTAAACAGTGTCTCATTCAAACTAATCTAGCCTTGGGGACTAGGCATACAGTTGTGAGAAAGTAATCAAAAGTGAGCCACAATAGGTGGTCGCAGTGAAAGGGCTGCTGTAAGGTCCACTCACATATGAATCATCATCATGATAACACAGCGAATATGCTAGAAGCAGGTAAAAAAAATGCATAAAACATCTCGCGGTTTATTATCAAAAAGAGGGCAAATGCGAAAGAATCAAAAACAAACAATTGCGAGGAACAAGCGCAAAGCGGATTTTTGTAACAAATTAGCATTACTAACGAACACGAGTGAAGCAACGCTGCCTATTCTGTCCAAATGACTTTTACACGCGGCTTTGAAGTCACACGACTTTTGCCCTTTTAAAACCATAGCGGCATTACTGTATTAAAGCGCGGCCCACACTACAACGAAATTAGGTTATTTGGCATCTGGCTTTAGCTAGTAGAGTTCTCTATGTAGCAAAGGACTTAATAAAGCTTTGTTGCAACTCAGTGGTCTAATCACATTATTTTTCACGCAGTTTAGAGCATTTGTTTATAATAGGTCTTTATGTTACTAGACCAGAAACATTTACAAGTCGACCCAGGACGAAGTCTTTAATCCTGGGGAGACTAACTCTTTTATCTGGATTTCTTTGTATTCATTAAACAGTTTATATTCCATAAAGTAAGAAAGCCTTTAGCTTTTACCTTAAGAATGTCTCGAAAGCAATTAAGTCAAAACGTACTGAGGAAAAAGAAATAAAATAAGACACCGAAACCGTTGGTTTTTATGACCCACATTTTTTTTCAGTGTGAAATCTTGATTGATTGATTTTGTTGATTTCCTTGATCAGACGTCAGTTTGAAATAAATGACAGATAAATAATTGTCAGTTTCAGAAAAAAACACATGGCTACCCAGTTTAGCAGTATAATTATTTGACACTGGATAAAAGAAGCCAGGGAAGAGGGGGAGATATTGAGGGAGGCCTATGTCCAAAGATGGTAAAGGAGATGGGTTAATGTAGTGATTTTCTGAATGGATTCGGTGGCCTGGCCATTCAGGAAATCACCACATGGGACAAGGTATATGGAATGCCTATTTGAAGCTAGCAGTTAGTGCGGGTACATTGTGGCTCCCTGTACCCTGTTGATTATGTCAAAAGGTTAATGACCCATCAGTGGTATAAGGCTACAACCATGGCATTATGTGGTATATCATGATGACTAAGTTTCTGGCCTAAAATATAACTTGAAGTCTTTTGGGTTCTATATACTAGATAGTATTTAAATTATTAACTGAGTTTAACACAGTAGGTACGTGGTGCACAACGGGCCCAGAAAGGCGGCCTAAGTGCCATGTTAGATCCTTTAAGGGTATTAACCGCCACTACCGTACATTCATACATTCATTCATCCATGCAGGGTTAATGAATATGTTTCAGGCTTGCAAAAAACTGTCCTCCATTTAAATTATGAGTATTTAAAAAGACATGACCATTGTAAATTTCAACCCTTTTCTTTCAAAACTCTTAAATTCCTATCTAGAGGTAGTCCTCTAGTAACCTTAAAAGAAGCTTTGTTTAAGTGGAATTGTAATTTATTCAGGTATACGTCTCTTTGGTAATGTTCTTTAGGATCAAAGACTGTTTCCAATGGCAACTTTTGTCGTTATATCCCATGTTTTACTTCCCTAATTTAAATGACACGTGTTATTCATTATACATTTTGAAGGTTACTTTTTAAAAGCAAGACAAGCTTTTTCGGTTGTTTGACATACGTTTTTACAAAACCCCGGAACACGTTGATTTTGTTTGGTTGTTCATAAACTGATATACTCTCAAGTTGGCTGTAATTAAAGCTAAAATAAAACTAATAACCCGTTTGTAACAAACCAAGTCGTTTAACCAAAGAGTTGCTTAGAATTTAAAGTTTACTAGACTAGTCTTCATCCTTAAGGTTTTATCTAACTTAATTTTATAATACCGATTTGAAGTTGTGCCGTTCGGCTTATTGTTCTCATAAATCTGGCAGGTAAACTCCATAGGCTTCTGTTTGTATCGCTCCTCGTTTTGTTTTGTGACAAGTTCAATTTAATTCTCTCTCCCTCTGCAAGGCATTTCGATTGTCTCCAATGGAGACGCAACTTTTCCCTTAATGAGAAAATTAAGGTGCGTTTCAAAATATCTTAATTAAATGTTTTATTGTTGTCATTTGTTTCATCTGGATAAGTTGCTTTATACAAGGCAAATTTCGTTTGCTCTTTTAAGTTAAAAAACAGACCCTACACAAAAACAATTCGGCTTTAAAATCAATAATATGTGGGTGTGATTTTAGATTAAGACATTTTATGTACCCACACACAATGGCTATAAATCGGCTTCTCATGTTATGATATTGTGTTTCCTTAAGTTTTTAATCAGTATATCATTACCGAGGACATTATTTATCTCGGAAAGTTGTTGAAAAACTTCGGAGCATTTCTAAACTGAGCAGATCTATGCTGTTCTTTTCTCTTGTTCTCTTATGATTTCTTCTTTTACCACAGCTCTACTGGCGAAGATTTCACATAGATTTCACATATAAAACTTTTCTTTCTAGAGAGTACTTCCTTTGAACGCCTCGTTGTTCTCCAAGTATAGTCCCGCAAGCGTCGTATTTTCCCAGGTAGGCCTAGAATAGGTATGTATATATATAACATATGAACATTTCGGTTGGAAATGTCACTTGGTCCTCCTTTCAAACCCTTCTAGTTGGTGGAGTGATTAGAACTAAAAATTATCGCTATCAAATCGAGTAGTGTTACATCTTTACATTTTTGAACAGAAAGTGTAAGCACATATTCAAGTGTGGGCGTGAATGAACAAGTTTATTCAATCAATGATGCTGATTGCTGTTATCTTTTAATAAATTTGGATTTAACTTTAAATTAAAACCTTCAAAAACTTTTTAATCACACTTTCACCGGAAATTACAATCCATGGGGAAAGCTAAAAAGGACGATAATTCGGTACCCGACTCAAAGA
Organism: Aspidapion aeneum; assembly: GCA_963576565.1. Taxonomy (NCBI): domain Eukaryota; kingdom Metazoa; phylum Arthropoda; class Insecta; order Coleoptera; family Brentidae; genus Aspidapion; species Aspidapion aeneum. Next base: position 33,788,372 of record OY755048.1, read on the forward strand.
AAACCGACATGCCGCATCGATTTTTTTACTTAATTTTCCCCATTCGAGAAACTATAACTTAATGAAAACTTTCAAAGTGAAACGAATCGACTTTGCATTATCTCCTAAGGCCAGATATTTCACGAACCGCCAACTTCTTAACCAAAGAAAACGATGGAATCAGTATCATAATAACCAATAATAAACAATCAATTGAATTTGATAGTAATAGTACATAGAAACGGACAATACTTAAACCCCCTAAGATATGCTGATGGTATTGCCCTAATTACAGATAAGAAAGAAGAACTGATAAAAATGCTGGAGGAACTGGATACAGCAGCTAAAAATATAGGCTCTAGGCTAGTATGAACTGCACTAAAACTAAGGTAATAACAAACACAGATGAGGATATCACGATCAGAATAAACCAAGAGAAAATAGAACAAGTAGAGGAATATATATACCTGGGACAAAATATTAAACTAAAAAAGGAAAACCAAACGACTGAAATTAATTAAGCTACATATTAAAAAATAAAAAAATATCCTCAGTACCTTAAAACGAAAGTGTATAACCAATGTATCCTTCCTGTACTTACCTATGGATCCCAGACCTGGACACTTACAAAATCAAACGTGGATAAGGTAACAAAAGCCCAAAGGTCAATGGATAAACAAATGTTACATGTAAAGCTAAGAGATAGAAAAAAGAATGAATGAATAAGAAAAAAAAACAAAAGTGGGATGTCAGAGGAGAAGCAGCAAAATTAAAATGGAAATTTGCCGGTCGTAAGATCAGACAGAAAGACGATCGATGGAACAAGTGTATTGTAAACTGGAGACCTTGGAAAAATAGTGGTAGTAGTAGGGGAAGACCCCTTGTAATGAGATGGACGGTCGATTTGAAGAAACATGCAGGAGCTAGATGGATGAACACGGCGACAAAGATTGATCGAATAAATAGTATATAAAAGCGGAAGATCTTAGGTCCCATGCCACAAAGGCACGGGTCCTTTTGCTGTGGCCTGCATAACAAAAATATTTAGTTCTTTTCTTAGTTCCTCTCTGGAACATGGGCTTTCTCAGTTGGTCGTGTCCGGTAATTTTCTACCAGTACTTTAATTTCTTTGCGATTTTCGCCCAGAAGCTATTGTATTTTAGCTTTATTTGCTTCAGTCAGATAAACTAGTTGAATCCTTTTGGCTGCATCTTCAGTTATGTACCTGTACGCGTTCCTATGAATGGGGTTGATGTTCTGAGCCTGACAGGTTTATCCTCCTCTTAATGCTTGATAAACGTGGAATTTCATACCCGTGAATTTAAAAATCAAACAAGTTTCGTGGCTAATCGGGCAAAAAGGAGTTTTTTTGTTTCCCTTATATTTTTCCGTGGGTAGCATGAAAGCTAAACCTCACGGGGGTCCAAGATCTAATGGACACCTAATAAGTGTTGACAGTTAACCGTTTCGTCCTTATGGGACTCCTCAGAACACTGCTGGTCGATGTGACAAATCTTGCAAAGTTAAACAGACGGTTTTGTCTCTAATTAAATGTAATTAACTTGTTTGATTTTTAAATTCACGGGTATGAAATTCCACGTTTGTTAGTATTATTTGGCTTAAAAATTCCGTTGATTGACGCTCACGTGTCTTGATGACGGGTAAAAATGCAATATGCGTTGATCCGGCCTGAAAGACAAAGAGCTGTCGTAGGTCACGGTCTATAGTTTGTTTTCTTTTATTTGCATTCGATCTTTTCATTGATCGATATTGTATAGCAGTGTTTTCTTTCGCCTGCTTTTGGTTTTTTTGTTTCTCTCGTATCTCGGTAGATGGCGCCTCTTGCTATAGTTCGCTCATTAATTACATTTAATTAGAGACAAAACCGTCTGTTTAACTTTGCAAGATTTGTTACATCGACCAGCAGTGTTCTGAGGAGTCCCATAAGGACGAAACGGTTAACTGTCAACACTTATTAGGTGTCCATTAGATCTTGGACCCCCGTGAGGTTTAGCTTTCATGCTACCCACGGAAAAATATAAGGGAAACAAAAAACTCCTTTTTGCCCGATTAGCCACGAAACTTGTTTGATTTTTAATGCTTGATATTTCCTCATGTGATGAAACCCACATTAAGGTGATCGCTTGAGTCATCGGGGCTACTCACTCACGGGCGGATTTTTCCTGCTTTACTTTAAAATTTCTTGATCTGTCACTCTTGCTTCTTTAGCCTTAGGTGAGTGATTATCATTTACTTTTGGATCCAAGTTGAAAGCTAGGGTACTTTCATAGGGGTGATGATCATTACGCTGATCATTACGCCACCGGTAATATTTATGTTGATAAGTTTTTACAGTCACCAGACTAGTGATTTGTATATTTTTCTTGGTATTATCATGCCCATGTTTGACAAGTAGAGTATGTTTTTGACAAGGCAGTCGCGCGATTTTTAATACGACGCAACGATTTACTGGGTCATTTATTTTTGTAGCATACTCCATTAAATTTTATGGTCTCACAATCTTGAAGAAACTATACTTTAGGCAACTGCCAGCTAGCTAGTTAGCTCAACTTTCAACTACTGGCTCTTAAGCTTTTAAATCTAAAGGTCTAACCATACTAATACTCTCTTAATCCGTCTCAAAACTTTATTTAGGTGCAGAAAATTACACTTACCGAAATTTAAATATACTCGTAATTTTAAGCCAGAAACTTTGTTGGTTTATGAAAATAAAACACGAACCAAATAATAGATTTAATTTATAAAATACAAAATTAATGCCTGATGGTCTTATACCTTCCCAACCAAAAGATACTGCTTTAGGTGATTTTTTCCTTTCGTCGAAGTTTTGTTAAAAATAAAGGTTTTGTGATAAGGAAATATCAGGGTTAGGTGTTCGTATAAGTAAGACTTTACAAAAGTTCCAGCCCAACGAGTATTTCTGGCCCTTTGTAAAGTTTGACAACTAAAAACCATAGATAACCTATTAGCCAGTAGAAGATATTTTCAAAAAGTACATTTGCAGCGAAAAAACTGCAGCTGAAGTTATCGACGACAATCTAGACAATGATATATGCTAAAATGGAAAAATCATAGAAGAAACGTTGAAGTACAGGATTATCTTACCCCATACCACTTTTCTCGAGGGGTCATCGGCACCCTAAAATTTTGTACAGCGTCCAACAGGACTTGGGTCCTGACATGTACTGTTGGGTCCTGTCGAGTACTGTTGGGTACTGTCGTGTACTGTCGAGTACTGTTGGGTCCTGTCGTGTACTGTTGTGTACTGTCGAGTACTGTTGGGTCCTGTTGCGAGGTACAAAGCGCGCCCTTCAAAACACATGCGAGCAAACAAAAAAAAAAAAAAAAAAAAAGGTCATCATGTTTGGGGAAGGCCGACAGGGACAAAGCGCGCGCTCAAAAAACTTGCGACCAAAAAAAAAAACAAAAAAAAACGCTCATCATGTCTTTTCGCATCTACGCCACTGGTTGGGGTTGGGGGGTAGTGTCGAGTACTGTCGTGTACTGTTGAGTCCTATCGTGTACTGTCGAGTACTGTTGGGTCCTGTCGTGGTACTGTCGAGTACTGTTGGGTACTGTCGTGTACTGTCGAGTACTGTTGGGTCCTGTCGTGGTACTGTCGAGTACTGTTGGGTACTGTCGTGTACTGTCGAGTACTGTTGGGTCCTGTCGTGGTACTGTCGGGTCCTGTTGTGAAATTTGTACAGTACTGTTGAAAGCTGATGACCCCTCGACTTTTCTTCTATAAAAGACAGACTACCAAAAAGTGTCATTGCAAATGTCAAATTTTCACAGAATGTTCTTGAAACCAGAAATTTGCGATAACAATTAGAATACAATAGAATAGAATAGAATTGACTACTTACTTTAGTATATTTTTTTTAAATCAAAACAAATTGTGCAGCTTTATCACCAAAAAAAAAATTAAAATATATATATATATTTTTTTAAAATTATGTATGTATTGTTTTTGTAGAATCTCTATGACCAAAAGTTTTACAGCTTAAAAATTGAATAAAACCAATGTGACATTATGAAAGTTGGGGACTGCTTTTGAGTGAGCATAAGGTTATAGTTTGCAGCTCTCTGTAGCGAGGGAATGAAATTATGAGACGCATCCTTTTGATATTATGGTATTAATTAAGAGTGTGTGCAAATTTAATTTGGTAAACTTATCACGTCCTTGCAATGCAACTATAGGTAAATTTAGTGAGAATAAGGACACTGTTGTTCTGGTAAATATGCGTTTTAATCCATCGGTAACGTTTCGACAATGGTTTTTGTCTTCATCATCTGAAGATCTGATGAAGACAAAAACCATTGTCGAAACGTTACCGATGGATTAAAACGTATATTTACAAGAACAACAGTGTCCTTATTCCCACTAAATTTACCTATAGTTGCAAATTTAATGCTCATTTAGAAGCCGTTTTTGTTATGTTAATTAAACCCACAATATCCTTTGACCAAGGGGTGGGGGGGCATGGGTAACCCAAAGACGTAAAACTAGCGAAAAGTTTAAGGCAAAAAATTCTGAAATTCTTGAGTCATTTGCGATTAAATGTGGATTGGGGTTAAAATCAATTTATTTGGCGTAGTATAAAACATTTGATTTGTAACAAATAAGAGGGTGTCAATGCGTGTTTTCGAAAGTATAAGGGTAGTTCTTATCTTACTAAATACAGCTTGACCCTCTGTTCAAGGCATTTTGTCGTCCAACTTGTCAGCTACTCGACAGCTGCAGAGGGGATTCAAAATATATATTTGAAAGTTAAACTTACAGTCATGCATTTGGAGCCCAATTTTTAAACTTTTCTTGGGAAGTCATTTATTTAATCTTACATTTTCTGCGACGGACATGTCAATAGTTTCCATAGCGAACATTTTACCTCTTTTCTCCAATTTATTGGAACTTTTTTTCTCAAAAATAATTCAGATAAATTTTAAGACAGCTAGTTTTTGTGGACTGGGGTTGAAATCAATTTATTTCGAGTAGTATAAAACATTTTATTTGTAACAAATAAGAGGGTGTCAATGCGTGTTTTCGAAAGTATAAGGGTAGTTCTTATCTTACTAAATACAGCTTGACCCTCTGTTCCAGGCATTTTGTCATCCCACTTGTCAGCTACTCGACAGCTGCAGAGGGGATTCAAAAAATATATTTGAAAGTTAAACTTACATTCATGCATTTGGAGCCCAGTTTTTAAACTTTTCTTGGGAAGTCATTTATTTAATCTTAAATTTTCTGCAACGGACATGTCAATAGTTTCTATAGCAAACATTTACCTCTTTTTTGCAATTCGTTGGAACTTCTTTTTCTCAAAAATGATTCAGATAAATTTCAGGACAGCTAGTTTTTGTGGACTGGGGTTAAAATCAATTTATTTCGAGTAGTATTAAACATTTGATTTGTAACAAATAAGAGGGTGTCAATGCGTGTTTTCAAAAGTATAAGGGTAGTTCTTATCTTACTAAATACAGCTTGACCCTCTGTTCAAGGCATTTTGTCATCCCACTTGTCACCTACTCGACAGCTGCAGAGGGGATTCAAAAAATATATTTGAAAGTTAAACTTACACTCATGCATTTGGAGCCCAGTTTTTAAACTTTTCTTAGGAAGTCATTTATTTAATCTTATATTTTCTGCAACGGTTTATGTTAATAGTTTCTATAGCGAAAATTTACCTTTTTTCTGCAATTCGTTGAAACTTCTTTTTCTCAAAAATGATTCAGATAAATTTCAAGATAGCTAGCTTTTTTGGACTGGGGTTAAAATAAATTTATTTCGAGTAGCATCAAACATTTTATTTGTAACAAATAAGAGGATGTCAATGCGTGTTTTAGAAAGTATAAGGGTAGTTCCTGTCTTACTAAATACAGCTTGACCCTCTGTTCAAGGCATTTTGTCGTCCCATTTGTCAGCTACTCGACAGCTGCAGAGGGGATTCAAAAAATATATTTGAAAGTTAAACTTACATTCATGCATTTGGAGCCCAGTTTTTAAACTATTCTTAGTAAGTCATTTAGCTAATCTTAAATTTTCTGCAACGGACATGTCAATAGTTTCTATAGCAAACATTTACCTCTTTTCTGCAATTCGTTGGAACTTCTTTTTCTCAAAAATGATTCAGATAAATTTCAGGACAGCTAGTTTTTGTGGACTGGGGTTAAAATCAATTTATTTCGAGTAGTATTAAACATTTGATTTGTAACAAATAAGAGGGTGTCAATGCGTCTTTTCAAAAGTATAAGGGTAGTTCCTATCCTATTAAATACAACTTGACCTTTGTTCCAGGCATTTTGTCATCCCACTTGTCAGCTACTCGACAGCTGCAGAGGGGATTCAAAAAGTATATTTGAAAGTTAAACTTACACTCATGCATTTGGAGCCCAGTTTTTAAACTTTTCTTAGGAAGTCATTTATTTCATCTTAAATTTTCTGCAACGGTTTATGTTAATAGTTTCTATAGCGAAAATTTACCTTTTTTCTGCAATTCGTTGAAACTTCTTTTTCTCAAAAACGATTCAGATAAATTTCAAGATAGCTAGCTTTTTTGGACTGGGGTTAAAATAAATTTATTTGTAACAAATAAGAGGATGTCAATGCGTGTTTTAGAAAGTATAAGGGTAGTTCCTGTCTTATACTAAATACAGCTTGACCCTCTGTTCAAGGCATTTTGTCGTCCCATTTGTCAGCTACTCGACAGCTGCAGAGGGGATTCAAAAAATATATTTGAAAATGAAACTTACATTCATGCATTTAGAGCCCAGTTTTTAAGCTTTTCTTAGGAAGTCATTTATTTAATCTTAAATTTTCTGCAACGGACATGTCAATAGTTTCCATAGCGAAAATTTACCTCTTTTCTGCGATTCGTTTAAATTTATTTTTCTCAAAAATGATTCAAATAAATTTCAAGACGATAATTTGAGGTACCTTCCTAACTGGGTGTAGTTAATCAATCAATCAAGTTTATTATTCAGTTTGAAATTTTTTTTGTATATAAAATAACAAATACTTACCTACCTTTCTTTGGAAAATTAGTTATGTTCATTGGGTCAACTTCATCGCTCAGGGCTCACAATATTTTTATATTTTATAAATCTGCGAGGACAGAAAAAAAAATTTACTTAGGTTATTTTATGGACCAGCGTTTCTGTGTGTTTAAGCTTGAAATTGGAAATTAGTTTATCAAGTGGTTTGGGTTCTACGATTTTTAAAAGCTTTAAAAGTTCGTTCTCACCTTCTGAAGAAATAAAGCCCACTATCTAGCCACGTTCTACCCGGCTAGCCGCATTCTATTTTATTAACCACGTTGTATCCAACTAGCCACGTTCTACCCTGTTAATTGTGTTGTATTCGTTTAACCGCGTCGTATTAGGCTAACCGTGTTGTATTCGGCTAACCATGTTGTATTTGGCAAAACGTGTTGTATTTAGCTAACAGCGTTGGATTCGGCTAGCCGCGTTGTATTCGGCTAGCCGCGTTGTATTTGACTAGCCGCGTTGTATTCGGCTAACCGCGTTGTATTTGGCTAACCACGTTGTATTTGGCAAACCGTGTTGTATTTAGCTAACAGCGTTGGATTCGGCTAGCCGCGTTGTATTCGGCTAGCCGCGTTGTATTTGACTAGCCGCGTTGTATTCGGCTAACCTCGTTGTATTCGGCTAACCATGTTGTATTTGGCAAACCGTGTTGTATTTAGCTAACAGCGTTGGATTCGGCTAGCCGCGTTGTATTCCGCTAGCCGCGTTGCATTAGGCTAGCCGCGGTGTATTCAGCTAACCCCGATATGTTTGGCTATATATAGATAATCACTTATAAGATCAAATTATATCAGAAAAATGTTATTATTTAGGCAATATTCGATTTCAGGACGTTTCATTCACTGTGGGAAAATCTTCATCCCATCCCAGAGATTAGGTAATAATTATAAATAATTATAATTAATAAAATTCGAAGCACCAAAAAATAAGTAAGAGTTGTCAAAAATCGGGGTCCAATAACATTGTGTTGTGATCCGCCTGTATGGTGTAAGGTGGTAATTGTTTTTTTGTATTTTACTACACTCTTTTTTTGCTATTTCTCCCCCAAAATATATTTTCCCAGCTCGTATTTTTAGGATATTTAGCTGAGTTGTAATAAAAAAGAGCCCTTGCCAGACCTGCAATATAATTGTCTGTATTTTTTAGGGTCAGTGTTTGTTTTCTTTAGTTGTTTATTCAATTTCTCTTTATAGCAAGGTTAGTAGTTTTTATTTTTATCTTAAGTCCTTTGAACGTTATCTTATTTAGTTTATTAATATGGTTATTATTTGATAGGGGAGTCCAAAAGTAATTCAATACAAAATTAAAATTTTATATTAATTTTCCATGTAAATACTCTCTTGTTCAACTTTGATGGTTTTATGTTGCAGCTTTATTGAGCACTTTGTAAGAGCATAACAGGTTTCATTTAAGACCCCCCTTTTATTCATTCATGGTGCTTTTATTAAAATCTGATTGAGAACGCACGTGTAGATGTGTTGACAGGTAACCCTATATCATTAGTAAATGCATTTTAATTTATTTTTTTAATAACTGTCGACGTATTTGGTGTTAATACTTCAATTTATATCAACTCGGACACAAACATTTTTCTGCACAGGCCAATATTATATATTTCTCTACTTGTTCTATTTTTTTATGGTTTATTCTGATCGTGATATCTTCATCTGTATTTGTTATGATTTTAGTTTTGGTGTAGTTTATACCAATGTTTACACGAAAGTCGTGTAAACATTGTTTATACTCAAGCCTATATTTTTAGCTGCTGTATCTAGTTCTTCCAGAATTTTTATCAGTTCTTCTTTTTTGTCTCTTATTAAGGCGATTTCGTCAACATATCTTAGGTGGTTCAAGTATTCTATACCATACTTCATGCACAAGTAAACTTAACTTGTACCAAAAAATATACTATTGATAGAAAAGCATTTAAAAATAAAATTGTATTGAATAAAACTTAACCAGAACAGAATGGACTCAAGTATTCAGCTTTGGGGTGGTTCTAAAAAAGTCAATCCTAAAATTATTCAAAGATTCCTAAACAAATTACTAAGCAACATGACCAATGCTTCTTAAAATTTAAGGAATAGTGAAAAAATATAAACTGTTAAAGGAACAATCAAAAGAATTGGAAAAGGTAATGAAGAATGACTTGATAAGCATGTCAACATTAAACCAATACAACTCCTAGATATTAATCAGCCAATGCCAAGCCAACTAGTACCTTAGGTTATCAGAATAAAAACTTTTTTGTAAGTTTGTAGACAATAGATGGATCAGAGAAACTATTCGAAAATCTCACATATATTATCAATCAATCCATAAACGGACATCCAGTACCTGATGATTGGAAAATTGCATTCATATCCTCAATACATAAAAAAGGAAACAAGCTGGATTGCAACAATTACAGAGGAATTTCAGTAACCAGTACTCTAAGTAGATTGTACGGTAGGATTCTTAGAGATCTAATAGAGAATGATTTTCATGAACAAGAAGAAGAAGAGCAAAGTGGGTTTCGTGCAGGCAGATCTTGTAGTGATAATGTGTTTTGTCTCAAACAAGTAATTAAGAAAAGGAGCGCCAGAAATATAGAGACTCATGTTACCTTTGTGGACCTACAAAAAGCATATGATACCATTCCAGTAGAAAAATTATGGACAGTGTTAGAGCAGAGTAATATCAATCATTTATACATAAAAGCGATAAAAGAACTATACAAAGGGTCAAAATCTAAAATTAAAGTTGGAAATCGACTTTCAAAAGAATTCCTGGTAACGAAAGGCTTAAGACAGGAATGTTGTATATCTCCAACTCTTTTTAAAATATATATCGCAGTAGCTCTAAAAAACTGGAAACGTAAAGTGCACGGCATGGGAATACAACTTAACGACCGATTTACCATATACACACTACAGTTTGCTGACGACCAAGTAATTGTAGCTAATGATAAAGAAGACATGAAGTATATTATAAGAAAGTTAACGGAAGAATACCAAAAGTGGGGGAACAGTGAACGTGGACAAGACACAGTACTTATGTATTGGAAACGAATTAAGTGAGTTAGAACTAGAAAATTGACAAACACTATCTTCATGCAATGAGTATGTATACTTGGGTGTCACACTATTAAGTGTGACAGGAACAGACTGTAAAGAACTGGAAAAAAGAATAGTAAAAGCGAAAAAGGTTATTGGTTGTCTTAACAGTATTTTCTGGAGCAACAATGGTGAAAAGCACGCTGTTGTATGGAATAGAGACTGGTCGCGTAACAGAAAAATACAAAGCAAAAATGGAAAGTGTCGAAATGGATGCAATAAGAAGATCAATGAGAATATCTAGAACAGATCATATAAGAAATGAGATCATAAAAGAAAGAATGGGAATTGAGGGAAGCATAACGGATGACATCACTAAAATGCAACTGATATGGTACGGCCATGTACAACGGATGAGCGACGAAAGATTACCAAAGCAGAAAGAGAGGCGAAGAAAAGAGGGCGTCCTAAACTGGAATGGCAACAGTCAATCCAAAGATCAATGAGTCAAAAAAACCTGACGGAAGATGACTGTCAGGATCGAAGGAGGTGGAGAATAGGCGTCGGACAACGTAGAAAAACGTTCTAAACCGACATAGTAGTAGTTGTAGACAATAGAAATGCTGAATGCAGGAATGCACAATTAATAATACTTCTTGTTGATTTGAAAATCTAATAACTAACGATAAAACAAAATTCTACTATGACTAGATTATAATTAAATTAACTTAGCCCTTCAGGAATAAAAATTAAGAACAACACAAACATGTCTACTAAAAGTGGTAACACAGCCATTGAAAACCCAACTCTAAGAAAATAGAGCTTAAAACATGACTCACGCTGACATTCCAGTCCAGAGGTAATAATATAAAAGCTATATCTAAAGCCAAGCGAACGGTAAAAGGGAACAAGGTAGCTGTAGCTAGAGATAGCCTTAGCTCCCTGAGAGTGCGCCCGCACCTGAGCACCCCTAATAAATTTTATTAATCGGTACATTTTGCAGCGTCAAATTCTTGGCGGCCACTTTTTAATTACCTACCCCGCCTGCTTTTCTAGTAGCCGGGAAAAGCGCTTCTTTTTCTATTTTAGCTGATTAACAATTGCTAAAATATTTATTTGCTTTGGATAGTGACCTAAGTAATGAGCTTACAGTCTGTTTGGATAAGAAATTAATTGATTAAGTGCACTTAATTTTATTATTTAAGAAATTTAGATGATTTTTTTTTTAAATAGAATTACCAGCATGAGATAAAAAGTTTTTAGCCATACATAGGACACAACACAATGCTGACTAATGTATTTTTTTCCCTTATAGTTTATTTGATCCATCATAAAGAGCTTTGATGCCATCTGATTTGTCTAACTCCTCAAAACCAACATTCGAAGCGGCAATATCTTAATCTGTCCCAAATTTTTTTCAGTCAGAATATTTTTCATGTTTCGAAACAAATGAAAGTTTGCCAAGGCGAAGTCTGGCGTGATTAAGCGATTGACAGTCTAGCTGAATCTTAGGCATGATGAGAACCGACTTTTTAGAAGGAGCATCATCTTGATGGTTCAATATTTTCTGTTTTTGCTAAACTGGAACGTTTTTTGTTAATGTTTTCCTATAGCTGCTTACTAAGTCGGTGTCTTAATTCCTAAATAATTGTTTTTCTTTTTCAAGACAGTCTATTGCATCGGAAAAAACCGTTGCTATGAAGTTTCCAGCAAATGCTATTGCCTCTTTGAATATGGTTCATACTTTCCTGTGTATTGTCTGAACTGGGCTTTAATGGTAGATTAGCGTCTTATCAGCCGTACCAAATCTACGTAAAAAGTCAAAACAGTGTCAAAACTTCCTCTGAAATTGAATTGAAATGAAATTATGAGTGAGTTTTTGTTCCCGCGTAGGAAAACACGGCAGTTTTCTAGGTAGCAGATTTCTCATATTTAAATCTTTACACAAAATATAGTGTAATCGCTCTTTTGATATAACCGCAGGTTCAGCTGTCTTTATTAGTTTGTGACAAATGTGCATCATTTCATCATAAAGTGCCGCATTTGGTCTATTAGAATGGGGGGAATCATCAGTGTCCGTACGGTCATGTTTAATATCCACCACGTTTTAACTGTGATAAAGAAAGGGGCTGATTCGCCCTGTGTAGCATCTAGAATAGCGAAGGTAGGTTGTTTTGTTATCTGGGATGCTACTTACGTAGATGCAATAGAAGAGTCTTACCTTTCAAAAACTAATGTAGAAGCGGGGGAGGCTGGAATGCAAGAAGGAAATAAAACAATTAAACTATATGCGGAGCTAACAGACCGGTTTGTTTTCATCCCCTTTAGTCTGAAAACATTTTTTTTCTTGCGGTGATGAGGCTTAGAAGCTATTGGCAGAAGTTCCTATGAAAATTGAACACAAAAGTTTATAGCTTTGTCAATTAGAGGATTCGTATCGCCATACAAAGAGGAAATACTACTTGTATTTTCGTACCACAGATTAAAGAAGGTAGGTAATGATAAAGAAGACATAGATATTCTTCCGTTAACTATCTCATCATATATACCAAAAGTGGGGGTTAACAGTAAACATGGACAAGGCACAGGACTTATGTATTGATAACGAATCAAGTGAGTCGGTTCGGTTCGGTTCGGTTCAAGGACGATGGACAAATAAAATCTCCATGCAATGAGTATGTACACTTGGGTGTCACATTTGATAAGATAGGAACAGACTGTAAAGAACCAGAAAAAAGAATAGTAAAAGCAAAACAGGTTACTGGATATCTTAACAGTATTTTATGGAGCAGACAGATAAAAAATAATGTAAAATTTAAAATATATAAAACAATAGTGAAAAATACAAAACAAAAATGGAAAGTGTCGTATTGGATGCAATAAGAAGATCAATGAGAATATCTGAAACAGATCACATAAGAAATGAGATCATAAAAGAAATAATGGCAATCGAGGGAAGTATAACGGATGACATCACTAAAAGACAACTGATATGGTACGGCCATGTACAACGGGTGAACGATAAAAGATTACCAAAGCAGGTCCTAGAATGGCAACCAATAGAGCGCAGAAAAAGAGGGCGTTCTAAACTGGAATGGCAACAGTAAATCCAAAGAACAATGAGTCAAAAAACACCTGACAGAAAATTATTGTCAGGTTCAAAGGAGGTGGAGAATAGGCATCGGACAACGTAAAAAAACGTTCCAAACCGACATAGTAGTAGTAGTAGATTAAATAAAGGAAAATTTTGATTATGATTTTATTATTATTTATTATAAATTAATAGCTTAAACATTTTTTGTGACATTTTAGTCGTAGCGAAAATGTGCAGTTTCATCTGACAAAAAATGTAGTTTAAATTTGTTCATCTGAATTTTTGTAAAGGGACATTTGTCTATTTAAGCTCTAGTCAAACATAACCTTCAACCAATATGGCGCAAAAACCATGAGAACTTTATAACGATTCAGTACACCGAAATTATATTGAACTGACCTGGGAAATGTTAAATGTTACAGTTCGACTAGCTGTATAATGCTAGCCGATATCCTTTAGCAAAGCAAAACAAGAAATTTCGTCCGGGGTCCGTATTCTCGACTGGCTAAAGAATTTCTCTTTGTCTAAGTCAAGCTAAGATAAATGCTCAAAGGAAAGATAGTTTATCAAAAGTATTCCTTATCCTCACATATTTTTGTCGACGGACATTTTCTTAACTACCTACTTGATTATTTTAATTTAATCTTATTTCGAATGTATTTTATTTCAACTTACTACTACTCCTACTACTACTACCCCAGCCTCCACAGAAACTTAGTATTATATATATTATACCGCGTGGCCAGCCTTCTATCCAGTGGCATAGCGTGGGGGGGGGCGGCTGGTTTGTCGCCCCATGGGTGCCCGAAGCGCCCTAACCTATACGGCAAAGGAGGCTAAAGATATGATGACCTTTGACAACGCTGCAAAGGTTTCTGCGGGACTCGGGCGTATCACGGTCTCGTTTTAATAAAGTCTATACTCTATCTGTTCTTTATCCTCTTCTGGAAATTTATACCCCCAGATGTGAACTTGTTCAAGCGGTATGTCTTATAACAGCAATTGGGCTGTAATGAAGAATACGGTCCCCAATTGAAGACCGCAAACGAAGCAATACCAAACTAGGTAATCAAGATTACATGGAATCAGTGACACAGACTTTTTATGCTTACTTAGGCATAAATAGATTTGTGTGAAATAAAAAACCTTGCCACAATTTTTTTTTCAAACTTCGCTGAATATTATCTTGACAGCCATTTGGCAAGATTTAAACATCACTCGTATGTACAGGATGTCCCAAATTTAAAGTTTTTCGAAGTTTAAAAAGGGCTTGCTATATCAAGATGCGCTTTTTATCTTTGATCTCTTGAAAACTTGCTCATAAGTGAGGGTCAGTTTTTTTCAATTCTCTTCTAGATATACCCAAAAAAATCGAATTTGGAATAAATATATACAGTGTGTCCACGTAAGTTGGCGGCATATGGGAAACTTTTTTATTATTAGTTTTACGAAAAAAAGTTATTCTTCATAAAAAGTTCTGCATGGTCCAAAACCTAAAATGCAACCAGCAGATGTAAAATTTTTTCAGTCATATTACGAGGTTTGTCAAAAAATGTGATTTTTGCTCCATAGTAAAGCTTTCTTTTTGACAATATCGAAAATTGTTATAAAGAAAAGATGTTTAGAATTAAAAATAGCTTTCAAATATTCAACATTGTTTATTTACATTAAAAAAATATTTTTTTCTACATTTTCTCTGCGATTACGTTGGAAATTTAAGTTTGCACATTAATGCATAATTAATCTAGGATGCACTGGCATTTTTAAAACTGATAATTAAAGTAGGCTTTGCGAACTGTCTAAATATCGAAAATTCGAAGAAACGTCAACAATCGTATTTCAAAAAGTGCCACGGTATAAACACTTTTTTAGGCAGTCTAACAGTGTTTTTCAAAATTTTTAGAGATCCGTATTGTACAGTTTTATGTTTGACAGACGTATTTGTTTGTTACAAACTAGTGATTAAGCAACTTAAAGGTTATCAGTGTTCGATAAATATTAAGAGATAATTGTTATTAAAAGTTTATTTATAATTGTTTAATTAAATTTATAATTAATAAATGCAATGCATTAATGTGCAAACTTAAATTTTCAACATAATCGCAGAGAAAATGGAGAAAAAAATTATTTTTTTAATGTAAATAAACAATATTGAATATTTGAAAGCTATTTTTAATTCTAAACATCTTTTCTTTATAACAATTTTCGATATTGTCAAAAAAGAAGGTACTTTACTCTGGAGCAAAAATCACATTTTTTGACAAACCTCGTAATATGACTGAAAAAATTTAACATCCGATGGTTGCATTTTAGGTTTTGGACCATGCAGAACTTTTTATGAAGAATAACTTTTTTTCGTAAAGCTAATAATAAAAAAGTTTCCCATATGCCGCCAACTTACGTGGACACACTGTATAAATATTAAATATAAAATATATATAGACCTAAAAAACTATCGATTTATAACACTCCTTAATGTAATTTATAAGCTTTTCACGAAAATATTAACAGATAAACTAACAACAAAATTTGTCGGATATCAATCAAAAGAACAGGCAGACTACAGAAAAGGTTTTCAGTACAATTGAACCATGAAAATCCTAGTAGAACGAGACAACGAATACAACATTCCACTATATATATTGCGTTTGTAGACTTTGCAAAAGCTTTTGATAGCATTAAGCACTGAGCAGTAAAAGCATCTTTAATTTTTAGCCTAATAGATCACAGATACACAGGTTTAATAGCCAATATATATAGCGAAGCAACAACGTCAATCAAAATCCACGAAGGAACCAAGCCAATCCGCATAAGAAGAGGTGTCAGTCCGGTGACACATTTTCCTCTAACCCATTTAACCAGGCCGTAGAAGATGTTGTTAAAAACTTAGATTGGAAAAAAATAACCACCTAAGATATGCTGATGATATCGCCTTAATAACAGACAAGAAAGAAGAACTGATAAAAATGCTCGAAGAACTGGATGCAGCAGCTAAAAATATGGGATTGAGTATGAACTAGAAATCAACTAAAAATATAAGTAGCGGAATATATACCTGGGAAAAATTATTAAACTTAAAAAAGAAAATTCTTGGAATTACCTTCGACTCTAAGCTAACCTTTAATAAGCACATAGATACTATTACAGCTGAAACCACCAGAACATACGGATTTTTAGTAAGAGTTAGCAGAAACTTTGAAGACCTTGAAACCATAAAACTTTTATATTATACTTTTATTAGATCAAGATTAGAATATGCCTCCGTAGTATGGTCACCACAACTACTTACTCAGAAAGAATCGCTAGAAAAGATCCAAAGACGTGTACTTAAGCTTTTGTACTTTAAATCAACCGGTAATTATCCTCCTCAAGGTCACCCCCACACTGACCTTATGCAACTGTTTAATATTCAGCTACTCGACACACGTAGGCAGTCGGCCTCTTAAACGTTTCTATATAAAATTCTCCATAACCAAATTGATAGCATAAATATTTTAGAGAGAATAAACTTTTCTATTCCACGGCTAAACTCCAGACAATCACCAGTTTTTTATCTTCCTACTCCTCGAGTCAATGCAATGCAATTCTCGCCCATCTATACAATTTGCGACACTCATAATAAATATATGCAGGGTATCGATATCTTTAATTGCAGTATATCTGCAGTCAAACAAGTATTTAGATATTAGAGTTCCTACTTTTTATTTAAGATATACTGTATACATCTATCTTTTTGTACTTATTTTTCTTATATTATTTATAGTTATTGTAAACATTTTTTTTTTGTAAACTTCCTGCCCTGTAATTGGGTATTACCTGTTGGGCAGTGTAAATAAATAAATAAATAAATAAAACCAAACAGCTGAAATCAAGAGACGAATAAGATTGGCCTGGGCAGCATTCGTTAAATTAAGCTACATATTAAAAAATAAAGAATATCCTCAGTACCACAAAACGAAAGTGTATAACCAATGTATCCTTCTGGTACTTACCTATGGATCCCAGACCTGGACACTTACAAAATCAAACATAGATAAGGTAACAAAAGCCCAAAGATCGATGGAAAGACAAATGTTTCATGTAAACTTAACAGATAGAAAAAGGAACGAATGGATAAGAAATAAAACAAAAGTAAGAGATGTCAGAGAAGAAGCAGCAAAATTAAAATGGAAATTTTCCGGTCATAATGTCAGACAGAAAGACGAACGATGGAACAAATATATTGTGAACTGGAGAACTTGGAATAATAAAAGAAGTAGGGGAAGACCCTAAATGAGAAGACAGAGAAGAGTGGAAGATATTGGGGGAAATAAAATTTCCAGATTTCAAATTAATTCTTGACCCATTCTGCATACCTTAATTAGGCACACGAATAATATTTTCCTGGTTGATTTTTCTTTGTTATACAATTGCTGCATTACAGAGTAATCAGTTTTTATGATAAAAGTTGTAATCAAAGGCTTCAGGCAAACTACAAATGCTATATTATATAGAGGGGTTGGAAAAATAATATAGCTGCATTATATGTCCCGGCAAAAATGTGCATTGTGTTTTTATTAGATTTGAAAACCAATCTTTTCGATCTCAACGTATATAAAGCCATTTTTTATTGCAACCCCAAAATATAGGAAATAGAGATTGGGTTAAAAAGACATAGTACAAAAATTTTTGTGTTTACAGCGAATGCACAATAATTTATTTTTTGGAAATTTCATAAAAACACAACAACAACCAAACTACTAAACCGTTTTAGGAGACAAAACTTCACCACAAATCTGGAATCTACTAGCACTAAAGTTCGCTTAATCCAAATCTTTTAACTCGTGAATTTAAATATTTTAACCACAAAGATACAGCTTTATTTTACTCACCTCTGAAGATACTACCTAAACGTTCCATCAATACACTTAACTCAGAGACAATTTTAGGAAAATACTCCACCTACCAATTGAAAAGTTGACCACTAAAAAATATAAAACAATGCGCCCAACAAAAATGAAACACCTGTTTGGAGCCATTGGCCGTGCCGTGTTGGCTGCCTACTATATAACAAGACGTAACTACGAATCGATTTTAAGGGACTAGGCGCAGCCTTCGTAAACTAACGAGCCACGAACCAGAAAAGGCAACATCGCAAATTGGCCGGCTGGTGGGCCGATATTTACATGGGAGATATAAACATCTGCTATTTGTTTTGATTGTAGTTTGGCGATTTCGTATTTTTTTTTTGTAAAAACTAATAAACTGTGTTTAGGCGTGTTACATTTAATTTTTAAAACAAACAAAACATTTGGAAATAAATATCAGTGGCCATTATTCATGTTAAAAAATATGTAACAAACCTAGAATAAACAGAAGAGAAATTACTTTTAAACAATTTGTGAGAACAACCCTAAAGTTCGATTCATAGTACCGTGAAGTAAGCAGTATGAAGTGAGCACTAAGAAATAAAAATGGTTCCTTTCTTACTGCTAAGTTATTACTGTCAAGTTTGAACAACAGGATGTTTGTGGGATAGTTTCTTATGTCTGACTGCTTACTTTACAGAACTATGAATCTAGTTTAAGTGGTAACATGTTAATTTAAACTTTAAATGAACTTACCTTTTTTTCTATCTATTCTCTTTAGCCTTCGTCAATCCATCTTTGGCCAAGTTCTCCAGTTTACAATACATTTGTTCCGTCAATCGTCTTTCTGTCTGATAATATGACCGGCAAATTTCCATTTTAATTTTGCTACTTCTGCTCTGACATCCCTTACTTTTGTTTTATTTCTTATCAATTCATTCCTTTTTCTACCTGCTAGCTTTACATGTAACATTTGTCTTTCCATTGATCTTTGGGCTTTTGTTACCTTATCCATGTTTGATTTTGTAAGTGTCCAGGTCTAGGATTCATAGGTAAGTACAGGAAGGATACATTGGTTATACACTTTCGTTTTGAGGTACTGAGGATATTTTTTATTTCTTAATATGTAGCTTAATTAACCGAATGCTGCCCAGGCCAATCTTACTCGTCTCTTGATTTCAGCTGTTTGGTTTTCTTTTTTCAGTTTAATAATTTGTCCCAGGTATATATATTCCTCCTCCCCCTTTTTAAAATATATATCGCAGTGGCTCTAAAAAACTGGAAACGTAAAGTGCACGGCATGGAATACAACTTAACGACCGATTTACTATATACACACTACAGTTTGCTGACGACCAAGTAATTGTAGCTAATGATAAAGAAGATATGGAGTATATGATGAGAAAGTTAACGGAAGAATACCAAAAGTGGGGACTAACAGTGAACGTGGACAAGACATATTACTTACGTATTGGAAACGAATCCAGTGAGTTAGAACTAGACAATGGACAAACAATATCTCCATGCAATGAGTATGTATACTTGGGTGTCACATTTGATAAGACAGGAACAGACTGTAAAGAATTGGAAAAAAGAATAGTAAAAGCAAAGAAGGTTATTGGATGTCTTAACAGTATTTTATGGAGCAGAGAGATAAGAAAGAATGTAAAATTTAACATATATGAAACAATGGTAAAAAGCACGCTGTTGTATGGAATAGAGACTTGTCGCGTAACAGAAAAATACAAAACAAAAATGGAAAGTGTCGAAATGGATGCAATAAGAAGATCAATGAGAATATCTAGATTAGATCACATAAGAAATGAGATCATAAAAGAAAGAATGGGAATCGAGGGAAGCATAACGGATGACATCACTAAAAGGCAATTGATATGGTACGGCCATGTACAACGGATGAACGACGAAAGATTACCAAAACAGGTCCTAGAGTGGCAACCAGTAGGGCGCAGAAAAAGAGGACGTCCTAAACTAGAATGGCAACAGTCAATCCAAAGATTAATGAGTCAAAAGAATCTGACAGAAGATGATTGTGAGGATCGAAGGAGGTGTAGAATAGGCGTCGGACAACGTAGAAAAACGTTCTAAACCGACATAGTAGTAATATATATATTCCTCTACTTGTTCTATTTTATTTTGGTTTATTCTGACCATAATATTTTCATCTGTGTTTGTTATGATTTTAGTTTTAGTGTCGTTTATACTTAAGCCTATATTTTTAGCTGCTATATCCATTTCTTCCAGCATTTTTATCAGTTCTTCTTTCTTGTCTGTTATTAAGGCGATATCATCAGCATATCTTAGTTGGATCAAGAATTGTCCGTTTACTTTGATGCCTATTTCTTCCCAATCTAATCTTTTAAAATCATCTTCTAGGGTCTGGTTAAATAATTTAGGGGATATTGTGTCACCCGGTCTGACACCTCTTTTTAATTAATTTTGCCTATAGAACACAAAACAGGCTTTTGAAAAATAAATAAAGGATAAAAAGTTGTGTCTGCAAAAGGTAAAAAATTGGGCTTCTAAATATCACGTGACACAAATAAGCTATAGTAGCTAATAGGTAAAAAATATCGATATTTATTTTGTATTTTTTATGTTGAGGATATTGCAGACGAAATAAATAAAGTTGCTGGCTTTTCGTACGGTATATATCCTAAAGAATGGAAAAAGTACAATATCCGCCATAGTTATGGATCGACATAAATTTAGTTAAGCCCTATGATCCAATTATAGGCCTTTTATTTCGAGTTTTACTGTGGCGGGGAGGCATAAAAGTAAAACAATATACTGGACCTAGTATGGCGAAGTCTAATATCTACCAGGGTTGATTGTAAAGATTGAAAACAAAACTATTTTAAGCTAAATGCTACGTAACTCTTACCCAGAGTGGGCCATAGTCAAGATTGTCCAGTGTGGATTAAAAGAAAATTATATTTTTTTTCTATCTATCTTAAAATCCTTCTCTTTCCCCTACTTGTTTTATTCTCCCAAAGTCTCCAGTTTACAATACATTGGTTCCAACGATCGTCTTTCTGTCTGATATTATGACCGGCAAATTTCCATTTTAATTTTGCTACTTCCCCTCTGAGATCCCTTACTTTTGTTTTATTTCTTATCCATTCATTCCTTTTTTTATCTGTTAGCTTTACATGTAAACTTTATTTTTCCATTGATCTTTGGGCTTTTGTTTCATTATCCATGTTTGATTTTGTAAGTGTCCAGGTCTGGGATCCATAGGTAAGTACAGGAAGGATACATTGGTTATACACTTTCGTTTTGAGGTACTAAGGATATTTTTTATTTCTTAATATGTAGCTTTATTTACCGAAATCTGCCTAGGCCAATCTTACTCGTCTCTTGATTTCAGCTGTTTGGTTTTCTATTTTCAGTTTAATAATTTGTCCCAGGTATATATATATATATATATATATATATATATATATATATCTTCTTGTTCTATTTTATTTTGGTTTATCCTGACCGTAATATGTTCATCTGTGTTTGTTATGATTTTAGTTTTAGTGTAGTTCATACTTAAGCTTATATTTTCAGCTGCTGTATCCAGTTCTTCCAGCATTTTTATGAGTTCTTCTTTCTTGTCTATTATTAAGGCGATATCATCAGCATTAGTGGGATCAAGAATTGTCCGTTTACTTTGATGCCTATTTCTTCCCAATCTAATCTTTTAAAATCATCTTCTTGGGCCTGGTTAAATAATTTAGGGGATATTGTGTCACCTTCTCTGACATCCCTTGCTTTTTTTATTTATTATCCATTTATTCCTTTTTCTATCTGTTAGCTTTTCATGTAACATTTGTCTTTCCGTTAATCGTTGAGCATTTATTACCTTATCCATGTTTGATTTGGTAATTGTCCAGGTCTGGTTATACACTTTCGTTTTGAGGTACTGAGGATATTTTTTATTTTTTAATATGTAGCTTAGCGAATGCTGCCCAGGTCAATGTTACTCGTTTCTTGATTTCAGCTGTTTGGTTTTATTTTTTTAGTTTAATAATTTGTCCCAGGTATAAATATTCCTCTACTTGTTCTATTTTCTTTTGGTTGATTCTATTCTATTCTATTTGTTATGATTTTAGTTTTGATGTAGTTCATACTCATGCCTATATTTTTAGCTACTGTGTCCAGTTCTTCCAGCATTTTTCTGATGTTTGATATACGACTCAAACTTTGCTGTTAGTCTATCTGTTATTATTTTTGTGAAAAGCTTATAAATTACCTTGAGGAGTGTTATAGTTCAATAGTTTTTTAGGTCTGCTCTATCGCCTTTCTTGTATAGAATAATGGTTATGGATTCTTTCTAGTTGTTTAGGATTATTTTTTCTTTTAGTATTGTCATAAAATAGTTTAAAATGTAATTAAACCACTATAAAAACGTAGCAATAATCAATATTGCTGAGTATGCACAAATTTCATCTATAAAAGCCGATGCTGGACAATAGACCGGCATCACTGTTACAAGTGATCAACCCAGTACACCACTGAAATACGTGGTCCCTACTAACCACACCCAGTACACCACTGAAATACGTGGTCCGTACTAACCACACCCAGTACACCACTGAAATACGTGGTCCGTACAAAATACACCCCACGTACAACCTCCTGTAGTGGGTACTTTTTATACGGCCATATAAGATGTACGGTCCAAAGGGCCCTGTCTCTCCAGCACGCATGCCCCATATACATAGAATGTATAAGTTTATACTGTTAATGTCATGGTAATATTTTGTAAATGTTAACCTGTTTTATTTGTAATACATTCATAAAATTTGGATTCTTCATAACTAAATTCATCTTCCCCTTAATCCCCCAGTCACAAGGGCACTAAACACAAAACCCTGTGACAGTATTTTATTCAGGAGAATATGGAGGGTATTAGTTACAGCTATATTTTTTTACTTTTTTCAATATTTTACGATTTTATTGTGTCTAATCTAATATTTTAACTCAATAAAAGATACGAGTAAGGTTTAAAGTTCATAATTCATTAAATTATTTTTATTTATTGTAATGAACAAATATTATAAAAGAAATATATTGAACTATATTTAGACTTTAAACATAGTAAATAAACTTTCTCCATTTCGTCACATACAGTCTCTATTTTTAATTGTATATATTTTGGAGACCAAATCGGTTATATTTTTTTTAGTTTGTTAGTTTTGTAGCTCATACTTTACTCTAAACTTTGATGATTCTGCTAGAAGTTACTTTTTAATAACTTTCCATGCAGTGCCCAATGTCTTGGCGAGATTGGACACGTGTTAAAAAAAATGTAGTTGTGGTTCCAGATAACTATTACCTAGTATATTAGTTCCAATCAGATATTTTTTTTCTAAAACTTAACATAGTTTTTGTAGTTTAGATTAATGCTTTTCAACTTACCCTTGTATACCTAATACCTACCGTTCCCCCTTTATTTATTTCCATTCGCTAACAGAAAAGGAAAAACGTGGAATGGCTACTTTTATTACTCGCGGGGAAGTCTCATAGTAAAACTCTTTTATACCAATAATATCACTATTTTTGAGGGAGAGCTGGTCTAAAGGAAGGAAGGGGTGCATGTGAATACAAAAAATTACAATCCCATAAAAATATGATTGCTTCTTCCCACACAAAAAAGCTTATATATTTTTTTTTATTATTTTAGGTAAGTTTCCAACTACCAAGTGACGTAAAATAATCGTTTGAACGTCGCATTGCTTTCACCGTAAGTACAATTTTTTTCCTATAGTTCCTATCAGTCTTCCAAAGCTTAGCTCTGTAGCATTTCTGGAAGTGGGTTACTTTTACATAACTTTACATTTATAGGGGACGGAAGTTAATTAAAATATTTGAGGTTTTTAATTTAGTACTAAAATTTCACGTTTGTTAGTATTATTTGGCTTAAAAATTCCGTTGAATGACTCTCACGTGCCTGATAGCGGGTAAAAACGCAATAATCGTTGATCTGGCCTGAAAGGCAAAAAAAGCTGTCGTAGGTGAGGGATTAGTTTGTTTCTTTTTATTTGTTTTCGATCTTTTCATTGATCGATATGTATAGATAACAGTTTATTTTGCCTGCTCCAGTTATTGCTTCTCTTGTATCTCGGTAGATGGCGGTTCGTGCGAAAGTTTTCTCACTATTTACATAGGATTATAGAAAAAAACCGTCTAAAAAGTGTCCATTAGATCTTAGACCCCCGTGAGGTTAAGCTTTCAAGCTACCCACGAAAAAATATGAGAGAAACAAAAAAAACCTTTTTACCCGATTAGCCACGAAACTTGTTTGATTTTTTAAATTCAAGGGTACTAAATTTCACGTATGTTAACAAATTCATTTAGTCCAAAATGGGCCACCCAGTATATTGAGGGACTAATAGTAACCGAAATAGCTATTGAGTAAAATATAATGGATGACCCTGTAAATGAGAATTCTGAATTCAGTATACGTACTTGTTTTGAATTTAATTTACTGGTATAGACTTATAGTATTATACATATGCGGAAAAAGTCGGCACGTTTTTTAGAAAAAGCTTTTTCACGATATAATAGGTGTCAAAAACATAATATAGAGTCTCTGCAGCCCGGCAGGATTTTTACGGCCGTTATTCGAACAACAAACAAACAAATGGCCGGAACGATAACATTAAAATCGTTCATCGGTTCTGCCTTATTCTTCCTTCCGTTTTTTTTTAAATTCTTGTTGCCCTTGGAAACTATTTTACTCCGTGAAAGGGTAGTTTAAGAGATCTTTTCCGTTTTCGGGCTTTTTGTTTTGTGCGCTACAATAAGATGTAATATTTGGCTTAAAAATTCCGCTGATTGACGCTCACGTGTCTGATGACGGGTAAAAACGTTAATCAGCGTTGATCTGGCCTGAAAGACAGAAGAGCTGTCGTAGGTCACGGATGGTTTGTTTCTTTTTATTTGCAATCGATCTTTTCATTGATCAATATGTATAGCAGTTAATTTTCGCCTGCTCTTGTTCTACTTTCTCTCGTTTCTCGGTAGATGGCCCTACTTGCAAGAGTTTTCTCACTATTTACATAGGATTAGAGACAAAACCGTCTAACTAACTTTGCAATGGTGTCACATTGACCAAGCAGTGTTCTGAGGAGTCCCATAAGGACGAAACAGTTAACTGTCAACACTTATTAGGTGTCCATTAGATCTTGGACCCTCATGAGGTTAAGCTTTCAAGCTACCCACGGAAAAATTTGAGAGAAACAAAAGCTCCTTTTAACCCGATTAGCCACGAAACTTGTTTGATGGATCGTTTGGTTGTAAAATTTCATTGATAAAAACAAGTTCAAATTTTCAAAACTGGGCACATTGGGTGGCTTTACGGTACTTCTATTTTGAGTTTCTTATCTAGTTACCACTGGGTACTTTATGTTATTTTTAATTAATTTACTTTGTTACTATGAACTGAGTTATAAAAAAACTGAGCATTCATCCAATAGAATGCAAGTCCAACCAACAAATTTCAAAAACCTAAAAACATTAGTTAAAGATTAAACTACCATTCAGAGTCCTAAGACTCTCAAGGAAAAGTAGAGAGGACTGAAAGGAAAACCGACTGAAATATCAGATGGGAGACCCCGTCTGTTTTACAGTCTGCACTAGGCTCACCAGAGAGAATGCGACAGGCGCAGGGGTATTTTTGGAGAACGCCAACATCCAAAGGAGCTAATCCCCAGGAAGTCAGGCAACAGCTTCGAAGCACAAGTTTAAGCTATAAGAGCTGCGGTTAACGAAAAGAGAATACTCTTATTCTCTTCTTCCTGGAGAGGAAACATCTATTCAGACAGCCAGGCGGCACTGAAAGCATTATATGTGGTAGCCTCTAGATCAGCACTTGTCTGGGAAAGGTCTGAAGCAATTTAAGAATTGGCTGAGATAAGCAGGTTATATGTGTTCCAGGTCATATAGGGATCCCTATCAACGAAAAGGCCGATAGACTGTCCAAAGCAGGTTAAGAACAAAGTTTAATTGGCCCTGAACCCTGTCTAGAGCTGAAAAGTGGGCAAATAAGATCGAAAGAATGGACACTCAAGGAGCTGCATGAATCGTTGGCCAACACTGTTTAAAAAGGTAAAAAAGACTCTTAGCAGTTTTAGCGCAAGCAGAAAGATTTGACTGCTGGACAGAGAAGGACGGGAATTGAATCTTCACCTCGGAGTCCTCACACTATGCACTTCATGGACATTTACCTTATCTAAAGATAAAACACAATAGGACATACCTCAAGTGCGGAGAAGAACAGGACACAGTATTTCATTTTCTAGCACAATGTGAAGCATATAAATGAGTGAAGAGAGGAATGTTCGGAGTAGAGGAATTGGAATCAAGATCTGAAGTCCTTAAAGTGGTCAGACATCCTGGCTTTTATCAGCAGGACGGGAAGGTTTGACGATGCGAAGGATCAAACTTAAATATAGGGGACTTCACTGGGGGTAGAAATCAGCAAAAAGCATTCTTACTACTGCTACTAAAAAAAATATATTTTTGCCACTCTTAATGCATGTCCTAATGTTAGTAAATATTATTTTAAATCGACAAAAAATCACATTTTAAAGGAGAACACTTTTAATGAATATTTTCACCTCTTGTGTTGAATCTTTTTAAATTTGCAACCAGTATGTTAGTTTATGTCCGAGACATGTAATAGCTAGACTTAGCTCTGATGGCATCACCATTGCGTTGAGCCTTTCGATCGGCCCAGCGCGTCCCTAATTTCCCAAAGGGACAAACGTGAGGGAGAGGATGTTTTCGCTTGTGGCTGGTTCATTTCTTGTTGGCTCTATGTTGCCGGTTTTAAATGGGGTGTAAATACATTTTAAAACTGTTAGATCTCGAAGGCTCTCGAGTTTTTCATTGTGAATGATTTTAGAACTGGAACTCACTGGCATACTTATTTAGCCGCCTTCTTTAGACCTCTTTTCCATTCTGGAGCCATTAGTATTCTGAGAGCAGGGCACACACGTCCATGTCTTCCAGACTTTCCTTTTAGGTACGGAGACTCATAGTCATTTAATTTATACATACATCGTGTACCTCGGCATTCGAAAAACAGGGCAGAGCTCTAATATATATTATTATTATTATTATTATATATTTATCTCTGAATCTAAGATTAATCCAGAGATCTCCGAGACCGTATAAACTTCAACTGCCTAAGTTTTAAAAATTTTAATCTAACACAGTCTTTCTTTTTCTGTGGTGCCTTTGACAAGGGTCTGTTTTTTAAAACCACTGCCGGCATCTGGCAACGTGTCGATAAGTCTAGATTTTATTTCACTTTCCACAGCTTCCTTTGCGTCGAACACAAGTAATCATAACATACAATCGGCGATAATTTGCCGAACAATGCGTGCCCCGTTCCGAAATTTACGATTAATGCCTTTTCCGAGAGCCTTTCGCAACTTACTGCACCAGATGTGGCCCTCTCTGGCGAGATTTCTTCTTTAGTGTTTCTACCGGGTAGCCCAATGATTTTCGCGACAATTCGATGCATAAATAGGAAAAAGCCTTCGATGAGCTCTTTTGACCACTGTTATTAAATATTAGTATATTGTATATTGCATGTCATTCCAGTTACTGAGTCGCTCAGAACATTTTTCTAAAAGATATTGTGTGCGTAATTCTGTATTATATCTCTCAGATGCTCAGGTTTAGCTGTCTTTGTTGCGTTCCCACAGAATCTTTCGTCGTTTGCTTTACGTATTGCCTTGACCTGATATTTTCGGCTGGACAATCGCAAAGCAGATGTTCCTCAGTGGTTTTTGTTGCGTTTTGCCTTTAGCTGATGCTTAGGCTCAGCTGTTTTTGTTGCGTTTTCGCATAATATTTCGTCAGTTTCATTACGTATTACCTTTGCCTGATATTCCCGGCTGGGCACTCACAGTTTCCGAAGAATTATCGGTTGCATTACGTATTGCTTTTAGTTAATATTTCCGGCTTGACATTCGCAGAGCTGATGCTCAGACTCAAATGTTTTTCTTGCGGTTCCGCATAATATTTCGTCATTTGCGTTACGTATGCCTTTACCTGATGTTTCCAAATGAACGTTCACAGAGCAGATACTCAGGTTCAGCTGTTTTTGTTTCCGCAGAATCTTTCGTCGTTTACTTTACGTATTACCTTTAGCTGATATTTCCGGTTGGTATTCCAACCACTAATCTTAGGTCAGTTCCTGTTCAATTGTAGAAGTTGAATTGACTTCTTTGCTGACATTGCTATGAGGTCTTTTAATTGTCTTTGGGCTCAAGTTTAGCAATTCTGAAACTGATCCATTTCCATTTATTCCAAAATTTTCGAAAAAAATTTTCGGAAAATTTAAGAGAGAAAGCAACACTAGGGAAATTAAGGATGAGAGTCTATAATAAACATAAACAATCGTTACCTGAATGTTTCTTTGTGCAAAATTTTTTCCGCCCTTTGTATTCATGTATTCGTATTTGAATGTATGCATATTATTTTTCAAACATCAAAAAGGTGATGTAATGATTCGGATTTCACCCCTATATCTTATCACCCCCATAATATAGGCGCGGCATATAATATGAAAGAATATTAAGGAAGTATACCATTATAGATCGCTGGTGGGATCTTACACAATATACAGGATGTCTCTATACTAAATTTATTAAAGTGAAGGATGTAATGATGGCATATTCATTTCACATTGACAGTTCAGTTTGCCAAAAAGACGAATCGCATAAATTATTGCTAAATTTGTATGGGTATTGAGTTCGTTCACAATTGTTTATCTTAATAGTTTTCAAATTGATTCCGAAATGGTTTTTAATTCGATTTTAAAATTTTGATATTGCTGCTTATTTTTTAAATTGATGTCACTCAAAAAATTTTGTTGCCACTTAATGCACATTTCTTTTTATATTGATAAGACTGAAAAACGCTTGTGTTAATAATGAATGTTATAATACCTATAATTATCGGTGGATATTTTTGTTAATTGTGGCATGAGGGTATTTTTGCCGCATTTAATTTTTTGACAAATTAGTAACCCCAAACCGGGACATCTTTTTAAAACCCCCACTTAAATTTCGAGTGACAAGAATTTAATTAGCCAGTGGTTTTAGGGCCCACAAAAAGACCTCGACAAAAGTAGCATACTTAATTAAAAAGAGCAAAAAGGTTGCCTTCAAATGACGCATTTATGCGACTGTTAAAGTATACATATAATCCTCACTTAAAACGATAAGAGTGAAAATTAAATTTAAATATCCTCAACTTTTTTAGTACCTACCTTTCGCTAATTTATAAATTAATTGTTCCCTTGCTAGCTTTTGTCAAAAAAAAAAATGTTAAACTGTTTTATTATTTGTTGTTTCAAATCTTGCAACAGCTTTTTCACCTACTTCCCGATGAGCAAAAAATTTAAAATTTGGTACCTGAATTTGGAATGAATAATTTGTAGTTTTGTGGCTTACGGGATTGGCTTAAGAAGACAAAGTTTATTTTGTGGGACGTTTCGTTATGTATTATAACTTTTTCAACCCTTAGAACAAAACCCCTTTACATTATGGTTTAAAAATAAATTATTTTGTACAAAGCATTATAATTATTAAAATATTTCCAGTTTCAAACATTAATTATGACATAAACAAAGAACAAAATGGCACCTACTTTAGGAAGTAGTTGTCCAAAGTCCACTGCTATGGGATCACTCTCATTATGGTTAAAAATCATCGTTTAGATGGCAAAATAATATAAATTTTTACTTAAAATTACTTGAAAATTATTAGCAACTACTCGTATATTAGCTCACACATATATTATACTATAGTAGTGTGAGCCATGGTGATTTTGAAACTTTTTTGTTGCGCCGTTTGTCTGTCTGTCTGTCTGTCTGTCTGTCTGTCTGTATGTATGTCTGTCTGTATGTCTGTATGTCTGTCTGTAACGACCAACGCGCATAACTCAAAAACCGCTTGCCCGATTTCAATGAAATTTGGTACATAGGCTGGGTCTTGGGTCGAGATGGTCCCATTTAAAAATGAACAAAATCCACCGAACACAAGTCAAATAAAAGGGTGGGGGTAAATTTTAAAAATTAGCGTTTATGTGAAAATATGGCGTGTGTGATATCAAACGAAAGGTAATTGAGTTTGGAGTTAAACAAAATATATTTTAGTTTTTTTTAAGGGTGGGGGTAGATTTCAAAAATTACAGTTTACGTAAAAATATGGCGTGTGTGATATCAAACGAAAGGTAATTGAGTCCGGAGTTAAACAAAATATATTTTAGTTTTTGTTTTTTTAAGGGTGGGGGTAGATTTCAAAAATTTGAGTTTAAGTCAAAACATGGCTTATGTGGTATCAAACGAAAGGTAATTTAGTCTGGGGTTGAATAAAATTTATTTTAGTTTTTAGTTATATCAGCTCACACGTACGCTATAACTATAGTAGATACCTAGTGTGAGCTTAGGGGCCCATATATTGGCAGAGTATTTTTCTGTTATATTACAGTTTTTTTGGTATTTTTTGTTTATTTTGTATAGGAAGCGTCATTATTTTAGTTCAAACACACAATTTTTTTTCGTTGGTGTGTTGAATATTTTATTTTCTTGATCAGCATTAGTCGGGATGTTGACCACATTCAAGGTTACTTTTTTACAAGACTACTATTAAACAAAATGACTAAAAAGTATTATGATTAATAAAAACACTTTAAAATAGGTACTACAATTAAAATTATACACAAAATAGCTATTACAGAATACTTTATTACAATGTGGGTCTTATTTCTTCTTAGTAGTTTTATACTTATTTAAAATATTACAATACAATGTACTGAGCCCCTTTACAGTCCTTAAGTTAACAGTTTTATATATTTGAATTTGGATCATTTCCCTAATAAGAATTTTGGTATAATTTGGTTTAATATCTTAAAAAGTTGTATTTTAAAAGTCAAAATTGTGTTGTTTATCAAAATGATGTTTAGAAATAGCAGTTTTTTCTGAGTCATACGATTTTTCATTTTTGCAATAGGTCAATACCCTGACTAATGCTGACCCAGGGCTATCAAAACGGACGGGCCACGATCCTCCATTTTGTTGACGTCAGATCGGGGGCTGATTTTTTTTGATGGTCACATCACGACACAGCTGATTGTCTTTAAAATAAAATATTGAAGTTGGAATGTCGGTTCGTAAATAAATGTTTTGAGATTGCTTTTACTATATTCTTGCAGAACAATTTTTTTTAAATATATAGTAATCCTTAATTTTTTAGAGCCGCTTCATTGGCTCACACAAAAATTAAATTTAACGCAGAAGCGAATGTGATAAACACAGATGACAAAGTCAAATACATGTCAAATATAACAGTTGGCATGCGGTACATGGCGGGTAATTTGAATTCAAAATAAGAAATGGTAAATTTTGAAGATTTTTAACCCTTTAATCATCTTGCATCCTTACAAAAGTTTGGTAGAATATCAGGATGGTGTCTGAGAATATTTTACTGAAATTTTGCGGAAATCTGTAGTGTCATTTTAAAAATATCCTTAAAATCGTCTGACCTTCCATAAGACCCAATGTAAAAGTCAGCCCCCCGAGAACAGCTGATCTAAAATTTCGTGCGCAATTTTTTATTTATATTATAAGCTCACTCCTTAGCGTTATAACTATATTACTTCAAGGTTATTTCATATAATCATCTTTAAGATACGGGGGCTTTATGAAAAGTCTACATTTTTAATTGGAGTCTAACTTTTGAATTTCTTAAAATTTCCTTTTGGTGTAAATTGCTTGTTTATAGATTTGTTAAAGCTAAATGCAACTGTTAAACTAAGAGAAAATTTTATATGGTTATTTAAATAAGTAGCACTTACTTTGTGTTTTTAACTTTTCACTAAAGTGCTAGAGATCACACATTCCTTTTGCCACCCACGCAGGATCACTTCGTTGATTGTTCATAATAAGACGAATAAAGCAAAAAAAAGCATTTTGTTTTTCGCAACCGCACAACCAGTTTTCAGCATCGTATAATTTTTTATTACTTGCACTAAAATTTTTGTTAATTTTTAGGATTTTATTTATTTATTTAAGTATTATATTTGTAATCGAAGTTTATATGTCAATGTATTTAAATTTGCACAGTTAATTATGTAATCGACGGTATTTATTTCCATTTTATAAACAAACGATAACAAAAACAAACAATGACACGCGACCGGCAATGCTTTTTACTAATGGCATAGCCCAAATCAAGACAAACTCATACGTCGTCACTAAGGATAGAAGCGGCATCGTGTAGAAGGGCAACGGACGTTTTCGTACGATGATGATGGCCGACTTCAATTAAAACACACATTCCTCTCGCCCTCGCTCGAGAACATCCAATCCATATATACGCCGCTGAAAAACGGGTGAAATTGAAACCTTGCCCCGCGCGGCGCTGCCGACTAAAAAAGTTCACCCAATTAATCGCTTGATGTTAACCACAGAGAATAAAAAGAACTAGACAATCATTTCGTAAGGGAAGATTTAACTTTTTTAAAATAAATCAATTAAAAATACTGTTTGTGGTAGGTTTGGGAGGGCACTGCCCCATTGCCCCCCCTGCAGCAGCCGCCACTGGGTGCATGGGCTATTTAGTCGGTGTCATAACATTTCCCGCTCTTTGTTTACAATGAACTGCACCATCTAAGACTCGATGTTGCTTAAAAATATCTTAAAGCACGATTCTATGTATCTTGTTTATCGCTTCCTCGTTGTTAGGTCGCTGTGGGAAAACTATACAACACTCATTGGCCATAATATCAAAATTTATCCTACTTGTATAATAGGCCACCATTCCGGACACGCCGGACGGTTCTACAGTATTTACTGAGATCTAAAAACTTAGCACTTAGACCAGGGTCTAAATACTAAGTCTATAAACTCGACCCCAACCAGTAAGTATTTCTTAGAGAGTTCGATCTCACACAAATTCAAATTAACTTTAAAAATAAAAGAAAAACCGAATGAATGAGTCTGAAATCTAGTCCGTCTATTCACGTTAAAAATAATCTCAGTTTGTAGTACACCTGAGGAGTGGTTTTAAGTTCGAAATACTATAGAAATAAACCATAATAAAAAAAATTATATATAAAAGTTTTCAGAGGTTATGATTTGGCTTTATAATAACTTAAAACTGTCTCTGCATTACCGTATTAAATTTAAATCAATATTAAAATATTGTAAAAAGCGCAAGAAATCTTAGAATCATTTTTTAGTAATACTCAACCACAACAATTGAAAATCGGTTTAATTATCTCTAAATTGTCCAAATAATTAACATGTAAAATATAGCGGACAGCTGACACTGACTTACTCTGTTTTTATTCAACATTTCCTACTGACATTTGGAGGCCCCACCATACTGCAACTCGGTGCTTGTGTTGATAAACTATATAGTTTTTAAAATATGAATTTTCATACTTTTCCCAATTTTTGGTCTCATGGGATTCCCTACCATAAAATTCGCTAAATGACGTTTTTCCTAATCTTAACTTAGGGTATGGTTTCTTTGCATCTCTATGGCCCCACCATACTGCAACTCGGTGCTTTTGTTGATAAACTATATAGTTTTTGAAATATGAATTTTCGAAGTTTGGCCATTTTGGTTTTATGGGATTCCCTACCATAAAATTCGCTAAATGACGTTTTTCCGAATCTTAACTTAGGGTATGGTTTTTTGCATCTCTATGGCCCCACCATACTGCAACTCGGTGCTTTAGTTGACAAACTATATAGTTTTTAAAATACGAATTTTCAAAGTTTGGCCATTTTGGTCTTATGGGATTTCCTACCATAAAATTCGCTAAATGACGTTTTTACTAATCTTAACTTAGCGTATGGTTTTTTCGCATCTGTATGACCCCACCGTACTGCAACTCCGTGCTTTTGTTGATAAACTATATAGTTTTTCAAATATGAATTTTCAAAGTTTGGCCATTTTGGTCTTATGGGATTTCCTACCCTAAAATTCGCTAAATGACGTTTTTCCGAATCTTAAATTAGGGTATGGTTTTTTTGCATCTCTATGGCCCCACCATACTGCAACTCGGTGCTTTTGTTGATAAACTATATAGTTTTTGAAATATGAATTTTCGAAATTTGGCCATTTTGGTCTTATGGGATTCCCTACCCCAAAATTCGCTAAATGACGTTTTTCCGAATATTAACTTAGGGTATGGTTTTTTTGCATCTGTATGACCCCACCGTACTGCAACTCTGTGCTTTTGTTGATAAACTATATAGTTTTTAAAATGTGAATTTTCAAAGTTTGGCCATTTTGGTCTTATGGGATTTCCTACCCTAAAATTCGCTAAATGACGTTTTTCCGAATCTTAAATTAGGGTATGGTTTTTTTGCATCTCTATGGCCCCACCATACTGCAACTCGGTGCTTTTGTTGATAAACTATATAGTTTTTGAAATATGAATTTTCGAAATTTGGCCATTTTGGTCTTATGGGATTCCCTACCCCAAAATTCGCTAAATGACGTTTTTCCGAATATTAACTTAGGGTATGGTTTTTTTGCATCTGTATGACCCCACCGTACTGCAACTCTGTGCTTTTGTTGATAAACTATATAGTTTTTAAAATGTGAATTTTCAAAGTTTGGCCATTTTGGTCTTATGGGATTTCCTACCCTAAAATTCGCTAAATGACGTTTTTCCGAATCTTAACTTAGGGTATGGTTTTTTTGCATCTCTATGGCCCCACCATACTGCAACTCAGTGCTTTAGTTGACAAACTATATAGTTTTTAAAATACGAATTTTCAAAGTTTGGCCATTTTGGTCTTATGGGATTCCCTACCCTAAAATTCGCTAAATGACGTTTTTTCGAATCTTAACTTAGTGTATGGTTTTTTTGCATGTCTATGGCCCCACCATAGAGCAACTCGGTGCTTTTGTTGATAAACTCTATAGTTTTTGATATATGAATTTTCGAAATTTGGCCATTTTGGTCTTATGGAATTTCCTACCATAAAATTCGCTAAATGACGTTTTTACTAATCTTAACTTAGGGTATGGTTTTTTCGCATCTGTATGACCCCACCGTACTGCAACTCCGTGCTTTTGTTGATAAACTATATAGTTTTTAAAATATGAATTTTCAAAGTTTGGCCATTTTGGTCTTATGGGATTTCCTCCCTAAAATTCGCTAAATGACGTTTTTCCGAATCTTAAATTAGGGTATGGTTTTTTTGCATCTCTATGGCCCCACCATACTGTAACTCGGTGCTTTTGTTGATAAACTATATAGTTTTTGAAATATGAATTTTCGAAATTTGGCCATTTTGGTCTTATGGGATTCCCTACCCTAAAATTCGCTAATTGACGTTTTTCCGAATATTAACTTAGGGTATGGTTTTTTTGCATCTCTATGGCCCCACCATACCGCAACTTGGTGTTTTTGTTGATAAACTATATAGTTTTTGAAATATGAATTTTCGAAATTTGGCCATTTTGGTCTTATGGGATTTCTTACCCTAAAATTCGCTAAATGACGTTTTTCCGAATCTTAACTTAGGGTATGGTTTTTTTGCATCTCTATGGCCCCACCATACTGCAACTCAGTGCTTTTGTTGACAAACTATATAGTTTTTAAAATATGAATTTTCAAAGTTTGGCCATTTTGGTCTTATGGGATTCCCTACCCTAAAATTCGCTAAATGACGTTTTTCCGAATATTAACTTAGGGTATGGTTTTTTTGCATCTCTATGGCCCCACCATACCGCAACTTGGTGTTTTTGTTGATAAACTATATAGTTTTTGATATATGAATTTTCGAAATTTGGCCATTTTGGTCTTATGCGATTTCCTACTATAAAATTCGCTAAATGACGTTTTTACTAATCTTAACTTAACCCCACCGTACTGCAACTCCGTGCTTTTGTTGATAAACTATATAGTTTTTAAAATATAAATTTTCAAAGTTTAGCCATTTTGGTCTTATGGGATTTCCTACCCTAAAATTTTTTTGCATCTCTATGACCCCACCGTACTGCAACTCGGTGCTTTTGTTAATGAACTATATAGTTTTTAAAATATGAATTTTCAAAGTTTGGCCATTTTGATCTTATGGGATTTCCTATCCTAAAATTTGCTAAATAACGTTTTTCCGAATATTATCTTTTTTTTTTCGCATCTCTATGGACCCAGCATAGTGCAACTCGATGCTTTTGTTGATAAACTATATAGTTTTTAAAATACGAATTTTCAAAATTTGGCCATTTTGGTCTAATAATAAATTACTAATGTGATCCCTCAACCCGCTCTAGCAGAATAAGCCAAAACATGTGTACGGTTACTTTCCGTTTTTTTCTTGGTTATAACTGCGAAATAATTTAATATCAGTTTAGGTTTAAAAAAGAATTTTTGGGAAAAAGTTTTCGAATAAAACGTTTTAATTTTTCCGCGTAGAATTGAAATCCGCAATCAGAAATAGCATGTTCCATTTAAAAAAATCAACGTCGAGCGGAATTTTGACACTTCTTGTAAGGCTAGAACCTTAAAACCTACATCATCAGAAAGAGCACATCTCACTATCTTGATAGTGATTATGTTTAAAAATCATTATCACTTTTAAAATAATCGGCCTGTGCGGGTGGTCTAAAACACCCTATATATATATATATATATATATATATATATATATATATATATATATATATATATATATATATATATATATATATATATATATATATATATATATAATATATATATATATATATATATATATATAACTTCCCTCTGGCCCCCCGACTGGATCCGCTACTGGACGCGACGCAGTGCTAATCTTTCTTAAAGGCCTATTTTTTAATAGGCTACAAATAATATCGAGTGCGATTTTTGCTCGATCATAAAAACTTCGTTTATATATACCCATCTAACATTAAGTTCGTGATTGATACCGCATTGAATTTCATTAAATTAAAACCCGATTTGGTCTTCGGGAACTAAAAAACTGATAACTGCGAATATCATCATCGATATTTATCGATTTTTACCCGTTTTTCACTTTTACCCGTTTTTCATTTTTACCCGTTTTTCATTTTTACCCGTTTTTCATTTTTACCCGTGTTTCATTTTTACCCGTTTTTTATTTCTACCCGTTTTTCACTTTTACCCGTTTTTCATTTTTACCCGTTTTTCATTTTTATCCGTTTTTCATTTTTACCCGGTTTTCATTTTTACCCGTTTTTCATTTTTACCCGTTTTTCATTTTTACCTGTTTTTCATTTTTACCCGTTTTTCATTTTTACCCGTTTTTCATTTTTACCCGGTTTTCATTTTTACCAGTTTTTCATTTTTACCCGTTTTTTATTTTTACCCGTTTATCATTTTTACCCGGTTTTCATTTTTACCCGTTTTTCATTCTTACCCGTTTTTCATTTTTACCCGGTTTTCATTTTTACCGGTTTTTTATTTTTACCCGTTTATTATTTTTACCCGGTTTTCATTTTTACCCGTTTTCCATTTTTACCCGTTTTTCATTTTTACCCGTTTTTCATTTTTACCCGGTTTTCATTTTTACCCGTTTTTCATTTTTACCCGTTTTTCATTTTTACCCGTTTTTTATTTTTACCCGTTTTTCATTTTTACCCGGTTTTCATTTTTACCCGTTTTTCATTTTTACCTGTTTTTAATTTTTACCCGTTTTTCATTTTTACCCGTTTTTTACTTTTACCCGTT
This sequence comes from Aspidapion aeneum, assembly GCA_963576565.1. Lineage (NCBI taxonomy): Eukaryota > Metazoa > Arthropoda > Insecta > Coleoptera > Brentidae > Aspidapion > Aspidapion aeneum. Next base: position 33,826,138 of record OY755048.1, read on the forward strand.
TTTCACTTTTACCCGTTTTTTATTTTTACCCGTTTTTAATTTTTACTCGTTTTTAATTTTTACCCGTTTTTCATTTTTACCCGTTTATCATTTTTACCCGGTTTTCATTTTTACCCGGTTTTCACTTTTACCCGTTTTTCATTTTTACCCGTTTTTCATTTTTACCCGTTTCTCATTTTTACCCGTTTATCATTTTTACCCGTTTATCATTTTTACCCGGTTTTCACTATTACCAGTTTTTCATTTTTATCCGTTTTTCATTTTTACCCGTTTTTCATTTTTACCCGTTTTTCATTTTTACCCGTTTTTCATTTTTACTCGGTTTTCATTTTTACCCGTTTTTCATTTTTACCTGTTTTTAATTTTTACCCGTTTTTCATTTTTACCCGTTTTTTACTTTTACCCGTTTTTCACTTTTACCCGTTTTTTATTTTTACCCGTTTTTAATTTTTACCCGTTTTTCATTTTTACCCGGTTTTAATTTTTACCCGTTTTTAATTTTTACCTGTTTTTCATTTTTACCCGTTTTTAATTTTTACCCGTTTTTCACTTTTACCCGTTTTTCACTTTTACTCGTTTTTTATTTTTACCCGTTTTTCATTTTTACCCGTTTTTCATTTTTACCCGTTTTTCATTTTTACCCGTTTTTCATTTTTATCCGTTTTTCATTTTTACCTGTTTTTCATTTTTACCCGTTTTTCATTTTTACCCGTTTTTCATTTTTACCCGTTTTTCATTTTTACCCGGTTTTCATTTTTAACCGTTTTTCATTTTTACCCGGTTTTCATTTTTACCCGTTTTTCACTTTTACCCGTTTTTCACTTTTACTCGTTTTTTATTTTTACCCGTTTTTAATTTTTACCCGTTTTTCATTTTTACCCGGTTTTCATTTTTACCCGTTTTTTATTTTTACCCGTTTTTCATTTTTACCCGTTTTTTATTTTTACCCGTTTTTCATTTTTACCCGGTTTTCATTTTTACCCGTTTTTCATTTTTATCCGTTTTTCATTTTTACCCGGTTTTCATTTTTACCCGTTTTTCATTTTTACCCGTTTTTCATTTTTACCCGTTTTTCATTTTTACCCGGTTTTCATTTTTACCCGTTTTTCATTTTTACCCGGTTTTCATTTATACCAAATATTGCAGTAGCTCTAAAAAACTGGAAACGTAAAGTACACGGCATGGGAATACAACTTAACGACCGATTTCCATATACACACTACAGTTTGCTGACGACCAAGTAATTGTAGCTAATGTCTAATGATAAAGAAGACATGGAGTATATGATGAGAAAGTTAATAGAAGAATACCAAAAGTGGGGATTAACCGTGAACGTGGACAAGACACAGTACTTATCTATTGGAAACGAATCAAGTGAGTTAGAACTAGACAATGGACAAAAAATATCTCCATGCAATGAGTATGTATACTTGGGTGTCACATTTGATAAGACAGGAACAGACTTTAAAGAAGTGGAAAAAAAAATAGTAAAAGCAAAAAAGGTTATTGGATGTTTTAACAGGATTTTATGGAGCAGACAGATAAAAAGAATGTAAAATTTAACATATATAAAACAATGGTGAAAAGCACGCTGTTGTATGGAATAGAGACTTCTCGCGTAACAGAAAAATACAAAACAAAAATGGAATGTGTCGAAATGGATGCAATAAGATCAATGAGAATACCTAGAACAGATCACATAAGACATGAGATCATAAAAAAAAACAATGGAAATCGAGGAAAACGGATGACATCACTAAAAGACAACTGATATGGTACGGCCATATACAACGGATGAACCAGGAAAGATTACCAAAGCAGGTCCTAGAATGCCAACCAATAGGGCGCAGAAAAAGAAGGCGTCCTAAACTAGGATGGCAATAGTGAATCCAAAGATCAATGAGTCAAAAAAACCTGACAGAAGATGATTGTCAGGATCGAAAGAGGTGTAGAATAGGCGTCGGACAACGTAGAAAAACGTTCTAAATCGACATAGTAGTCGTATATTTTGCTCTTCCCTGCCTTAAAATTTAACTTAGAAGACTGAATACTCTTACAACGGAAACCCAACCCAACTGAACAGAACCGAAGTCGCACCGAAGCGGGTAGTGAAATACAAGTTAGGAAAGGCCAGTTCGTTGGTTTCCTTAAATGTGCATCGTCGAGTTTTTAAGATTAATGCCGTGCCACCCGCGCAAACGAAAACAGTTTAGAAACAGAGCCAAAGGTGGTAAACCTCACGTGGTGATTAATCTTCTTAAATGTGCTTAAGTCAGAGCTAAAGGGGTCTGCAAAACTACTACACGCATTAATTTACTGTTTATTTAAGGAAATTTGAGGAATGCTAGACTTGAAGAGTCATTAAATGGCACCATTAATAAGCCTTGCTTGACAACAAGTGGCTCTAACCCCCCACAAACTTGTTGATAAATATTAATATTAATGAAATAATAAAGAAAGAATAGTGTAGATTTTAGATTAAGATCGAGTGCAATATGAAGCTATGTCGATAGAGAATAGTATATCATAAAAGATTAGTGATTCCAACATCTGTCAAATTATAAATAGGCCCCTAAAAGTAGCTACCACAATGTTGCACTCCCGTACAACCCCCAAACTTTTTACACAATAAGGTCCTAAACATATTTTAAAAAGGTTTAAAACCACTAAACTTTAGCTTTGCTTTAGCGGTTATAATAATAATGACGATATTTTTACCCCCACACCAATGTTGTAATTTTTTGTGTTTGTTTGTTTTAAACGCAAATATCTAAAAAAAAGTTAAGAAATTAAACAAATGCTGTAAACGATAAAGCCGGCTTTCCATGGAGCATATTATCTGCCCGGATCTTTTTTTTATCAGGCTTTGATTGGCTAAAATTTTTAAATCAGCCAATCAGAGCCCAACGTTTACACACATATGTAAACACTTTTTTACATACACAATTCACACACAGGCGAATCATTATAAACTTCAGTGTTATTCTGGCCCTATTGTATCATTCAACCCTTCGAAATAAATGTGAAGTGTAAATCAGTTTCGTTTTTGTACGTACTGTGGGGAATTGTCTATGACGCAACAATGACGTCATTTGTAATATATCAACATATTATAATTCTTCTCTATTGGTAATGTAAATATATTCATATATTTTTATATTTACAGTTAATTCTATATTTCATCTATTATAATTAACTAATATTAAAAATCAAACAAGTTTTCGGGGCTAATCGGGTAAAAATAAGTTTTTTTTTCTCTCACGGGGGTCCAAGATCTAATGGACACATAATAAGTGTTGACAGTTAACTGTTTCATCCTTATGGGACTCCTCAAAACACTGCTTGGTCAATCTAACACCCTTGCGAAGTTAATTAGATGGTTTTGTGTCTAATCCTATGTCTATAGTGAGAAAACCGTCGCAAGAAGCGCCATCTACCAATATACGAAAGAAACTAGAACAAGAACAGGCGAGTGAGTATAAACTGCTATATGTATATCGATCGATAAAAAGACCAAGAGCCAGAGCAACGCTGATTAGCGTTTTTACCCACCATCAGACGAAAGCGTCAATCAGCTAAATTTTTAAACCAAATAATACTCACAAACGTGAATTTTAGTACCCGTTAATTTAAAAAAAAAATCAAACAAGTTTTCGTGGCTAATCGGGTAAAAAGAAGTTTTTGTTTCTCTCATATTTTTCCGTGGGTAGCTCGAAAGCTTAACCTTACGGGGGTCCAAGATCTAATGGATACCCAATAAGTCTTGACAGTTAATTGTTTCGTCTTTATTAGACTCCTCAGAACACTGCTTGTCATCGTTTTCCAGAGAAAAAAGATAGCTAGAATAATTTAAATGATATAAATTCAGTTATTTAAAAAACCGTAAACAGAGAGTGAAAATGAATAAACTTATATCATACGAAATAGAAGCAACATTAGGAGTACCCCAGGGATCGCATTTAGCTCCTTTCTTTTTCTTATTATTTGAAAATGACATTCAATTTACAATTGGCTGATGATTTAAAAATATTTAAAAGAATTTACAGCGAAGGCGACTGTAAAGAACTATTTGCATCTTATATACCTGGTGTCAAAAAAATAAAATAGAAATAAATTTTAGCAAATGCAAGCTTATAACGTTTTCTAGAAAAATAAACAGAATTAAATTCTCATATAACATTAGCAATATTGAAATACCCAGAGTTAAGTTAAATCTTGGGGTGCTTTTTGATTCAGAGTTTCGTTTCGTGGATCATATATATAATGTTATAACAAAAGCGTTCAAAATGTCAGGGTTTGTTATTCGGTCAAGTAGTGAATTTAAGAATATTGAGGTTTTAAAAAGATTATATTTCTCATTAATTAGAAGCCAGCTTGAATATTGCTGCATGATCTGGTCACCTTATTATGACATTCACAGTAATAGGTTTGAAAGAGTACAACGTAAGTTTGTTAACATTTTGCTGTTTAAATTAGGCATAGACAAAAATCTGTACAATTATGACGAACGCTTAAAAATCATTGGAATAGATAGTCTTAGCAATCGAAGAGACAAGCTTGCGTTAAGAAGATTTGGTCATAAAATTTTAGCTAACGAAATTAACTGTCCCAAATTACTATCGCTTCTAGACTTGTTTGCACCCTTACGTCAAAACAGAGGTACCAGATTATTTTACTTTATCTCTTATAAAGCAGACATAGGGAAAAATAGTATTGATAATAAAATAATGTCACTTTTTAATAAATACATACAGTAATTTATCGATATTGATATATTTACCTGCAGCAATTCATCCCTTAAGCGTAAGATTGATAAAATTATGTAATGAATGCCACTAACCGATATTGATATGTTATTTTGATATAGTGAATATGTTATTTTTGTGTAACGTCTTTTGACAAATTATTTTTTTGTTATTTTTACTTTAGATCTTAGCTTTTTAGAGTAATTAAGGAATGTACTACTTGGGGGCCACCCTGTTATTGTACCTAAATAAATAAATAAATAAATCATTAAATTTAAAGTATCGTTTGAGGCTGTGTAATATAGCTATTAAGTATATGACAGAATTCAAATATCGCTCAAGAGGTCAAGCATGTAATCGCGGGATATTGATTTGACTTTTAACGGAATGTCAGTTACCTTGAAAAATGCGCTAGGCGGTAAGACACCAGAGAAATTGAATAATATTAGAACATTCTAACAGGCTTATGGATGAAAGGAAATGGCAGCCTACCTTTAAATCAGAAACACAAAAATGTGTCCTTATAAAGGTTAAACAATCATCCAGAGTTGTAAGAGCTGAAACTTACCTTAAGGTCACTTTACTAAATAAAGACGACTGCAAGAAGGACTAACTGGCATTTCCGATAGAAGCCCTTATCTGCCTTACAGATGGCTCTAGCCTTACAGATGTCGGAGTAACCTCGCAGCAAAGTAAACTAAGATAACACCGACATTTCCAGGAGCATCGACACGACGTGCTCTGAAAAAAATAGACAACAGTTTTCCAAGCTCCAGATGGAGCCATAAGAGCTGGGTTTGTTGAGAAAAAAATCTGATAAAGAGATGAACCGACCATATACAGCCAAGAGATATTGAATGCATTAAACAGGGTCTGAAGCACTTCAAGAACTTGAGATGTTGGTACTCTTCTAGGTGCAAAATTATGTAATCAATAATGAGAATAGTTGTAAGAGAAAAAAATAAAACTTACCTTATGGTAACTTTAATAAGTAAAGACGACTGCAAGTAGGACTAACTGGTATTTCCGATAGAAGCTCTCATCTGCCTTACAGATGGCTCTAGGCTTACAGATGTCGGAGTAACCTGGGAGCGAAGTAAACTGGGAGAACACCGACATTCCAAGGAGCTACAACACAACGTGAATATCAGAGAAAGAGAGGAAACGACCGTATACAGCCAAGAGACACCTCACATGAATTAAATAAGGTCTGAAGCACTTCAAGAACGTGACATGTTGGTACTTTTCTATGTGGAATATTGTGTAATCAATAAGGAGAATAGTTGTAAGAGACAAAATAAAACTTACCTTATGGTCACTTTAATAAGTGGTATTTCCGATAGGCTTACTGATGTTGGAATAACCTGGGAGCGAAGTAAACTGGGAGAACACCGACATTTCAAGGAGCTTCGACACGACGTGCTTTAGAAAAAATAGAGAACAGTTTTCCAAGCCCAGATGGCGCCATAAGAGCTGGGTTTAATAAGAAAAAAATCAGAGAAAGAGATGAAACGACCATATGCAGCCAAGAGACATTGAATGCATCAAACCTGACTGTCTGAAGTACTTCAAGAACTGCGTCGACCCGTCCACTTTTTTCAAGATATTAATTTATAAACCTTTTTATAAACCGTTCTTGTATGCTTTAATTCCTTTAATTTCTTTGTTAAGAACCGATATGGTAATGATGGCATTCCCGTAGCCAAACACTACCGTTTCACGATCCGAAAGGTATTTTTGACATGCGAGAATGTGGAAGTCGAAATAATTTTGGTTTTGGCGGTTTAGCACTTTCAAACAGGGACAAAATATTTACCTTCAATTACGCATTTGCTAGTTTATTTCCAAAGGGATAAATAATTCAAGAACTAGGGAGATTATAAGTTAAAACATACTACTACTCGGTTTAGAACGTTTTTCTACGTTGTTCGACGCCTATTCTCCACCTTCTTCGATCCTGAGAATCATCTTCTGTCAGGTTTTTTTGACTCATTGATCTTTGGATTGACTATTGCCATTCTAGTTTAGGGCGCCCTCTTTTTCTGCACCCTATTAGTTGCCATTCTCTGACCTGCTTTGGTAATCTTCCGTCGTTCATGTGTTGTATTAAATTACTTGTTTAAGACAAAAAACATTATCACTACAAGATCTGCCTGCACAAAACCCACTTTACTCTTCTTCTTGTTCATGAAAATCATTCTCTATTAGATCTCTAAGAATCCTACCGTATAATCTAGTTATACTACTGGTTACTGAAATTTCTCTGTAATTGTTGCAATTCAGCTTGTTTCCTTTTTTATATATTGAAGATATGAATGCAATGTTCCAATCATCAGGTACTGGATGTCCGTTTATGCATTGATTGATAATATATGTAAGATTTTCTTGTAGTTTTTCTGATCCATACTTGAGCATTTCAGCATATATTCCCTCAGGTCTGCTAGCTTTTGCGTATTTAAGCTTTTTAAAACTATTCTTTGTCATTTCTTTTTCGATGATTACTTCTTCTCCATGTACTTCTATGTCTCTCCTCGGAGATGCTGACAGATATTCGGGTCTCGTTTCCTGCAGCAGTCCCTTGTAGTGTTCTGTCCATTGTTCTGGTTTGATGATCCAAAATATGAGAATAAAAAGGTGGCATCGGAATGGTCCATATTTGTAAGCTATTTATTATAAAGTTATATCTTTAGATTTATCTGTGTATTACGTTTTAAGATTAGTTAATGGAACATTGATATTGAATATTAATAATAGCACTGCATCTGCCGAAGCGACCACTAAGTCGAATAAACAGATAAGCATGGCAATGTTATAGTATGCTTCTCGGTAATCGCAGCGTACTAAACTGGAAGATAATATGGTCGCGCCCAAGTAAGCAGAACAAGATCACTGAATTGGATCAAAATGAACATCAAAATGTTAACATAATTTGGCTAAACACTATTATAGAATGTCTATTGGAAGTCGCTTGGGCGGGGTGGAAACCATAAACTTCATTTAATAATATCAAATTTTGCTATAAGCATAAGCTTCTATCGAAAAGTGATAGCTTACTACTGGTCTTTTAATATATTTACTTATAAATAAACTATAAAGAGGCAGCGCAGGCGATTCTTAATCTCCTAAATAATAATGCAATCATTTTGTTTTCTGCAATATCTAGGAATATTTTTTTAAGAAAAAGTAATTTTTCCAAATTAATTTAGAAAAACTTAGTGTTGTGTTAAGCAATATTAGTGTCTGACGGTCAAAAAAGTAAAAATGTTAACAAGATAAAATATTTATTATTATATTTTCTTTTGTTTTTTAAAAACTATGCAATTTCACGCATAATATAAAGTAGGTATATCCTCCAGGTGAAAGCTTAACCTCACGGGGGTCCAAGATCTAATGGACACCTAATAAGTGTTGACAGTTAACCGTTTCGTCCTTATGGGACTCCTCAGAACACTGCTGGTCAAGTGACAAATCTTGCGAAGTTAATCAGACGGTTTTGTCTCTAATTAAATGTAATTAGTGAGCGAACTATAGCAAGAGGCGCCATCCACCGAGATACGAGAGAAACAAAAAACCAAAAGCAGGGAAAAACACTGCTATACAATATCGATCAATGAAAAGATCGAATGCAAATAAAAGAAAACAACTATAGTCCGTGACCTACGACAGCTCTTTGTCTTTTCAGGCCGGATCAACGCATTTTGCATTTTTACCCGTCATCAAGACAGTGAGCGTCAATCAACGGAATTTTTAAGCCAAATAATACTAACAAACGTGAAATTTCGTACCCGTGAATTTAAAAATCAAAACAAGTTTCATGGCTAATCGGGCAAAAAGGAGTTTTTTGTTTCCCTTATATTTTTCCGTGGGTAGCTTGAAAGCTTAACCTCACGGGGGTCCAAGATCTAATGGACATTCCGTTGATTGACGCTCACTGTCTTGATGACGGGTAAAAATGCAAAATGCGTTGATCCGGCCTGAAAAGGCAAAGAGCTGTCCTAGGTCACGGACTATAGTTGTTTTCTTTTATTTGCATTCGATCTTTTCATTGATCGATATTGTATAGCAGTGTTTTTCCCTGCTTTTGGTTTTTTGTTTCTCTCGTATCTCGGTGGATGGCGCCTCTTGCTATAGTTCGTTCACTAATTACATTTAATTAGAGACAAAACCGTCTGATTAACTTCGCAAGATTTGTCACTTGACCAGCAGTATTCTGAGGAGTCCCATAAGGACGAAACGGTTAACTGTCAACACTTATTAGGTGTCCATTAGATCTTGGACCCCCGTGAGGTTAAGCTTTCAAGCTACCCACGGAAAAATATAAGGGAAACAAAAAACTCCTTTTTGCCCGATTAGCCATGAAACTTGTTTTGATTTTTAAATTCACGGGTACGAAATTTCACGTTTATTATTAATTGTTGAACCAACTACTCTGTATGTGTGAGATATTGTGTATGGGAATTTGTCAAAACGTTTTAAATGTCCGAATCGTTTACAGTCTTTACACTATTCTCCAATAAGGATCTGGATGAAATCAAAATCTGGACTTGTCCGTAAAATGAAACTGAAGCCCACTCATTTGCGTTCTGATATTCTTGACACCAGTATATTCTTGCAGCGCGATTTAATTGCAATGAATGAATGTATGAATGTACGGTAGTACTTTAAGGATCTAACCTGACACCTTTATGAGCCCGTTGTGCACCACGTCCTACTGTGTTCGACTTAGATAATAATTTAAATACTATCTAGTATATAGAACCCAGTAGACTTTAAATTATATTTTACTGCATAATGCCATGGTTGTAGCCTTAGACCACTGATGAGTCATAAACCTTTTGACATAATCAACAGCGTACAGAGAGTCACAATGTGCCCGCACTAGGTGCTAGGTCCAAATAGGCACTCCATATACCCTGTCCCATGTGGTGATTTCCTGAATGACCCTGCTACCGAATCCATTCAGAGAATCACCAAATTAATCCATCCCCTTTACCATAAACTAATATATTAGTTTATGCCTTTACCATAGATGTTTTCTGGTGTGATCCCAAAGGTTACCAGTTTTTATTTTTTTTTCTGTTAACATACTGTTCAATGCTCGTTCGTTACCAGACTACTCATTTATCCATGGGTCGAGGCCCTTTTAGTCGCCTCTTACGACAGGCCTAGAGTTACCTTGCTTCTATTCTTATCTCCGGACATCATATGGACCGATTGAATTTACTAGAAGAACTACATGGTCTGCTATGATCTATTTTTGGGGTAGTCAAAATTTGGGTTAGCAAGTCGATCGACTTTTGAGTGTCACGGGTGTATAGCGTCCACAGCTTTTGTGAGAGAGACAAGACGAACCTATTCTACAAAGGGGATATAGCAGTGTAGACTAAATAAGGGTAAGTGGGTGGACCAACCTCCTCTCAAAGTTTCCATAGACCTTTCAATAAATAAGTTGTAGCCCTCTAAAACTGTGTTGATTTTTAGCCTTGGTCTTGATCCATCCGCCAAGTAATTTTCCCGGTGGACGCCAAGGTTAACCTTGTGTTAGCTATGATCTTGGCTGAGAACGATTTATAAAAGTTCCTTGGTCAATGGTCACGGTATATGTGCGTTATAACTTCATAACAAATTCAGTTGTATTTCGTTTCAACTATAATGAAAACCGACGAGATCGGTTCGTTTGGTTCGCTTGTTGGAGGCTCTAATATAGAGCGTGAAAACTTTCATAAAGTGATGGAAGCAACTATAGTTTGATCCACATCCGGTATATTGTCGGTCGAACTTCCAGTTTTCCGAAAACATCTCTAGGGGCGACTAACGACACATAAAGGAATGTCCGTGGCTTAGCTGGTGCAGTTTACCTCCATCCAGCTTAAATATTATTAATTTAAACCGAAACTACCAGAATGAGCTCAAGCTCAATATTTACTGTCAGTGTCAAACACTGATTTTTTGCCAGAAAATGTCCAAATTTAAATTTTGGATTTATCGACGTATGTTGAGAAAATATCCTGTGCCTTTAGGATGAAATGCACAAGTTTTTTTATAGTATGTATAGTATCTGAAATTGATAAGGAATGTATTCCGTAAAATCTGTTGAACTTTAATAATATATAAGTTAAAGTAATTTTGAGTTTTCCGGTGAAAAGGCCGCGGATTAGATTTGCAAAATCTTGCCGTACGTATGCGAAATTGAATTAATGGAAATCCTCATGGTTAAAATATACATGCCCTTCGTGCGACCCTTCGAGGATCTTATTATTTAGTTGGTCTGCACGGCGGGTTTCCATTATTTATTTGCGACCTTTTAAACTAAAGGGTCCGGCCCGTCTTTATATCCGATCCAGACCTCTTTAAATATTAACTGCTCCTTTGATAATCATATTGGCTTGGACATATTAATACCAAAATACCACACAAGTTCCTTTTAGCCTTTTGGTTACTCTTTTCTACTGGGAGGCCATTTTAGACCTACGTCGAAAAAACCAAAAAATCATTGCAAGTTTAAATTTTTCACAATTACAAATGGCCTGTATACTATTTTTAAAAATCAAATAAGTTTCGTGGCTAATCGGGTAAAAAGGAGTTTTTGATTCTTTCATATTTTTCCGTGGGTAGCTTGAAAGCTTAATCTCACGGGGGTCCAAGATCTAATGGACACCTACTAAGTGTTGACAGTTAACTGTTTCGTCCTTATGGGACTCTTCAGAACACTTCTTGGTCAATGTAACATTCTTGCGAAGTTAATTAGACGGTTTTGTCTCTAATCCTATGTAAATAGTGAGAAAACTCTCGCAAGAAGCGCCATCTACCGAGATACGAGAGAAACCAGACCAAGAGAATAAACTGCTATACATATCGATCAATGAAAAGATCGATTACAAATAAAAAGAAACAAACTGATCCGTGACCTACGACAGCTTTTCTGCATTTCAGGCCAGATCAACGCTAATTGAGTTTTTCCCGCCATCAGACACGTGAGCGTCAATCAGCGGAATTTTTAAGCCAAATAGTACGTTTGTTACTATTTTTAAATTTACTTTTGCCTCTCGTAAAATTCCTTTAAAATCATAGGGCACCATTGTATCCCACACGATGGGAACTACACGAATCCCACACAATAAATACTCGATCTAAACACAGTTTAGCGCGCTCACAATTCAGGAGAAACACTTCACCGTCATTGTCTAACACAGTCATTGTTTTTCTGTTCAATTTTTTTATTTGTCCTTTTGCGACTAAAGAGTAATAAATTTTCGGCCACTGTGGGTACCGTCCTGACGGAATCTTGTCTCGTGACCTCCTACGTACGTCGCTTCTGCACCCACGCTTCGGCTATGCAGAAAGAACAGCGTAATTGAGAAAGCAAAATATGCACGTTTTCATCTTTAACAGGGGTATAAAAAGGTAGGAGTAATGTAGGATAATCTCCCTTATTCTTATGCAATATTAAAAGTAGGGATCTAGCTACTTACAAATTTTTAGTTTCACGTAAAAAACGAGAGTTAGAACTAACAGATATTATTTTAAGCAAGTAACGGTGATTTAAATTTTAAACACAGAATAAAATGTGGAAAGTTGGCATATTTGGGTAATGTAGCGTTGATCCGGCCTGAAAAAACAAAGAGCTGTCGTAGGTCACGGACTATAGTTGTTTTCTTTTATTTGCATTCGATCTTTTCATTGATCGATATTGTATAGCAGTGTTTCGCCTGCTTTTGTTTTATGTTTTTTGTTTCTCTCGTATCTCGGTAGATGGCGCGTCTTACAATAGTTTTCTCATTATTTACATTTAATTAGAGACAAAACCGTCTAATTAACTTCGCAAGATGTGTCACATTGACCAGCAGTGTTCTGAGGAGTCCCATAAGGACGAAACAGTTAACTGTCAACACTTATTAGGTGTCCATTGGATCTTGGACCCCCGTGAGGTTAAGCTTTCGAGCTACCCACGGAAAAATATGAGAGAAACAAAAAACTCCTTTTTGCCCGATTAGCCATGAAACTTGTTTGATTTTTAAATTCACGGGTACGAAATTTCACGTTTGTTAGTATTATTTGGCTTAAAAATTCCGTTGATTGACGCTCACTGTCTTGATGCCGGGTAAAAATGCAAAAGTGCGTTGATCCGGCCTGAAAAGACAAAGAGCTGTCGTAGGTCACGGACTATAGTTGTTTTCTTTTATTTGCATTCGATCTTTTCATTGATCGATATTGTATAGCAGTGTTTCGCCTGCTTTTGTTTTATGTTTTTTGTTTCTCTCGTATCTCGGTAGATGGCGCTTCTTGCAATAGTTTTCTCATTATTTACATTTAATTAGAGACAAAACCGTCTAATTAACTTCGCAAGATGTGTCACATTGACCAGCAGTGTTCTGAGGAGTCCCATAAGGACGAAACAGTTAACTGTCAACACTTATTAGGTGTCCATAAGATCTTGGACCCCCGTGAGGTTAAGCTTTCGGGCTACCCACGGAAAAATATGAGTGAAACAAAAAACTCCTTTTTGCCCGATTAGCCATGAAACTTGTTTGGTAGTGGGTAATGTTATAGGCCAATTGTTATTATATTCAAACTTTTTGAATAATAATTGTTAGAACAAATATAATCATTGAAAGATAAGAAATTCATCAACTTGGGTTTCAAATTAAGAGTTCCACGATAAATATAAATACACATATCCACCAACATAACAAAAGAAGCACTAGAAGGGGGAAAAGTTTGTTCCGCAGTCTGTCTAAATGTAACATAAGCCTATGAAGTTTGGCATGGAGGCCTTAATTTTAAATCTAAAAGTTTCTGATATTTTGAAATAAATGGTTAGATAATTAAGACAATAAAAGAAAAAATTATACTTAATTTAAAAGTAAATTAGAGCAAGCGTATCTCAGGGTAGTATACTATGGCCTTATTTAGGATAATTATTATTTCCTTTTGGTAACCGAAAACCAGAAAATTGTAATTTAAACGTATGATTTCCTAGACAATACGGAGCTAGTTCAAAGGATAAAAAGATTAAAGTCGGTTAAGCTAGTCATCTAAAGAAAAAATAAAAATTAAATAATGACATAAATACACCCAAATTGTAATGTACAGTAGAAGCAAACCGGGGAGAATTCTTGACTTAAGTTTCATTTTTACTTTTCTAGTATATTAAGTTAAAACGTATAAACGGTTCTTTCTGGTGGTATGTTTATTTTCAAGTTCACTATAAAATTAATTTGAAAAAATAATGATAACGAAAATATTTATTAAAGAGCAAAGTTTAAATGGGGTTCCCTGTACTCATCATTAACCTTAATACCGCTAAAGAGCTTTCTAGCCAGCTAGATAAAAACTAATTAAAAGAGCTATTTAATAAAACCTTAGTCGAAGTTTCTAATATAATAATAAACTGAAAGCAAACAAATTAATATTCAATTTTCTAGAAATCGGGACAAGAATTAGCGTTGGCGTATTATTGATTCCATTAATTCATTAAAGAAACGACAGCTTCTCTTAGGATCATATTGTACTCGTATTGCATGCATTATCCAGAATCATTTATTAAAATAATTTATTTCTATGAGAATCAAGTCACATTTAAGACGCAACAGGATCAAGAACAGCACCAAAGTAGAAACCAAGAGAAAAGCAGAGAAGTAATAATAATTCCTATTTCGTCTTGTAAGCAACCATCTGTAATATAATAGTGTCATTAATCATGCTCGAGAATATAACCTATATCCCCTTATTCTTACATCTCAGTGAACTTCTTGATGGTTACGAATTCTACTTTTGGTGTTGCCATTGTATAAAACCAAGGCGCAAGTAAACTTTGTTCCCATTTATTACGAATATTTTGTATTTTGCTAATTTCTGTGCTTCAAAAAGTATATAGTCGGGTTTCGAAATAGTTATTTTCCTCTAAAGTTTGAAATTCATAAAATCCGCTAGCTGCTCTCCAACATTAAATTAATTATCTTCGGATATTTTGGAATCATACATTTCAGAGTAAAACAGGAAGAATCATACTCAAATTCAAGTGAAATTCAAGTAGGCGTGTTCCAGGGTAGCGTACTAGGCCCTTATCTATACTTATTATTCACTTGCGATATCCCAAAGCCAGATAATTGTCACTTAGCAACATTTGCCGATGATACTGGTTTATTGACGGTAGAAAAATCTATTGAAGAACGCATGGAAAAACTTCAGGATGCAGTCACCGAAGTTCATAGTTGAACCATGAAGTGAATAAAATTAAATGAAACCAAATCAATTCATAACGATTAACAATATTCCCGTTCCATATTCAAATCAGGCAAAATATCTCGGTATGACACTTGATGCCAAATTGCGCTGGACAGCACATGTTTAAAAAAAAAGAACTTGAGATAAAGTATAGAAAAATAAACTGGCTAATTGGAAGGAAGTCGAATTTAACAATTCATAATAAGTTTGTGCTTTATAGACAAATACTGAAACCAGTAGAAGAGAGTAACATTCAAGTTTTACAGAGACTTCAAAATAAAGAATTAAGAAACATTGTAAATGCACCTTGGTACGCTCGAAATAGTGACCTTCATCGGGATCCAAAAATCGAAACTGTAGCAGAGACTATAAAACGGTATGCAAAAGACTATGAAGATAGACTCCATCGCCAAGTGAATGTGGAAGCAATTCAGCTTCTAGACAATACTATGCTAGTTCGAGGACTAAAAATAGTGAAGCAGTTTGAGCTAGTAAACTAAGTGAATTACATAAAACAAAACAATGCTATAAACACAACACAATCGTGAGTTACAGACAATACAAAGCGGGAAGAACTGTTGAGTGAATCCTAAGTTTAAATCTAACTTTTCTAGTAAATTAAGTTAAAATAAAATTGCTTATACAATAAACACAGTGTGTTTGATTAAAAAAAAATATCTTCACCAGAAGGCTGCTCTCTACGCGCGCGCAGACGATCAAAGCTATCTGACCGTTACTGTCTAAACTATGTTTATTTGTGAGAAATACTCTAGATAGAGTGTTCCTCCTATTAAGACACGCACCCTAAGACCTAGTTTCTAATCTGTGTGTAAATCCCTTCCTGTTGATTTATTGTTAAAATAAACGCGTCAAAAACAAATAAAATACTCGGTCGGCCCACCACTGCACTGTTTGTGGTCCCACGAGTGAACAATAGGCTAATGTCTACGACCCTCAGTATTTTAGAGCTCCTCATCGTCTTAAATAAATAGACAAACAATTAAACTCACTGATTTATTCTCACTCTTATGCTATTATCGAACTAGTAATTTTATATACCAATATTTGTTTTGTACAGTTTTTCGATTGTGAAAAGTTGTTTTAACGATTTTATAATAGTCAAAGGACCAACCGTCTGCAATACTTGGTCCGTACGGGATGATCCACCATATTTTGGCATGTTTTAAATATTTTAATTTTTAATTTCTCTTAGGCTTTTGATTATGTTTGGTAAAAATCTCAAATGTCAAATTTTCGCAGAAACTTACTTAAGTTAAATAAAACACTTTTTGTTCTGATTCTAAATATATATAGTTGTTATAGGTTGCAGTAAAAAGTTTTTACTTGGATATATATCTCTTTTTAAATCATAAACTCCTTAAAGTGTATGCACCTTTTTACGTTCCAGCTGAAACACAAATTAAAGAAGAGAGAGAGGAAGAGCAGTTCATAATTTATGTTTAGGAGGGGTTTAAACATATTGACAGCATACTAACGTACTAATACGTATTGATCAATGCATATTGACCAATGATATTAACAGTCTAGGGACTGCTTAAAATCGGTGGGGCTGGGCCTTTGTTAAAGAATGTCAGATGGCATCATGTGATGATGATGATGATTCATATATGAGTGGGCCTTGCAGCCCTTCTACTGCGATTAATAGCGGGTGGCTCACTTTTGAGTGGTTTCTCACCACTGTATGGCTAATCCTCCAAAAAGGTTAGCTATCAGTTTGGGTGAGACACTGTTCAGATCTTCTGAATCAACCTGAGGTTTACCGAAAGTGTTTTGACGCAAATGTGCAATGGCCGGACATTCGCACAGTAGATGTCCAACTGTTTCGTCATCCTCGACATTCGATCTCTTCTGTTATTCCCATTCTGTGCATGTGTACTCTTAGTCGACAGTAACCCGTAAAAAGTCCAGTCACTATACGGATCTTCTGTCTGGTAAGTCCAATGATATTCCTGGCTCTTTTTTGACAAGGTCCTTTAATGAACTCTATAGAGTGAACCAGTTCTGGTATATTCATCCATTATTTTTGGAAGCTGTTCTCCATCCATCTCAAAATGGTTAATTTAGCAGCATTGTATGACATCCCTAGGGCTGGTTCGGGGCCGAAAAATTCGGCAGATGCCGCTTCCCTCGCTGCCTGGTCTGCCGCCTCATTTCCCTCGTGCCCAGAATGCCCTGATATCCATACTTATGACACCTTATTAGCGCTACCAAGCGCACTCAGCGAATCCCTGCAGCTCCTCACGGTTCTCGATGAGACCGTATAAAAATCAAGCGCTCTAAGGCTGCTTGATTGTCGGAGAAGATTTTTATTGTCCTGTTGGTCCATTCGTGGTCAGTAATCCAATTGGCCGAGACCATGTTGAATCTTGACTTTTTCTTGGATACTAACAACTCCAGATCCAACACCTGATGGCATTTTGGATACGTCGTTATACCAGAAGCTATCGTTATTTGAAAAATTGTTCCTGTTCTTTAACCAATCCTCTCTCTCTGGGAGAATAATGTTGTACAGCTTTCTGCTGTACACCGTGTTGGGCATGACGTCGAATATCATTCCTAGAGTTGCATCCAACTCTTGTTCCCTAATTAGGGCTGTTCATATGACTTTGTTTGCCCTGCCATCCTCGTGGTTGGCCCTTATTCTATAAGTTGCTCTTCGTGCCTCTGCCTCTAAGAAAATGTAAAGCGGAGGTAAGTTTAGTAAGCATTGTACCACATATGGCAAGACTGGCCTGTCGTTGTAAGCTGGTTAGTTTGGCCCTTGAAGTTCTTTGATGTCTCTTCTTAAAACCAGACTATTGCGCCGTACGCAATGATTGGTCTAATGACTTTTATACAGAAAGTACATTTGTTTGGGGTTGGCATCAGGTCCTTAGAAATCACCGGGGTCACAAATTAGGGAACCAAGTTTTTTTTTATCGCCCTATTGGCAAATATTTTCAGTGAATCACGAATGCCGTGTTTGATAAATTTTGAGGATTTAATTTGATTTGACATTAAAATTTAACTACCGACTCTTGGATTATATCGGCCCTTAATGGTTCAATGGTTTCATCTTATCGCTGTCGCCGGTTCGGGCCCCCTCCTACGTACCTACGTTTGTATTTATTCCAACTTGAGAAATTCGACTGACTTTCTTTCATGGTGTAAATGAGGCCCTCCAGTAAATTAAAATGTTATCTTGGAAAGATCCTGGGGACTTTTGGGAGTGGGTGGTGTACTCCGTCAAGGCGTTTCATATACTTATTTTTAAAATAAAGAACTGTTTTGATTAAATATTGACACATTTTGGAAGAAAAGGATCAATAAAATTTTAAGGGAGGATTTGTAGGTATAATTTGATTAAAAGTAAAAATATGAGAAAATTCCGCTGATTGACGCTCACGTGTCTGATGGCGGGTAAAAAGGCTACTCAGCGTTGATCTGGCCTAAAAGGTATCGGTATCGTAGGTCACGGATGGTTTGTTTATTTTTGTTTGCAATCGATCTTTTTATTTTCGCCTGCTCTTGTTCTAGTTTCTCTCGTATCTCGGTAGATGGCGCTTCTTGCGAGGGTTTTCTCACTATTTACATAGGATTAGAGACAAAACCGTCTAATTAACTTCGCAAGGGTGTCACATTGACCAAGCAGTGTTCTGAGAAGTCCCATAGGGACGAAACAGTTAACTGTCAACACTTATTAGGTGTCCATTAGAACTTGGACCCCGTGAGGTTAAGCTTTCAAGCTACCCACGGAAAAATATGAGAAAAACAAAAACTCCTTTTTCCCCGATTAGTTACGAAACTTGTTTGATTTTTGATAATGGTCAAGCTTCTAGTAAGAATATTTTATGAAAATCAGTATAAATCGCTTTTAGATAAACAGCCAGCCGATTTAACAATTAGTTAGGGCTCATAAAGTTGTCCATCATAATAACTGTGTCTAGCTATTATATATTGCTTTACTAACATGAGAAGTCTGGCAAAATCGATTTTTTGAGGAACGTCTTGGGAAAAAACTAGAAGACGACGGGACATTTAATTTATCTAAAACATTTATTTCTTTCCTGTAGTAATTTTTGTGCGTCTCAAAAAAAACACGGATTTTCTCTTATTAGTCTATGGACAAATCAAGTTTCGTGTGCAAGTCGTGCCAACTTTCTGCCGATAAGCTAACTTTGTTAAGGGCATCCCATATATCAGGTTTTGACTTGTCGTCATTCTGGTAAATGCGTTTTTTGAAAGATATGGCGGATTCAAAATGGCGGAAAGGCGTATCTTTAAAAAAATGGTATTTTTTTTATTTCTTATCCGATTTTCATGGAACAAAGTTTAAAATACTTGCTTTGTAATGTTTTAAAAAATGTATTGGTCAGAAAATATGTATTTTTTGGTAATTGTCAAAAAAATGAAAAAAATAAAAAAAAAACGTAATTTTTTTTAGTTTTTTTTTATTTTATTTGTAAAACTATTAGAGCTAGAAAAAAAAAGTTGATATAAAAAAGATACCTATTCTAATGCTTTCTTTAAATCTTGTTCAAATGTTCCAATGCGTTAATAAGTTTTTAAGTTATTTCCAAATGGTTCGTCCCGCCTTCCTTTTTGTAAATATGTTCTTTTTACTATAATTTACCAAATTGGTTCGAATTAGGCTATTTGGTGATTCACTAGAGCATTTTCTATTTTTTGTTTATTTAGTATTAATTAACTAATTAAGTACTTAAAATTACTGGGTTATTTGCATTTGAAACTCCCGCGGTTTTAAAGGCAAATATTACAATTTGCTATAATTAATTTACTTTACATAAAATGCATTTTGAATTACTAAGGTTCCTAGTTCCTTTAATATGGACCTTCGTAATCTCATTCCTTCCTACTTATTCCTTTTCTCCTACGCCTATGGATTAACGACGCCACTGGGCGACATGTGGGAGAACGAACGCAGTAGCGATATCTGCTGCAGCAGAGAGAACCGTTTCGCCTTCGAACGAGAATACACGCGTGTTAGCGACTCTCCTACCACATGAATGTGGGGTGCGAAAAATACGGGTTAACAGCGCGTCCTCCCATGAGTTCCACTTCCTGTACAAAAATGGTAAGTGAAAATGCATTATTTTTACCTTACATACATTTGTTTATTGCTACACTAACCTAGAAGGTAGACTAGACCATTTCAGAATCCCTTGTACCAGCTTAGCCTATGACCTTATTCCCTTAAATTTACAGTCCACATCTGACACCGTTAAATTCCAGACAACTCTCCTTTCTGGACCACCAGGGAGCCCCATTTTTGATCCTTAGCGACCCGGATTTCTGGAATCGTTTTTTTGCCTTTTTAGGTTAGTTTTTTTTACTGGTTTCAAATGCAAGAAAAACCCTTGTTTTTCCTAAATGCCTTTTTTACTGGTTTCAAATGCAAGAAAAACCCTTGTTTTTCTTACATGCCTACTTTAGAAAACCCCTAGGTTTCTAAAATACATTTTGCGATTTTTTTTTGTGTAAAAACAAATGCAAGAAAAACCCTTGTTTTTCTTACATGCCTACTTTAGAAAACCCCTAGGTTTCTAAAATACATTTTGCGATTTTTTTTGTGTAAAAATTAAATATTTTTAACAATAAATTTAGCCTTTTCATGCGAAAAACCAAACACAGATAAAATCTGTAAACTACTATGCTTTTTTTTTTGTTTCGAATAAATCAAGTTTTTTCGTTTCTTTTTTGTAAAAAAAAAAAAACCGTATAGAATTTGGGTGTTTTTTTGTTTGTCACTGGAAATAGTTTAAAATAGTGTCTGCAAAGTGCTATTATTTTAGCCGTTGTGCCTTCACATTTGTGGATTGCTATAATTATATCCAATTTGCTCGAAAAAAATCTCCAAATTGCCATATTCATTTTTGCTTATTGCAAATTGCTATGACTATATCCGATTGCGGATGCTTTACTATATTCGTTTTTGCGTAAAAATTGCTATGAATATATCTATTTCTAATTTACTATTATAATATCTGTCTGCAAATGGCTATGATTGTATCCATTTTTTGCGTGCATAATAAATTTTGAAGGAAATTTAATTCTTAACTTGAGAATTTGTTTTCGTGTAAAGGCAGATAAATAGTTTTACCAAATTAAATGCTTTTGATTTGTAGGTATTTATTTTTAAATTTAATACATAGTAGGTACCTACTTATTTGAATTCGCGAGGCGAAGATAAAAAAACTTATACACAAGTTTTTTTGTTATCATTAGTTTGCATCGGGTATTTTCTTTACTGTTGTGCGCTTATAGTTTGATTATTGTAATTAAACGTAGGACATTAATATTTATACAGGGTGTCCAAATTTTGATTTTTTTTCAGTTTACCTAATTTTTGTCAATTATTTTTTGGATTTTTTTTTTAAATCATGTCTAGTTCGGATAAAATTTTAAAGGCTAAAGCCTTGCGCTATAGTGCGATTTCACAGCTAAATTTGATCATTGAATCCGCGACCCTCGCAAAAAATGACCCTGCCTATCACAGCGGCTTTAAAGTCAAATTTCGGACATTGTCAAAAATCAAAAAAGATTTTGAAAAGCACCATAATACTTTGTTGACGTTGGTAGCCTCTGATGAGGATCGCTTAGTAGTAGAAAACAAAGTGTTTATGGACTTTTGCAAACGCTGTGACGAGATTTCCACTATATTTTACGAACTTTTCGAACTACCCTTTGAAGATGGAGGGCTTTTGAGCAGTACGATAAATCCCATGGGCAGTCCCTGTGCCTCCACAAACCAGCATGGTTTACTGCCTAGGATAAAAATACCTCTTTTTCAAGGGGAATTTAAGGAGTTTCCAACCTTTTTGCAAGCCTTTAATGCTACCGTGCACAATAATAGGTCGCTGGGAAACTTTGAAAAATTCAATTTGCTTTTTTCTAATTTAAAGGGCCCTGCCCTGGATGTCATTTCTGACATTCCTATCCTTGCTGAAAATTATTTAAATGCCTACCACACCTTGGTGGATAGGTATACCAATAAACGATTACAAGCTTACCTTCACTGGAAGGCAATTGAAGGCTTCTCTCCTCTTACTAAAGAGAATGCTACGAATTTGAGGAATTTGCTTGATTGTTTTTCGAAAAACTTAAGTGCTTTAAAAGTCATGGGTTTTAAAACGGAGTTTTGGGATTATATTATGGCACAAATGCTCTTGGATAGGTTGGACCCAACCACGCGCAAGGCATTTGAGCAAAATTATTGCTCCAATGAGATCCCCTCTTATGATAAAATTCGTGCTTTTGTTTCTAGCCATTGCATTGCGTTGGAACAAATACAACAAACTCAAGATTACTTAAAAAATAAAGATTTGTCAATTTCAAGTCAGAAAAATCAAGCAAAGTTTCAAAATCGATCTGCTTTGTTTGCTAATACTCAGAGAGCCTCCAAAAATGCCTCCCAGTCTCCAAATGGCCAAAGTGGCTTAAATAATACTCCAAACCCTCAAAATTTTTGTTTTCTCTGTAAAAGTGGCGATCATATAATATACAGATGTCCTAATTTTTTGGCGAAAACTCCCCAGCAACGTTTTGAGATTGTTAAACAACATAAAGCGTGTGTCAACTGTTTGGCCTCAAAGCATAATTTACCCCAGCAATGCAAATCAGAAAAAAGATGTTTACATTGTGGCCAATTTCATCACAGTCTCTTACATTTTTTTCCTATTAATTCTACACCTAGTTCTGCGAGTAGCCCCTCTACTTCTGCAGTGCAACCCCCGAGGAGCCCCGTGGCTACCGAATTTAATAGAACCACTAACACCATTGTTACTGGTATGTCTTTAAATGATCGCGAAGTACTTCTCTGTACCGCTTTAATACAAATACAGGATGTTTTTCAAAATTGGCACACAGTGCGCGCCATCTGTGACTCTGGTGCTCAATCTTCATTTATATCTAAGTCATGTGCTGATAGTTTGGGCCTTCCTAAATTTAATATCGCCATGACTCTACAAAGCTTAGATCGAATGACAACTTCGGCAAAATCTGGAATTAATTGCAATATATCCTCTTTGCGTGATAATAATTTTGTTTTTAATTTTGATGCGATAATACTCGATAAAATTTGTAGTGATTTACCTCATTCCTCATTTTCGATTAAAAGTTTTCCTTTTCTCGCCAACTTAGAACTAGCTGACCCAGGCTTTAATAAAAGCGATAAAATTGATTTATTGTTGGGCGGCGATGTGTACCCTTACATTTTGCTAGATGGTCGTTTGTCTACGGGACCCAACAACCCCGTCTGCATTAATACTATTTTTGGTTGGGGAATAATGGGCAATCTTTCACTTTCACCTTCAACTACAAATCAAATTAAAACATTTTTTACTACGTCAATGAACGATTCTTTTGTCAATTTAGATAAAAATCTACAACGATTTTGGCAAATAGATGACATACCTAATGTCAAGGCCATTGACCCCGAAGATGAGTTTTGCGAAAATTATTTTTTGAAAACTACCTCAAAAAATGAGGAGGGGAGATATATTGTATCTTTACCATTTAAAGTTACTGCTCCAGATTTTGGCGACACTCGATCCATTGCCGTACGTCGTTTTTTCTCCCTTGAGAAGAAATTGCTACAAAACCCTGATTTTTATGCTGCCTACAGCTCTGTTTTACAAGATTATTTAGATAATAATCATATGCAACCGGTTTCTGCACCTTTGCCGACCGAAATTTCAAATCATTTTTATATTGCACACCATGCGGTGTTTAAAAAGGATTCTACTAGCACCCCCCTGAGGGTGGTTTTTGATGCGAGCATGCACGCCCCTGGCAAAATCTCGCTCAACAACGCTGTTTATACTGGGCCCCCTTTACAAAGGGACTTACAAAAAATTTTATTACTTTATCGTTTGCATAAATTTTGCTTTTGTTGCGACATCCGTCAAATGTACAGGATGATTTTAGTTGACCCTAGTCAAACTAATTTTCAAAGAATAGTTTGGAGGTTTGATCCTAACCAGCCTATTCAAGACTTCGAAATAAATAGAGTTTTATTCGGGGTCTCTTGTAGCCCCTTTTTGGCTATCAGAACTTTGCTGCAACTTGCTAGAGAGCATGAGGACCTTCCTCTTGCCTCAAAAATCATTGAGGAGGCAGTTTTTGTCGATGATGTGATTTCGGGAAGTGATGACTTTTTTAAGGCCACTGAGATGAAAAATCAATTAATCGAGCTACTTAGCCGAGGTGGATTCGAATTGCGTAAATGGGCGAGCAATTGGCCCGAGTTACTATCCGATCTTCCTGAGTCACACTTTTCGATGAAGGCTCTTTCTCTCGATTTAGATGCTGAAAATTCAACTTTGAAAATTCTCGGTTTAAATTGGAACCCTCATACTGATGAATTTTTTTATACTTTCGACTGTTCTCTCCAAACATGCACTAAAAGAACAATTTTAAGTAATTTGGCCCGCATTTACGACCCTCTGTCTTTTTTGGCGCCAATAGTTTTAATTTTAAAATTAATTGTTCAATACTGCTGGGCAGAAGACTTAAACTGGGACGACCCTGTCAGTCCGGAAATTGTTTTTAAATGGGAAAAATTTAAAAATGAATTAAAGTTTTTGCATTCTGTTAAAATTCCTCGTCAAATAATTTTGCCTAATGCTAGTCAAATCCAGCTAGTAGGATTTTGCGATAGTTCAGAACGGGCCTATTGTGCTGTCGCTTATATTCGAATTTTTTATTCTGATGGAAACATTAAAGTTTTTTTTGTTTGTAGTAAATCTAGAGTCGCACCGTTGCGTCGTAAACTAACTTTACCAAGACTAGAGCTTTTAGGAGCTGTTTTGTTGGCTAAATTAATGGATTTTTTACTAGAAACGTTCTCGGAAAAAATTAAATTTGATAAAATTCTTGCTTTTACTGATAGCACAGTGACCTTATCTTGGATTCAGGGATCTCCTCACAAATTTAAAACATTTGTTTCGAATAGAACTGCCTATATACAAGGAAGAATTAGCCCTGAGTTTTGGCATTATGTTCCTACTGAACAAAATCCTGCTGACTGCGGTACTAGGGAAATGTATCCCTCTGATTTACAAAGATTTTATTTTTGGTTAGAAGGGCCTTCTTTTCTAAACCAACCTACAAATACTTGGGATTTTATGACAGTTACTTACGATGGGAATGCAGTTTTGGAAGAACAGCGAAAAAATATTTTTAACGTTTTTACTTGCGAACAAACAGTTGAATATTATGTAAACAACTTGTTTGAAAAATACAGTTCTCTTTTTAAAATTAAGAGAATAGTTGCTTACTTTTTGCGAGGGTTACAAAAGTTTAAAAATCCCTCATACAATTTTGCTACTGATTACCTTACAAATCAGGATTACTACAAAAGCTTACTTTTTATTTCGAAATGCGTACAATCTTTTTCTTTCCAAAAAGAAATTGAATTACTAAAAGATAAGAAACAGCTTCCAAAAGCTTTTCAAAAATTATGTCCATTTTTGCATAATGAAAGCTACGATTTGCTTCGTGTTGGAGGCCGTTTATGCCATTCAAATTTATCATACGATAAAAAATTTCCAATTCTTTTGCCTTCTAGTGCAAAATTCACTGAATTACTGATTTTAGATTTGCATCGCAGCAATCTTCATTGTGGTATACAGACCACAACTTTTTTACTAATGCAAAACTTCTGGGTATTGTCTGCTAAAAAGGTAGTGAGAAAAGTTTTAAGTTCTTGCCATACTTGCTGGAAAACTAAACCTAACTCCCTTCAACCCCCTATGGGTAACCTACCGAAATTTAGAGTTTCCGAAGCAAAGGTGTTCGAAAATGTAGGTATAGATTTTTGTGGTCCGTTCAAGATTACTCTTGGTCGGACCAGAGGTGCAAAAACCATGAAAGCATATGTCTGTTTATTTATCTGTTGCGCTGTTAAAGCCGTGCATTTAGAGTTAGTCTCTGATATGACATCAGAAACCTTTCTGGCTGCTCTGCGCCGCTTCATAGCTAGAAGAGGACTATGCTCAAAGATCTCTTCAGACTGCGGGACCAACTTCGTGGCCTCTGAAAAATACTTGCGACAAATTTTTTCTGATTGCGTGAAGGGGGAAGGTATAGTTTGGTCTTTTAACCCACCTGCTGCTCCCCACATGGGAGGCATTTGGGAATCAAACATTAAATCTTTAAAGACTCATCTTCACAGGGTAGTTGGAAATCAAATACTCACCTATGAGGAATTAAATACGGTTTTAACCCAAGTTGAAGCCATAATGAACTCACGTCCTTTATGTGCCTTAAGCACCGATCCTACTGATCTGGCGGTCTTGACTCCTAATAATTTTTTAAATTTGAGGCCTCCAGGTACAATACCCGATCCAAACTACTGCGATATTGCGTTAAACAGGCTGTCCAGGTGGCAACTGTTGCAAAGAATGCACCGCGATTTTTGGATTCGCTGGCATCGCGAATATTTGCACACTTTGCAACAGCGAGCCAAATGGCACCAACCTCTTGCTTCCATTGATATTGGTACTATGGTACTGATCAAAGATGAAAATTCCACTCCATTGGATTGGCCCCTAGGCCGCATTGAAGACCTTATTAAAGGTTCTGATAATGTTCCACGGGTTGCTATTGTAAAGACTACTAAAGGTACCTACAAACGGCCTTTGGTAAAACTATGCGCCCTGCCTACAAATTAAACTCTCTGAAATGCCCCTGGGCATTCTCAGGGGGGTGGGAAATGGTTCGTCCCGCCTTCCTTTTTGTAAATATGTTCTTTTTACTATAATTTACCAAATTGGTTCGAATTAGGCTATTTGGTGATTCACTAGAGCATTTTCTATTTTTTGTTTATTTAGTATTAATTAACTAATTAAGTACTTAAAATTACTGGGTTATTTGCATTTGAAACTCCCGCGGTTTTAAAGGCAAATATTACAATTTGCTATAATTAATTTACTTTACATAAAATGCATTTTGAATTACTAAGGTTCCTAGTTCCTTTAATATGGACCTTCGTAATCTCATTCCTTCCTACTTATTCCTTTTCTCCTACGCCTATGGATTAACGACGCCACTGGGCGACATGTGGGAGAACGAACGCAGTAGCGATATCTGCTGCAGCAGAGAGAACCGTTTCGCCTTCGAACGAGAATACACGCGTGTTAGCGACTCTCCTACCACATGAATGTGGGGTGCGAAAAATACGGGTTAACAGCGCGTCCTCCCATGAGTTCCACTTCCTGTACAAAAATGGTAAGTGAAAATGCATTATTTTTACCTTACATACATTTGTTTATTGCTACACTAACCTAGAAGGTAGACTAGACCATTTCAGAATCCCTTGTACCAGCTTAGCCTATGACCTTATTCCCTTAAATTTACAGTCCACATCTGACACCGTTAAATTCCAGACAACTCTCCTTTCTGGACCACCAGGGAGCCCCACCAAATAACTGGAAAAAATAGGGGTGTCTTTTGGGTATATTTAAAAATTATGCTTTTAATAAAAACCTTAAGAACTTTTTGAAAGTAACTTAAATTTGTTTAACATACCTAGCAGATCAGGTTTTGACTTATTGTCATTGTGATAATTGCGCTGTTTTTTAAATATGGCGGATTCAGTATGGCGGAAAAGCATATTTAAAAACAAATTGTATCTTTTTTATTTTTTATCCGATTTTAATACAACAAAGCTTAAATTGCTTGATTTGAAATGTATTTAAAAAATACTTTTTAAAAAATGTATTTTTGTTAATATTCGAAAAAAAAATCAGGTGAAATAAGTGACAAAAATGATTTATTTTATTTTTTAACTGACCCCCATATACGGACGTCGCTGAAGGGTTTGTCATTAATCCCAGTGACTTATACATTGTTAAAAAGAAAATTTTATTTCCTACAATAAAGTGTAAAACACATTTTTGTCAATTAAGCTTAGTTTCTGAGAAAATTGGAAAAAACTTGTAACAGAATTAATTTTTTTGGTGATTTGTAAAAATTGATTTAAGTTGCACAGGCCTGTGAAGTTTTAATCTAGAGACAAATATTACATTATTATACACGTTAAAAAGGAAATTTTATTGTCTACAATCGACTATAGGTCGCAATTTTTAATAAAGAGCTTGGTTTTTAAGATAATCGGGTAAAACCTATGTTCTTTCTTTAATTTTTTTATATTTTCTTAATAAACGGACGCCGCTGGAAAATTTGTCATTAGCCTTACCCCACTGACTAATACATTGTTAAAAAGGAAATTTTATTTTCTACAATAAATGCAAAATATTTTTTTTTCCAAAAAGCTTAATTTTTGAGAAAATTGGATAAAACTTTTTAGTTTACTGAAATATTCGGGAAATATGAAACCAAATTAAAACAGTGTGCCAATTTTACTCCAAAGGAAACTCTGTTGCCAATGGGTCTAGTAAGCGTTTCAAATACATAGTCGAAAAAAAAACTAAAGTAGTGTCCGCAGGAGAAAAATAAGGCCTGGAAAAAAATTACAAAGGCATTTAGTTATCAGTATTCAGAGCGTATTGTTTTAAGTAATGTTGAATTGATTCTTTATATAAGTATTGTAGTTAACCAGTAGTAACCCAGAGCCTTTATTTTTTTTCTAATAATAAATATATGTGTAAGTATGTATTTGTAGAAGGTATATAAAGCAAAACACAGTTTTTATTATATATATTTTTTTATTATAAAAATGTTCATACATAATTTTATTTTTTCGGTTGGCACAAACTATACAAAAATCAATCAACTTCTCCTTGTCCAAATTATTTTTATTATTTATCGGCGGTACCTTATCGGCCGGTGCCTTACCGGCCGGTGCCTTGTCGGCCGGGACCTTATCGACCGGGACCTTATCGGCCGGTGCCTTATCGACCGGTGCCTTATCGGCCGGTGCCTTATGTCGGTGCCTCATCGGCCGGTACCTTATCGGCCGGTGCCTTATTAGCCGGTGCCTTATCGGACGGTGCCTTATTGGCCGGTGCCTTATCGGCCGGTGCCTTATCGGCCGGTGCCTTATCGGCCGGTACCTTATCGGACGGTGTCCTATTGGCCGGTGTCTTATCGGCCGGTGCCTTATCGGCCGGTGTCTTATCAGCCGGTGCCGTGTCGGCCGGTGCCTTATGGGCCGTACCTTATTGGCCTGTGCCTTATCGCTCAGTGCCTTATCGGCCGGTGCCTTATTGGCCGGTACCTTATTGGCCGGTGTCTTATCGGCCGGTGCCTTATTGACCGGTGCCTTATCGGCCGGTACCTTATTGGACGGTGTCTTATTGGCCGGTGCCCTATCGGCCGGTGTCTTATCGGCCGGTGTCTTATCGGCCGGTGCCTTATCGGCCGGTACCTTATCGGACGGTGTCCTATTGGCCGGTGTCTTATCGGCCGGTGCCTTATCGGCCGGTGTCTTATCGGCCGGTGCCTTATTGGCCGGTGCCTTATCGGCCGGTGCCTTATCGGCCGGTGCCTTATCAGCCGGTACCTTATCGGCCGGTGCCTTATTAGCCGGTGCCTTATCGGACGGTGCCTTATTGGCCGGTGCCTTATCGACCGGTGCCTTATCGGACGGTGTTCTATTGGCCGGTGTCTTATCGGCCGGTGTCCTATTGGCCGGTGTCTTATCGGCCGGTGCCTTATCGGACGGTGTCTTATCAGCCGGTGCCGTATCGGCCGGTGCCTTATAGGCCGTACCTTATTGGCCGGTGCCTTATCGCTCAGTGCCTAATCGGCCGGTGCCTTATTGGCCGGTACCTTATCGGCCGGTGTCTTATCGGCCGGTGCCTTATTGGCCGGTGCCTTATCGGCCGGTACCTTATTGGACGGTGTCTTATTGGCAGGTGCCTTATTAGCCGGTGCCTTATCGGACGGTGCCTTATCGGCCGGTGCCTTATTGGCCGGTACCTTATTGGACGGTGTTTTATTGGCCGGTGTCTTATTGGCCGGTACTTTATCGGACGGTGTCCCATTGGCCGGTGTCTTATCGGCCGGTGCCTTATCGGCCGGTGTCTTATCAGCCGGTGCCGTATCGGCCGGTGCCTTATGGGCCGTACTTTATTGGCCGGTGCCTTATCGCTCAGTGCCTTATCGGCCGGTGCCTTATCGGCCGGTACCTTATCGGACGGTGTCCTATTGGCCGGTGTCTTATCGGCCGGTACCTTATCGGCCGGTGCCTTATTAGCCGGTGCCTTACCGGACGATGCCTTTTTGGCCGGTGCCTTATCGGCCGGTGCCTTATTGGCCAGTAACTTATCGGCCGGTGTCTTATCGGCCGGTGCCTTATTGGACGGTGTCTTATTGGCCGGTGCCTTATCGGCTGGTGTCTTATCGGCCGGTGCCTTATCGGCCGGTGTCTTATCGGCCGGTGCCTTATCGGCCGGTACCTTATTGGACGGTGTCCTATTGGCCGGTGTCTTATCGGCCGGTACCTTATCGGCCGGTGCCTTATTAGCCGGTGCCTCACCGGACGGTGCCTTATTGGCCGGTGCCTTATCGTCCGGTGCCTTATCGGCCGGTACCTTATCGGACGGTGTCCTATTGGCCGGTGTCTTATCAGCCGGTGCCTTATCGGGCGGTGTCTTATTAGCCGGTGCCGTATCGGCCGGTGCCTTATGGACCGTACCTTATTGGACGGTGCCTTATCGCTCAGTGCCTTATCAGCCGGTGCCTTATTGGCCGGTACCTTATCGGCCGGTGCCTTATTGGCCGGTGCCTTATCGGCGGGTACCTTATTGGACGGTGTCTTATTGGCCGGTGCCTTATCGGCCGGTGTCTTATCGGACGGTGCCTTATTGGCCGGTGCCTTATCGGCCGGTGCCTTATCGGCCGGTACCTTATCGTACGGTGTCCTATTGGCCGGTGTCTTATCGGCCGGTGCCTATCGGCCGGTGTCTTATCAGCCGGTGCCGTATCGGCCGGTGCCTTATCGCTCAGTGCCTTATCGGCCGGTGCCTTATTGGCCGGTACCTTATCGGCCGGTGTCTTATCGGCCGGTGCCTTTTTGGCCGGTGCCTTATCGGCCGGTACCTTATTGGACGGTGTCTTATTGGCCGTTGCCTTATCGGCCGGTGTTTTAACGGCCGGTGCTCTATCGGCCGGCGCCTTATCGGCCGGTGCCTTATCGGCCGGTGCCTTATCGGCCGGTGTCTTATCGGCCGGTACCTTATTGGTCGGTGTCTTATCGGCCAGTGCCTTATCGGCCGGTGCCCTGTCGGCCGGCACCTTATCGGCCGGTGTCTTATCGGCCGGTGCTTTATTGGCCGGTGTCTTATCGGCCGGTGCCTTATTGGCCGGTGCCTTGTCGGCCGGGGCCTTATTAGCCAGTGCCTTATTGGCCGGTGCCTTATCGGCCGGTGCCTTATTGGCCGGTACCTTATTGGCCGGTGCTTTATCGGCCAATGCTTTATCGGCCGGTGCCTTATCGGCCTGTGCCTTATCGACCGGTACGTTATCGACCGGTGCCTTATCGACCGGTGTTTTAACGGCCGATACCTTATCGACCGGTGCCTTAGCGGCCGGTGCCTTATCAGCCGGTAGTGATAAATTAATAAATTTAGTGATTTTTCAATATTGATTTTATTTACGGACGCCCCTAAATTGTTATAGATAAAACTACCATTGCCTTATTATACATCATTTAAAAGGCAATTTTATTGTTTATAACAAAGTATGTATTTTATTTTTTGATATAGAGCTCGGTTTTTAAGAAAATCGGGTAAAACCTGTAATAAACATGTTTCTTTTTCAAATTTATTTACACTACCTCAAAAAACGGACGCCGCTGGAGAGTTTGTCATTAGTCGTACCCCACTGACTTATACATTGTTGAAAAGGAAATTTTATGGTCTACAATAAAGGTTAGTACATATTTTTCCCTAAGCCTAGTTTTTAAGAAAATTTGAAAAAAATCTAAAAATTTCAGGACTTGGGGAGTCTGGGAGATTTTGCAGCTAAAATTTAAAAAACTAATAAAATTTTATTTTTAAATTAGATTTTACACATTTTTTATCCATTTCTATGTCATTGTGTCTTTAGGGCGTCAACTTAGTTACATTTTTAGAAATTCGAACACGACTATATAAGGAGGGGGGATAAAAAAAAAATTGGACCAAAAACTTGCTCGGCCACATCCAAATCGTTAGTCTGTGACCTATTCTCAGCTAGGATCCATTGTCAAACTGCGGTCCTCATATTTTGCATACTCAACTACCTCTTGCACCTGCACTATATTGTAAAAACTTTCGTCGATTGATATTCACTGTCAAAAATAACAATAACAACGTTGTTTGATAATGTCCATCAAACAACGATAACAATAATAATAGAAATCACCTGTTTTACTGGACGCCTCAGCTGCGTAAAGCCGCGCGCCGCCTTAGAGGCGTCCTCGTACGGTAATACACCTTCGGTAGTCGTTTTGGTGACAACAAATGCTTTTTTATTGAAACAAATATAAATATACATCTATATAATACACCAAATTAAAGAAAAATGTTTCTTCTAAAACTTTTATTTAAACTTTTATTTTAAATTTTGCTTTGGTGTTATTAAAAATGTAGGTTAAACTTTACTAGCTATACTAAAAAAAGTAAAAATTCAGTTATTTTTTTCTAAAGAAACGAAGCAAAATTTTAAAAAATATAATAGAAAGTTATTTTATTGCGGGTGTTTACTGATTCATTTGCAACCCTCTACGACTATTTTTAAGAAAGATACATCGTTTTAAAAAGTATCGTGCAAAAAAAAGTGGTGGGGCCATATCTTTAAAAAAACGGATTTACCAGAATGACAACAAGTCAAAACCTGATCTATGGAGTGCCCTTAACAAACTTGGCTTAAGTTGGCACGACTTGCACACGAAACCCCCTTTTAGGCCGATTTGTCCATAGACTATATAGCAGAATATAGGTCGTTATCAAATCTCGTAGTTCTGTTATTAAGCAGGGCGCCCTCTCATCTGCATAACAAAATCGAAGTTACAGGATTTTAAAATGCCTCTTACTTCTACCCCGAGCACAGTATATCTTTACTTATCAGGTGGATCACTCTCGCAATAATCTCTTTTAACCTGGCAAGATTTGGTAAGACGGTTTTACACAGTTCGTCAAGTCTGCATAATATACTGGGTGCTAAAAATTGTCACGCTTTCAAACGGAGACGTAATAAGACGACAAAAGGTGTATGAAGGCTATCGGATTGGGGAACATGAGGTCTGCCATTTTCTTGCTGGAAAATATATTTTTGGATGGTGTTTTAGTTACATATCACATATTTAGGTATACCTCCACCACTTTTTAAATATAGTACCTTGTGGTAAGCTGTCATGTTGCTCTTTCTAAAAACTAATTCAAATCTGCTACGATATCCGACTGCATCCCATAATATTAACTGTTTGGTAAATACTACGATCTAGGGCCAAATTTTAATAGTTTAAAAAGATCTGACAATTGCTCCCGTTAATATTCAATTCAATTGATGAATAATCATTTTAAGATTTCAAAGTTAGATCTTGTGAAATCATAAAACTTTCTTAGTGTTGTCCGAAGTTAGATTTTTCACTAAAGATAACCGGGTTCCATTTCTGATCCCAATGAATTATTTTTCTAGATTTTAGTCTCTCACTCTGTGCTCTCAAGCTTCTTGACTAAACTAAACTATAAAGGGTTTTGTTAAAGGGAACTTACTGATATTTGACTGTGTGCACTATGCTCTGGGAGAACATCACGCCATTGGTTTTCTATTGTGCTTCGAAAATGACCTGTCAACCTGAGTTATCTGACATCTTAATTGGCGTTTATCAAGTGTCATATTTTTTTATGGTAATAACATTAATTATTCGAGCGATCAGAAAATTTGCATCGTTCTTTTGCAGTAATTTGTCCAGAAATAAGAGTGGCACGCTGTTGGGCAAAGACATTTTTATTTTGACATTTAATCATTACATTAAAATAAGATATGTCTGTTTCTTTTATGCACTCTTGACATTTATCATAACAAAATATGAATTAGACGTCAATTAAGATCTTAAAACTGGATTAGGTATTGTGTTAATAGACCATATTTAAAAATCATTTTTGAAACATATTTTTTTGAAAAAAAAGTTGTACAAAAAAAAATTGGGAAAAATTATTTTTGAAATAAACAGCATTACACTGCTTTTCCAAAATAATGTTTTGAAAAAAAAAATTAAATTAATATTTACAAAAAAATAAACAAAAACATTTTATTCTAATTTTTTTTTGGAAAGTATATAATGTTTTTTTAAAAGCCTATGTTTAAAAAAAAAATAAATTTTTAATCTAATTTAGGTTCTATTTAACAAACTTTAATATTCTTATTCAAAAATATGTTTATTTACTATATGAAATAAACAAAAAAGTTAGGAAAAAATTATTTTTTAAAATAATGTTTTTTTAAAAAACCACCTAAAAAAATAAATTATATTTTAAATTTGCAAAAAATATTTTTTTGCTAAAATGTGTACATACTACATATACAACAACATAAAAAAAAACTATACAAGTTTTTTTAAAATAAACAAAAAATTATTTTAAAAAAATATGTATTTTTTTAAATATGTAAGTCAGTTTTTTTAAAAAACTAGTTATTTTTAATTAAAAATTTAAAATTACTTTTTTAAAAAATAGTGTTTCTATACAAAATCAACAATGAATTTTCAAAACGAGTTTTTGACAAAAAATCTTTTTAAAAAATATTTTTTGTGTTGTGTTGAATGTCAGGTTTGTGTCATTATTTTCTAGTTTTTGATACAGCTGATGATTTAACATAAAACCGTTGACCTTTACATTTTTTATCTATTATTATTTTCTTAGTTTAGTTCAATAGTGAACTGTGTATTTCGTACCAGAGCCATACCGCGCAACAAACATCACATCGTGCGAACGTTCCGCAAAAGGTCAGTATTGCAAGTGACCCTAGTTAAAGAATCTTGCGTTCTGTTCCTTTTTGTGATTCTAGTTTTGTACTGGTACTCGCAACTAAAGTCGGCGACGTTGACTAATTTTGTCTATGCGCATGGGTTAGGAAATAAAAAGCAAAGTCACAGATTTTGAGCATGCTTTCCAACTTAAAAATTTAAACACAATGGAAGGTAATGATCGCTAACATCGAATAAATAATTTTTTCGATGTCGCTAATGACTGCGACGCGATGCTGTCTTTATCGGAACATGTTTATAAAAACTTTAAGACAAGAAGAGAGGTATTCGAAGAGGAAGCCTTTGAGATGGAGGACCTTCTGAATCTGAGGTGGCCCGATGTTCTGGCCTTTGTACAGAAGACGGGCAGATTCCTTACCGAAGGAAGGACGCAGTAGGGGGGAGGCCCGGGGGTTGGCGAAAAGGACGCTCCATGTGCCTAGTCACCAGATTTAGAGCCTACCCAACACTACTACTACTACTTAAGATAAGGCAATGAATCGCCTCTTCGTTCTTCTTACATGACATTTAGGAACCCCGCTCCGAGGAAAAGAAATTGGCCGCTTTGCACAAACTACGTACCTATACCAAGTTCAGGCAGTTGTGAGACTTCCTAGTTGGTAAATTTTTCCAAAATTTTTGGACATATTTTAATAAATTTGTGATTACTTGCATTGGGACAATCAGTTTTAATAACCAAAAACCGCAGACAGTGAAAAAGGTAAACAACAAAGAGGAGTCGTTATAAACTCTCGGGAAAATAGAATAGTAACAAATGCTTCTAATAATACAATTGCGAAACTCCGAAGTGCATAAATCTCGAAATACAATTACGGGTCGCTCGTAACATTCCTTAGCTTTAAAAGATAAACCTTTTTAGGGGCACGACGCGGCCATCAGGCATTAAACTAAAACGTGTCTTCAGTTTTTGTGCACTTTGCTTGCAAGAACAAAACAACCAAGTGTATTTTTTGCTGCTTGAACAAAGGCTTTTAGAAATTGCAATCTACGAAGCGTTAAAGGATGGATTTTGTAAGCTTATTTGCAACAATTTGATTCAATTGAGCCTGCCAAGAGAGATAGCATCTTTAACGAATTTAAATGCAGAAACCTATATTCAGGTGATCTCCTATATTAGTTTCTTCTTTTTCTAAAAGTTTCATCTCCAAAGAGTTGATTCATGCCGTAACAGTCCATTAAATTCTTATGCCAGCATGCTCTTCTTTCTCTGCGTCTGTTGTTTAATTCTTTTTGTATTACAAAACCAAAGTATTCTTACTTTCTTTCTCAGTGTCAAAATTATTTTTTCTTAATTTCTGTGTCAGTTCTTATTTTTTATTCCATCTGTCAGAAGCTTTCAGACGGTTTATTTCGATCTTTTTGATTTTTACTAAAGCGTTTCTAGCTCTTTTAATTCATAATATCATTTCTTAAGATTGATCCACATGCCTAGATTTTTTTTGTGACTCTTTCTATTGTTGTGTTATCTATAATAGTTTTGCCTTTATAAAATTCTTCTACAGTTCATGATTCTGACATGCATGCTGCATTTAGTGTTTGGAGATCCTGTAGGTTGTCGGTTGCAATGAAAGTAGGTATCATCGGCATTGGCCAAAACGGCACCATTGATAGTTATATGCTCTTTGATTTCTTGTAAGGCTCTATTCAAGACTGTAGAAAAGGAGTAAGAAAAGTATCCAGCCTTGATGAACACCCTTAGTATTTTTATTAATTCTGTTACCTGACTAGCACATAATTATTTAAGTAACTTAATGTTTTTATGGTGTTGAACTTTTTTAATAGCTGTATAAAAAGAAAGCAGACTAGACGTCCTGGTGTGTATTAAGACATCTTTGAGTTATAGATTGTCATTTATTTTGGCGTCCATTTCTGCAAATGTTCTGGTGTGATTAATTTTTAAAACAACATTCAGTGTAAAGCATTCTTTTACGGTTGGTTGTTTAGATAGTGTAGCAAATCTAGATTTAAACCTTTGTTATGCTATTCTGCCACTGAATAGATAGCCTTTAATAGTCCTAGAAGAACTGTAATGATTTCCTCATCAATAAGGTTGCGAAATTCAAGACTGTAGAGAACGGGTAAGAAAAGTATACAGCCCTGATACCCTTAGTATTTTTATTAATTCTGTTACCTGTTCTTTAATTCTGACTAGCGCATAATTATTTAAGTACCTTAATGAGTTAATGGTGTTGAACTTTATTAATAGCTGTATAGAAAAAAAGCAGACTACACGTCCTGGTGTATATTAAGACATTTTTGAGTTATAGATTGTCAATTATTTTGGCGTTCATTTTTGCAAAAATTCTGGCGTGAGTAATTTTTAGAACAACTTTTAGTGTGAAGCATTCTTTAACGGTTGGTTGTTTAGATAGTGTAGCAAATCTAGATTTAAGCCATTGTTATGCTATTCTGCCAATGAATAGACAGTTGTAATAATCCTAGAAGAACTGTAATGTTTTCCTCATCAATAGGCTTGTAAAATTCTACAGGAATTTCATCACATGCCTTACCACCCAAATCAGGTTGGAACTAAGTAAAATAAGACTTTCTTATTTTGTCAAAATATACCATGTCAGGAATAAGGGGAGACAAAGGGTTGATTCTAGGTATAGGCAGGTCGTTAATTACATGTTACTACCTTACAACACCAAGTCTTATTCGTTATTTAACAATTAATTTGATATCTCGCCGGTCGAATCGATCTAACGGAGTTATTTCGATTCGAGTCGTCGAAAATCTTTGCTTAAAAAAATTAAAAGCAGTATTTGATAATTAAGTCAAGTAACTGGAACTACAAAGTTTGGTGCGTTGGATCTAAGGGATAAACACTTAAAGTAACCTGAATCTACAGGATTTGCTACCGGCTTTCACACAACAACGGTTAACGCCCAAAAAGTCCGTATAGCGGTTTCGTAATCGCGAGTACCTAATTTACCACTTGTTATTAGGAAAACACCGCACTGCTATAATATTATTTTATGTGTATTTATAAATACTATAAGATCCAAAAGGGGTTTTTAAAACCTGTGGTTACTTAATTTTATGTATATGGTTATATCCTTACGCGTGCAAATATAAATACGACCAGGTCGGTTGAAATATGCCTCTCATTAAAACTTCAAGTCTCTAGTTTTGCTTTTTAAAAATTCTTCGGGCGTGTACACCGATTAGTAAAGTGTGGGAGAAAAGTTATGGTAATCATTTAGTTTGTTTCAAACTGCAGTCTATCTCTCGTATATTTACAGAACGGTAAAAATCATGATGAAAGTTTTAGTTTATGTTGACAGATAAAAATAAATAAAACCATACGTGGATGAACTTTTAAATAAACTGACAAGCATTGCACCAATCCACACAGAGGTCTCCATAAAAAAAATTATAAATCGCTAGCACAAAATATTGGAAGTGTGCCCGACTAGTGCTTCCGCCCTGTACTTTCAGTATGACCTCAAAATTAGCGAAAGGAAGTTATAAAAATATGGCGCTGTTTTTTACGTCTATCTGTTTAGCAAAAGGTCTAAAACAACCAAACCAAATGACCAAAATGAAATTTTGAAACAGGTTTTCGTCGTTTTATAAAATAAAAAAAGACTGTCACTGACAAGACTATCAATACAATTATTATTTATCAAAAACGTTTTGTAATAACTAAAAATATTTCCAAAACATTGGGTTTTGAGATCATTTAATAAACAGCTAAAATTTAATTATAAGAAATGCGTTATATGCAGGTATTAAGATAGACATAGAAGTACATGGAGAGGAAGTAATTATCGAAAACGAAATAATAAAGAATAGTATTAAAAAGCTTAAATCCGGAAAAGCTAGTGGACCTGGGGGAATATACGCTGAAATGCTTAAATATGCATCAGAGAAACTACTAGAAAATCTCACATATGTTATCAATCAATGCATAAACGGACATCCGGTACCTGATAATTGAAAAATAGCATTCATATCCTCAATTCATAAAAAAGGAAACCAGCTAGATTGTAACAACTACAGAGGAATTCCAGTAACCAGTACTCTTAGTAGATTGTACGGTAGGATTCTTAGAGACCTAATAGAGAATGATTTTCATGGCCAAGAAGAAGAAGAGCAAAGTGGGTTTCGTGCAGACAGATCTTGTAGTGACAATGTTTTTTGTCTTAAACAAGTAATTGAGAAAAGGAGTGCCAGAAATATAGAGACCCATATTACCTTTGTGGACCTACAAAAAGCATGATACCGTTCTAGTAGAAAAATTATGGACAGTGTTAGAACAAACTAATATCAATCATACATATATAAAAGCGATAAAAGAACTATGCAATGGGTCAAAATCTAAAATTAAAATTGGAAATCGATTTTCAAAAGAATTCCTGGTAACAAAAGGCTTAAGACAGGGATGTTGTATCTCTCCAACTCTTTTTAAAATATATATCGCAGTAGCTCTAAAAAACTGGAAACGTAAAAGACACGGCATGGGAATACAACTTACTGTAGTTTGCTGACGACCAAGTAATTGTAGCTAATGATAAAGAAGACATGGAGTTTATGATAAGAAAGTTAGCGAAAAAATACCAAAAGTGTGGGTTAACAGTGAACATGAACAAGACACACACACACACAGAACTTTGTATTGAAGCCGAATTAAGTGAGAACTAGACAATGGACAAACAATATCTCCATGCAATGAGTATGTATAGTTGGGTGTCACAAGTTCGAAGGAGGTGGAGAATAGGCGTCGGACAACGTAGAAATACGTTCTAAACCGACATAGTAGTAGTATTAAGATAAGTATCTATAAGGTTTAGTTGTTTTTCTTTTATTACTTTAGTTTTTTAAGATATTTCTCTATTTGTAATAAGATAGAGCCAGCTATAGTATTGTAATTAATTTGTAGGGGGTTCAAAGGCTAGCTAACTTGTAAACAGATTATAAAGTGGGCCTTGGTCAGAGCT
This sequence comes from Aspidapion aeneum, assembly GCA_963576565.1. Lineage (NCBI taxonomy): Eukaryota > Metazoa > Arthropoda > Insecta > Coleoptera > Brentidae > Aspidapion > Aspidapion aeneum. Next base: position 33,866,010 of record OY755048.1, read on the forward strand.
TAGACAAAAGCGCTGGCAGTTGGGAACGACCTGGAGGTTCTATGCCAATGGATTTATTTAGCAGTAAATTGGCTCTAAATAACCTTTAAATTATGCAGCAAATGTTATGCCTAAATTTTCGATGAGATGTTATGATATCTGCTGGGTTAGTTTAGTTTCTATCGACGTTCCAATCAAATTAAATGATTTTAGATTAGCTGCATCGGTTTTTAATTTAATACCATCTATAAGCATGGAAGGCTATGGCGGTCTTCAAAAAAAAGAAGTCATTTTTCTAAAAAACAGAACTATCTACCAAATTTTGCGCTGGGTCGGTAAACACTTATGTAAAGTTTTTTAGTCTGGACGTTTAAGTTTAAAATGGCTCCAGACGCTTTTAATAAAAAGTAATTTATCTATTAGGCTAATATAATTTGCTAACGAGATAACAAAAAGGACGATTTAAGGGGTATCAAGAACGCGCGAGCCCGGCCGAGTCTGATTGTAATCTCTAATTAAAACGATTAATGGCAACAGAAGAATTTTACGTTGACACTACTAAGTTTAAAGGTCTAGCAAGTAGTATAGTAAAAAATATGGTTTGGGAGAGTAACGTGATTATCCTTGCACGAAGGCGATAATTCTGTGGTACTGGAAGGCAAGTCATCGTTGTCAAGCAACCAACACAACGGAAAAACGAATGCTGATCGTGTGTTGCCCTTTGTTCCGTCTTAAACTACTCTTAGTATTCTAGTAATTTTGCATTTACCCAAAAATCAAGTCCCCCTATCTGTGTACACACCTGCTTTCTCACCGAACCTTCCTATTCTCCGAATGAATAAGAGAATATCTGACCATTTAAAGGAGTTAAGATATTGTTTATCTTTCTCCGTTACCTCGAATTTTATTAGATCGTTATACCTTTGAAATTGCGACAGGAAATGAGACGCTGATTTCGTTTCCTCTCCCCATTTGAGGCATGTCATGTTATGTTTTGTCGTAAGAGCAATCAAATGCCTCTGGAGTGTGCAGTATTCTATGAGCACTCCCAGCAGTAGATTTCTTTTTCTATCCAGTAGTCAGTATCATTTGCTTTTTCTGAACCTGCTGAGAGTTTCGTTTATCGGTCGCTCAAATGGGATCATGTTTCTTACAGTTCCTTGATTGTACACTCTTTGGTTGCTTGTTTTTAATTGCTTTTAGGCAGAGTAAACCTTTGCTTAAATCTAGTTTATCAATTGTTTGTCGACCATGGGACCTGACACATATATAAGCTTTATAGACTTTGTCTCCTATGGTTCTTGGAGTGCGTCAGAGTATTTCTGAGTCAAGTAGATATAGGATCGATCTTATGGTACCTTAAAACCTGCGGGGCTATCTAAGGGGGTGTATTTTGTCGCTTCTTCTTCTTGTTTTATACCTTCTGATTCAACCGCATTTATACTGAAAGATTTCTTTTTAAAAAACCCCTATTGTTTTGTGTTTTGTTAGTTTAGGAGAGCTGAAGACCTTGCGAGGTGTTATAGCACATTTGTTTTTCTGGCAGTTGACCTCCTCCTAGGAATTTGAATCTGATGTATCCGGCTAATTTGGGGAGTTTTTCATTCTGGCAGGTGTTTTCTTAATGTGAAGTGTCTTATTTTCGGTAAACATTGGTCAGGAGAACGTGATGCAATGACAGGTCAGGATAGGTCAGATCAGGCTAATTTATTTCGTTTCCTTTATTTCCATACATAGTGGTTGCAGCGTTATTTAAGAACTCTGATGCCAGATGAAAAAATTCTGAAAATGCTTCTTTTTTAACTTTCTAAGGTATATATTTTGAATATATTTTAGTCTGAAATGCATTTCTCACCAGCCTCGCATATATGTATGATCCTAAACGAGACCAATCGAAGTGAAATACGCTTCGATGGCAACTTTAATAAACTTTAACCAATATCCCCGCGCATTTCACATATCCACATTGAAACTTATCACGCGATCTCTATTTGTACATAATTTATTGCAGATAATTGTTTATTCTGTCCTGAACTTTGTGGATGGATTAAATTTGATACAGGCATATTTAGTCATTTGTAGTGTTCTTTTTGAGGTTCTAAAATTTATATGCTTATTGTTATAATACATGAGGCATATAGGTATTTTCCACTAGTTAGGACATCTAGAATACAAAAAATTAAGGATACAGAGTTTGGCGTGCTTGCCAGATTTATAAACAGCTATGGCCCGTTTAATTGTACACTCAAGCTCTATGTCCTTTAATTTAACAGCGACATGGTGGAGGTTTCTTTCGCCACCTTATATATAAATCAGTATATATTGTTCTCCGCCGTCATCTGTTTTCCAGTCGTCATTGGTCTCGGTTGGCCCAGGGATTCTCATCTACTCCTCTTTCTTTGACGTTTCTTTCTCTCCAAAGTCAGTCTGGGTCTTCCTCTCTTTCTTCTTCCCTGTGGTGTCCAATTTAGTATTTTCTTTGGGATTCTGGCTTCTGCCATTCTTTGTACGTGTCCATACCATCTAAGTTGGTTAATTTGTATGTCTTTCGTTTTTTTGTATTTAACATCCATAATTTCTCGAATTCTCTCATTTCTCACTCTTTCCAGTTTTGATTTCCAGTGGCTTCAAGGGACTTACGACTTTTTTCTTTCAGGGGCCATAGTTCACTACCATAACTGATGACACTTTTCACTATGTTGTAAATTCTATGGTTGTTTTCTTTTGATACAGCCTTATCCCGGAGAATACTGTTGAGTTGTCTAATTGCTTGTCTTCCTTGGTTATTTCTGTGTCTGATTTCTTCATCTAAACTACCGTCACTAGTGATGTGCATTTTCAGATATTTGTATAATTTGCATTGTTTTATCTGATGTTGTTGTTCCCGGATAAGGCCCTGTTGCTCCCCACCAATGCACATATATTCCGTTTTCCGTTTTCAATTAATTTACGGGTCATATATTCTAAATCTTTCGTTTCCATGTTTTCAGGGCTTGTTCTAAATAGATCTTACACAATGTTGGTGACAGACAACAACCCTTCTTAAGACCCTTGTTGATGTTAAACCTCTTTAATAATGTCTGCTCTTTTTTTATTTTGCTTGTGTTGTCTTTATAGAGTTCTTGAACAGCTTTTATTGGTGTTATGCTGATGTTGGTGTTTTTCGAGAGCCTCACAAATTTTTAGCCTGGGTACGCTGTCGTACGCTCTCTTGAGATCTACGTAGAGAAGGTGTATCGCCAGAATTCTAGAAAATGAATGATGTGAATGAAGAGACCAATTAAATATGAATATGATTGAAGATGAATTTTGATTATTTTAATTCGACCTTGGGACAAAAATACAGAGCATAAAGGCCTACAATTGTAACATTTTCTTATTGTACCACAATTTTTGTTTTCCAATTTGTGTGTTTTGACTTTAATAAATTAATAAAGAGAAGCTGTTCATAAAGTACCACTATCGCTGGTGGAAGTAAGATAAAAACTTTTAATACTGCTCACAAGTTTGTTGTCTGTACAAAGACACGACCCTTTTGAAAAATCCAGGTGTGTTACACGGCTGCTACACTCTAATAAAACTTCACATATTAAAGTTTCTGAAAAGCGACGTTTAACTTGGAAACACTTAAGTCCTAAGATTCTTGATTTATGCCGAAACTTACCTTTCCCATGCAACAGCAACTAGAATTATTCTGAATTCTGTTTAGTTTAATTTTAAATTAATTCTGAGTTCTAAAAATAAATATATCTGTATGAAATAAAAAATAAATACTTAACACAATCTTTTAAGGGTGGTATTCCATCCAAAGTGGTTCAAACTCTTGTAGTGGGGGCTTGCTTTTTTTTGTAGGGAACCCTTACCCTAAGTACTTAAATATAAGATAAAATGTTTAGTTTTGCGTAAAAAAATCGACATTAACACTACTTTTTAAGCTTTCAATTAAAGAGTAAATAAAAAATGTAAGAACTATGTAGGTACGTAATATTGTCAGGAATGCAAATAAACCCTGACTGTGCCACTGTACGAAACCATCTTGGAAAAACGAAAAACGCAATTATGGTTCTGTTGAGATAAGAAAGTGGTTCCGCCTCCCTCCAAAATGGTAAATAACTAGTTGCCGCCTACCACACAGCAGATGGCTAATGGGAGAAAAACTACTACAAAGTAAAGAGTGGGAGTTGTAATGGTTAAGCGTGGGGATACATCAAGTATAGAGAGGGTTTTCCCTTTATTTAAAGTGATTGGCTCGGGGAAAACTGTGAGATTAGAAAGTGTTGTCTATTGTCATTTTATCTTTGATTTCGTTTAGGTTTACTTGTTTAGCTCATTAGCTAGAATGTAAAGTAAATGTTAGGATTATCAGCAACGCCACTGACTTGGTTCCTCCAAGCTCTTCAAAGGGAGGATAATGGATTATTTAGGTCCATCCTACCGTTTATAAAAACCCAAACTTTGAGGAGACAAGTCGGTAATCACATTCTAAGTTTTGTTGAACTTAACTAAAACCTCTAAAGTAATTAGCAGTAAAGAAACATAAGATTTTTATTAAAGAATATTTTGAAGTTTGTTATTTTGGGAAGTTAAAGTTTTATTTTAATATTTTGGGTCTTGTTTGTTTTATAGGTCATAAGAAAAGTCTTGTAACAATTTGTAAATTGCAAGAGAGTTTTATTTTGTATTCATTAAAGTTTGTAACGTTTTTAAATCTGTTTTATATTTATTTTATACACACAAGAGATCTACTTCGGTACCTTCGTTTAAGGGCTCGATTTATATTAATAACTCGGAAACAGTAAAAACATTAAAATAAGTATTAAATATATTTTGTTATAATTGTTTTAAAACTTAATGCGATGGATGTTTGAGACAAGTTTCTCAATATCAGATTCAATGTTTGAAAGTTGTAGGCGCATATCTGCTTCAGGATTTAGTTTATTTTTAAGTCGGTTTTTGTAAGAGCATAGTTTGAAAACACTACTTCACAACCATAATTAGTAGCAAAAGGCAACAATTTTTAACAGCAAAATTGACTAATTCTGGATATTTACTTCTAAGCTAAGCCCAAAACTCCAACAAAGTAGATTAATTAAAAGTAGGTTTAAGGTTTCCATCGGTTGCAACATCAATTAGCTTGGACTGAGACTGAGAACGGATTGCGAACCCAATCAAGATCCTCTTTTAGCCTTAGAAAATATTCTTTGATTGAAACTTGCAGGTTCTGAAGTTGTTTGGTTATCTCAGAAGTGCTGATAATTGATTCTTTGACTCGGACACAAAATCGTGAAGTGTTGGAAAGCACTCAGTCACTCCTTTATTTAGACAAAATTCCCAAAACTGTATTTTATTTAACATAGCCTGGATTTTGTCATGTAGTGAGATAACTGTAACAGAACTTCCCTTAAGAGATAAGTTTATTTCATGAAAAGATATCGGCAAGATATGCTAAACATTGTAACCACTCATCAGTTATTCTTGATGATAATTGAAATAAAGAGTCGTTAAGAAATACCATTATTGACTTTCAACTCATTTCGCAGAGTGAGCAGGTGACTGTCCCAATTCCCAAACTTAGTTTACTCTACTAAGGATATTTATTTTATTTACAACATGACTGGGTGATTCAACAAATATTTTCTTGCGGAACCCCAATTACCGTTTCGCGGGACCCTGGGGTCCCGTGGAACCCAGTTTGAAAATGGCTGGAATAGGTTATTAGTAATATTAGGGTCTACAATGCATTAGACAAAAAAATCCTTTAAATATAAATGAGTTCTATCGATTTTAAATAAGCGTTTCATAGTAAAAAAGGAGTTCTTTTTAACTTAAAGAAAGCAGTAAAGTGCACATTTTTTAAAAATACCCAACTAAGTAATGAAAAATTCCTTTTAAGTAGAAACATGATTTATTTTGGGTGCGGCTCTGTGATTTGCCCTATACCCATGTAATCTCAATAATAACTAAGACTTGAGTAAACAGTGCCTATTGGAAAATCTGTTTGCGTTGGAAAATCGATCTAAAAGCATTGTGAATTAAAAGGAACTGTATTTAATTAAGGTCGAAGATACATTAGGTGTATTCCACGAAGATGGTTTACTAACTACAATTTACTATTAGTTCTCAAGATTGTAAGATAAGTTTAATAGCTAATTCCGGTAATATTGATCACCTATTATGATAGTTTAAATTACATATTTAAATTGATATTTTGTTAAATTTTTTACATATTTTGCAATTGTGTACTGATGGTCGTTCAATTTGAAGTTTACTGTTAAATTGTCCTTTACAATGTTACTTTTCTTCCTAGAAAAGAAAAAATGTACTTAATATTAAATAATACAAACCTTCTTAGGATCACTGAAATTAGTCAGTCCTTTTATCCATAACCATTTGGTGGTTTGTTCTTCCGTGGTAGTAGTATTAGTGTGGGGTAGGCTTTAGGCCTGGCGACCCTGGGCATCCCCCCTACTGCGTCCTTCCTTCACTAAGGAATCTGCCCGTCTTCTGTACAAAGGCCAGAATATCGGGCCACCTCAGATTCAGAAGGTCCTCCGTCTCACAGGTGTCTTTTTCAAACACATTTCTTCTTGCCTCCTTATATGCTTCACATGATGAGAGGAAATACGCCGAGGTCTCGTCCTCGGCCCAGCATCGCTCGCACGTCGCGTCGGTCTTCACTCTCATTTTCACGAGGCGTCCTTGTAGGAGGCAGTGTCCGGTTAGGACTCCCACTATGGCTCCCACCTCTCTTCGTGTTCTACGTAGTAGCCAGTCCCTACGGGACTATTCTTGTGAGTCCCAGGAAAGGCTCTGGCCCGACGCATTTCTGCCGGGATCCACCCCTGGCGAGTTCGTCCGCTTTCTCGTTCCCTGGGACTTCCATGTGGCCTGGGACCCATACGAGCTCTTACTCCGGCTAACTCTTGAAGTGCATCTGCGCACTCCAGCACCAAACCCGCGAACATGGTTGGTTCGCACAGTGCTTTCAGCGCAGCTTAACTGTCTGAATAGATGCGGAGGCGCTTTTCGGTTTCGTTCCTAATTTCTTCCTCCCATGCTACCGCCAGTATAGCGTTAACCTCCGCCTGAAAAATTGTTGCATTGGATCCCAGCGAGTAGCTTTTTCCAATACCCTTGCTTTCCACGTACACTCCTGCGCCGGTCGAATATAGCAGACCGTGTCATCGCTAAGGAATTCAACCTCTTACTTTCTTCATGCATCCCTTGGCGGTAAGGTTTTTTAATATATTTTCTCCCTTAAACGCTTCTCTGGCATCGCTAGCCTGTACGTTAATAGAGGAATCTCCTTTTCCCTCACAGTCGCGATCTCCGAATGTCTTTTCTATTCACCGCTCCTTCTCCATACGCCCGCGTCCCTTATCCTAAGGTATGCTGCCATCTTCCGTGATAGGTCTGCCTTTCGTTCCCATCATCTTTCATGTTCCAGTCTATTTGAACAGAGAAGTAGGTCGCAGTTCACAGTGCCAATGCCCAGTGTGAGCTGCATTATTGTTTTTGGTTTTTTTCAAATTTTAAATTTATTTTTATCTTCTGTATTGTGACCACTAACTAAAACCTCTTTAAAAAACATGGACGCATGTGGTTAATTCTAAAAATCAGTTCCGAACTCAGTCGTCCTAATTAAAAAACCTTTATTGCTTTCTCCATTTTTAAGTCTAGATTACTTTATTTATTTAAAATTACGTACTAGTTTTTGGCTTGTTGTTTCATAAAATGGTCGAGACAAAATGCTAAAGTTTGAAGAAAACGTTTCTAACAAGCAAAACGAAACAAACAATACTTCCTAATTGTGCGGTTTTTTTAAACAAGGTATAAATGAAGTCGTGAAAGACAAGGCAGCTGTGGCCGAGATATACTACCTCTCTTCTTAGCGTTGGATTAGCGTTTTAATTTATTGAAGACCCCTGTAAATCTTTCCATTAATTTTCGTGTTGCCTCTCCCTGGTCGTCGTTTTCAACGCAAACAATATTTAAATTAATCGAAACATAATCGAAAGTTTCACCAAAACAAACAAATTCCTTAAGTCCTGGAACATCGGGTTAGATTATCAAATTTATCTTTATCTCAGTACATTTTTATTTAGAAATAAAGAACGTATTAGTCTGAGATACTAAATTAAAAATGTTATTCCTGTTTTTTGAACCAAAACCCGTGTTTCGAACTACACCATTTTACAGTCAAATCAGATGACCTCGAATCTCATAGAACAAAATTGCACTTATATTCTTCAGTTTCTTACAGACTACCAAGTGCTCTGCTTAACTAGTTTATAAACTTTCGAATAATATTAAATGAAATACAAGATATATTCATGTATTATTTTAAGGTTTTTATTGTGATCCTTCTTTTGGAAGTCTTAGAGGCCGTTGAAAACCTATTTAATTAAAGATATTAAAATTTTAATCGACAAATATATCTTGACAAATTTTATGTACGCGATCGTTTTACCCGGGACCCAATAAAAGGTCTTAAAACCTTTTTACGACGGGTCTAAAATTCAAATTTTACCATTACCTTTTAATACACTTTGAGCTAAAATAGTGCATAAAATAGGTTGTTAAATAAAACAACTTGCGCCCACTTCGGCCTTTAATCGTTGTTTTTACACTCCGGAGGAGACACCGTTTTTATGCTCTGCATAAAATAAAGTGTTTCACAGCGCTTATTATTGCTAGCTCATACAATTTAGTCACGATCCTTTTTGCCATGACCCCAAAGCTGAATCTTCACCTCTCCACTTGTTTTAAACAGCCACCCCTGTGAACCTTTCTCGGTTCTTAACTAAGTGCCATATCTCGGATCACCTTAAGGACCTAGCTCCGTATTCTACACTACTTGCGCACTCCAGTAAGATGCTGTACATTTTCTCACAGCACTTGCGTGAATAGTGCATAGCGAATTCTCCCTATCAGTCAAATATCTGCAATTTCTGATGAGTTGTGTGGTTTTGGCTCCAGTTGGCTGTCACAAATTGTTTAAACTGTCTGCATTTGGCTCCCTCAATGCGTTCTGCGGTCCTCCTCATTTCCTCATATTTCTTTGTGTCCTAAAACCAGGACTAAAGTGATCATTGTATCTCGGACCAGTTTATAGTGCGTCAGGTCATTCTTTAACTTACTGATTGCTTGGCTCTCAAAAAATGTAGCTATGTTTCTTCTTGTCATGTTCAACGTCGAGTGGCTAGGGCGTATCCTCTGGTTGTTCTTTGATTAGAAGATCGTTTAGTCTTTGCCTGGAAAACTCTGTGTTGTCCATTTCTTTACCATTTTTGAGACAGCTACTATTTCTACTCTTCGTCTTCGCAGATTGTGATATGATCAAACATCTCTTGTCTTTCCTTGCTGAGTCCTTTATCCTTTATTCTTGGGTGTGTCCTCACTTCCAACTTAATCCAGTTTGGAAGCGGAGGGAAACCCAGTTACAGGGGGGTAACCCCTGTGAACCTTTCTGAGTTCGTGACTAAGTGCCATATCTCGGATCACCTTCAGGACCTAGCTCCGTATTTTACATTTTTGGTGATTTCAACACTACTAGGACACTCCAATAAGATGCTGTACATTTTCTCACAGCACTTACGCGAATAGTGCATAGTGAATTCTACCTATCAGTCAAATATCTGCAATTTCTGATGAGTTATGTGGTTTTGGCTCCAGTTGGCTGTCACAAATTGTTTAAACTGTCTGCATTTGGCTCCCTCAATGCGTTCTGCGGTCCTCCTCATTTCCTCATATTTCTTTATGTCCTAAAACCAGGACTAAAGTGATCATTGTATCCCGGACCAGTTTATAGTGCGTCAGGTCATTCTTTAACTTACTGATTGCTTGGCTCTCAAAAAATGTAGCTATGTTTCTTCTTGTCATGTTCAACGTCGAGTGGCTATGGCGTATCCTCTGGTTGTTCGTTGATTAGAAGATCGTTTAATCTTTGCGCGGAAAACTCTGTGTTGTCCATTTCTTTACCATTTTTGAGGCAGCTACTATTTCTACTCTTCGTCTTCGCAGATTGTGATATGATCAAACATCTCTTGTCTTTCCTTCCTGAGTCCTTTATCCTTTATTTTGGGTGTGTCCTCACTTCCAACTTAATTCAGTTTGGAAGTGGAGGGAAACCCAGTTACAGGGGGTAACCCCTGTGAACCTTTCTGAGTTCGTGACTAAGTGCCATATCTCGGATCACCTTCAGGACCTTGCTCCGTATTTTACATTTTTGGTGATTTCAACACTACTAGCACACTCCAATAAGATGCTGTACATTTTCTCACAGCACTTACGCGAATAGTGCATAGTGAATTTTTCCTATCAGTCAAATATCTGCAATTTCTGATGAGTTATGTGGTTTTGGCTCCAGTTGGCTGTCACAAATTGTTTAAACTGTCTGCATTTGGCTCCCTCAATGCGTTCTGCGGTCCTCCTCATTTCCTCATATTTCTTTATGTCCTAAAACCAGGACTAAAGTGACCATTGTATCCCGGACCAGTTTATAGTGCGTCAGGCCATTCTTTAACTTACTGATTGCTTGGCTCTCAAAAAATGTAGCTATGTTTCTTCTTGTCATGTTCAACGTCGAGTGGCTATGGCGTATCCTCTGGTTGTTCTCTGATTAGAAGATCGTTTAATCTTTGCGCGGAAAACTCTGTGTTGTTTATTTCTTTACCATTTTTGAGGCAGCTACAATTTATACTCTTCCCTGTTGCAGATTGTGACCTGATGCAATTCCCTTGCCTCCAAGCGTTTAACCGCTAGATGCTCAAACATCTCTTGTCTTCCTTTCTGAGTCTTTTATCCTTTATTCTTGGGTGTGTCCTTACTTCCATCTTAAACCAGTTTGGAAGCAGAGCGTATTCCAGTTACAAGGGGGTCTGATAGGGGTGATCCTCATTGCGAAGGGCTCGCAAAAATCAAATTATAAAATGATTTGCAGGTGTTTTAAAGTAAACTGAGAGTTTGGCACGAATATTCAGAAAAGGTAAAAAAGCCATTAACTTGGACAAACAAGAAAAGTATTCAAATTTTTTCAACGCGAAAATCTATTAAGTAAACAGGCATAATAAATGTAAAAGCATTTTGGGTAGAGCGTTTTACATCTCGTTTAAAGGATTATGAAAGCGAAAAATGTCCATTAACTTTGTTTTGCATAATACATGTGTATTTTTAGAAAAAGAAAAGAACATTCACATCCTCAAAAATCTAAAAAGCAAATTTTTTGAACTAACTTATTTTCTTTTTGTTTTTGTTTCAACTTTTCCCATTTTATCTCCACATTGGATCGGTTTTTTAGGTTTTACAAAAAATTTAATATAAAAAGTTTATAACTAGAAACATGAAAATATATTTCTAGTAGACGTTTAGTTATTTCTTGACCGAATACTCCTCATCTCTCTCTCTTTTTATTCTTTACAATATGCCAGAAAGTGAAATGCTGTTTCCTCTTCCTCTCCTTACTTGAGGCGTAGGTAAATTTCCGTGGAGAGCACAGTGTCCTGTGAGCAGTTTAAGCAGGATACTCACACAACGGTTCGAATTGACCCACGCATCATCTACTTGAGTGTCCAGTCTTTAAAGGCTGATTTTATTTGCCCGTAGTCTTAGACAGAGTTTGAGGCTATTAAAAACGCCAGATTTTAGAGTACTTTTAAGTAGTGGTTTTCTTTTTTCAGGTTCTATACGCCGAGTAAATTCTGCTTCTATGCCTGAAATACATTTTGTGTTATAAAAATAGTAATTGAAACCAGTGGCTTCTGGTGACGTTATAAATTGGGGGGGGGGGGCAGAAATTTATATTGCATTGAAAAGGAGATAAAAAACTTACCTAAACAATTTTATTTTAGCATTTTATAAACAAGCTGCTACTTGCTGTAGTTTTTAATTTATTTCAAAACGAATTTCATACTTCACACAAAGGTATGTGTGCCTAACTTGCGAGTGTCAGAAGGAGAGGGAAGATTTGATTTTGGTTGTTTTCCTACTTACACAAGGTTGCATCTCTAGACGTACGTTTCTGTGTGTTTCACGTCGTCAGTAGAGAACAGCAAACCCAGGTAAGCCAATTTTAACCAAAACCAACTCCTATATATGAAATACTCGCGGCGGTGCAATGCGAGTAAACTACAAGGTGTAGCGCCATCTAGCGGACTGGCTCGAGCACTCGAAAGTTTAAGCACACTGGCATCGTCTTGTCTGAGACGCCATCTATGACAAGTTTCGTCCATTAATGTGGTATTAAAACCACGTAATCACGTAGCAACTAAAAGTCCGTACTGCCCGAAGCATATGCAAAGAAGAAAGACGGAAAACGTGCTGTGTGTGGATCGATAAAAATCAAAACGAATTTTATACTTCACACAAAAGTATGTGTGCCTAACTTGCGAGTGTCAGAAGGAGAGGGAAGATTTGATTTTGGTTGTTTTCCTACTTACACAAGGTTGCATCTCTAGACGTACGTTTCTGTGTGTTTCACGTCGTCAGTAGAGAACAGCAAACCCAGGTAAGCCAATTTTAACCAAAACCAACTCCTATATATGAAATACTCGCGGCGGTGCAATGCGAGTAAACTACAAGGTGTAGCGCCATCTAGCGGACTGGCTCGAGCACTCGAAAGTTTAAGCACATTGGCATCGTCTTGTCTGAGACGCCGAAGCGCCATCTATGACAAGTTTCGTCCATTAATGTGGTATTAAAACCACGTAATCACGTAGCAACTTTATTTTTAATACAACGAAAAGTTATACTTTATTTTTAAAGAATGACAAGTGCAGCCAGGGTTATTGATAAAAAAACACTTTAAAAGTATACTTACGCAGTTGCTTTTAAAGCACTTTATTTTAGTACAAAACAATTAAATATTTTACTCTGAAAATAAAATACACAAAAAAAACATTTTAATAACATTTTGAAGAAGGTACTCTTAAAGTACATTTAATTTATTATTAAAAGTTTTAAAGTTTTACTGCAAAGCACTTTATTTTAATACAAAAATATTAAATATTTTACTGTGAAAATAAAATATTTACAAAAAACTGACAAGTTGATGTTTGCCGTCCTTGCCACTAGATGGCAAACACTAGTCAACATTTTGCTGGTACACTAAGGAATGTCAAGCTTAAGAATGTGAATGATTTTATTTATTTTGAAATTGATGTGGAATGTTCCATGATCTTTGGAAATATCCTCATCTGATATGAAAAGGAAAATATTAAAGATCCTTATATAATGATTATATAATGATCAATTAATATTTCTTTTTGTAAATATGAGATGTGAGATAAAAGTAGTTTCTTTGCACTACTAAAGAAAATAATAAAATACAATGCTTTAAAAGTACAGAGAAAATATATTGCTTGAAAAGTACATGCTTTTGTGTACAAAGAATTTAAAAAAAAATGCATTACTTTAAAAGTACAGTGTTTTCTAAACTAAAATATATACATGATGTAGGCCGTTGTTCCAAGTCAATACGAATTAAGTACTTTCTACTTAGTACTTTGCCGTTATGGGCAGCAGTAAAAGCCACTACTTAAAAAGTACTTTTTTTGTAATCCATGTTTGCTGGGGAGGGCATATTAAGTATTTAAGAGCGCAAAACTAAATGAATAAATTACCGATTTATTAATTACTTTATTGAATTTGCTTATTTACGATTTTCCGAGTTTCCCATTATATTTTCAATTGACGACGCAAGAACAATAAGGTCGTCGTCGATTTTAGACAAACTTCGGCCGCATTGTTCTGTTGGGATATTTCACTGTCAACGTTTGGCAAAAGAAAAAGCCTGCAAATTCGGTTCCCCATTTTAGGGATGGCAAAGTTTAAACTTGAATTGTTGTTGAGTTTCGGCAGCGCCACCTTGTTTGCTTGTCGCTCTTTAATTGGCCATTTTGTCTGAAAAATAAATTCACTCAAACCATGAGACTTCATTCTAAAATTTTATAAATACCTGAAAATGGCAAGAAGCAAGAAGAAAGAGAGATCAGAAAGTGAAAAATAAAGTTTTAGGTCACAATAACTTAATGCTAAGTGTAAAATTCTCTCATTTCAAAATGCCGCACAAAAAACTGGCGCGTGCCACCCTAATCATAATAACCATTTTGGGATATGCAGGAGTCTGTGCAAAAATTGAAAATTTATTTTCAAATTTTGGAAAGAATTTCTGTGTTTTAAGCACGGCTAGGTATACATCATTCTTTAAAGTTAAAGTTTCGAACATACCCTATACCATTCTATAAGTACCTAATTCCTTCTCGAAATATAACAAAGGCTTTCGAAAGGTACCACGTGCATTCTTTAATACAGGGTCAAACTCATTTTAAAATTGTTAGCGGTTGTGTTTATATTACGGATTTGAATTCATGTCATTATTCTAGTGACATTTTTATTATTATTGTGAATAATAACAATTATAAACCTGTATATTTTAGTTTGTTTTTATAAGTGAGGACCTAGTAAGTGATATTAATAATGGCGTTTTGGCGGCCATCTGAAACACCACAAACAAATTTTTGGAGACCATTTGAGGACCAAGGAGGAGAAGAAGTGATGGTACCATTAGATTCTGCGGTTTTACAGAAACCAAACCTAATAAATGGATCCATGACGGAACTGACACCTTCCTGGCTAGCCTATTATCAAACTTCAAGTGAAGCCATGATAACATATTAGCCTTGAAAACAGTTTTTTTTAAATATCTCAGAAACTAAAGCTTCTACGAAGTTTTTGGTAATAACACGAATTATTGAAGAAAACATAGTCTACTACATTTTGAAAACAGTGTATTAAAACGATGCTCCATTAAAAAGTTAGCATTTTTTAAAGTTTTTCATTCGCAATATTGGATTTTGACCAAAATCTAATAAGCTCGTAAGAGTATCGAACACTATTTTACCTATATATATAATATACACAAACGTAGACAGACATCACGACGATATTGCTAGGATAGGTCAAAATACATCCACATTTTTGGCGTTATCTCAAATCGTCGAAAGTAATACCTTCTCTCTAGCCATTGCTACGCGGGTTAAGAAGGTAAAAATACCCAAAGGGCAAGGCAAAACTTTTAAAAACACATTTTACGAGGAAAACTCAAGATATTATTTTTAATATGTATGCGCAACTCTCAGTAGAAAATTACGGAAATCGTTCCAGAATATACGAACGTATTACACATATTACAGGGGCAAGCTACATAGTATATATAGTAGCTATCTATTAATGATTATTATACGCATTAAGCAGCAACTTTTATTAAACGTTTTATTTTACTTGACTATATACTATAAACAGTTCCCAGTCCGGCCCATATTCTCTTTTATTTGTTTAGGATTCTTTAATGGGTTTCACACTTCAAATTTTATCGTTTTTTTGGCGGCTTTTTGAAGTGAAAGGACTTTACACAGGATTTAAAATGAAATAAAACTGAATGAAATAAAACTAAATTAACAAATTAACCTTATGTTAGGCGGTAGGATAGTGCCGTGGTATGGTCGTCGGCTTCACATGCAGAAGGTACCAGGTTCGCGTCTTAAACAACGATGCGAAAAGAAAAGAATAATCCGTCACCCTGTCGCTCACTTCCTTTTCAGCATTCAACAGCCGTCATCAAATAAGCATGCGATGCGGTGCACGGATAAATATAAGTTGACCTTAAACATCGAGAACAGACGCAAATGTAGTCCAAGAGCCGACACGCAGCCAGCCGAGGAACCAGGAATAATAACCCAGGAGCCTGCTATAAGTGCTATATAGTCAGAACCAGGATGGCGCCAGCATAAATCTCCTACAGTCAACTCACAACGACCACGACTGTTGCGCTGAAAAGGAAAGAAGTCTATCGTCTATACCCAAGTTCTCCTGCGACGATAGCGATGTTAGATAGATGCAAGTTTAACATATAGCAGGACCAACTTTCGAAAGGGGTGTAAAAGCGTGGTGCGCAGTATAAAGATCCCTACCCTCGCAAAGAGATTAGAAACTATGATTCAGAAACATGTAATTTAGTGTTTTTAAGCGTATCAAATTTCGTAAACGAAACTTTGAAACTTCATGTTTAAAAATATACATTTTAGAAACAATAACACCGTGTTTTAGTATTATCGGGCCATTGATATACAAAAAAATCACACAGTCATATCAGATTTTCTAAAACGTCATTTACGGTTTGTAGTTCTGCAGTTTTAGTGAATAACAATAATACTTTTAATAACCAAAAATTTAAGTATTTCTCAGTTTGCAATCTTTTATTAGGAAAAAAGGAAAATATGATTTTTTCTTTTTTATTGTTTCCGCTCTATTTATTAAACTGGTATTAGAGAAGAATTAAGGAGAAGGTAACCACAAAATGGCTGACCGACAGATCCCCATGGGATCCCCCCGATATGTATGCCTTTTATAGTTACGTTCCATCAGGCATTTCGACAGTCATAAAACCGTTCGAAAAATCCTATTTGCGTTCCAGGTCGACTTTGTACTGTTATCGGACAGTCAGTTTTCCGTTCCATCGGACTCCTCTGAAATACAGGGATGGAAGACAGGCGCATTAGAAATGATTGCTCTCTCTCTTCTATTTATCTGTTTCATATGTTGCGCTAGAAAAATTGTATGTAAAACACACAAATTTCCAGTTTACATCACCTGAGATAAAAATATACCTTAAAAGTACATTTTTACATTTGTCTGAAAAAAAAACCAGTGAATAACTTAAAAATCAAAATAATATGAGTTTTACAACCAATTTAACACATATATACAAATATTTTTTAAATTTCCAAAAAAAACTTGTGCAGCATCTGTTGATTTTTTTGCAAAAGCCTCTTCATTTTTATTACTACGGGACTGCGGAATGTTGTAGGTATACCACATGAAAAAAACCTATACTGACCATAGGGTAGCCTGCTTAGAAAAAGAAAAACTAGTTTAACAGGTGATTGAATAGGAATAGGTTTTACCCTGATCGCAGCAAATCCCGGTGACCTGTGAACTAAAAGTTAAAAGAAGAAGGGTAACTGGATGTGAAATTTTACACCAGATTTGGCGGAAGAACAAACAACTTCGCTTTAACTATATATACCTACTGAAGTACACGCTACACAATGTGATGTTCCTAACTTCTTAGAAGTATCACGATCTCTATTTCCTAAACTGTGAACTAAAAGCTAAAAGAAGAGGGGTAACACTGGATGTGAAATTTTACACCAGATTTGGCGGAAGAACAAACGACTTCGCTTTAACTATATATACCTACTAAAGTACACGCTACACAATGTGATGTTCCTAACTTCTTAGAAGTATCACGATCTCGATTTCCTAAACTGTGAACTAAAAGCTAAAAGAAGAGGGGTAACACTGGATGTGAAATTTTACACCAGATTTGGCGGAAGAACAAACGACTTCGCTTTAACTATATATACCTACTAAAGTACACGCTACACAATGTGATGTTCCTAACTTCTTAGAAGTATCACGATCTCTATTTCCTAAAAATGAATAAAATCACAAAAACTTTGTGAATATTAAGGTTTTCTATAATATGTAGGTAATTTCACAAAAAAATTGTAAAAATCAAATTACAAAATACAAATAAATAAATTTACCCTGATCGCAGCAAATCACGTGACCTGTGAACTAAAAGCTAAAAGAAGAGGGGTAACACTGGATGTGAAATTTTACACCAGATTTGGCGGAAGAACAAACGACTTCGCTTTAACTGTATATACCTACTAAAGTACACGCTACACAATGTGATGTTCCTAACTTCTTAGAAGTATCACGATCTCTATTTCCTAAACTGTGAACTAAAAGCTAAAAGAAGAGGGGTAACACTGGATGTGAAATTTTACACCAGATTTGGCGGAAGAACAAACGACTTCGCTTTAACTGTATATACCTACTAAAGTACACGCTACACAATGTGATGTTCCTAACTTCTTAGAAGTATCACGATCTCTATTTCCTAAAAATTAATAAAATCACAAAAACTTTGTGAATATTAAGGCTTTCTATAATATGTAGGTAATTTCACAAAAAATTTGTAAAAATCAAATTACAAAATACAAATAAATAAATTTACCCTGATCGCAGCAAATCCCGTGACCTGTGAACTAAAAGTTAAAAGAAGAGGGGTAACACCGGATGTGAAATTTTACACCAGATTTGGCGGAAGATCAAACGACTTCGCTTTAACTATATATACCTACTAAAGTACACGCTACACAATGTGATGTTCCTAACTTCTTAGAAGTATCACGATCTGTATTTCCTAAAAATGAATAAAATCACAAAAACTTTGTGAATATTAAGGTTTTCTATAATATGTAGGTAATTTCACAAAAAAATTGTAAAAATCAAATTACAAAATACAAATAAATAAATTTACCCTGATCGCAGCAAATCACGTGACCTGTGAACTAAAAGCTAAAAGAAGAGGGGTAACACTGGATGTGAAATTTTACACCAGATTTGGCGGAAGAACAAACGACTTCGCTTTAACTATATATACCTACTAAAGTACACGCTACACAATGTGATGTTCCTTACTTCTTAGAAGTATCACGATCTCTATTTCCTAAAAATTAATAAAATCACAAAAACTTTGTGAATATTAAGGCTTTCTATAATATGTAGGTAATTTCACAAAAAATTTGTAAAAATCAAATTACAAAATACAAATAAATAAATATATAAATTTCACATAAAACTTGTGATGAAAATAAATATTTTTTCACAAGTTTCGCCCAAAAATATGTGCTAATGCAAGTTTAGGCGGTCTGTACTGGGTTATATTTTTGGACAGTTATTTGGTCGTTCAATCTACTAAAACCGTTTTAAAACAGTCCTCGTACTGCATTGCACGCGCTTTGGGATTTTTCAGACTGTTTTATGACTGTCGAACGGCCTGACGGAACAAAGCTTGTACCTATCATGTATTTTTATAAAGCTAAACTTTTTCAAGTTGACTGACTTTGCGTATGTATGTCAAACAAAGCACTAATGTGGCAAATTATTGTGTGATGCTAAACAGAAAAAATTAAATTAGCCAATACATAATTGGATTTCTCTGTTTAATTACGTTTAAAGTCATTGGTCCGAGGGATTATTATTGCTTTTATGTTATTAATTTGATATTGTTTCGTTTTAAAGAAGTCATTAGTTGCGCTTCATTTGCTGGTGCAAGCTGAAACTCTTCTCTTCCAACCGATAGTATCATTGGCGGACCCAAAAAGGAGCCTCGAGGCATGTGCTGTACCTTTTCCTGCCCCAATTTAATAAAGCATGATTTTGGTACAATACAACTCTTTCATTGTATCGTTTTTTTGCGGTGAGTCTATTAACCTTAAACAACCCTAAGTACCAAATTTTAGATAAATTGGTTCACAAATAGGTACGCCATATTGGATCCGCCATGTTGATTTTGTTAAGTTTAAGTCAAAAATTATAATCCGCTACATTTTGCCACCTAAAGTTCATTTAAAACATACCGGTTCATAAACGAAAAAGTTTTGGATCCACCAGTTCGATGTCTTTAAGTTTAGGCCAAAAATTCATTAAACGTAAATAAGTAAAATTTCATTTTATATTTATAAACGAAAATGTTCGCCATTTTGAATGTGCCATTTTGATTATTTTCAAATAAAAATAGATTTAATTGTATTGTCACTAAAACACTATACATCTACCAAATTTCCAAATCCCTAGCTCATCATTAAGTAGTTGAAAATAATTTGAAACAAAAACATGAAGGTAGCAAAAAAGAAAGAAATAACCAAGCTAAATAAACCTTTAAGTCAAAAAAATAGCAAAATTTTCTCTACAAAAAGTCCGCTGCATTGAATATTCAGCCACATGGTCAATTGGCATAGTGACGACCAGAAGTTTATTTATTCAAAAGCTTGTCCACCTTGAAACGCTCGCATAATAGACGGTTTCTTTATATAATGGTATTTCCTAGCTAGGTTAATTTAGGCTTTCACTAATTTTATCAAATTTGTAGAGCCCAAGAGAGTCATATAAACGATATAGGGTGATGTAAACTCTAGATCATAATAATCAGCTGTTGTTTACCATAATAAATAGCATAGGCCAACAAAAAAAAGTTGTAAAAAGTTGTCTCAAAAATAATATGATCTGTAAAAAAATGATATTTTAAACTAACAACAAGCAGAATTGCGTTTCTTTAACAAGCGTTCGTTCGTTTTCATTTGGTTACGCGTATTTTAAAGAATATAACCACCTTTGGGTGCCGCCTATGATTTTTATACATCATTTAAGACATAAATGACCAAAGAAAAAACGTATAAGCCAATAATATGACATCCCATTAAAATATTCAAATTTTGCAATGGAAAGTAAATCGAAATATGTATATCACAATTTGTTTCGCTCTCTTTGTTTACAGAATAAACTAATTTTAAAAAAAGAACATACTGTAAAATACATTGCAAAAATGTGAGAAAAAATTTGCACCAGAAAAGCAGGTACTTAGAATTTAGTTTGGCCATTTTGTATTTAAAATTAGCTTGACTTTATTGAGCAGAAATACCAGTAAAAGTGCAAGTAATACATAAATTTCATAAGAACTTTTAGGAAGTGTTTGTATACCCTTATACAAACTTCTGTAACATTTTTATTTGTTTTCTGTACATTTTCTTTAACGTTTTATGAGTAATACTTAGATCTACCATCACGAGAATTTTGTTCCAAAAAGGTCTTATTTATTGCTTTATGATACTACTTAAATCCATCCATCAATTAAATTTTGGCCCAGAAAGTTCTCTTGATTTTAAATTCCTTCAGCGATAAGTTTATGTTTCTATGCCAGGAAAGCAGAACAAACGGAATATGCGTTGGTTTGATTGAAAGCAACAATTATTGATGTTTTGTCTAGGGAATCTGGTTATTTTCCTTTTTCTATATCGTTATGTCTGCCTTTTAGTTTTGTTTCTTTTCTGCAAGGCACTACATATCAACACGCTTTGATGTTTCTTTCGTGAAAATAAAATTTATATATTTTTTGCTACTAATTAAAACCCCTCTAAAATTCTTATTTTGGGTCAGTAATAGGTTTCTTTTTTATAGTTTTTGTTTATTTATACAAATTCTAGCCTTGAAGTTCATGATGGTTAAAAGTGCTTGATATATTTTAGCTCACACTACTACTATACTATAGTAGTGTGAGCTATGGTGATCCTAATTTTTTCGAGAAAAAAAAGTTCCTCCGATTTAAAATTTCTTTATATATCTTTGCGTTTCAGATGATTTTGAAACTTTTTTGTTGCGCCGTCTGTCTGTATGTCTGTCTGTCTGTATGTTTGTTTGTAACGACCAACGCGCATAACTCAAAAACCGCTGTCTCGATTTTAATGAAATTTGGTACCTAGGCTGGGTTTTGGGTCGCGCGGTCGGTCCAGTCATATAGGAAGCATTGCAGCCATATGCACAAACAACGCGCTAAGCCGGTCGGCCTCGGTTCCCATATTTCGCACGGATCGATATCGCTTGCTATCAAACGTGAGATGGATCAATAGGATCGATATAACTCTACTTTTTTCATTGGGTTTTGGCGTGTTTGTTCTTTTTGCGCAACAAAATTAATAAAAAACCTCGTAGAAAGCCCAAAATAATGGCGTTGGAAGAGTTTTTATAGCTTAGGTCAAGTTCTGAAGACCAACAAAAATATTGTATCGAAAACTAAATCAGTTTACATGTGCTGTAAGGCTAATGGTTGTCTTTTGTTCAATTTAAAGGTGGATTTTCTATCTTTATCTGTATAATTATAAGTAGAAAAATAATCATATGGTAAAGAGTAGTATACAAACAATCATATTCATGATTGAATTCGAACAGCCGAACAAGTTGCATAGGTTATAGTTTTGGCTATATATGGTAGAGCAGAAACTTCGAGTAAAATTATAATGGCAGCTTGGTACAGACCGTTGCAATAACTTTTATTATAGACATGGACTTACTTGTTGGCAACAACTTCTATAAAGCTTGTTAGAAACTTTTAATCCACCCTGTAATAAATTGTGCGTCATTGTGGTCTCCCTTCTTCTCTTAATATTCCCAATGGAGTTACGAGGCAATACTGGTTCACGACGTAATTTTCGAAAACCTAAGGTAATTGCTGAGGCCGGCCGGTCGTCTATTGGCACAGTGTAAATAATCCTTTACAGTGAATACTCTTTAATAAAACCGCAGCCCACGAAAAAGACCGGCCCGGGCGCGGAAATATCACGTGACCGTAGGAGGCTCACAAAAAAACGCCTCACGGCCCGCTGTCATTTTAAAACATGTGTATGTTCAGTTTTGGAATGTTTGTTTACGTCGATTTTTTTTTAATTCGGGCACGAATTTTATGTGAATTTTATCAAAGCTATTAAAATAACGCAGCCCACGAAAAATATGGTAGTGGGCTGCGTTAAAATAATTAATGGCTAATGAGTAAATTACAAAGAAAATACCTATAAGATAAACAATGCCGCGAACATGTAATTAGTGTTGTTCCTTGTCGGTCCAACTATAAAACTGAAACCTAATATGTTGCAAACGGGAAAGAAGTGGTAAAAGATAAGATCTTGGATAAGATTGATCAAGTAATAGACATCCGTAGTGACATTTTCGATAGTGAGAGTGAAAAATGTGTTCAGTTGTCATTTCTTATTGAACAGTTAGGTCTCTTGAAAAGGTAACCTGAGAATCGAAGATATGGTGGATACACTTTAATGTTGACTTCATCTTTGTTTATCCAGTCATCCAGTGCATACACGTCAATTCACAATTCTAAGGTAGTATTTCTTCCGCACCCTCGCAATATTGAAAAACTGATTTGTAAAATATTGTTAACAGATAGTAATCTCTCTGGTAGTGTGAAATATTGAAAATGTAAGATACTTTTAAAAGAACATGAGTTGGTAGTTAATTTACACTTTAATGAAATATATATTAAACTTTGTGCTGGGTAATTTTTCAAAAAATTATTGACGACAACTACATTCAGTTCATTGAATGTGAAAACCATCCCACTTCACAAAATTACTTGTTTCTTTTTAATAAATTATTGTGAAATGTTTTATATTGAAAATTTTTCTTCAGATAACTCTAGCGAGTGTTTTTGTGGAGAAAAACTATTGTCAAAGCTTGAAAAAATTAGTTTAAGGGCATGTAAAGTCTTTTAAAATAATAAATCTTTGAATAAGAACTCAGACAAAGACACTCAAAGAAAAATTAAAAAACTAAAAGCTTAGGTTTGATATGTCCAATTTTGAAAGACTTGTATAGATTTGAAGTTACTTACGATATTATGTACCTAATATATGTACCTGAAGATATTAGAATGCAAATTTTGTATAGTTTTTTATTTTATAGATTCATATATCAGCAAAATATTTTTTTCAATTTTTGCCTATAAAAGAACAAAAATTTTTTGTTAATTTATTTAAATTGTGTAAAAACATATAATATATTAAGCAATACAATAAGAATCCTGGAACTCCTAAGAACACGTGACCGCCGACTTGCTTATAACGCGCCATGGCCGGTCTTTATCGTTGGCTGCGAATAAAACCCTTTTTTAGCACTCTTTGCAATTTTAGAGCCTCGAGGGCCCGCTTCGTTCGCCCTTGACAGAAATTACTTGAATTGTCGAAAAATAATAATTTTCAGGGTAATATGATTTAGGCGGTTAGCACCCTTAAAGGATCTAACCTGGCAACTAGGCACGCCTTTCTGGGTCCGTTGTGCACCACGTACCTATTGTGTTCGACTCAGATAATAATTTAAATACTATCTAGTAACCAGTAGACTTTAAATTTATTTTAAGCCAGAAATTTAGTCAGTATGATATTGTCGGGTACGATTTTGTTTTAAATCGAACCCTGAAACGAGAGTACCGTAGTAGATCTCTTGTGTGTATAAAATAAATATAAAACAGTTTTAAAAACGTTACAAACGTTAATGAGTACAAAATAAAACTGTGTTGCAATTTCCAAATTGTTACAAGACTTTTCTTATGACCTATAAAACAAACAACCCAAAATATTTGAATAAGAATTTTAACTTACCAAAATACCAAACTGCAAAACATTATTCAAATGGAAAAAATCTTATGTTTGACAATTAATTTAGAGGTTTTAATTTAAGTTCAACAAAATTTAGAATGTGACTACTGACTTGTCTCCTCAAAGTTCGGGTTTTTATTAAGGGTAGGTTGGACCTTAGTAATTTATTATCCCCTCTCTTAAGAGATTGTAGGAACCAAGTCAGTCGCGTTGCTGATAATCCTAAAGTTAACTTTTCATTCTAGCTAATGACCTAAATAAAAACAAAAACAGATAAAATGACATTTTATAGACAACATTTTCTTATCTGACAGTTTTTCCATAGCCAATCATTTTAAAAGGAAAACCCTCTCTCTATTTGATGTATCCCCACGTTTAACCATTACAACTCCCACTCTTCACTTTTCAGTAATTTTTCACGCATCAACCACCTGCTGTGTAGGTAGGCGGCAACCAACTGTTTACCAATGTAGAGGGAGGGTTTCGTACAGTGGCAGAGTTAAGGGTATTGCATTTCTGACAATATACTGAACAATGTCATGGTTTTATCCTTAGACCACTGATGGATGAGATAATCAACATGGTACAGAGAGCCATAATGTGCCCAAATTAGCTGCTAGCTCCAAATAGGCTCTCCATATACCCTGTCCGATGTGGTGATTTCCTGAAGGGCCAGGTCACCGAATCCATTTAGAGAATCACCGGATTAAACCATCCCTTTTACCATAGTTGTTATCTGGTGTGATCCCTAAGGTTACCAGACTACCGATTTACCCATAGGTTGGTGCCTCTTTAGGGGTTACCCTAGTGGAGTTCTTACATCTACCAATTCGTTTTCTTGTTAATTCAACCAATAAATATGTTCTCCCAGAATTAAAATCAAATTAAATTAATAAATTATTTTCCCCACTAATTCTTAAATTACTTAAACACTAAAAAATAAGCGTTCTCAAATTAGCGAAAGAAAATCACAATTTTGTTTTGTTATTAAGCTTGAAGTGTTTGCATACATATTTCTTATCTTTCAACTGATTGTGAATAAAAGACGATCTGTAATAACGAAAGTGAACGAACCAGTTAGAATAAGGATAAACTGTGCTATTGGTCCACCGACCGCTGACCCAACACCTCTATAGTTTTGTAAATACCATTCGGAATCTCTTAGGGTTAGAAATGAAGGTCTTGGAATATTTCCGGAATAAAATAATGTCATTTACTTTACCTTCATAGGGTGAAAGTATCTTGGTTTAGTAATGCATCAAACTATTTACTTCTTGCTGTTTTTTATACCGTTAGTTTTTAGTGGTTTTTTATTTAGATGAGAGACGCTATGCTTTCGTCACTCTGTCCTTCTAGCTCATAAAACAATAAAATAAAAAATACAAATGTTACACAGATACATTTAACCCGAAAACAAACTAATTTTTAATTTGGCATTTAAGGGAACATTTTTGCAAAATTGCACGTGTTAGTCTGTCACTATCGACGCGTTAATATCACAAAGCTAAGCCCTTAATGTGTCTGTCCTGACTTTGACTGATACATTCCAATTTTTTCGTATATTTTGTACATGCATGTGAATCAAAGCAAATCTGTAATATAAACATTCATTAAAAGAGATCCCAGCAAAGGATCCTATTGCCTTTGACGAGATAGAATATTAGTTTTTTAAACAGGATGGAAACACCAAACAAATTGCGAAAAACCTATTACCTTATTTAATTTTTATTTTACTAATTTGGTCGAAAAGATTGTACGGTGGCGTTCGTGTTGATTAGCACCCCTAGAATCTACTCTGGCGCCTAGGCCAGTTCAAACTGAGTCGTTGTGTGCCACGTACCTAGTGTGTTTGAATAGAACAACTGAAACAATGGAACCTAGTGGACTAACTTCAAAAATTTAATAAACTACTTCATTGCCTGGCCATATAATATCCATGTAACGTAGCCATAGTTTTGGCTTAACTCTTGCTGTTTTAATCGCATGTTCCTCGAACCACATCATGTAGATGTTTGCTACCACTGGCGAAAGAGACGAGTTTTGCGCGTAAAACTTATCTTTCACTTGAAAGTAAGAGTTACGGAGACAGAGCTCCAATAGATCCATCACCCTCTCCACCGCTAGCGTTGTTCTCTCTTAAAGTGTATCATCAGTTTGTAATTTGTTTTTGATGATACTAAGTGACTCATTTATTGGCACGTTGGTATATAATTTTTTAGTCCTTCTTGTATAACTCACAAAATAAACTCCAGTATACTTATATTTTCGTTTTTCATTTAAATAGTGAAGAGCCGGATGGTTAAAGCGGGCGCCTTCCCATTTAATTATCTAAACATCAGCCATGTTTTAAACCAACTTAATTAATTTATTTTTTATTTTCATTAATTTTGTTTTTCTTTCTTTTTAGGTACGTATATTCCATTACCTGCTGTATGCATCTACCAGAGATAAGTAAGTTTTTTTTGAAGGTATTAAAAATGTTTGAGAACTACCTACTTATTTTCTTATCATTATTAATACGATCAGTATTATTTTTCTTTAAAAGTATTACCTAATTTTTTATGCAAATGCATTATTTTTAATTTATTGTATGGAAGAATTATTAGAAAATGTCAGGATTCAGTCACCCAAGTTAAAAATTGGATAAAAAAATGGCGGATAAAATGTAATTAAACCAAATCAAATCATGTTCTTTTTACAAAGCAAAATTTTTTTCACATAGGAATCACAAAAATAATATTCCCAAACTATATTGATGTTTAGAAAAAAAAACTTAAAATAAAGTATATAAAAACAAACTTTTTACCAAACCAATTTAACCATTCATTATAAGTTACTGCTTTATAGACAAATACCAAATTCAACTTTTATTTAGGGTTGTACTATAGAAAGTAACATGCTAGTTGTGTAAAATAATGTACTAAGAAAGACTGGTAATGTTCTTCAGCACGTTTAAAATATATATCGCAGTAGCTCTAAAAAAACTGGAAACGTAAAGTTCACGGCATGGGAATACAACTTAACGACCGATTTACCATATATACCCACTACAGTTTGCTGACGACCAAGTAATTGTAGCTAATGATAAAGAAGACATGGAGTATACCATGAGAAAGTTAACGGAAGAATACCAAAAGTGGGGATTAATAGTGAACGTGGACAAGACACAGTACTTATGTAATGGAAACGAATCCAGTGAGTTAGAACTAGACAATTGACAAACAATATCTCCATGCAATAAGTATGTGTACTTGGGTGTCACATTTGATAAGACAGGAACAGACTGTAAAGAACTGGAAGAAAGAATAGTAAAAGCAAAAAAGGTTATTGGATGTCTTAACAGTATTTTATGGAGCAGAGAGATAAAAAAGAATGTAACATTTTAACATATATGAAACAATGGTGAAAATCACGCTGTTATATGGAATAGAGACTTGTCGCCTAACAAGAAAAATAGAAAACAAAAATGTGTCGAAATGGATGCAATAAGAAGATCAATGAGAATATCTAGAATAGATCACATAAGAAATGAGATCATAAAAAAAGAATGGGAATCGAAGGAAGCATAACGGATGACATCACTAAAAGACAACTGATATGGTACGGCCATGTACAACGGATGAACGACGAAAGATTACCAAAGCAGGTCCAAGAATGGCAACCAATAGGGCGCAGAAAAAGAGGGCGTCCTAAACTAGAATGGCAACAGTCAATCCAAAGATCAATGAGTCAAAAAAACCTGACAGAAGATGATCTTCAGGATCGAAGGAGGTGGAGAATAGGCGTCGGACAACGTAGAAAAACGTTCTAAACCGACATAGTAGTATACCTTCATCGGGAACTAATTATCAAAACTGTAGCAGATACTATAAAAAGGTACGCAAAAAGCCATAAAGCTAGACTCCATCAACAAAAGCGATTGAGCTTTTAGGCAATACTATAATAATAGTTCGAAGACTAAACAGAGTGAAGCAGTTTGAGCTAGTATAGACTAAACTAAATAAAATAAATAGAACTGAATAATTCTATAAGCATAACAAAATAGAGATCTACGTTTGCAAAGCAAGAAGAAATGTTGAGTAAACCCTAAGTTTAACTGTTAGACCAGATTGTAAAATAATAAACACAGGGTGTTCACTAATTAATTAGAAAATATTTTTTTTTGTTTCTGGACCTACTGGATACAGCTTGAATTTTTGTTCAAAACTTGAATATTTGAAAGCTAACGCTTTGCGAATTTTCTTGGCTTTGGGGGTTTCTTTAATTAAACAATGACACCAAACCAAGTCGAAGAATGAGGGGAAATATTAATATAAGGAAGTTGGAATGTCTCGGTGACCTAATAATGAGAAATTCAGATAGATACGAGGACGGATTGAAAAACATTTGCAATAAGAACAAAAATTATATTTTTTTAAATTTAATTTTTTAACAATAATCTACTCTTAATCAGGGATGTTTTTTAATGGATATCCAGCCAAGAAATCCCCACAAAAAGGAGGTCGGCCATCGCGTGACCATTTCTGTTGACAACTCTGAAATTCTTTAAAAAGATTGTAGTGTAATAACATCGATTACTAAAAATGTCAAGAGACTTAACCTAATATTTCCATATTTCCACGGAAGTCTTAAAATCTCTGTTGGCAACACTGAAGTTTTTTACAAATATTGTACTGTGGTAACATTAATAATTTAAAATGTGAAAGAACCATAACCTTATATTTTCCGTTGTGTTTTTTAATTTTTTTTTTATGCTGGCCTTCAACTATTTTTATGACTTTTTGTTGTGTTTATTTTCTCTTAAACTCCATATTGTGCAATTTATTAATTGTTTCTTCAGCAACCGCTAATTTTATATGTTCAAGAGGTAGTGCATCATTTAGGTGGGACTTTACCTCAGTGCCGTCGTCGGTTTTTATTCCAAAAGAGAGAAAAGCTTTTTTTTATCTTTGCTTAAAGTGACGCCAGCCAAAAACCAATGCTCTGACATCACTTATTCCAGAAGTTTATCAACCAGGTCTCGTATAAATGACACCACAAAAAATACTTCAAGTACATAGTCATAAAAGAAAGGTTCTTGAAAAAAGAGATGTTGGGTAAAGTTGGAACTCAAGATTATTGCCAAAATCCGCAAAAAGAATAAGCAGAAGAACTCGTTTTGATGACCGTATTATTTTGCCTTTATCCTTGACTATGTGTATTTAAAATGACAGGTTTGGCGGGATTATTTGAAAGCTACTGGGAGAATAAATAATGAACTAAAAGCAGCTTAGGATTTTCCTTGACTGCTCTGCCAAGGGAGGCAAGGAGTGTCATTGATTTAAATATTTTCTAAATTTAATTTTAGACAAAAGATTTTTTAATAATATTTGACATCACATATAGATATCAAAATAAATGCTTTTTAAGGCTTTTGTATAAATAAAAAACAAGTAATGCTATAAAAAATAAAATTAGAATTTAATATAAACATCATTTAGTATCAAATACATCTTTAGTCACTAGTAAATGTAAAGTTGTAACATATTGATGGATATTTTGATTAACAGTATACATACATAATTATATAAATATTTTTCTTTACTTTAAACTTCATAACAATAACATTTTCGTTTTCGCGTGTCTTGCTGTCTGAACCAACTTGGAGAAATTCCTTTTAACCTTCCATTTAATTTAATAGCGTGGACATTATACCAGGACTTAATTTAATGCCAAAATAAATGGAGGCTGACGACCCTTTACTTTCCCCAAGCACTTTATATATTTTTTGCTAGGCTAATAATATACAAAATCTCGCCCAGTTTCAACTTGTTTGGGTTACTATGTAAGAAAAGGTCAACTAAGTTGCGAATCATAAGGTCTTAATCTAACCTTTATAGACCCAGTACTGTACTGATGCTAGTATCTGTAAGTACTTAGTCATTGGGATTCAATAGCGTTGCATCATTTAATTTCCTGTAATATGCCAGCCTTTCCACAGAAACCATGGTGACTCACTTTTGAGTGAGTTCTGCTTACTGTATGCCTAATTCTCCAAAAAGTTCAGGTTGGGTGAAACACCGTTCAGATCTTCTGAATCAATCTGAGGTTTACCGAATTGTGTAAAGTCTGTGTTCTGGCGTAAAGGTGCAATAGCCGAACATTCGCACAGTACAGTCTGACTGTTTCGTCATCCTCCAAACAAAGTCTTCATTCGGTTTCTTCTGTTAGTCCCATTCTGTGCATGGGTACTCTCAGTCGACAACCCGTAAAAAGACCTGGCACTATACGTATCCCCTCTCTGGTAAGTCCAATGATGTTCTTGGCTCTCTTTTTGCAACGTTTAATGAACTCTTTAGAGTAAGCCAGTTCTGGTATATTTATCCAATTCCATATTAAAATGGAAGCTATTCTCCATCAATTTTAATATGGTTGATATAGCAGCATTGTATAATATTTCTAGGGCTGGTTCGGGGCCGAAAAATTTGGCAGATGCCGCTTCCCTCGCTGCTTGGCTGCGGCCTCATTTCCCTCGTGCCCAGAATGCCCTGGTATCCATACTAATGACACATTGTTAGCGCTACCAAGCGCATTCAGTGAATTCCTGCAGCTCCTCACGGTTCTCGATCAGACCATATTATAGAAATCAAGCGCTCTTAAGGCTGTTTGACGGACGGAGAAGATTTTTATTGTCCTGTTAGTCCATTTGTCGTCAGTAATCCACCACCACCACCATACAGTTCAATGGCTACGAGTTCGGCCTAAAATATAGAAGCCAATTGGCTGAGACTATATTTAATCTCGACTTTTTCTTGGCTACTTACAACTTCAGATCCAATGCCTGATGCTCTTCGTGCCTCCGCCTCTAAGAATATGAAAAGCGGAGGTAAGTTTGGTCAGCATTTACTGGATGGACTTGAGCTCATTGCACCACATATGGCAAAACTAGTCTGGTAGTTGTAAGCTGGTTAGTTTGGCCCTTGAGGTTCTTTGATGTCCCTTCTTGAACCAGATAATTGCGCCATACGCAATCTTTAGTCTGATGACAGCCAATACATTTGTTTGGGGCTAGTGCCCCAGGTTATTCCGCAAATTCTTTTGCACGTCCATAAGGACAGTGTAGTTTTGCGGGTTAGGTTTTTCAAATGGGCATTCGAGGTAAGAGTTTTATCAAGGGTTACCCCTAGGTATTTGCCTTCTGATGCAAATGGAATTTTTTTGCCCGTTGCCAGTCTGGCATGGAAAGGTATTTTGACGTTTGTTGTTTGTCGCAGTTCTCCTAAATGACGAATAGAGTAATAAAAGTTTTTCTTCTTTATTAAAATAAACCTTTTCATGTAACAATTTTATTAGTAGTGTCCCATAACTTCGAATATTAATTCAACCGTTTTTGTTTCCTCTATTTTACAATTTAGACACACCAGATATTTAACTTTAACTTTGCCCGGACTTTTAAATGTCCAGTTACGAAATAGAGATAGTTTCCGGAGACTTAACATGATTAGTGCTGGCCATTGGTCGAAACTGTTTAGTGTGGATAGTATAGCGGCTGGACCGAGCTTGGTCTGACTTAGATTTGATTCAATTTTCAATTTCGAGTTTATAGGATACTGTATAAGCGGAAACGACCGACGACGATGACGCACAGTAATCTGGGGATGTAAGATTAATGGTCCCTGATGTATCACTTTTAATTATTCAGATAAAAAGCAAAGGCGTGAGTATGCCATTAAAAAAGTACATAACACGGACAGCAACAAACTCCGCTTGTTTTATAATAACGTCAAAATACGTTTTTGATTAAATTATTAAAATTAAAACACCTGGTATGCCTCTTTACCACTTCGCCACGTCGAATTCTTGAAGTCGGTAGTACTTTTTTTTTATTTCTTTGGTATAAATCCTCGATCAGTCTTAGCCTCTTAAACAACCTTGACCTATCTCTCATCTCCGAAAAATCCAGTTTCTCTTCCTCTGGTCTTGTAGGTCTTAGATTCCTGTTTGTAATTATTTGAGCGG
Organism: Aspidapion aeneum; assembly: GCA_963576565.1. Lineage (NCBI taxonomy): Eukaryota > Metazoa > Arthropoda > Insecta > Coleoptera > Brentidae > Aspidapion > Aspidapion aeneum. Next base: position 33,898,055 of record OY755048.1, read on the forward strand.
TTGTGTTGTCCTTTGGCTCTAGTACTTTATTTTTCGCTAAAGTTTCTTCAGGTCTTTTTTATCTTTTCTGATCATTGTCCATTGTATCATGCTAATAATATCTTCCCTTGCTTATTCGAATTTAATTTAGTCACTTGTGTTAGAATACATAAGATTAATTTTAGGAAAGTTCTCTGGACAATAACGTTTAACTATTAATCAATTTTAGAGTACTATTCTGAATTGGTTGCGCTTAGTTTCATGTATAGATGAAGCAAGATAAGTATTTTCGTAGTTCTGTAGTGTCAAACCAAAAGAAATTTTTACAAAAAAGGGTTTAATAAATCTCTTAAGTTTTTAATGTAAAAAATACCTCAATGGCTTCCCGCCACTTTGAGTTATCCGGTCATAGAAAGAGACTTTTTAATGGTTTATAGAAAGGTACGCTGGAAGTTGTAATTTAACTTTCCTGAGGCGATAAAAGTGGAAGAAAATCATTTAAGTATTTAAAACTTCGGTAAAAGATTTCAATAGGAATAAACACTTTTTCTAGAAATTTAATTTTACGTTTAATATAAGAATCGACGAATTGCACTGTTTCACTTTTAAAATATTCTGCCAATTGGCGGGCAACTAAGTTTACAAAATTAGTAATATTCAGAAACTTCTTGTCTTTAAGTTATACTTACTAACTAACGAGGATTAAATATAACTCCAGATTAAGATATTATTCATTGGAAATTTAACAAGCCATATTTTACTTATTGTGTGTTTGATATCACATTATTTTTCATCAACTATATCACTGGCTAAAATATGCAAAAATTGTTTGGTTAACATTTTTGTTTTATAAAACTCCCCTTGAATCAATGACTTTGATGGGTTATATTTATTTTCTTGTTATTTAATGTCCAAATTTCTCTACTATTCTCTACTCTAAGTTTTTCTATTGGTTTTATTCACATACTTAGTAATTTTTATAGCTTACAGTTAGACCCTGTATACTAAAAAGCTGTACTATTTAATTCACGGCGCGGCGATTACCTAAATGAGAATTCTTCGTGAAATACCGGATGGAAAAATAACATAAATTTTCTAAACTTTACTTTCGCCAGTTAGTTTAGCCGTATCTTTCTTTCTGCGATAAAGTTGGATAAAATTAAAAGCCTTGTAGCCTCTTTTTAGTAAATAGTAATGCCGTATGTTAAAATAATTCAAATCTAAAAACATATAACTCTAATTTCGGTAACAAACAACCTTCCCATGCTTTGGTGCCAAATACTGATGTATTTCTTAAAGTTTGTTTCATCTAGTGTACTTTGATTTTACTTTTCTATATCTAAACTAAAATAGAAATGAACCCTGTATTACTGCAACGTCACGGTATCTAGCTGAAACTTTCGGTTATGAAGAGACTCTATCTAAATAGCTTGGCTTGATATGCCGACAAATTTCATTGCTCTAACAGGAAGGCCTCTAATTTTAAACAAACCAGAGACAAGCGGGAAGGTGATGTTCTTCTTTAATGGAAGTTTATACAGGTTGGTTTGAATAGGTTTTCACGTTACTCTCTTTGACTATCCCTATACCTACCCAAGCAGCCTTAAGAGCGCTTGATTCCTATACGGTATCATCGAGAACCGTGAGAAGCTGCTGAGATTTAGTGAATATGCTTGGTAGCGCTAACAATTTATCATTAGCTGGGTACCGGGACATTCTGGATATGAAAGAAATGAGGCTGCAGACCAAGCACCAAGAGAAGCGGCATCTGCTGACTTTTTTGGCCCTGGGCCATCCCTGGAGACAGCATAAAATGTTGCTAAAACTGGCTCACTTTAAAGAGTTCACATCTCGTAGAAAAAGAGCCAAAAACATCAGAGGACTTACCAGAGAGAAGATCCGTTTAGTGACTGGACTTTTTACGGGTCACTGCTGACTAAGAGTACCCATGCGCAGAACGGGATTAACAGAATTGACCGAATGCAGACTCTTTTTAGAGGATGACGCAACAGTCAGACATGTACTGTGCGAATGTCCGGCTTTTGCCGTTTATATCAGAACATTTTTAGTAAACGTCAGTTTCAGAAGATCTTAACATTTTCTCGCCCATATAATAGCCTAGCCCTTTTGGAGGACCATGCATAGAGTGTTGAGAACAATAGAACCTGGTGATTACAGTGGAAGGGCTTCATTTTATCATCATCCCTACATTTGCTATCCCAGAAAATGCCGAGAAGTTTTTCATAACCAGCTCAATCAAGGAAGTTTAGTAAAGTAGTGGAAGAGAGAGCTCCGGGACTAATATGACTTACTAGGCAGAAACCGTACATAATGGTAGACTTTTATATGAGACAATACCATCTAAGAGTACTAGTGTACAGAATGAGTCTAACGGTTTAAAGGCCGACGAAACTGTCAGGCTGGTAAGTGCCTGGCAATAGCACATTTAACTCTCTGTTAAATGTAAAATCTGAACAGTACCTTACTTAAAGTGATCGCCATTGCCAGCCTATTTGAGGAGCATACTCTAAAGTATGTCCATAGATCCGTTCGTGGTCGCGGTAAAATTATTGTCACCATCCTCTCTCCTACACTACTCCATATCAATATTTTTTGCTGAAATGCAAAGCTAGAAACGTATTTCTGTCAGTTGCATATTTCAGCAGCTCAGGGTGGGGAAACCATTGCTCTCGCAAAATCCGGTAGCAACATTAGCCTCCTCCATTTAGACACGTCGATAAATATTTTAACAAAAAGATTTATAATATTAAAATATTATTATCTTTGATTTTTAAGAATTATTTGCCCTAACTTCCCAATTGTGACTCTAAGGATTCCGAGATTTCCTTCCTCTCTTCGAGGTTCCAGCCAATATTAAAAAATTTGGTTTTGAGGTTCCATATCGTCCCTCCAAAACATCGTAACCTGTTCTCTTTCATGGACCGGGCAATTTCAGTTTCTTTGTAAAAGTTATAGCATATGCACCATATTCCGCTGTCGTGCAAACCTCTAAACATATGTGACAAAGTTTATTTCTTTCAAAGCCGCCTCAAAGCTCTTTGACGCGTTTTATCATCAATTTTTCTGGCGCGTTGGTTAGGACATGCTTGATAAGAGTTTTGTAATTCACAATGTTTGGTTTTAAAAGTTTTTTAAGTCAGAAATAGGCTCTATTAGCTAGATAGCTACTGATAATAACGCTAATTTGAGGGAATAATCGGTGGGGATAATTTAATGTACACAGTAGGGCGATTTTTTAAGCTTTGCGGACGTTCCTTAAGCATGTTTGGGAATTGGAATGCCATTTATTGTGTCTTAAATTGCCATCTGATCCAAGAAGCCTGAATTAATTATTACATTCCTTGCCCACGAAGCAAAGGCTAGAGACAGTTTCTTTTTGATGAAAAAATTATTTGAGATAACGCCGCAAATTTGTTATTTGGGAATTAGGACCTTTCTTAGCAATCTCATCGTGACGTCTGTCCATGTGTGTCCGGGCCACGATAGTTCCAAAACCGCTGGACCACTTTTCGTGAAAAATAATGTTCGACACTGTAATATTGAAAAATTGTCTTTTAACGGAGGCTGGCATCAATATGAGGTTTTTGAATCCGTCATGGATCCATTTATTTTTTTGATCCATTTTCATCATTTTCGTCTCATTCAAAAACAACGTACGTTTTTTTTTCATTCCATAAAAACTATGGAAGTTCTTTTGGGAATAAAAATATTTCGATAGTCATTCGCCGCATTCTTAAGATGACCGTTTGTCGACGGAGATATTCGGTCACTTCTGGTCTCGAGCACTGCAGGACTCAAATAAAATCAAATAAATGCGCAGTTTGTATTCCGAGCTACCAGTGTGCTGTAAATAAAATTATCCAACGTATGGAGAGCTAAAATATTTCTTTCCGCTCGCCCTGCCATTGTAAATTGTAAAAAAGGCTATTGAAGATTTACGAGTACGGTTATGGGCTGTGGCGTAACTCTCAAATCTAATAGCCACAAACGAAATAAATATGCCACAACTTTGTATAAATCCCAAATAGCAGGTGAATATCATTCTCGTTATAGCTTTATAGTCGAAACCCTGCTGAAAATGTTATTCCAGATATTTGTTTTGAATGACAATATTAAATTTGTGACTAATAAAGTCTCATACAAAGTTTGTAATATTAATATTAACAGTAGAATGTTTAATTCATTTTAAAATGGAAGCTTTAGAAAAAATAATATTAAACGTAGCATCATCATGCTGGTTGACTTAATATAGACTTAATACTTAATAATATATAGTAAGCATTAGATAAAGCTAGCAGAGAAAAAAGATTAGAAACCTGCAGCATCTCAATGCAGCAGTGGTCAAAATGAGATGTACAGAAGACAGACTTCTTTGGTTATACGGGTTAAATGCTTAAACATACAGGCAAACAACTACTGCCGTAGTTATAGAGACAAGTAGGAACCTGAAACTATAAGACACCTCTTGAATCAATGACCTGGCTGGGATGTACCGCTCTACATCATCTATACTTCCAAGATTTAAAAGAACTGCGGGAAGTTAACAGCTACATTTCTTATCTTCCAGCAATTAAATTCATTAATTTATCTCTATCGTCCAAACTCCACATATTAGCCGACGAAGGACACCGATCATCAAATAAAGATTCTACTTTTATGTGAATTACCTGGCGGCCATACTTTAAAATCCTGAATTCAATTTGTTCTGGCTTGAGTAAAACCGCACAAGCTGATATCTACCCATTCATTTAATAGCGTATTCTCAACGAAAGTGTGTTCGGTAATCTCATTTACAATTTCATTCTGTCTTAAAATCGGTATAGAAATTGGTTTAATATAGAAACTGCTGAAAAAATAATTACAAGATTTGCAAGAAGTGTCAAAAAAAGGCTTCACAAACATTCCGACATTAAAGCAATAAAACTTCTAGATAATAATCAACTAAAACGAGAACTCGAATGAGAAAAACCATTCGAACTAGTAAGTCACGTTTATGAAAACTCAATAATACTAATGAAAACAAAAATAATAATTGATACCTTAGCACAACAAGATAATAATAATAATATTATAATAATAATAATAATAATAATAAATAATAATAAAAAGAGACAGGGTGTTGTAGTGTTATTCCTTATCTGCAGTGACAGTCTCTAGGAATTTAGGATAAAACAAAGTTTCTAATAAATCTACTATGCCTATTGTAATATAAATAATTTTTGGTGTTGAATAAGGTAAAGTAAAATTAATTAACAATTGATGTAATTGAGGTTTGTAAGATATGAAATAAGTATACTTTTTAGTAAAAGCAAACAAAGAATATTGCAAATTAAAACCGGGTGAACAGATGCGGGATATTGTCGATGCTTTGGGTTTTGTTATGTTTGTTTGCATTGTGCAAGGCTGATAGTTAAAACCTTAGAGGAACTACATAAAATTGTGACAGTAAGAGGGGATTCCACGGTAAATATTTTATACATACACATCGACTGTAACAGTAATTTTTTTAGATTTTTAGCTGTTTAGTTTTAAACTTTTACATTCTTGTAATTCATTTTCTCGAAAATAAATTTATTTCTATAGAAATACGTTTTGACCAAAGATATTTCATAAATTTCTCAATGTTAGGAGATCCTGGTTTTAACTAAAAATGATAAAAAAATCTTTTTGTTGGAATTTTTTGGGCTTTCGGTGATTTTAAGCTAAATCTACATGCCTTTTCTGTTTCGGCTTGATGTTAGTTATTTAATTTCTTGTTGCATTGATTTATTATCTTTAGATGTTCGGTAACGCCGTTCTTGCTCTAATTTTTTGGTTTGTCATTTTAGTGTGAAAAATGCTGCTTCTTATCTTTTCTAATTTTTAATCTATGGTAAAAATAGTGTATAGAGCTTAATATAAGCTGGAATGGCCGTGTGGTAAACATAAACGACACAAGTGCACGGGCGTCTCGTGGCATCGTCGGAAGCTGGCAGAATATGATTTTAATTTGAATAATCTTGGTTAATATCGAGTTGAGTCGCGTAAAACCCTGTTTAGACTTACTACTTTTTAGAGGCATGGTTTGTTTAATGTATGAAGCGCCAAAGGTGTTCATGTTCATACCCTGCAACTTTTCATATCAACATAAAAAGGTTACATACTTGATGAAGATATTGAAAAAAGAACTTGAGATAAAGTTAGAGAAATATACTCGCTAATTGAAAGAGACTCCAACTCCACAACTCATAACAAGTTACAAATTCTGACACTAGTATGAACATATAGTATTCAACTTTTTATATTAAAGAGAGTAACGAATAGCTTACAGATAGAAATCGAAACTATATCAGAGACTATAAAAAAGTATGCGAAAATCATGAAGATAAATAAACTTTATCGCTTCTAGACAATATTGTGCTGGTTCGAAGACTAAAGAGAGAAAACTAAACTAAATAAGATAAGTAAATAAAATTATGTTTTACAGTTGAAGCAAAGTGAGGAAAACTAGAAAGTGAACTCTTAGTCCTACTGACTAGATTCTGGTAGTATGTAGTAGTAGTACTAGTGTGGGGTGACCCATAGGTGCGCCCTGCCTAAGCTCTGTCCCTTAATACAGTGTCTACACTTCCACTCAATGTAGGTAGCTCATTGGGCCTTCCTGTTCTCTTTACAAAGTCCAGTATGTTGGCCTATTTGAGCAAGTGTAACTTTTCCTCGCTCAGGGTTGGTGGACCGAGTGCCTTTTTTCTCAGCCTTGCGTATTTCTCACATTCTGCTACCAGGTGTCTGGATACCTCTTCTTCCTGTCCACAGGTTCTACAGGTATGGTCGTTTTCAACACCTATACTATCTGCAGTCCGAGTCCTTTTCGTGGCCTTCGCAGAATTTTCTTGTCTGTCTGCAACCCATTCCTGTTTCGGAGGATTTGTGTTCTATAGTTTTTATTGAAGATGTTTACACCATGAGGGTTTAGGTTGGTAACATAAATTTCACTTAAAAATTCTGCAAGTCGTTTTAGTTTCATCTTGATTTGTGCATTTAGCTTTTCGAGATGGATGATTTTGATACATGGTCTGAACAGGGCATAACAAAAGACGCGGGAAATTTATCGCACGTTCTTTCTGAAAAAGTAACACTATTGTAACAAAACGGGGGATGGCCCGAGGACCGATAAAACATCCGCTCAGTGGAAAATTGCTTCCTAAATTCGCTAAAATTTACCGATGTAACCGTTTAAAAAAGACGAAGGGCATGCCTAAACTGTTTCACATGGTAAACTCCTGTGCGTGCGTTTTTTTCGGATCAACGATTCTGACTGATGGAATACGTTTTTTTTTACCACCTCTTAGCATTTTTTCAATACCTTTACGTAATTCTTTCTGAAAATACAGCTATCGTTTCTTAACAGGAAACACTGTGTATTAACATGGGATAGAAATGGGCATCGCGTAGTGTAATAATAATAGTGATCACTTATAAACAAGGCAAGAAACTATACCCATCAAACATAGTAAACATTTTGATTTTATGTTGTGCATATGGATCTTCTTGTCACCAAAGGACTATATGTTGTTCTCCAAATCTGGCATTACCTGGACATAAAATGACAGGTCTGTCTGAGTTCAACTTTGAATCTTTGGTTGAACGATTTAATCAATCTTCCCCTTCAGGAGCCACCATTGTTAGTTGGGTTTCAAAATTCAAGAGCGGAAGAACAATCTTGACCGAACCTGCTGTTTACTACAATTATTTAAAAAAACCTTAGAGCTCTGAGAAAACTGGCCATGGAAGATTGTTAAGTGACCTAAGATGAAATCGAGGATAGTCTAAGCATTAAAACAACAGAGGGTCATAAAAATCCACTATCATCTAAGCAAACAGTTAATGAACATAAAAAACATTCAAAAACTTATCTAACCATTTTTAGGATGACCCCCGTATATGTGTAGATGCCAAAGAAAAATCAAAGATGTTATAACGGTTCCCGATATCGTTGGATTTAAATTGTTTTGCGCTAAAATATAACAGCTCAATTATTACCAGACAAGACTTTATCTTGTAGCCCGGTCGTTAATTAGATGTTTATCCAATTTAGGAATTCAGCCATTCTTTGGTGCTGTTTGACTCAAACAATCGCTGTATTATTGAGCACACCTTGGAGCATAATAAGCGAGACTGGAGAGCCTCTGAAACGAACAAGGCAAACAAAACGACGTTGCAAACCCAAACACTTAAAATACTTTACTTAAAAAATTAATATGCTGATCACGAAATCGTTAATTTTTTATTAATTAGTAATGTGGTTGTTACAATGTAAATGAAGCATTAATCGATGATCAAATAGATTTTCCTTCAACACAAACTATTAGATATGCAAGTTATATTGAAAATTCTGGGTTATTTACAGTCAAAAACATCAAATTTTTTAAACCTGTCAAAAGTGTCAAACTTGCTAAAACGTAAATAATAAGAGGCGTCAGACAGGGTGACACAATATCCCAAAAACTATTTAACCATGCCCTAGAAGATGTTTTTAAAAACTTAGATAGAGAACAAATAGGCATCATTATACGAAGATTATACTTGAACCACCTAAAATATGCTGATGATATCGCCTTAATAACAGATAAGAAAGAAAAACTAATAAACATGCTGGAAGAACTGGATACTGCAGCTAAAAATATACGCTTGAGCAAGAACTATACTAAAACTAAAATCATAAGAAACACAGATAAAGATATCAGGATCAGAATAAACCAAGAAAAAATAGAACAAGTAGAGGAATACATATACCTGGGATAAATTATTAAACTAAAAAAAGAAAACCAAACAGCTGAAATAGTGTAGTACCTCATATAACCAATGTATCCTTCCTGTGCTTACCTATGAATCCCAGATCTGGACACTTACAAAATAAAACATGGATAAGGTAACAAAAGCCCAAAGATCAATGGAAAGACAAATGTTACATGTAAAGCTAACAGATAGAAAAAGGGATTAATGGATTAGAAAAAAAAACAGAAGTAGGGGATGTCAAAACTGGAAATTTACTGGTCATAATATCAGACAGAAAGTCGATTGATGGAACAAATGTATTTTAAACTGGAAGAAGTAGGGGAATACCCTAAATGAGGGCGGACGATTTGAAGAAACATGCGGGAACTAGATAGATAAATACGGCAACAGAAAGAGAAGAGTGGAAGGTACTGGGGAAGGCCTATGTCCAAAGGTTGATCGAAGATGGCTAAATGGATAGATAGATAACTCCCCGCCCATGTCTCGGAATGGGTAATGTAAAAATGCAAAAATTAAATTGAAGTCAGATTGTTTAAAGTACAGAGTCATTCTCCCGTCTTAATGCCCCTTTTGTAAACGTAAGTGTACGAAAGCACACACTGAACAGAGGAGGGTGAAAATCGTTATTCGTAAAATTACACGGCAAATGAAAAACTTGGGAAAATTTATCGGTAAAGTTGGTAATCAAAAGTTGCTCCATCTTTGGGTGTACGGCATTTTCTTGCCGGTCTGTGAAGCGTTACCAAACTAAATATTTGATGAAGTAATTATGATTTATTCAAAAAACTTGGGGGGCCAAGTACTTTTATCGTCGCCCTTGCTCTTTACATTTTATCGACCCTCGACCTTTGTACGCATTTGTTTAAATAAGTAAATTTGTTTGCTTAATAATACAAGCCTAAATCCTACTTCCCTCTCAACTCGCAGTCTTGATTTGTATCGTAGGAAAAAGAAGGATAAAATAATGTGTTTGATGTTCACGGACCCTATAGTTCAGGTCCTATATCCGTGATTCATGCGATATGCTGCGTTTAATGAAAGAAGCAACACACTTGGTATGAATAGACATAAGACTCGCCCAAACATTTTACAAAAGGGAACTACCCCCTGAACCCTGGGAGGAGGGTGGTTCCCCCCCCCATTAAACGTGCTTTTTGATAGTTTATGCTAGATCTACCGCTGGCTTGAGCAGGGAGCGATATACATCGTTGAAAAGAAAATTTCTTAAACTTTAAAAATAAGTTTTAAAACCAGACATATAGGACAATAAAAATAAAAAAATATTGTTTTTTCCACACCTCTCATTTATTTAAATGCCTATAAAAGGTGCGCCATTGATGTAAGGGGGGCGTGTTATACATCGTTAGAGAGGACTTTTCGTCAGCCTCAATAACTATTACTTAGTTGTTTTTGGCCAAGTTTGCAAATAATTAGAAAAATACTGTAAAAGATCACTTTTGAGGGGGGCGAAAGGGGGATGCCCCTCCCCTTAATTTAAATGAATTTAACTCGAAAAATTAAGTTTTAAGTTATTACTAATCAAAAATATTTTTTTACTAACCTTGAGTTTTATTTACTGAGTTACAAAAATGAATGTTCAAAATTTTTGTTTGATTTGAGGATTTCTACAAAGACACTTATTTTTATTTCAAGGCGGCTACTTTAAAAAGTTATGCCTAACTTATTAAATATTTAACTGTATATAATGGGTTTTTGAACAAAAATACTTTTTTGAAAAACACAATTTGTTAAGGATACAAAATGCCACAAGAAAAATAAAAAGAACATATTTTAAACCGTTTCCTCTTTTTTCGTAGGCCTATGGAACGTGCACCACTGCCTCTAGAGGGTACTAAGGTACATGGCAAAAAAGAAACTTTTATCCGCTTGCAAAATGGTCTTTAGAATATTTTTAGAAAAGGTGACAGTTTTCGAGGTTTTAGCAAAAAACCGTCAAAAAGCACGTTTAAGGGGGGGAACCACCCCTTTACCAGGGTTGGGGGGTGGTTCCTTTTCGTAAAAAGTTCGGGCGAGTCTTATGTATATCCATACCAAATGTGTTGCTTCTATCATTAAACCCAGTATTGGACCCCGTAGGGCCTAAACTACTAGAATCCTATTGTATTATGAATATATGGTGGCCTAGCTGAATTTCGTAAACAAAAGTGAGGTAGGATATCGCTTTAATGATCTAGTATTTTCCTAAAATCGCTTTTTGTTTCCTCGCTTCGACTCTCTAAAGAAGTTCTATTCTGCATACTGCTGGTTAGAAGAAGTTCTGCGTTTCTATGGAGAAAGGTGGAAAATGCAAACCAGCAAATTTGTAAAAAATCGATTTAACTAGCAAAAGTTTAGCTTTTCCAGAAAGCAGTAATGGCTTTATCGAAAATTTACCAAAATTAAAGTAGATTACTGCTTTTGAAAGTAAATTTATGCGCAAAATATAAAATTATTTAAGATTAATTCTTAACAATAAAACGCGTTTCGGTTTATTTGCTAGTTATTTCCATATTTGGGCAAAATCATCTCAATTTTATACCTATAATAATTAATTTATTATTTATTTATTCATTAGTTTTTTTTAAGCGCTTATTGAATGTTTTTTGGTTTGTTTTAATATTAAATTTATTACGGGAGTTCTTTTGTGTTGAACTAATAGCTAGTCTATAATGTGTATGCAGTAAATGTGTAAAAGCCAAAACAATGCGGATTTTTACTTATAGTTTTTGCAAAGTCACCTGAAATGCTCCTATTACGGGGTTCTATCGATTTCATGAAATTTTGCTTCAATCTGCCCTTCAAAAGTTATCCAAATTCATATAAAATCTTCCTGGTATAATTTCAACCCTACCGACACAGAAAAGGCGCGGCTCTTTGCGGTCCGAGCACAAAGTATTTGTTTTCTGACCGACCCAGCACAGGTGGATAGACGGCACCTGATTGAGATGCGCTTTTAATTGCTTTCGGGTGTTCTTTTCAGGACCCCTTTAGTCCGCAGTATGCAGAGTTAGAAAATAAATTGGTGTCGTTTCTGTAGGTGTAGGAATAGAAAGTTTTATTATCTATTTTTATTTCTTTAGTTTACGCCATAATTAAATGAAATAATTTTCATGAGTATATCTACCGCCGCCCATGTCACTTTCTTTAAAGGATATGCCGATGGTCGGCTTTAACCTTTGTTCAACTGACTTTGCAAAAACTATACCCTACTTTAATTAGCACTGCAGTGGCGTATATACGGGGGGGCCCGGGCCCCCCCGAATCTAAGGTTTTTTTGAATATTTTCCACATATTTCATGAATACAAACATAAAATAGCGTAAAATACGGACTCATGGGGTCTCGGGCCCCCCCGTAACTGTTCGGCCCGCCCCCCCCCCGAAACATTTTTCTATATACGCCACTGTAGCACTGCACACTTTGGTAGCGGAAAACGTTGAACTGATGGATTGGATATTGTTTATAGTAAAACGAGTAGCTTGTCGATAAAGAGTAGAAATAATATGTTATTAGTTTCGCATATTAATTATTATTAACGTCAGCATGTGGACTAATCTTAATCACTCTACAGTTTTAATGAACCTATTAGTAATTTAATGCGCTTATCAATATTATATTGTCCCATAATAGTGTCACAAAAGGCTAAAATTCGATATAATTAATAATTTCTCAAATAAGTGATGCTTGGCATGTTTGGACCCTTGTGGGTTTTAGTGTCAGCTTCGCCACCTTGATTTTTCTGACACCTAAATAATATCTCTCCACGACTATTCCACCGGGCCGCGATTTTTGACCTTAAGCTACTCCACTATAATTATCGTTATAAAAACGATTTTTCTGATACACATAATATCCCTAATAACGTTCACAATTTTTCCACTATATGTTGCGTTTATAGGCTTTGAAAAAGCTTTCGATAGCATTGAGCACTGGGCAGTAAAAGTATGTTTAATTAATAGCCGAATAGATCACAGATACACAGACTTAATAGCCAATATATATAGCGAAGCAACTACATCAATCAAAATCCACGAAGGAACCAAGCCAAAACGCCAAAAACCAGATTGGGAAGAAAAAGGCATCAAAGGCAGATAAGAAAAAAGAACTAATAAAAATGATGAAAGAACTGGATACAGCTGCTAAAAATATAGGCTTGAGTATGAACTACACTGAAACTAAAATGATAACAAAGAATTAAAAAACAAAAGATAAAACAAAAGTTAGGGATGTCATAGATTTGCCGGTCATAATATCAGACAGAAAGACGATCGATGGAACAAATGTATTGTAAACTGAAGACCTTGGGAAAATAAAAGAAGTAGGGAAAGACCCTAAATGAGATGGGCGGGCGATTTGAAGAAACATGCTGGAACTAGACGAACACGGCAAAAGACAGAGAAGAGTGGAAGATATTAGGGGAGGCCTATGTCTAAAGATGGATCGAGGAAGGCTAAATAGATAGAACGTTCACAATTTTTAGACAAATTTACTGGTTTAAGAAGCACTTATATTTAGTGAGTTGAGAACATCAAGGAAATTGGTAAATTACAGCAAATTTAGTTCACTTGACAGAATAAGAGATATACTACTTTAATGCTACCAATTTTAAAAAATGCGGGTAACATCATCAGTTTAAAAACTTAAATGCCACTTTTTAACAAGATAATCCTACCGTGGTAATCTATAAGCATGACGATTTACGCATAAAATTGTTTTAATCTAAGGCAGGTTCTTAGTTCTTTTTTTTTTTTTTTTTTTTTTTTTTTTTAATTTGTCAAACACACTGTGTTTTTTTTTAATTACAATCTAGTCAGTAAGACTAATTAGCAATTTTGTTTTAACTTAATTTACTAGAAAAGTCAGATTTAAACTTAGGGTTCACTCAACAGTTCTCCCCGCTTTGTTTAGTCTGTAACTCACAATTGTGTTGTGTTTATAGCATTATTTTGTTTTATGTGTAATTCACTTAGTTTACTAGCTCAAACGGCTTCACTCTTTTTAGTCGTCGAACTAGCATAGTATTGTCTAGAAGCTGAATTGCTTCCACATTCACATGCCGATGGAGTCTATCTTCATGGCTTTTTGCGTACTTTTTTATAGTCTCTGCTACAGTTTCGATTTTTAGATCTCGATGAAGGTCACTATTTCGAACGTACCAAGGTGCATTCACAATGTTTCTTAATACTTTATTTTGAAATCTCTGTACAACTAGAATGTTACTCTCTTTAGCACAACCCCATAGTTGAATACCATATGTCCATACTGGTTTCAGTATTTGTCTATAAAGCAGTAACTTATTATGAATTGTTAAATTGGACTTCCTTCCAATTAGCCAGTTCATTTTTCTATTCTTAGTTCTTAATGAAAGATTTTGTTTCTCAATATACTCGCTTAGCCACGAAAAGTTGTTGTTTTCTTTATTCACGGGCACTAAACTTTACGTTTGCAGTATTTTTTGCTCACACTCCGCTGACCGGACATAAAACTTCGCGAAGCCGGCAAAAATGCTATATGCAATGACCCGACCTGAGAGACAAATTATATCTGCACATAAGTTTTTACTCTGGTGGTTTATTTTGTATTTGGTAGATGTCACCACTTATGTAAAAAGCATACGGTATCGCAGGCATTATTTTTTATTTCTTTTACCAATATCGTAAGATGAGGTTTATATACCGTCCCTTTAGCTTTACAAAGTGTAACATTGACCATGCAGTGTCCTGAAGAGTCTCTTAAAGACGAAACAGTTATATTAGATCTTGAAACCCCGCTTCTATTATTAATATACAAACAAGTTTCGTGGCTAATCGGGTAAAAAGGAGTTTTTGTTTTTCTCATATTTTTCCGTGGGTAGCTTGAAAGCTTAAACTCACGGGGGTCCAAGATCTAATGGACACCTAATAAGTGTTGACAGTTAACTGTTTTGTTCTTATGGGACTCCTCAGAATAATACTGTGACACTCTTGCGAAGTTAATTAGACTGTTTTGTCTCTAATCCTATGTAAATAGTGAAAAAACTCTCGCAAGAAGCGCCATCTACCGAGATACGAGCGAAACCACAACAAGATCAGGCGAAAATAAACTGCTATACATATCGATCAATGAAAAGATCGATTTCAAATAAAAAGAAACAAACTAATCCGTGACCTACGACAGCTCTTCTGCCTTCCAAGCCAGATCAACGCTTATTGCGTTTTTACCCGCCATCAGGACACGTGAGCGTCAATCAGCGGAATTTTTAAGCCCAATAATACTAACAAACGTGATTATTATTATTATTTAAATATCCCTAAAACCAAGTTTTATACCTAAATGCGTACTTTTCTACATATCGGCTTGGCATACAATGGCGAAAATGTAAACAATTACCTAGGCTCTTTTCATATCAAATATTGTAAAGGCGATTTGTTAAAACTGCCCTTTCAAACCATATTGAATCATGCTGCCGTTTTTTAATTAAAATGGCCGTATCTCGATCTGCCCTTAGGCATAAAGATTTTATTGGCACGAGCAACTCGTAAATGATTTTTGCTTTTATTAAGAGTTCGTCTTATCAGCGAACATAAAGCTACTTAAGAACGTTCGCCTTATGGAAGAACATCAAGCGCAGTACACATTTTTAAACATTGGTGGCGCCACTTTAAATATGATTTCGCATCGCTTTTTTGCAGCGCTTCGTCATCGTCAATGACGGATGAGCACTCGGGCCTTCAGGTAAAATGAAAGCGCCCAAGATTTGGCTACAAGATTTTAAGTCTAAAAATCCAAAGCACGTGCTTATCAGAGTTGCCAGCCTGAGAAAATTGAAAAGTCGCATTTCTGGTGATTGAATGAAGTACAAATGAATAAAAAGTCAACAGCCAGAGGTCATAAAACTAATGCTTAACCTTCCCCCTACTCTTTTAGGGAAAAAAGAAAGTCAGTAATGTAGTGGCAAGGTTTGAATAAATGTATTAATGTACGGTAGTGGCGGTTAGCACCCTTAAAGGATCTAATAATAATTTAAATACTTTCTAGCATATTGAACCCAGTAGACTTCAAATTATATTTTAGGGCAGAAACTTAGTCATCATATTATACCACATAATGCCATAGACCACTGATGGGTCATAAACATTTTGACATAATCAACAAGGTACAGAGAGCCACAATGTGCCCGCACTAGCTGCTAGCTCCAAATACCCTGTCCCATGTGGTGATTTCCTGAATCCATTAAGAGAATCACCAGATTAACCCATCCCCTTTACCATAGATGTTATCTGGTGTGATCCCAAAGGTTAACAGTTTTTATATTTTTTTTTCTGTTAACATACTGGTCAATGCTCGTCCGTTACCAGACTACCCATTTACCCATAGGTCGAGGCCCCTTTACTCTCCTCTTACGACCGGCCTAGGGGTTAGCTTGGTGTTATTCTTATCTCCGGAGACCATACGGACCGGTGGCAAGGTTTTAGTAAACCAACAGCCTTCTGAACAGGACAGGGCTAGTAGAGATATTTTGGAACAACACCAGCCTGTCGTCATCGTCAAAGATACCTGATTTTTCAAATTAAAAAGAAAGAGGAGATACAGAGACCAGTGAATTTGTGTTCTTTGTTTGGTTTGTTGTGGGAGTGGCGAGGCCTCGCACTTTAGTGTAGGCCTTAGAGAAATGACCTGTTGAGGCGTCTTAAACAAAAGCACTAGAAGCAGCTCTAAAAGCATTACGCTTGCATAAAATTAAATCCAGACTAGTCTGAAATTGCCTTTAAACTATGTTAAGGGCCGGCAAAACAATGGTGTTATTATTCTTGTTTTGGGATTGAGCCATATGGGGGGATGAAAGCAATAAGAATGCTGATACCTTAGCCAGGTCGAGAGCACAGCTGGTAAAAAACTGGGTTGTCAGAAAGGGGTTACAGCACTGGCAAGCAACGCCATGTCAAGAGTACTTCAAAGCCTTTCTAAATAAGCCAGAGAAATATCGAACCTCCTAACTAAACTTTCGTATATTCCACGCCTTAAAATACAATGAACAAACTAAAAGTGCATACCACACCAGGTTGTAGGTTTTATGTGGTCTAGGAGGTAAATATACTGCAGGGCACGTCAAAAAACTAGGGCGAACTTACTCAGTCCTGGGCGATTAAGGCCTCATTATTTAGAGATAGTCTCAGTTGGAGGGGCCCAAAATAGTTTACACCATTTAGATTAAAGTCTTACCAAGATTTACTATTATGTAATCACATACAGCCAGCTGGACTGTTAATAGTTTCAACATTTTTTTAAAAATCAACAACAACAAAAAATTTGGACTTTGACCGTGTCATGTTGATATTTTTATTTCATGAGAGTCAAATGTGACCTGGACTTCTTTTTTGCGACTACCAACCAGGAAGGCGATACGGCCGTCCGCCAGATTAAAATAGATCGCGGCCATGTCATTTTCGCTATCGTATGATTGATCACGTCGGTTCAGATTGTTTTTCGACAAAAATTATTTTCAAAAAATGGTCACTCTCTCGTTACACTGTAACCCTTGTAATATATCATGAAATTCTTTAACTTGCATGGAACTCTTAAAGGCTTAACTTTTTTTATACAGGTAGACATTCTTTAAGATTTTTTTGTTCGCTGAGCGAATGACAAAATCTATATCGGGAAACTCCAAACTAAACCGATCTCGCCTTAAGCGGTGGGTGATTTCCCTCTTTCAGGTTTTATCTGCGATTTTTATGAAGTCGCGTGGATTTTCTCCCTTTTCCACATATTTTTTTCTGCTGTCATTCGCGCCAGATAAAGACAAAGGAATATTTATCTGGTTCCAAGCGCAAAAACTTTTGTTGTCTGATGTCTGGAAATGGCATGAGGTATGTACGTCTATATGGTAAACTTTCAACAATAATGGATACACCATTCCGAACTAGCTAAGTCTAAAGAATTCATTATAGAACTCTGTAATAAGAGAGCTAGAAAACAGAGAATCCGTATAATGGTTGGCTTATATACGGGACACTCTCTTCTGAATGCAGACTCAATATGAAGCATGAAGAAACCTTTTGACATGTACCAGCTGTGTTTGCGTAGAAAACACCCTGTATATGGCACAGAAAGGTGCATGTCTCTTACATGTTATGTTAGCTTTTCCCAAAAGACTGATTTTTTTTCCTGTCGCTTTCCTGATTAGTCTTTTGAGACCTCTTATTCAACAGCGACGGTCCTTTCTGGGCCTATCAATCTTTAGGACACGTCCTAGCTTGACTCGAATACACACTTCATTTTGATGTATTTGGATGAATCTTTAAAATCTTTGTACTGATCCTGTTTTGCAGCCACAAAATATTCCATCAAAAAATTTTAGACATGTAAATATAAACATAATTTTTTAGTTATGGCTGGATCCATCGGCGAATTTGTTTTTAAATATAAGGCCCGAATCCCTTTCTCCCACTCTTGATACGCCACTGGATTAGGGTATATCTGGTAAAACAATTATTATATAAACTCAAATTAATATGCTGGTGTGATTTTGACGTCAGTTTTTATACTTTGTCGAAAGGTGTAGCATCACTGTAAAGTGTAAGCCGTGAAGATAGAACTTTTCCACAAATTCAATCCTAAATAGATTTAATCTGCATATAAATGAGGTGCTTATTCCTGAACAGTGTTTGATTTGCTTGTGAAAACTTTAGCCGCTATTTCCTTCTCCCAAAGACCTTATACAGAGTGAGGATTTTATTCCATCGTTTGTCCAAAGTTGGCGTTTATTATTCGTTTAGAAGCTTAAAATAAAAATCCTGGATTAACCTTGTTACAGATGATGCCTTAATGATTATCTCTATGTGATGTCACCTTTAATGCTACTCGAGGCCCACATTTAAGTAATGTCCTTTCCTTTTTATTGTTGTATGGAGGAGTCATTTACTATTTAAGGTTGGTATGATGACAAACCAATAATTTTAGGCTCTTTATTAATTATTTCTTCTGGTTTCTTCAAAATATTTTTTTTGGAACAACGTGCCGTTAACTCTGAAGCAAGGATGTTTCCATAGTATGTGTAATCTTTTTTGTTGTGTATCTGAGTGTGTGCTCTCAATGTTCCGTCTGCACATATGATAATCTACTCATTGCGAGAACTGGCTCACTCTAAGGAGTTCATTAAAGTACCTTGTAGAAGAAGAGCCATGAATATCATTGTACTTACCAGACAGGAGATGCGTATACTGACTGGACTATTTACGGGTTACTGCCGACTAAGATTACCCATTTACAGAATGAGACTAACAGAAGGGACCAAATGCAAACTCTGTCTGGAGGATGGCCACACAGACATGTAATGTGCGAATGTCCGGTTCTTGTACATTTTAGTCACAATACTTTCGGTAAACCTTAGATTGATTCAGAAGATCTGAACTGTGTCTCGCCCGAAGCCTTTTTGAAGGAATAGGCATACCACTCAAAAAGATGAGCCACAACAAAACTCTGGTGGTCGTAGTGGAACGGCTGCAACACCACACCTCCACATCAAGAGAAGAAACAATACCAACCGTCACTCTGCTATTTTCATCTAACTTGATTTCAAACCATCAGATTTTACTATTCGCGAAAAGTGTGCTTTCGGTATACATTTGTAATGACTCCTCGAAAATTCCATTTTGTACTTGAAGGGCAAATATAAAGTTGCAATTTTAATGATCGAGTGAACCCACACATGTTTTGTATTTTTGGCTTAATATAGTCCTGAACAATTTGCGAAGTGGAACGTAAAGCAAACGCGAAAAAAATTCTTTCGATGAAGTAACGAGGAATGAATGGGGGGGAAACTTTGCGAAATGAGGGAAACTCCCTTTTGTTTATTAAGGCCACCTTAACATTAATCTACAACATTAAAACATTACAAGGGTTAAATAAAGGCACAAAGAATAAGACGGATTGGTTTATCCATAGAATGGACTAGAAGTCAAACACCGCAAGGTCCAGAAGTGACCCATGATTGTTAAGAAAAATTTAGTCAAGTCAAAGGAGTGAGATCTTTAAAATGAGTTTCCGTAGATAGAAGAAGATGAAAGCAATGTAGCCAAAGAGAACAAAGGAAGAAAACTAAGAGTACTAGATAAGACCAATTCATAGAGATAGTAGACTGCTAACCTAATAGGTGCTAAAATAGTCCTTCTTTAATTACCTTACTTTTTACTATATACTTTTTTATTTTTCTGAAAGAACTCCTTAGTGTGATCTTGCTCCAAACATAGTTATAGGTTGACAAAATCTACTAACTATTAGCCTTATTTGTATTAGGTTATTATCAGCATGGCGAGTGACCTTACTACAATTTTACACCCTCTAACTGTACTAACGTACTGTGTATGAACATTCGGGAATTTTTCCCCCGAAATATTTCGATTTAAAGACACGAAGGTGACATAAAAGCCTTGTTTTGCGGAAAATTCGTAATAATGTATTATTGTAAAATTATTCTGTTTATATTAAAAGCCAAGTATTCCTCACTTCAATAAATAAATTACTAGTAAAGCGTCAAGCCATAAAGAATTAAACTCACACAATTTTTATCTCGTATATTTAGCTCTACTTTTTACGATTTTGATAATAACTTATCCCTTGTAAATTTTTACATTTGATTATCGTCCTTCTGTTGCATTGCACCCTGTATAGAGTACGTTTTCCATTCTGTTCAGTTATTTTTGGCAGAGGTCGAGTAGTGGAGAATTTCTATCATAAGTGACGGACCTTTATTGATGAATTTGCCTTGACGCATGACGGGGCCCCCACCTTTCTATCTTTTGATTGAAGAGGTAGGGAATCCAAAGTTGGATTGCGAATATTTAAATAACCATCTTGAACGGGAAAACTGCATGGAATTTCATTTGTATTGAGACCCTCTTTGTGGAAATATTTGTATAAACCCTTCAGTTTTCTACGGATTTGAAAAATAAATATAATGATTTTGATGGTATCAAGGATTGTGGTACTAAAATACTTCAAATAGGGCGCTTACGGGCCCTTTCTGCTATACTTCAAAACCCAGTACTCATCCTTGCCCTTCGTTCACTCAAGCCTTAGCTCCTTTAGACCATAATATGGATCGCAACTCACTTTCCACCAGGATTGCCCATCCTAACACGTTTTGCCTCTTACTCTCTTACAAGATGCTGTGACGACTTCTTATAGCTCATTCGAGGGACTGAAGCTCTTTAAGAAGTTGGTCGGCGCAAATGCTGAGCTGTCTCTGTTGCACTTCCGCAGAATCTGCAGAAGTCATGCTTTAATCACCATTATTCTTAGGTCATTTCTGTTAATTTCTAGAGGTCCATTTGACTTATTTGCTGATATGTTCATAAATTGTTTTGATTGTTTTTGTCGTGGATTTTGTCTCCAGCAAGAGAACAACTGATCCATTTTCCATTAATTCCCTTTTAACTTCGATGCGGTTCGTTTATTTCCTCAGCAGGTTGTGATCGATAATTATCCTTGTCAAGTTAATAATCTCTTCAAATTTTGTCCAGATGCTACACTGGTTTGGTTTGACTCTCACAAATTACTTAGACTATCTGCAGCCTATTTGCTTCTACAAGAGATTTAATTTAATGTCCCTTTTTCCGCAAGAGTCATTCTGTTTTGTATATTTAACTCTCTATTCCTTGGTATCCCTTCATCTTCTGGAACTATATTTGGAGAGCATGATTTTGGATGCTCTTATGACTTTTGGCTTTTGGCTGCCGACACATATTACCATGTTTCTATGAAGCTCGGCTATCATAACCGTAATGGTAATTGCGCGTTCTCCGATGAAGAAACTTCTTAAAGAATTAGATTATATATCAACACTCCCAACTTGCTGGCTCGTTGAGCTCTTAATCGGTGTAAGAGACTAGCACCGTTCTTTATCTTTCTCTTGAATATTCCTCTAATTGCCACTCTTCCAGATGAAGCGGTTCTCTTGCTGCTAGTCTCTTGATCGCTAGATGATCAAGCATTTATTTTCTTTTCATCTTTTATAATTGCATAATTTTCATCTTTTATAATTGTCATCATCTCCAAGAATGGCCATGCGACATTATTCTTTCTTTGCGTTTGCCGGTCGTTACTTTGCTTGGCTTAGAACCGTGCAGGTATGCAGCAGTAGCAAGCTAAATGACAGTCGGCGTAGCTACTTACATATCACCCTAAACGGGATAACAGACTATTTTTCTTTATATTATATTATTCCGCATTACGTCCCCGTGTATATTATAAATTCCAACATTTTCATGACTCTTTTTGTAATATTTTAGAGCCTGCTTTTCTGCTACGCTAGTAATAAAGTTATTGCGGACAATAACCCTTTTAATAAATTTTCACCGACAATTATTATCAAAAAGGTTAATTAAGTCAAATTGTTTGTATTGTATGTTGCTTTGAGTTGACGTACATAAAGCATACAGGTTGAATTAAGCCTTAAATTTTATTAGCTTGCACTATTATTATGCTGCTATTGCAATACATGTAGTAGAAGCTTCAACAGGAAAAAAGGAGTTTCGAATATTTTTTATACTTATTCATGTATAATATATTTATTATATATCTTTGTCTATACATTTTTTGTTGCGCCATTTCTCGGTCTGTAATGAACCGTCAAAGTTCAAAAATTATTTAAGCGATGTTGTATTCAGTTTGAATTCAATTCAGTTCTTGAACCACCTAAGATATGCTTATGATATCGCCTTAATAACAGATAAGAAAGAACTGATAAAAATGCGGGAAGAATTGGATACATCAGCTAAAAATTTATGCTTGAGTATAAACTACACTAAAACTAAAATAATAACAAACACAGATGAAGATATCACGGTCAGAATAAACCAAGAGAAAATAGAACAAGTAGAGGAATATATATACCTGGAAATAATTATTAAACTAACAAAAGAAAACCAAACAGCTGAAATCAAGAGACGAGTTAGATTGGCCTTGGCAGAATTCGGTAAATTAAGCTACAAATCAAAAAATAAAAAATATCCTCAGTACCTCAAAACGAAAGTGTATAACCAATTTATCCTTCCTGTACTTACCTATGGATCCCAGACCTGGACACTTACAAAATCAAACATGGATAAGGTAACAAAAGCCCAAAGATCAATGGAAAGACAAATGTTACATGTAAAGCTAACAGATAGAAAAAGGAATGAATAGATAAGAAATAAAATAAAAGTAAGGGATGTGAAAGAAGAAGTTCAAAAATTAAAATGGAAATTTACCGGCCATAATATCAGATCAGACGATCGATGGAATAAATTGTAAACTGGAGACCTTGGGAAAATAAAAGAAGTAGGAGAAGACCACAAATAAGATGGGTGGACGATTTGAAGAAACATTTAGGAACTAGATGGACGAACACGACGACAGACAGTGAACAGGAAAAAATATTGGGGGAGGCTAAATAGAAATAGAACTGTGAGCTTAGTAAAGATAAAAATAGTGTCTCCAACAAAATACCACATGTAATAGAGCTATCCAAATTTAAATGCAAAGAGCAAGAAAATAAGCCAAAAAAGAAATATACAATGAAAAATTGAGTAAGAGATATTGTTAATTTATGCAGAAGTATAAAAGAGCATATACCACAACATTGTAAAATATAGACAATAGATATAATGTAGAGCCTAAATCGAACTACGAAGCAGAACCAAACATGGAAACGATAAGTTATAAGGAATTAATTACTGCAGCTTAACGCTTAGAAAATAATCAAAAGCTTCTGGCATAGATACCTAAACATGCGCTTTAAACTCGTGTTGAATTCGAAAGCTCTAATTCATTTTAATTTATTCAAAGATACAATCTTAATCTAATTGTCATTATGTCTTACAATTTGTAAACTTGACTTTTCCCAGCATTATAAAGTAAAACAATAACCGTGTTATGTTGTAGGTACTTAGGCAGGCATCCTTGCGAAGGTCGTACGGCCCGTGTAATCGCAATTTTGTCGATAAAGACTCCTTAGTGTTTATATTGGTAGTCTTAGATAATTATTTAAGTTAATTTTGCTTTTGAAGTTTCTTATGACTTATTTCTTATTCTTACCTCCTGAAGGTTATCTGAAGTAAACTCCTTCAGAACTTCCTAAACTAGATACACCAGGCTTTGTTTATTTGGCAGTAGTTCCTACCTATTTTTACCTTACTAATGCGCAATTTTTGTTTTGAGAACTAGATTTGAATTTTGTCAGGATATCTGTCTATCTGTCCTTAAGAAAACAACTCTCGAAACACTGGATCGATTTTCATTAAATTGTCAGGATAAT
This sequence comes from Aspidapion aeneum, assembly GCA_963576565.1. NCBI lineage: Eukaryota > Metazoa > Arthropoda > Insecta > Coleoptera > Brentidae > Aspidapion > Aspidapion aeneum. The sequence goes on from OY755048.1 coordinate 33,922,109, forward strand.
TATTTCTCAATAGACTAAAAGAAGAACATTTTTTATAAGGTTTTGGTTTAACATTTCACAATGTTTGTTTATGTAAACAATTTTGTCTCTTTGTTGATCACAAAGTTGCAATCGTAGAGATTTATTATATTAATTATCTCTGGATTCCCTAAATTTCAGAACTCGTACAAATTTTTCAAGTGCGCATGCGTCACGCCTGCTCTATTTTTGACTCACGAAAATTATCTTTTTTTCTCTCTTTCTTATCCTCCATCTCTTAAGATTTTTCACACTCTCTTAGGTAAATCGGTGTCGTAAAGGTTTGAGGTGAGAAGAAGATGGGAGTCAGAATTACCATAAAAAAAGAGAAAAACTGGCGCATACGCGGTTTCATTTCCTATGTTTAATCTCTAGTGACTAATTAAACAAAATGATTATGGACCCACTAATCTCTTTATGTTTTTTGCCATATTATATTGTGCACTAGCAACACATTATGTAATATTTTACCATAAAAAATAAGCACACTTCTTAAAAGTTTCCCCCGGGAGATCCTGGAGAACGTCGACGGGCAAATATCTAGGAGAGAAAACTTTACATTATTTAACACAGTTCTAAAGAATATTTATTTTTGAAGAAGCTGTCTCAAGTTAACGTAAAAGCTTATATATAGAGAAAGGAAAAATAAACCTACCTTTTAAGTTAAATTGACATTTTCCACATATTATGCCTTTCTGTCATCTTATATGCATGCAAAGTTAAGAAATAAAAAATTATATGTCAAACTTTAAACCAAAAGTTTCTACTTGGCCGGATTACCATGTTTTTTTGCAATTTAGGGGAAAAATTGAATTTCTCTGTCGTTCGAACACCATGGTCATAAGTTAAGGCAACACTTACTTAATAATCAAACAAGTTTCGTGGTAAAAAGATTCGTGGTAAAAAGGAATTTTTGTTTCTCTCTTAGCTTAACCTCACGGGGGTCCAAGATCTAATGGACACCTAATCAGTGTTGACAGTAAACTGTTTCGTCCCAATGGGACTCCTCAGAACACTGCTTGGTCAATGTGACACTCTTGCGAAGTTAATTAGACGGTTTTGTCTCTAATCCTATGTAAATAGTGATAAAACTCTCGCAAGAAGCGCCATCTACCGAGATACGAGAAAAACCGGAACAAGAGCAGGCGAAACTAAACTGCTATACATATTGATCACATAAATTCACGGGTACTAAATTTCGCGTTTGTTACTTAATAATGTTTTGTCTAGTATCCTTTAGAAAAAACGACTACCTAATAGAAAAATCACTTAAACAGTAAACTAAAGTACAGGAACCAACCCTCACATCAAATCTCTTGCACCACACCTTTCCCTTTTTAAAGTAGACTATCTCTGCCCTACTTGATATTGCGCTATAAAGCTACAGCAACTTTTCATATGTTTTACTGAATAGTCGTAAAAACTATGGCTATAATTCCGGTTAAGTTTGTTCAGGCAAATAAACTAGCCTCTGGTACAGCTGAAAGTGGAAGAATTATTTGTTTGAGGGAAAAGGCTACGGTTAGCTAAAATTTTCCCGGTAATATTCTCCACTTTACCTTCCTGTTTAAATTGTTTAACTGCATGCGGATGGAATATTTGTAGTTTTTATAGAGGATGTGCTGGGGTTTTACAGTTTAATTACCGTTCTCTTGAGATAGTTGTGTATCTCTTAATATAGTAAAAGTAATATAAAGCGTTCCTATGAAAACATAATTCGAGTTAACATGAAGATACTTGGACATAATATAAGCACAATAGCAGCCTATGCAGAAAAGAGTAGCTGAAAAACAAATGTTCTTTGACCAACTTGTAGACTATCACCAAAATCGGTAATACCAGAGAAGTAATTATTATGCTTGGCGATTTTAATAGCCAAACTGGTAGACAAACCCAGAGAAAAGTGGTAGGATCATTTGGAGAGGAAGTAACAAATGACAATGGCTTAAGACTGATGCAATTATGTGAAACCCACAACCTAAAAATAAATAATGGTTTTTTTAAACATAAGGATATTCATCGATGTGCCTAGATTCAGCCAACAAGAAATCTTAAATCAATCATTGATTATGCTATAGGTGAACAACACTCGCAATTAAAGTGGTATGATGTGCGAGCACTTCGCGGTGTTACCTGTGGATCTGACCACCATCTGGTAAAAGCAAAAATATTGTTCCCTTTAGGAAAAACAAATAGGGACGAAAGCATTGAAGAAAATGAAAACCTAGAATCTATCAAAGACAATCAAAAATACAACTTTAGAAGTCTATAAATCGAAAGTACGCAAAGATTGTATCAGAACCGATTAGATGAAAAATTAATAAACACTGAACACTCATTTGAAGAAATGTATACAAACATAATAAAATTGGATACCAAGATAATAGAAATAACAATAAGATGTAGTGGACGGAGGGAATACAGGAAATGGTCAAAGAGACCCAGAAGACAGCTAAGAAATTTGATATGCACAGAAAAAAATGAAATGTTCCAGCGCAAATGCCACGATATAAATACACACAAAGGCAAAGTTCTGAAGTATGGAAATTTATTTCTACAGTAAAAAACCCAACAAAAGAAAAAGTAAACATCCAGATCATCAAACCAGAGCAATGGACAGAACACTACAACGAGACCCGAATATCTGTCAGCCTCTCCGAGTAGAGACATAGAAGTACATGGAGAGGAAGTAATCATCGAAAAATAAATGATAAAAAATAGTATTAAAAAGCTTAAATCCGGAAAAGCTAGCGGACCTGGGGGAATATCTGCTGAAATGTTCAAATATGGATCAGAGAAACTACTAAAAAATCTCACATAAATTATCAATTAATGCATAAGCGGACATCTAGTACCTGATGATTGGAAAATTGCATTCATTCACAGTGCTAAAATATACACCGTAATAATTGAACACCCTATAATAGCACAAATCGTTTGAATACAGTAAACATACCCCGAGTTTCGTAACCTCGTTAGCTATATTTTACACGGGCATATTTTCTACCTTACCTAGTCGCTTCTTTATTTTTGCTGGGAAGCAATTATTTTACAGGAATTTAATACATATACAGTTTTAATCGCACCCCCTGCTCTTCCCTGAAAACTAATAAATTTCCTGGAATACCCGAGCATCAGACTCGCTGCACGCTCGGGTCTGAAACCAGTTTTGATGCACCTGCTGTTAAAGAACTAAACCTTAAAGCTCGTATTTTTGATGTAAAGTTTTGGTTAGGCCAAGTCCTGCATAACAGTCTAATTTACTTACAAGATACCTGACGAACTAGCGATTTTTTTAATGCGTCATCCCGCCGCGTCATGGTTACTTTCAATGCACTCGCTTTTCGCGTAAAGCAAAAGTAATGAAAAAACTTTTGACCCTAAGAGGATGACAATAAATGAAATGCAATACGCTTTAAGAAATTTTATAAAAATGGTGTATGTGGCATGAGGGTAAAGGAACGCCGTCACATCAATCAAACATATTTTTGTTTTATTTAAGTTCTCCTTCCAACTTAAAATATCCCGATGTAAATCTAAATGTGTTTCTCAATCCCCCTCTCTGTCTTTCTCTTTGGTTCTCTCTCTTTGGTCTGGGGTAGAAGTATTAGGATGAAACCCTCATGGATATTTTTCGATTTCCAGCTCTGGGTATTCTTACACAAGATTGAAGAGGTTATCCTCCTATAGTTTCTGCTCCTAATTACACTGTCTACTTTTTTATAGTTTGGTTGTATAATACCCATAATCCATTCTATAGGTATTCTTTCTTGTATCCAGTCCAGATTTTATTAAGTATATTATTAGCTTATATGGTTAAATTTTTACCACAATGTTTGAGTAATTACGCAGATATAATTGATTATGGCAGGGAATTTTTTAAGTATTTAGCTGCAACAACAACTTCTTCATGATTTATATTTTCTACTTTTCGTTCTGCTATGTAGTGCGGGACAGGCTTTACATCATTTTTGCTATTGTTTATGATCAGATCTGTAAAGTATTATCGCCACGTCTCCAATATTGTGTCACAATAATTTTAGCGTTTGCCCTATTTACCTTTACATGCTGTTCTCATATTTTCGTCTTTATATTCCTCTACAACTTTATGCTCTCTTTATGAATATATTAATTTAATAGCAACTCTACTGGATCTGGCATTGATTCTCTCTTTTTTTCCGTATTGTTTTAGCTCCTTGTGTTTCATTTTAGTATTGCTTAGCTCAACTTCTGGTATGTCACTATATTGTTTCCTTGTTTCTTTTGTTACTTTTCAGCAGTCCTTTGCATACCACTTCTTGTTTTTTCCTGATTTTTATTTAAATCTTTTTCCTGCTTTTTATCTGTATCCTGCAATTGCTTCTTATTTTCTCTTGTATCTTAAAGGCATTCTGTTATGGCTACATAATTCTGTGTTTTATGTTTTCTCAGGTCACATTCCTGATTTTTTTACTAAATTGTATTTTTTAACTCCGAAGACCATTACCATTCTTTAGATACGGCACAACTCATGTTAAATTAATTCATATGAGGCTGATTTTAGCCAATTTATATGTGACCAACTACAGTTTAAAATCAACACAGGTACCAAATTTTATTAAAATCGCCCAAATAGCTTTTTAGCTATGTTTTTGTATTTTCATTTTAAAATTCTTTCTCAAGGTTTCTGCATTTTATTGTTTTACCATAACTGTTTCTCATTTTGTGTTTTCTGTTTAAGCCTTACTCCAATTACCTACTGAACTTTATTTTGTCGCTTTTATTCTTAGGATTTTTGGATTATCACTTCACAAAACATCTGCCATGCCTAGCAAATCACTTTACCAGTACAGAAAGAGCGTAACGATAATAAAGTATTATGAAAACTTGACTGAAGAAAGCTTCCTTATATAAAATGCTATAGAACAAAGGCTAGGCCGATAAAATAGGCTATTGTACTAGACAACATGCAAGATGCCTTTTTGGCGTAATATAGGTAAAGGAGAGAGAAAGGGAAAGATGAGGAAAACTAATTTAAGGAAAATGTTTTACTGATCTCAAACCCTTTACGTATAACATGCTAACTAAACGTTCAACCGAGCGAAACGTATGAGGGTATAAATTTGCCAATGTATATTTTATAGGTACTCGTATTTGCAAGTGCCTAATATCTACTTTGTTTCCATACTGTTTTTTAAATTTTGCGAAAAAAACTTGTTTGTTCACTTAAAATACATGGAATGTTTTAAAACGTTTTTTAATTTATCTAAAAAATACGCACAATTTTATATTTGGTATTTTGCTTTAAATCGTATATTTTGGCGTGCTGGAATTTTCAAGGGAAATATTACCAAACGTAAAATTTAGTACCCGTGAATTTAAAAATCAAACGTAAAAACCCGATTAGCCACGAAACTTGTGTAATTTTTGGGAAATATTACCTAATAAATTTGTTTCGGTAGGTTTTTATTTATATTATCTGAAACTATTACAAGCAAATCTCTACATTTGCCTTCTTGAGATTTTTAAGAACCGTTCCATATTGCGTATGGAACATGTTTATATTGCTTCTTGTAGCACCTTATGTCCTAAAAAACACGTTAAAGTGATTCAATTATCCGGGCCAATCTTTGAAGTGCGTAAGCCTTGGTTTTCTAAAAATTCCAAAAATATAAGTTCATTAAAGAGATGTCCTATGTAACTTTTGTTTACAAAAATCAGCTGGACCACCAATGACGTGAAAATTTGATATATACCCTGGTCGGAACATACTGATTCTCCTCCCTACCATTTCTAACCTTTGGCATCCAGCTTAGCCGCTATGATAATGGCAAATAACTCTGCTTGACAGACAGTCCTCTGGGTGTGAATCTTTCAAACATTTAGGTCCTCCAGAAAGTATCTTTAATATTGCTTTACTAGTGATTGATGTAGTTTTTGAATACTGAGTATCTCCAAACAACAAAATAAATGTCAAAAATTCAAAAAATGTCAATTTCAAAGAATATCAAAGATATCTACTGTCAAAAATTTTAAAAATGTCAAAAAATGTCAATGACAAATCTTTAAGTGTTTTTTCTGGAAAGTCTTATTTATTACGATATATAAAACGCAAATCTTCTAGGACCAATTTCTGGCCACGCCACTGCCATCTGTACTCCTAGTAGAGAAATAATTAGTTAGATGTGAAGGGTGAAGTCCCTCCAGAAAATCAGTGATGTGTGATCATCGTCATTTGCTTGTCAAAGATGTTTATGCCATTTATGGAAATTTGTCAGTTTTTATTTAATATTTTATATAAGAGAAGTTAAACCTACCAAAATTTTGAGACTTTGTTTTTGTTACGCCACTCAATCAAGAATTTGATTAGGTTTACGAAGCCTAAAAGGCCCAATTTTTCTATTTACCTGCCTGGAATATAATCATGAGCTTAAGGAAAATGGGGCAATTACGACTAAGTAAAAAAATCGATTTCTAATTATTTTCACTAAACTGCCTTTATAAGATTATCCTTTTAGATGGCAAAATTGGGCGAAGAATAAGGCATAAAGGAAAACCAAACCAATTTTATAATAACTTAGTAAGTAAGAGGTTTTTAAGTAATCTTATAATAGTCTAGTGGAAATACGTTAAAAAATAGCTAAAGGTGGAACATATTGAAAGAAGCAAGAATGACTCTTTTTGTAAATTTAAAGGATAATGCGTCAATATTCTAAAAATATATATTCGTACTGTTGAGGCGAATGCTTTTTTTGGCCGCCATGTTAGAAAAATCACCGAAAATTTTTCAGGAATTCGAAAAGTCATGTTAGTTAAGTAAATGTAGAGTATTTTAAGAAAAAGCTGTGAAAAGTGTATATTTCTTTTTTGATTTTCGATTTTCGGTTTTCGATTTTCGTTTTTCGTTTTTCGATTTTCGATTTTCGATTTTCGATTTTCGATTTTCGATTTTCGATTTTCGATTTTCGATTTTCGATTTTCGATTTTCGATTTTCGATTTTCGATTTTCGATTTTCGATTTTCGATTTTCGATTTTCGATTTTCGATTTTCGATTTTCGATTTTCGATTTTCGATTTTCGATTTTCGATTTTCGATTTTCGATTTTCGATTTTCGATTTTCGATTTTCGATTTTCGATTTTCGATTTTCGATTTTCGATTTTCGATTTTCGATTTTCGATTTTCGATTTTCGATTTTGATTTTGATTTTGATTTTGATTTTGATTTTGATTTTGATTTTGATTTTGATTTTGATTTTGATTTTGATTTTGATTTTGATTTTGATTTTGATTTTGATTTTGATTTTGATTTTGATTTTGATTTTGATTTTGATTTTGATTTTGATTTTGATTTTGATTTTGATTTTGATTTTGATTTTGATTTTGATTTTGATTTTGATTTTGATTTTGATTTTGATTTTGATTTTGATTTTGATTTTGATTTTGGTTTTGGCTTTGATTTTGATTTTGATTTTGATTTTCGATTTTCGATTTTCGATTTTCGATTTTCGATTTTCGATTATCGATTTGGATTTTTGATTTTTGATTTTTGATTTTTGATTTTAGATTTTTGATTTTTGATTTTTGATTTTTGATTTTTGATTTTTGATTTTTGATTTTTGATTTTTAATTTTTGATTTTTTGAAATTTCTTACGAATTTACAAAATTTTATGTTTTTCCAAGAGGGCGGCAAAAAAAAGCATTTTTTGCAATAGAACGGATGAATTTTTAAAATATATTGATTAGAAGCACGGTTCCTGCCTTATTCTTGTTCCATCTCGTCTAACGCTATTTCTAACACTATGTGTATATTACATGATTTCGGAATACATCCCCTTTTTATTTAAAAAGTAAAAATGTTTGTTTAAATGGTGGCTGTTTATATATGTGAATGTGAAAGGATTTTATTTAAAATGTCTAATTCAGGCGTGAAAAAAATTATTTTTCAACGCGTAAATTAAAATCTGGCCTGACACGACAATTATTTTTTTTATGCGCTTGACCCGGTTTGATTTAGTACTTGCTGTTATTTTTTGGTAAATAGGAAAGTAAATTTATTTGGTTAGAAATTTTATTGCTCACTTTTATGATCATTTTGACAAATTCATAAATCACTCTCTCTGTTTGTAAATTATTTGCCAAACAATGATGCCATAGTTTTAATTTAAGAAAAATGTTGTGGAGATCCTATTAATTTATTTTCTACAAAACAAAAATGGAAAGTGTCGAAATGGATGCAATAAGAAGATCAATGAGAATATCTAGAACAGATCACATAAGAAATAAGATCATAAAGGAAAGAATGGGTATCGAAGGAAGCATAACGGATGACATCACTTAAAGGCAACTGATATGGTACGGCCATGTACAACGGATGAACGACGAAAGATTACCAAAGCAAGTCCTAGAATGGCAACCAATAGGGCGCAGAAAAGGAGGGCGTCCTAAACTAGAATAGCAACAGTTAATCCAAACATCAATGAGTCAAAAAAATCTGAAAGAGGTTGAGAATAGGCGTCGGACAATGTAGAAAAACGTTCTAAACCGACAGAATAATATATTTTTTTAAGAATCTGCTATAATTTGACACTTTATCAAATCAAATCAAATCAAATCAAGCTTTATTGTCTTAAAGTATAAAAACTTTGTAGACAAAGCAGATAAATAACTAATAATAATAATAATAATAGAAAAAAATCATTTAAAAAATATAAAATATACAAATCCATCCAATAAGTGGTTTAATTATGTTGTTTGATTATACATATATATATTTTTTTAATTTACTTGTTTTTTATAATAATTGAGAATTTTAAGTTTAAAATTATTCCTTAATTGTAACTCTGATCAAGAAATTCGTTAATTGAATAAAAAGCTTTAGTGATAAGAAAATCCTTGCACTTATTTCTAAATATGTTATAGTTATTATTAAGTTTTATATTGTTTGGCAAATTATTATACAATTTTATACCATTATAAATTATGGATTTTTTAAATAAAAATGAATGTGGTATAGGTAATGTAAAGGGGCCTACAGACGCGTACAAGTTTGCGCATACTAATCTCTTCGTGTGTAGACAATATCCGCCTAAAATATCTCTCGAAGATATGTTCGCGCGCACGATGTACGCGAGCAAATCTCTTGGTGTCTAGGCAAAACGCATTGATAATATCGTGTTTATGTTTAGAACGTTTAATTTTGTCTTCGCGTGTGTAGGCAATTCCACCAAACGTACATGTAAGCAGAGATTAGTGCGCGTACTAATCTCAAGAAATGCTCGCGTGTCTGTAGGTGTTGAATAAGTATTTTGGTTTATTTCAAAGTAATTTAGATGTTTATTTATCAGACAAATTGTTTCAAGAATATATAAACAAGGAAGAGTCAAAATATTATTTTTGATGAACAAGTCTTTGCAGTGATGTCTAGAATTTACATTGCATAAATACCTAATTGCTCTTTTTTGAAGAATAAACACTGATCTAAATAAATACGTTGAACATGTCGGAAATAAATCTGAGTCGTTCTACAAAAACGACCAGATTTATAGCAACAAATTAATAACGCATTTTATGTTACAGCAATTACCGTTCTTTGGTTGTATATTATATGTAGAAACACCCTGTATAACCATACCAAATTATCTGGTTTATTTTAAGACAACTTCTATAAAACCCATATAGGCAACTTCAGAATGCTAAAGTAGCAGTTTTAACAACCTTGCCCCACCCCTACTAAAAGTTCTCCCCTAAACGAGCTGAAAATCCTCCGCCTAGAGTAGTTTACGCGAAAAATATGTTGAAGTTTCTTAACGATTTTTATCCCTACCTTCCAGAACGCGTTGTATGTTTGTATTATATTATGTCACCTATAACAAGGAAAAACAGAAAATCTTCCCTACTCATAACGTTGCTTATACATACAGGTCATTTTAAAATAGTTCAAACAGCTTCAATAAAAAATAAATTATTCTTACAAAATTTTGTTTTTTTAAAAACGATCAAAACTAGAAAAAATAATATTAAATGTTTAAAGGGTTATAAATAAAATCCAGCAGAATTTAAATGAAGAAACGAAACGTTGCAAAATATTTTTTTCTTTATATCCTTGGTCTTATTACCCACGAAAAACTGTACAAATTGCGATTTTATTACGTCAAATTTGACATTTGTGAAAATACTTGACAACTCGAACCTATAGTTTTTTAAAGACTACAAAAATATAAGCAGCTTTTAGTAGGACCGGAGCCACTTTTGGGCGTGACAAATAGACAAGTGCAAAGCGGACTCAACAAATGGGCCCAGGACGCGCTATTAAACTCCTGGGAAACAAGAACGGGTTGCAGACAGACCAGAGAATTCGTCCAAAAGCAACCAGAATTAGATGGATGCTGGGACGGACACGAAAAGATCTCGGACTGCTGATAGGTACTCTAACCGGACATAACCGGTTGAGAAAGCACATGACACGTATAGGAGTCGAGAATGACCCTACCTGCCCAGCCTCTGGACAGGAAGAAGAGACATCAAGACACCTCGTGGCAGAATGCGAGGCCTACGCAAGGATGAGACAACAGGCATTCGGAGCGCCAACTCTGAGCGAGGAAGAACTGCACATGCTCAAATGGGCAGACTTACTGGACTTTGTAAAGAGAACAAGAAGGCCTAATGAGTTACCCGACTATCAAAGGGAAGTGCAGAGAGTGGGTTAAGGGACAGACTTGGGGCATGGCAAAAAGGGCCTACTTGTCGGACCTGCGGGTCAACCCCCCCACCACTACTACTAAGCAACTTTTTTATTGTCTGCAAGGGAGTTGACATTTATGGTGAGACACGTACGGTTTTCTGAAAACAGCAACGTTTTATTTTAATGGTAGTGTTTTTCTGAAAAAAGGATCTTTTTTTTAAAAGCAATCTTTTCAAGTTTACTGACAAATAATGATAAAAGACGTTTTTCTGGGAGCACTTACAAATCTTTTAAACGATTTCACTCGTTTTTAGGGGCGACTTACAAAAGGATGTTTTTCGTATAAAAGAAATATTTTGACCTCGTGGCAGTCGGAAAATGTTTCTTGGGCCAAAAAGAACATAAAAGATTAGATTTTTTAAAGAAATTTAGTCCCAGTACCATTTTTTATCAGACATAACTACACAGCTAATTTTTCTATGCAATAACAAAAAACAACTCAACAAACTCAGGTGTTATAAAAAGAGTTTGTTGTGGATACACCTAAGACGGTGAAGAAAATTTAAAATATTTAATGCATAACCAAGCCACAGCTCATACCAGCAGAGTTTAATTTTTCAAAATTAAAGGTTTGATGTGTCATCAAAAGGGAGATACTAATGACACCTGTGAAAAAATATGCATTGATCAAAAAACACACTATACAGTTCAAAGTAAAAATCTATTTACCTCATGACGTAATGCAGCCTGCCGTTTATATGTACATCGTGGTCAGGAAAAGTGCTGTATATACAGTATTGCACTTTTGACGCTGTCCGAAAATTTCAAATAATCCAACTTCTATTCCATTTTATGTAGTTTGCTCTTACCAAGTAAGGGTTTCATTCATAAAGAGTTAAGAGCAGAACGTGCCGAATATTATAAATGTGATATTTTTACCAGCCACTAAGCCGTGGGTGTATGCAGGCAGAAGGGTCTTCATATCGTAGGAAAAATTGATTTCACTAAAAATAATACGTGTTCTGAGTATTTAGTCTTAGTCAAAAACAAAACCGAGAACAAAACCTACCATGTCAGATGTCAAATCACAACTTGCAAGCTTTAAAGGCGTTTGACTCCTACTGGTTCTCCTCGAGAACGGTTAGGAGCTGCAGGGATACACTGACTGCACCGGGAAGAACAAAGTATCACTGATAAGGAACCTGAGTCAATCAGGTCATGGGGCTTATCAGAGAAGTAGCCTCTGCAGGTTTTATCAAGCCTGACCTTTTACAACGTCTCAATGGCAACTATTTTAGAACTGATGGAAAATGCCTTCCAATAAACTAGTGAAAACTTTTAGAAGCTCATGTCAAGAAGTTTAATGTAGAACCCGGAAACTCATGGGATTTAAGAGACGAGTAATAGGTATAATATTGGGCCTATAGTAGGACACTGTCGAACATATGTTGACCTTGTACATCGAGAATATAAGCAGGTGTAGTCCAAGAACCAACAACCGAACACCCAGGATTAATAACCCAAGAGCCTGCTACAGGTGGAACCAGGACGGCGCCAGCAAAAATCTTTCGATGACCGCGACTGTTGCGCTGAAAAGGAAAGAAGTCTATCGTCTATAACCAAGTTCTGCTGGGACGATAGCGATGTTAGGTAGATGCAACTCTAACATGTAGCAAGACCACCTTTCGGAAGGGGTGTAAAAGCTTGCTACGCAGTATAAAGATCCCTGCCCTCGACAAAGAGGAATCACGCAAAATTAAGTCCTCTTACAGAAAGAAAACTTGTATCCTAAGGGACACGTGCATCAGTTTGTTGTGTACGGACAAATCGGGGTTTGAAAAGGGCGCGCCGTGTGCCTAGTCGCTAGACCAAAAAATGGCCTCTCCACCACTACTACTACTAGGAGTACCATTGCACAGAGTGTAATTAACCAAAGAGACCGATTGTAGACTCTATATGGATGGAGGATGGCGAAACCATTCGAAATGTACCGTGCGAATGTCCGAATTCAATACGGCGTCAAAATGTTTTGAGAAAACCTCAGATCGACAAGAAGGATCTGAGCAGGGCCACACTCAAACAAATTTCTGGAAAGATTAAAATGCTGAACATTTGATGGTGAGGAATTTCTCAAAAACTAGAAAATAGACCGGTGGTTCAGACCAAGGACCGAAACGAAGTATGTTGATTTATAATATTAAACATTGTTTTAAAAAAAAACGAAAGTTTTTTATCTCACAAAGTGGACGAGAATGAATTATTATTCATGTATGTGTGTTGTATGAGAGAAAAAAATTACGTATAACAAAAGAGCGACGTTTTGAACTTGATTGTTGTCAATTTTAATTTTAAAGTTATATTTTATAACAACTCAGCGCGCGGAAAGCAAAGGCGTATTTCCCGCCTTTTTAATTTCACTGAGGCTCGCTTTCCGCTTGACGAATTTCCCTCAAATAAGCTAGAATATTATCGTCTAGACAGAGAGCTGTTTTGGCGACACAATTTCAATCCATTTGAACCTTTTCTATATCTCCATTTTATACGCACAGTGCTTAAAGTTGTCAACATATTAATCTCATTAAAAAAAAAACATTGATAAAAAAAAAGCATCTAAGGATACCTCTTTGGTGAATTGTCTTTAACATAAAATATAAATATTTAATACATCATGGGTGATTATTAACTTGAAACAAGGAATGCCCGAGGCAAGATTCTATCCAATTTTTTAAAACCATGCAGTTTGTGTTTGCATCTCGCCACTTATTACTCCTCGCAAAAATCCAACAAAATATATGACTCTTCAAAATAAAACTAACAAAATATAATCTGGTTGTAGGAAAAGAATGTTGGAATCATCGGGAGAAATAAAGAATATATCACAAGGATATATCATTCTGCAACAGAGCGAAATTGCGTTTAACCGAAAAGATTCCTAACAGACGCAAAAATGGATGATTATGGACTTGAAACAAGAATTGCATAAGGCGAGATTCTAATCCAGTTTTTTGAAGATATAGAATTCGTATCTGTCTCTCCCAGTTAATAATAAAAAACATTGTTAGAAATCAAAATTAATTTGCAGCAGATGTTTTACCGAACACAACTCACCGCTGAATAATCTGAAACAAAAAAGATTTTAAAAAACTTAAACTAAGGAAGGAAAATACACAGATTGAAAGATGACACCTTTAGGGATGACACTGTCGAACATATAAAGTTAAAGATACATGAAACAGAAAATACCATTACTGATTTCGAAACAAAATGTAATACTATCAAACGAGATGTAAAAAAATTAGTGACCGTCCAGAATAAAGTAGGAAATGGGACAAAATAAACCAATTTGAGCGCCAAAATGATTAAACATTTAAAAACTTAGAAATAAAAAGAATTTAACAAAGCAATCACTCTCCAGCAGAAGATAATAAAATATCAGGGCGTACTATCATAAAACAAAAAATAACAAATATAATTAACAAACTAAGAAAAGATAAGGTTACTCAACTAGACTGGAGACTTGCTAAACTTCAAAGAAGATCGTTTGAATATTTTGAATGATCTTCTTAATCAGGTTTGTAATACCGACAAAATTTCTTATGACTTTTTATAACTTGTCCCCACCCTTAAGAGAGCTTAATTATAAAAAAAAAATAGGTAAAATTAGAAAGAAGAAAAAAACTTTCGTGTATCTTCTAAAAAGGTACTACTGAAACAATTTATTGGCGAGTACAATACAAAGTGTAGACCACTGTGCGTTTCTCTCTTTTATCAAATCTGCATTTCGTAAATTACAAACAAAAACAAGAATTCCGGAAGAAGCGATAAATTTGGAAATGATCAAAACTCAAAGGTATATACGCCTTAAGATTCTCTTTTGATTACTTTTTTTGATTAAAGTTCATGGGCTCACAGATAGGGGGAGACAAGAGAGGTTGAGCCCTTTGGACACTTTGTTGTATATAATATAATTTTTGTGCTTACCTACGTTTATGTTTGGTCAATTTTGGGTCAGTTTTAGACAATCTTGAAACACTATTGTTATAATGTCCCCATTTAAGGCATTCAACGCAAAATTTTAGGGCAAAGAGAACCTAGTATTAATTCTATTATTTTTAAGAACTTTCAATATGGTATAGATGACTTTCTGATTGTAAGGAAATACCCAGGTGTGAATTGGAAGGTTATTTTTAGGGAACATAGAAATGGGGGTTGTTGTGGTAAAGTGATCATTCTTTATAGCTAAAACTGTTTGTGATAAAGAACAGGTCCGCCACGGTTTCAGTTAAAGCTTTGAAAATTAAAATGGATGCTGAAGGAGCTATAAACATAGTTTTAAGATGCTCCCACTAATGAAAAAAACTTTCGTGAGTTTTTATAAATTTAACCTTTTTTTGCCTGTTAGTTGTTGTATAAGCATGATGATAAAAAAATTAAGTAATTAAAAAACTCATACAATAACCAATGATAAGGCTGGAAATCGAACCAGGATCGATTGCACGGCAAGCGGCTTAACCACAACCACAGCAAAACAAGTTGTTTAACAACATTTTTTCTTTTTTAATTTTTGTTTTTTTTTTAGGTAAGCATCAATAAACGAAAAAAACACAAAACAAACCACTGGAATCGTAAGTAGTTATTAAACTTAGTTAATTATAAATACTCTCTACTAAAAAATTTTGCCGTAAAAGAAATTTTTAGAATTGACGTCGCGAATTACCTGAGGCTGTCGAAAAACTTATGTTCTTTGACTCCTAGGTGACATCATAAAGTCTGCGTTAAGCCAAAGGCGTTTAAAGGATGTCAACGAATTATTGTTGACGCGAAAATTAAAACATTAAATTGTGAGCCCACATTTCAGATACTCCTCTTTTAAATTTAACCGAGTAGTTACTGCCTGGTGACCTTTGAGTTGTAACTAGGGTACTGAATATAATTCATGTGCAGCACTTCCACCGCGACTACCGGTTTATTGTTGCTCACTTTTGAGTGGTCTGTCATCACTGTATGCCTAGTCTTTCAACATGGCTAGCTATCAGTTTGGGTGAGACACTGGTCATTGTGACGAAAACGTGCAATAGCTGGACAATCGTGCAGTACATGGCTGACTGTTTCGTCATCCTCCAAAAAGAGTCTGCATTCGGTCTCTTCTGTTAGTCCCATTCTATGCATCGGTACTCTTAGTCGGCAGTGACCTGTTAAAAGTCCATTCACTAGACTGATCTCCTGTCTGGTAAGTCCTGACGCAAGCCTGATGTTCCTGGTTTTTTTTCGACAAGGTCCTTTAACAAACTCTTTAGAGCGAGCCAGTTCTGGTAGGTTTATCCAGTATTGAAGCTGTTCTCAATCCTTTTTAATATGGTTAATTTAGCTATTCCAGCTGCCTTATTTCCCTTATGCTCATAGTTGAACAAATTTTATAGTCACCAATCACAATGGTCCCCTTGCGCTTGATTCCTACACGGTCTCACCGAGAACCGTGAGGAACTGCAGAGACTCGCTGAATACGCTTGGTAGCGCTAATAAGGTGTCATAAGTATGGATACCAGGGCGTTCTGGGCACGAGGGAAATGAGGCCGCGGACCAGGCAGCGAGGGAAGCGGCATCTGCCGAATTTTCCGGCCCCGAACCAGCCCTGGGCATATCATACAATGCTGCTAAATTAACCATATTGGGATGAATGGAGGACAGCTTCCAACAATACTGGATGAATATACCAGAACTGGCTCACTCTAAAGAGTTCATTAAAGGACCTTGTCAGAAGAGAGCCAGAAATATTATTGGACTTACCAGACAGGAGATCCGTATAGTGACTAGACTTTTTACGGGTCACTGCCGACTAAGAGTACTCATGCACAGAATGGGAATAACAGAAGAGACCGAATGTAGACTCTGTATGGAGGATAATGAAACAGTTGGACATGTACTGTGCGAATATCCGGCTATTGCACGTTTACGTCAAAACACCTTCGGTAAACCTCAGATTGATTCAGAAGATCTGAACAGTGTCTCACCCAAACTGATAGCTAACCTTTTTAGAGGATTAGGCATACAGTGGTGAGAAACCACTCAAAAGTGAGCCACAATAGACCCACTAGTGGTCGCAGTGGAAGGGCTGCAAGGCCCACTCATATATGAATCATCAATCAATCAACAATGGTCCCCAGATTTTATAAGTCTTTGTTTTTGATTTTTTAGTTACTTAATAGGTCAAAGAAAGCCGTAATAAATATCCATCCGCAATCGTTCAGTCACTTCTTAATTTTTTCTATAGATTACAATTTACAAACGAGCTATATTTTTCCGTGTTCTTGAGAAACAATAAAAACAATATGGTTTTGTGTGTGCAATAAGTTTTTACGCTGCCGACCTATATGGTATGTTCTCGTTCGGGCAACAACCAAACGACATGGCCCTTTAATTTTAATTGGTTACTATAGGGTTAAAAAGGTTTTACTGTCTCAATAAAGGGCTGGATTTAACGACTTTTGCGGTAATTGTTACAGTTACTATAACATCCCCTCATAAGCTACCTAAGCACGCGAGAATTTTCTATATATACCTTAAGTATAACTTTTTACCAAAGAAAATAAATGCTACTTTAAAATCTTTTAAAAAATAACCTATTTTCTACTGTAAAATATTAAAAGAGAAACAATAGAGTCAGTAGGATATACTTGAGGAAACACATAGATCATTGGTTATACTCGATGATGTTAAAACCTTAAATAAAGGACTTAAAGCGTCACAGTATGGTAGCCAAAAGTCAAACGAAACAAAGCAAAACTGGAGGTGTATAAACTCCAGATTTTTGCATAACGAGAGAAATGGGTACCATCCTAGTGACTAAACATGTTAACATAGTTACTAAAACGGAGGAAAAACTTGTTGCTACAAACTGATAAAGCACCTGATGCACAGAATGGGAATTTACACTCACTGCTTACATCATATCCGAGTACCCAGTACTAACCTTCTGCAGAGGAGAGTGGCCAGGAGTACAGACCGAGCCCGTAAGAACTCAACTTAATAGTATTCAGCACCCCCTAGGGCTATTGAAAGGCACGCAGAACTGCCCCCTCGGCCTCTATTCCCGAAACACATGGCCTTGAGGACTATATATAGACTTCAAACCGTAAGTAAGGGTCTTTGTACACAAAAGAGAAGTCTGGAAGGAATGGAAGTGTGTACCTCTCACCCAGTATGGAATGGTCTGGTATACTGACTGCTGCAAAATGGGGGAGAGGTCTGGAGCAAGGGTGTACTGCAGAACCACTGGAGCGAGATTTTATTTTGCCCTGGGTAAGTATGCCACTATTTTCCAGGCAGTAGAGCTGCACTGTCCGCCATCAAAGCGGCCAGAGTAAGCTCTGCACTTGTAGCTGAATGTAGGAATGTACTAATACCCCTGGCAGAATACAACAAGGTTGATCTCTGGGTTCCAGGACATGAGAGCATTCTTGGAAACGAAGAGGCTGACGAACTAGCTAGAATGGCATCATCAGCTGATCCAATGGGGCAGGAACCCATGGTGAATATCGCAGAGTGTCTTACCATGACGACCCTAAAATGTCACTTAAACAGGCGCTCTCAGGCACGGAAGGAATAAGGCAATCCAAACTCCTTATCGGGGAGGTAAGCGCCTCCAGTGCGAGGTCTTCTCTCACACTCGGGAGACAAGATATGAACACCTTAGCATTCTGGGACTCGTTGGAGCCTCTCGGATTACCCGGCACTTGCCGCCTTAAAACACTCGCATGTCGGAAGCTGCGTGCTTAGCCCTAGCGATGTTAGAAAGTTTCAACAGAGAAAAATTTGCTCCTTTGTTAAGGTGGCGGTTTCCGGACTGAAACAGTATACAGTGGGGTATAATGGACCCAGCAAGATGGTCTGAGTGTATGGGATTTCCCGCTCACAAAAATCCATTTAATCGTTGAATCTTCTGCAGAGCACTGAACCTCCTGGGGAAAAATCCCTTCAAAGAGGCCGAATATCAAAAGCGAGGTTGTGTCGGGTACTACAAAACCTAACCTTGCTGTAGACAATCAATCAATCAAAGCACACTTTACCGTTGAAAGTCAGGAAGCTAAACCAATTTCCACACAGAAACTCTAGTGTCTGTTTGTAAAACTTGGTCAACTAAAGCATGAACTACCAAAGTTATACCGAAAAATGACATTTTCAATTTACATTTAGTCTCAGTATTCTAACATTTCCTTAGCCATTTTATTTTCACCTGAACCCGTAATAAATCGTCTATGAAACGAACTAAACTACATTTAAATGATTACTTTGCTCACCGGTATCTTTCTATTTTAAAATTAATAGCTCTTTCGTGATCGAAAAAATACTGGGACCTAAGAGTTTTTAAAACGATATTTTTCCACCTTTTATCACAGATTTCGAACTTTAACTTCGAGCATTTAACACTCTCCTAGTTCGACCACTTTTTTTATTACCCTACAAATTAGCAAGACAATTATCTGCTAACAATTTCCAAAGGATTTAATAATTCTTTTAACACCGGAAAAGTCTATCAGTTCATGGTAATATGCAAGAAATCTGCACTAGTGTTAAACATTTTTCATAATTATATTAAAAACGTCAGCAGAAAAAAACCTTTGTTTCGAATTGGGCATTAATTTTTAAAACTATTAAACTCTATTGAAGACAAGGATGATAACAAAGAGGATCATAATAAAGAATCTAATGCAACTAATTTATTTGAGAAAAATAACCAAATTGTTCAACTTGTTCCCCACTCCTCAAAATAATCAGATGAGCTATTATAATAAAAATTTACAAGAATACAAAATTGTAGATAAATAAATTTAGAAGCTAGATTTAAATCTTTGCCAAACAATGAGACAATATCGCGTCTTCGCAGATAACGATTTTCTTAAATTTGTATTGGAAAGTGTGTGTAAGTTGTATACGTAAATGATATTGAGGACGTATTTCAGAAGAGTGTATTTGGTCATATTGTCAGTTTTGATAGGCTATTTGTTGTTATGAGCGCCATATTTATCAATTGAAATCTGCACATTTTACTTGGGGGAAATGGCGCCTCAGCGAGACGAAGCGCGGAAATATAAAGTATTGTCGCGGTAAAAAGGAAATAAGGCAATAGTGAAAATGTGTCGGGAAATTCTCTGGGAAAAACGTAAATAGTTGATACGTTTCCTCAGATATGTAGTCATATAGTACGGCTAAATTAGAAAATACTGTACTTGTTGTGAGCTTAAAATAATATATGTTACAATACAGCCAATTTTGCAAATATTGTTGCATCCAGAAATCCTCAAAGAATATAAGAAAATAAATACATAATATTCGCCTTATTATTATATACCCGGTATTAAGAGAGATATCTATTTGGTACGTTTTGTCATCCCTATTTTATATAGGTAAACCAAGGGTGATTTCTTGCATCAACCTAATTAATGGACGGTGTTAAAGTTGAAATACTGAGTTCTAAACGTACAACTACGCTGTTTTTCAGAATGTCCTTTGTTTTTGTGGCGTTTTCAAAATGAATAGTGTAGAAATTAATGACAAACAAAAACCTTTTAACCTCCTAAATGGTATGTGAGATTGGTATAAGAGTATAACAAACAATCTATATATCTCCATATTTTCTAAAAGGGATTTGGTTTACAAAGGATCGATTTCGCAAAACTATTGTTGTTTTCTTGGATTGACCTGCATCCATAGTGTAAATCTTTAAAGTTTGTTGGATTTCTGCTTCTTATTTATTTAAATCTTTAAAGTTTGTATGGATTTTGGTTCTCAAGATTTTGGCATAGATACTATAATTTTGGATAGTCAGGTTTTTAGCTGTCAAGATTTTTGGGTTAACCCAAAATAATTTTTGCTGTTTTACTTCTGTAAAACACGTTATAGATTCTTAGAATCTTAAGGAATTTCTTACAATTTTAGAAATTTCAAATAGGAAATAGCCTACGTATCCCCTTGGAAGATTCTGAGAAGCTATTAGTTTATTCCCCAAAGCAGAAAAGCAAAATACCTCTAATAGTTCTTGGGTCTACCTACACATTTTAAATGCCAAAATTCCATGAATCTAAGGAGGTTTACCGTTTACCATTGCTTTTAAATTTAACAAAAAACAATAAAAACCAAATATAAATATTTTTTCAATTTAAAATGGATATTGGATTGATTGGATATTGAAATTATGGAAACGGTGTATGAGAAATCCTCTAAACTCATTTATTTTAGTTGGATTATTAATATACTCAGCATACTGAAGTTGAAAACTATACTCATCAAGTAACTAAGCGCTACGATATAATATCTAATCTATCTGGCGCTTAGGGTTCGTTTATACCTTCTAAGCTTAGTTGCCCTAAGAACAGTAACTTCCTCTAATAAATGAACTAAGGTTAGATGTTTTATTTAAATACTGTCAAGCAGTGCATGTAGTATATCTGTCTCAGGCGTATTGTATCTCACAATTTAACTGATTATTTCATGCGTACTATAATATGCCTGCCACTTGTTACTTTATGGTTGAAATCAATCAATCAATCTAAAGCCAATTGTTTGAGCTTCACCAGATGAAATGCCAGTCTAAAGTTGAAAATACCATCAATCGAAAGAGTTTCCTTGATATGGCTATAATGATTTTTCGGGCGAAAACACTGAGTGCGAATAAGGCTTTAAGTTTCAAATTAGTTATTAAAATAAATTAATCTTCATTTATGTGCTTAAGCAGCATCGGACGCCGTATTTCTCATATTAGACACGATTTCAGATTAACCAAATTAATTTAAGGATAAACCTGTAGTAGCTTGCGATTAAAAAACGAAATTTATTTACCTATCCTGAAAGATAATTTTCAGGCTTTCTGCCACTTATAATTTACATAGAAAATATTGCTCAGTAAAACAATATTTTAAAGAGTAAAATGAAATCCGTGTCACAGTAGCATGGAATAATAACAGCATTAGTTTAGTTTATACAGAGTGTAGTATTAGTCATTATAATTTATTGATGCCTGCTACTTGTTAGTCTTATTGTTAAAAAAATCAATCAATTAATCACAATGAAGGCAATTGTTTGAGCTTCACCAGATGAAATGCCAGTCTAAAGTTGAAAATACCATCAATCGAAAGAGTTTCCTTTATTATGGCTATTATGATTTTTCAGGTGAAAACACCAAGTGTGAATAAGGCTTTAAGTTCCAAATTAGTTATTAAAATAAATTAATCTTCATTTATGTGCTTTAGCAGCGTCGGACGCCGTATTTCTCATAATAGATACGATTTCAGATTAACCAAATTAATTTAAGGATAAAGCTGTAGAGTAGCTTGCGATTTAAAAACGAAATTTATTTACCTATCCTGAAAGATAATTTTCAGGCTTTCTGCCACTTATAATTCACATAGAAAATATTGTTCAGTAAAACAATATTTTAACGAATAAATAAATCTGTGTCATAGTAACATAGAATCATAACGGCATTAGTTTAGTTTATAGGGTGTGGTATAAGTCACATTATTAAGTGATAGAGAAGGTCAAAATAAGAAAAATAAATAGATCATATCGTCGGTGAAAAGGCAAAGGGGCGAATGCCACATTTTTTTCGTATTAAAGTTATTTCCAGTCATTTAAGATTTATTAGTATCTATGAACTGACAAAGAGACGAACGTCCATCTATAGCCGTTTTAAGTATTCAGCAATATTGTCTACAGGCGAAAGCGACATTATTTATATTATAGGATCCGACAAAGGGGCGAACATTCATAAAATGGAGTTATCTTGTCGTTTGTTTTTTCAGCGAAGATATAACATGGGGGTCACCACTTTCCTGTTTTTAAAATATAAGATTTAATATAGAATAAAACATGAAGAAACTTTAAACAAAAATAAAGAACATAAACTCATAGAGCTACAACCTGAAATAAGCAAAGCGGAAATAAAGAGAGAATTTAAAAAAATTAGAAATAACAAATCACCAGGAAAAGACGGAGTAACGACAGAAATGCTCAAGTACGGTGGTAAAGTTGTCCATATTCTCCTGAATAAAATACTAAAAGAAAAAAATAATCCCAAACAACTGGAAATAAACCATAATGAATTCTATACAAGAAAGGCGACAGAGCAGACCTAAAAACTATAGACCTATAACACTCCTTAATATAATTTATAAGCTTTTCACGAAAATATTAACAGATAGACTAACAACAAAATTTGACGGATATCAATCAAAAGAACAAGCAGGCTTCAGAAAAGGTTTCAGTACAGTTGACCATCTATTAACCATGTAAATCCGAATAGAACAAGCCAACGAATACAACATTCCACTGTATTTTGCGTTTATAGACTTTGAAAAACTTTCGATAGCATTGAGCACTGAGCAGTAAAATCATCTTTAAGTGTTCGGTCCTCAGTACATTCATTTCGTGTGGATGTTAGAATTTAGTTATTTTATTTTTACTTTTTGTTGGATAACATATTTTTTGGCTCACTGTGTAGAATTGGGATTTTGTTCACCTTAGCCTGTAGCTTTTGGAAAAATATAATGAAAAATCAGTGTGAATTAGTATTTTCAACGGGATATATCGTTTCACATCCCTATTCAATCACACGGTGTGCAATCAAGCGAAGCACTTTTTAGTTAAATAATTTTAAGTAAATTAGATTTACGAATTTTCGCGAGTGTTTTCCCTCGTCCTCCCTTCCTTAAAACCTCTGGAACCCTCAACAGAACTGCTGAAGCCAGGATAAAGGCGGCCGCCCATCGACCCCACAACTCAGCAACGAACAGTGAGTAGAACAAAAACCATTTATACAGTCCATTTTAAATCTCTCCTGAGTAAATTACTCAACACCCTACCATTAAGTAATAGCTGAATAGATCACAAATATACAGACTTAATAGCCATCGGTATATCGAAGCAACAACATTAATCAAAATCCACGAAGGAACCAAGCCAATTCGCATAAGAAAAAATCTCAGACAGGGTGAGACAATATCCCCTAAATTATAAAAAACTTAGATTGAGAGGAATTAGGCATCAAAGTAAGCGGACAATACTTGAACCACATAAGATATGCTGATGATCTCACCTTAAAAACAGATAAGAAAGAAGAACTGATAAAAATGCTGGAAGAACTGAAATAAAAAAATATACGCTTGAACTACACTAAAACTAAAATCATAACAAATACAGATGAAGATATCACGATCAGAATAAACCAAGAAAAAATAGAACAAGTACAGGAAAATATACCTGGGACAAATTTATTGTTAAATTAAAAAAGAAAAAGCAAACAGGTGAAATCAAAAGACGAGTAAAATAGACCTGGACACTTGCAAAATCAAACATGGATAAGGTAACAAAAGCTCACAGGTCAATGGAAAGACAAACAAAGTTGAGAAGGTAGAGACTAGAGGCTGTTCTAGGTATGAACTTTTTGATATCAATACTGTAAAATAAAATCTATATCATATATTATGGAATGAAAACGGCTTGTAAATTAAATTAAAACGCTAGATATAAAATGTGGAATTATTTAAGGATTTAAAAAACCTTTAAGCGGATTTTGTGTACTGAAAACTATACAATGTGAAAGAAATTCTTAATAGCCTGTTACCCCATTAAACACTAAAAGGTTATCTCCTTCAGTTCTCCCAATGTGTTGTAAAAGTATACACACGATTTCAGGTACTCTGTCTGACAAAAAAAGTCGCAAGTGCTCCATATGGTGGGCATGGGATGTTCTTCTTTTTTCAAGAGTATCAAGAGGAAATCTTGCATAAGATACTCAGTCTACTTCCCTGCCAGAGTCGTTTCTCCGCTACCAGGAGCAGCGCCCTGGTAGTGTCGGATTCCTGGTGACTAAAACCCTTCGATCGTGACCCCAACCTGCCTGGTGGCAAGCCACAGTCACTGCACTGCAGCCATTACAGGCTTATTGTGCACCGTCTTAGTTCCTAGGCGCCGACTGTTGGGGCTACAAAGTTATTAAGAATGGGGACCAAAACACACACCATCAGCACAGTTTCAAAAACTGCAGATCTTTACTTGAGGCTTCCAGATACAGCCCCATGCTAGGTATGTCAAGGGATATTAGTTTACAAACTTTCAGGGAATATGCTTCGAATCACTTGCATGGCAGTATTGTGTGCGGTGGTATCGTAGGTACTAAGACGAGAGCAATGCTTGATGTCTTGGCACCCTATTCCTCCTGCTAGCTGAGTACAAGTCCTTACAAAAACGTCAGAGTCCCGTCGGGCAACCTGTATTTATCTCTTCCTTCTTTTAGGATTTTTTTACAATAGGGTATTTGACAAATTTTAGAAAACAGTTTAGAATGATACATAGATCTCTAATTTGCTACGCAGAACTATTAAAATAGTATATTTTATCATGACTACATTTAAAATCAAGTTTTCCAATTTCCGATTTGAATTTGCCGCTAAAACGCTCATTTCTAGCATGGCGTTGCAATGACGTCACAGCGCAGTAAACTCGCGGACAGATACACGGCATTCAAGTGTTTATTTGTTTTTGGTCTGTGTTTTTACTGTTTTTATGTAAAAAAATGTTCTAAGTGGTGTGTAGTGCCTCAGTGTTCGAATCCTAGCATAAAAACACCTGAAAAACTATTTACTCATGTGCCTACAGCAGTAAAAGGACGGAAAAAGTGGCTAGAACTTGCTCGAAGAGACCCAAGGGCCTTATCTAATACATCTTTAATTTACATTTGTAAAGATCACTTTGATGTGAGTATAACTAAACTGTTTCTATTAATTTTTCTCACGTTGTCTATAATATATATAACTATTTCGTAAATAACGATGAAATTTTAAGGTTATGTTTATTACAAGGGGTGATTTTTTTTTCAATTTTTTCTATAACTAAACTGTTTCTATTAATTTTTCTCACGTTGTCTATAATATATATAACTATTTCGTAAATAACGATGAAATTTTTAAGGTTATGTTTATTACAAGGGGTGAACAACAACCTCAAAATCTAAATGAGTAAAAGTAGGCGAAGAATATCGTAAAAAAACTTTCAGTTATATACAAAACAACTCATCGAATACTTACATCAACATTTTAACGTTTCTAAATTCCGCAGAACAAAAATCACTGTTGTTGGCAAAGAAGCTTGCCACCATAAAGGAATTCAGCATTGGCAAGTTGGAGCTACCGGCTTTGGAGAATCCGTTTTCCATCGAAAATGTTTTTTATAAGCAAAACACAAAATAAAATCTAATTTAGGACGATAATTCGCACTTTAAACCAAAGCAAACATTACCATCCATAAGAAAATAACACAGAAAATAGGTTCGTTCGAGGCGTTTACTGTTTTGTGACGTCACTCACAGCTGTTTGGTAGACCGCCTGTTTTGAATCACGTGGCTAATTGTTTGAATTCAATGAATTTATTTAATTAAAAGAACTATCAATTTAGCATTCCCAAGACCTAAAGAGATATCTAAAAATAAATATATATTTAGTTTTTACTACTGTCAAACTTAATATTTTACTTCAATTATTATGTATGTATGTAACTATAGAGAGTGGATGGAGCACTTGTTCTAGATACTTATACGCTTACCCATAATAAATTCATTAAATTCTTTAAAAGGTCGACGACAAAAATGCAGCGATTTCAATTTTTTTCTATCAACCGAGCGCGTGAAAATGCTATTGGCTAAACTTGTGTACCTATTTCCGTAAAATAGTTTATCGTTTTTTTTTGCAATGTTGGCCTATCACGATCGCTATAGCGATTTTTTTTATCAAACCTTGCTGGAATGCGATTAAGAAGATCGCGTTTACGGGCTTTGTAAAAGATTGTTTCATAAATTTTGTCGAACGCAAGTTCAACACAAGGTGTGCCTTATATTGCACCCATAAAATATTGGTTTACCTTGTCCGAACCTCGATGGGTGGCTAAAGAAATGTTTTCTTAGCTAAGTATTTACGGCTTGACATCGATAGAATTTTTGCAAATACGTGAAAATGGTGGTGGGTGTGCTTTCGGTATTCATTTTTTCCCATGGTTTTATCATAGTTCCTATCAGCCTTCTAAAGCTCAACTCTCTAGCGTTCTTGAAAGTGAGCAATGTTACTTTTAGATAACTCTACATTTACAGGGGAGGGAAGTAAATTAAAATTTTGGTGTTTTTAAATTTTTTCCTATACTTTTATCATAGTGTCCTTTCAGTTAAAGCTCACCTCTCTAGCTTTTCTGGAAGTGGGCAATGGTACGTTTACAAAACTTTACATGTATAGGGGAGAAGAGTAAATTAGAATTTTGAAGTTGTTTGATTTTTTCCAAGGGTCTGGAAGTACAGTGGGATTTTGATGATCTATACATGAGTGAGTGAGTGAGTAGCAATTTCGACGTTTTTTAAAATTTCGTAACTACTTTACTACTTTATGAAAGTCCATGAAACTTGGAGGGGTTTAGCTCTATGAAAATCTACGACTGTGCAAAGTTTGAGTTTCGTAGCGCATTCCGAAGTAGAGTTTGAGATACATCAAATGTGAGCTGAAATGTTTCAAGAAAATACGGTACAGCAGTTTACGCGAACTTGATGGGGCACTGACGTGCCCCCAGATTTTAGCCTTAAACACCGAGGTCGCAAATTTAATGTTATACAAACAATCAGGTGTCCAGTTTTCATTTCCCTAATGATTGGACCCCTCCTGTATTATTGCTGTGCGTGAATATTTTTAATACCTTTAACAAACAATTCAATTTAATTTCAAATAGCAAACAAAATATCTCCTCAATTGGCGATTTTAGTGTTTGATCAAATCCTTCGAAGGAAACACCATTATTTTATTAATGGATGCCAGGCAGGGCAAGAGTGTTCTAAGCACGTTTCCCGGCTTTCCCGTACTTGTTATTCGACATCTAATAAGAACGAAAGACGTGTCTGCGGTGACGCCAAGTTTCTCAATCTCTACCGTCGAGACCTGGCTGGCGCAAAGTAGGGGGATAGCAGGGGCGGTCGACCCCTGCGCGACATGTTCAGAGGCGGTAAACATCTTTGCAGAGTGTAAGGGTGCGTGTTCACATGAGTTTTCTTTTCAACGGTATCAAGAGAAAATCCTGCACGAGACACTTGGACTTCTTTCTTGCCAGAACTCTGCAGAACATGAGTTTAATAACAAAAAAGTTCTGTCGACAGTTACCTATGATTGGGCTTTGAACTCATTGTCCATGTACATGTACTATCGTAAATTTGTGGTCCGTATGGTGTCCGGAGATAAGAATAGCACCAAGGTAACCCCTAGGCCTGTCGTAAGAGGCGACTAAAGGGGCCTCGACCCATGGGTAAATGGATAGTCTGCTTACGGACGAGCTTTGACCAGTATGTTAACAAAAAAAATTAAAACTGGTAACCTTTGAGATCATACCAGATAACATCTATGGTAAAGGGAGTGGGTTAATCTGGTGATTCTCTGAATGGAGTCAGTGACCTCGCCATTCAGGAAATCACCACATGGGACAGGGTATTTGGAGTGCCTATTTGGAGCTAGCAGCTAGTGCGGGCACATCGTGGCTCTCTGTACCCTGTTGATTATGTCAAAAGGTTTATGACCCAGCAGTGGTCTAAGGCTACAACCATGGAATTATGTGGTATATCATGATGACTTAATTTCTGGCCTAAAATATAATTGAAGTCTACTGGGTTCTATTTGCTAGATAGTATTGAAATTATTATCTGAGTCGAACACAGTAGGTACGTGGTGCACAACGGGCCCAGAAAGGCGTGTCTAAGTGCCAGATTAGATCCTTCAAGGGTGCTAACCGCCACTACCGTACATTCATATCTGTGCGCTCTTGAGAGCTTCTAAGAGTAGCTTTTTCTCCACTGCATAATTTCTGCATAGCACTATTGCATTTCTTAATGGATTGGAAATTGGAGTTGCTAATAAAAATAGCGCTACGTTTTTACATAAATTTTTGTTTGTGTCCTGCACGAAAACTCTTTAGTTACCACCTTTCGAAGGGGGCCGACGCTTGTGTGTTACGGCACTATATTATTTACCTACCCACTTCCTTATGGGTCGAGATCACTTTAGTCCCTCTTACCACAACATTAAAGGTAACTCTGGAGAAATTCTTACCTTTTGACACCAAATTAATGAAAATCTGATCTTAGTGGCATAGCGTACACAAATTACTTTGAGCAAGGAAGGAAGTTTAGACTTAAACAGCAGTATCTCCCTACTAAAAGGTCTTAGTTTTTCACTAGGAGCAGATTAATTTCTCTCCGTCGCAACGTCAAAATTAGCCTCAAAACCGAGGCAACCCTGACTGAAGCTGCACATTGATATTTAGTCTCTCCTCAGTAAACACCATATTTCATATTTTTTTTCAGATACCCACATCATCATTATATCTTCTTTCATTTTATAGTTACGCCCGGGCTAAATAAGGCCTAATGAGGCCGAAACGTGTCCCCGAGCTACCTTTACCTCTGAGGACCTGCCCGTGAAAATTTTTCGTTAAGACTTTTTACCTTATGAACTTCCTTCAAATTTTAAAAAAATCCATGGCTCAGGATGTTTACTGGGAGCAGATTATATCTGTTTCCGTGGCAACTGCAAAATTAGCCTCAAAACCGAGGCAACCCTGACCAAAGCTGCAAATTAACATAAGGTCTCTCCTCAGTAATACCACATTTCATATTGCTTTTTCAGATACCCACATCATCATTTTATCTTCTTCCATTTTATAGTTATGCTCGGGCTGAATGAGGCTGAAAAGCGTCCCCGAGGTACCTTTACCTCTGAGGACCTGCCCGTGAAAATTTTTCGTTATGACTTTTTACCTTGTGAACTTCCTTCAAACTTTAAAAAAATCCATGGCTCATGATGT
This sequence comes from Aspidapion aeneum, assembly GCA_963576565.1. NCBI lineage: Eukaryota > Metazoa > Arthropoda > Insecta > Coleoptera > Brentidae > Aspidapion > Aspidapion aeneum. The sequence goes on from OY755048.1 coordinate 33,951,665, forward strand.
TTACTGGGAGCAGATTATATCGGTCTCCATCGCAACGTCAAAATTAGCTTCAAAACCGAGGCAAACCTGACCGAAGCTGCACATTGGCATTTGGTCTCTCCTCAGTAAACACCATATTTGAGAACGCGTCCCCGAGCTACCTTTGCCTCTGAAGACTTGTTCGTAAAACTTTTTCGTTAAGACTTTTTACCTCGTGCAGTTCCTTCAAATGTTATTTCATATTTTTCCAAATTATTTGTTAAGTGGTGTTACTGTTGTATAGTCTGCATGAGGAGGCGTTATGTCTGGGGTTGAGGCAGTAAGCACACTTAGCACGTAGCTCTAATTAATGCTAAATTACATTTTTGTGTTCTGCCAAAGTTGAAATTAAATAGAAAGGAGGTCGATAATCATAATGGAGTGTTTGGGGTACTTTTCAAATAAAAGAATTTTAATAATTGTGCTAACGATGCAAAAAATAAAGAGGATGTTTGTTGAAAATATAAGATAATTATTCTGAAACTGAAATGGAACATTATGTATATGTATGTGTAATGTGTATCAGCACACATAACTTAATTTTACAAACATTAAAATCCAAATTGATTTTTTTTTCTATAAAAAAATAGTATTACATCACAAGGACTAAAATTCAAATAAATCAGTATATTTTATTCATTCCTGCCTTGATTCCATACAGGGATTAATTTAAACCCTCTATTTTAGACGCGATGAAAACAAAAACAAGTTGTTTGTGCCAGAAGGTCTTAGCCTCATCCAGGAAGATTTTAAACAAGACGTGATGTGGTTAAATTAAGATTGAGTTTAGCCACATTTTCACTCGATTTAGACAGACAAAAGATTAATTTGACACTTGTACTACTAGGAATCCGTATAGGTAAGGCGTCAAACTCGTTAAAAACCTCGGCTAAAATGGAGGTGATTATTCTAAACTATTAATGAAAAGCCTAAACAAATCAAATCAGATAAGAAATGAGATCACAGCAATCGAGGGAAGCAGAACAGATGACATCACTAAAAGACAACTTATATGGTACGGCCATGTACAACGGATGAACGACGAATAATTACCAGAGCAGGTCCTAGAATGGCAACCTATAGAACGCAGAAAAAGAGGGCATCCTAAACTGGAATCGCAACAGTCAATCCAAAGATCAAAACACCTGACAGAAGATTGTCAGGATCGAAGGAGGT